>JAPWDM010000011.1:15480986-16127084 GCA_035578155.1 Brachynemurus nebulosus | reverse complement strand
AATTAAAATCCCCCAATTAATTTAAAAAAAAAATAATAAATGTACTATTTCAGGCAGTTGTAATAGGTGGGCCTTATTTTCTACACCAGTCGGAAATAAGGCCCAATTGCAGACACTTTTTAGAATCAAATTTTTGACTTGTATAATTACAAATTCATTAATTTTTTTAGTAATTTATATCAAAAAATAAGTAAATTTTTATAATTAAATACTATATTTTTGATATTTTATAAGATATATAAATAATAAGCATATTTTGCTTAGGTGGGCCTTAATTGCCTCAGGTACCTTATATCTACGTACTTTTTAAATAAAATTACTGTTTAAAAACTTATTTCTTTGACTGTATTTATGTACTGAATTCTTTCATGCATTTAATGTAAAAAGAACAGTTTTGAAATTTTCGTTAAAACAAAAGAAATAATATTTGATTGTAATAATATTGTAATAATAAAAAATTATTTATGAAATATTATTGGTGTAAGAAAAAATAATAGACAATAGGATTTGTTCATTTTTTTCTTTACATATTTTTATTTATTTTTTAAATAATTGAATTCATCGAGTCAGTGTTTCCGGATTAACAATAAATTATTATTTGTTGAATCATTCAAAATTTCAAAAATAAAGAATAACATTTACATACACCTATATTGTTTTTATATGTGTATATAATATACCTTTGGTTATGTTTTAATGCAGTTTTCCCTAGTCTGGAGTAGATACTGCAAATCGAGCGATGATCATTTAAGCATTTAAATATTATATCGAATTTATAATCGAATTTATAACAAACAAGGTAGAAATCGGTACTTTAAAAATAATTATTTTCTTATTTTGTTAAATAAGTTAAGCAATAAATTGAAGATATAAGTGTACTCTGTTGGTTCTTAGATTTGTTAATTTTTTTTTAATTCCACCTTTTTGGATAAAAAAATAATTTTGTAATTTAAAATATTAAGAATTAGTTATACCGAATATTAAATGTTGTTTGATTTAAGTAACGAAAAGTTTTATAAAGAAGAATGTTAAAAGAACATTTCTTAAAAAGTCTATTGTTTGGATAGATTTTTCATAAATTTACTAGATTTGAGCGTTACTTTATGGTATTCCGTATTGTGTTTTAGTTATTGATACATTTTTACAGTGTAACGGAAATGAACAATGTATAACCATTATAACATTCCCAGCGTTCCCACCATTATTATTTTTCTGTTCTGTGCGTTTTGCATAAGATATTTAAGTAAAGTTTCGAGTTTAAGTAAATATCGAAACTGTCATACGTTTATGAAATTTCGAAAATTAAAAATTGGAAACTGGAAATGAAATTTTTTTTCTCACGTAACACATCGTGTCGGATATCGTTAGAAAGAGCTGTTAAAGTGAACTTGATATTCCCTTTACGATCTTTAATGTTTTAGCGCCGTTTAGGAAATATTGAGCTTCAAAATGGAGTTGCTATTAATAAGTCAAGAAATAGAGAACACAGTCAGTCAATGAAACTATATTTTTTTTTAAACATATTTTATTTGGTTAATTATTTTTTTTTAAATGAAAAGGGTAGATTACTTTTGGATACTTTTTAAGCTTTTAGAAAATTTCGGAGTGGTCAGTTCTAGTCAGCCACTAGAACGTTCGTGCTCACGTTTTTGAATGATGAATTTTTTTCTTGGGTGGAATAATAGTGCAATAATTTGTAATTCTAACAACATCATTTGATATTGATACATGATTGATCAGAAAATATCAAAGGTCACACAGAGCATATAGAATTTCTTTTTCTGTTTATCCTTTATGCTCGATAAATCTGTTTTTTCCCCCTTTTTAATTTATATATATATATATATATATATATATATATATATATATATATATATATATATATATATATATATATATATATATACAGGGTGTAAAGTATATAAATCTCGCTACGAAAACAGTGGCTAGATCTCACTCATGTAATTAATATTTGCCAATCAATTTGAACCAAAACTATTTTATAACAGAAAAAATTTGATACTAAATAGAGGTCAAAAAAGGGGCCTTCAAAAATTTTTTTTAATCCGGCTCTGACCATCTCATCTTTGTAAGCTAAATTTTCTGTTTTTAAAAAAAATATCTGGGAAACACTTTTACGACCTAAACATCTTTACAAAATTTTATTCAATTTTAGTCAATAAAATTATTTTCTACCTTTGATATTAAGAAGGTATTTATGCATAATTTAGACAGGGTCGTAGTTTGAAAAATTGTGAAACATCATGTAGCCAGTTAATTTGCGATTTTCTCAAACTGTTAAATCCGAAAAAATTCCTATGGTTTTAGTGTCTACAAGGTGCAATGAGTCACCCCTCAAAAGAACGAGAGTTATTTCTTTTACACCCTGTATAAATATATACATACCTATCTAAATTTTTATTATTATTTTATATTAAAAAAAATGATTTAAAATCTGTTATTTTTTCTGTAATAATTTTTTCATAAAAAACTAATACGCAAAAATGGTAATTGTAATTGAATAGTGCACAATTTGTTCATGCTAGCTATTTATTTTAATTTTATTGTTCATTTAATTATTAATATCAAACAACCGTATGTCAATTATTGTACATACCTACATAACATAATATATAGTCTATTTTATATATAAATATTTACAGGCATATATGTTTCGGGGAATGTTGGGAAAAATTCTTAAAAAAATTAAAAAAATTCAAAATTCCTATAAAAATTAATTTTGTAAATTATATTTTGACACCGTTTCTTCGTAATAGAGGAAATAACACGATGACATTATAATTCGATAAGTGAAATATGATATTGCTATGGAAATATTCTGGAATTTTCAGGAATTTGAAGAGAGTAAATTATTTTAATAGACTAAATTTTATTACAAAAAATTTCTTTAAGCTTGTATAATCGTAGAATCGATACAGTTGTAATTTTGAACTTCTTTCTCTATAATGCGGGAAGAAACTGGCCCAGTACAGTAATTCGGTGTAATAGTATTAAAATTCGTAATTAGGGTTTCGAAACAGCAACATTTGTTCGGAAGTCTATGGATTTTATTCGACGTGTCGCTTTCCTCCAATCACAGAAAACTTCTTTTGTTTTTGTTTTCTTTACTAGGGCTATACCTTACACACTAGAATCTCATAATAATATTGGTTTTGGTGTAGAACAGGTAACAAAACCATATGTCTTCACTTTTACCAGAGCAGTGAAGATTTAAAAATTTAAAAAAAAAGTCAACAACCAAAAAAATTTCCTTTTTACTTTTAGGTTTTTTTAACTTGACCAGCGTATAAATTTTTCTCAGTCTCCCCTATAGGTACCTATGCGTATTGAATTTAATTTTGCTTAACAATTTATATAATATTGTTGTGATTTAAATAATAGTTTTTGATTGAAATACCAGAAAGAAAAAACGATAAATATAAGCTAAATTACACTCTAAATGAATGATATAAAAACTACAATTATAAAATGACGGAAATATTATTTCTATTTAATTAAATATTATAATATAATTATTATGTTCATATGTACCTATATATACTATACATATGCATATATGGATAGATGAGGATAAACATACCAAGTACTTCTCTACTCTAATTTCCAACTTATCAACGATTTTATTTGTATAAATTGGCTCGCACAATTTCAGTTATTATTTAGTATCTATTTGGTGTACAAGATTCGAAGTGAATGAAGGTTTTTGTAGGATACACGAGGTTCAGTAGGATAAGTAAGTAGAGAGTAAATTTAAAACTTTAGTTTCTCCTTTTTAAATAGAAAATCCCTGACGTATTATTTTGTCGGGATATAATGCAGCCACGGTAAATAAGTAGAGAAACCAAAATTTAATGAACGTTTTATAACTTTTCCGTACCCCTTATGACGTCTTCCAATTTCCCTTTTTCACATATCACGATCTAACCCACTACCCATATCAAAGGTCTTTCAATAGATTCATCGATCTCCACAGCTTTCATTAATTCAACTATTTCTTGGATGTCGTCGCCCATTTTCGTCTTCCTGTATGAATCCATCTTATGACCGTTGTAGTAGTTCTTGAGGATTCCTTCTGGCAACATGGCTAAATTATATTAACTGTTTCGGTCGGATAAAATCGATTATAATGTGTGATATTTCTAGCGAAATTAACCGGTACTTTTATTAAGAATTTCAAACACCGTTCGCTAAAGCGGCGTTTCACCTTTTTTATGTCACCGAAGGATGACATCCTTCCTTCGGTGATATTATAACACAGGTCTGTTATCAAAAATTTGAGAGAGGTGGCAATCGGTAATAATAATAATAAAATATAAAAAATAATTAATGAGTTGCACATGCATGTACTAATAAATGCAAGAGGGGGATGTATTTTCACTGTGCTTAAAAAATAAAAAAACCAGCCAAAAATCATAAATTAACACTTTCACCATTATATGTGAAAAATACATAAAGAAATGACTACAGCAATTTTGCGTTTTCATAAAAGAAAGCTATTTTTTTTTTTTTTACAAACAAATATATTGTGCTCTTGTTTATTTTTTGTTGCATATTATCTTTATGAATTGTGCAGTCGCCTTGTACATTGTATCTTTTATCCTTCTAATATAGATCAATTGTATATATAATCTATCTCGCTTGTCATTATTATTAACATGCAGACTGTGCAACGTAATGAAAAAAAAAATATTACTTATACATATCGATCGTGTTCCATTTAGAAATCCCAAACAACACTTACTAGTGCATTTGATGTTTCACAAAAAAAACTACTTTTTTAAAAAATTTTATTGCAATACTAACATTTTAAATGCTTTTAAATGCAATTAAAAGGTTAGTCTAGCATAAAATTTAAAAAAATTAGTTTTTTGTAAAAAAACAAATGCATTGTGTTACACAGTGTCGTTGTGTGTCCTTAATGGAACACGGCCATAGTATAACTAGGCAAAGAAACACCGTATGTGCGGATAACTCGGATTACAGTAAAATGGGACACATTTTACTGTATATTAAAATTAACGTTTTGAAGAAATTTAATTAAATTGAAATATTTTTATTAAAAATTAATGCGAGAATGTAACAATACTTACCTAATTAAACAGAATTTCTACAGTGTAAAAAAAATGGATTTGCAGTCAAACTCTTCACGGGTTTGATGAAATACGTTTAAACAGAATTAATATCGGTTCGTTCAAAAACAAATTAATAATTAATAATATTCCATTTAAGGTTTTTAAGAAAGTGGAGGGGGAAGGTTAGGTTGGCTATATTGTCCTATGTTAAATACATAGGATACCGTAATGGTTGCCAACTTTAAATAAATGAAACTTATGCCGTTAAAACTTATGAAATTATGTTTTTTTTTTTTGTTAAAAGAAATACAGTTATTAATAATGATATTTCAAATTTGATTGTTTCCAATACTTTTTATAATCTAAAATATTTTTAATGTATTTAAAACAATGCACAATATGATGTGTAAAGTACGGCAACAGTGTAAAGTTTTAATAGTTTTTCCCACAGAATATCACAGAACGAACGCTAGTATCTCTATACTACTGAAACCAGAGTAACGACAAAGGATAGAAAATATCCCACCAATATGTTATATACAGTGATGGGCGCGTAAACTGCTTACAGTGTTTACAAGCATAGTTTACACGTAAACACGACTTCTGTTTACAACATATTTTTTGGATGTAAATATGTAAACAGCGCAAACAACGTAAACAGGTTAAAAATTAAATTGTAAATTGTAATAATAAAAGAATTACATTACTTAATAAGCAAAACCCAAAAATGTGTTTTATAACTTCATATTTATTTTTCACAACTTCGTATTTATTAACAAATTCAAAATTCAATTGAACAAAATATGAACTGAAAAATGAAAATTTTAATATCAGATTTTTTTCTAACCTATGCACTTTTAATCTTTGGATGGCCACATTGGACAAAGTTTTTTTTACAAATTAAACACAAAGCACTATATTTTCTCCCTTCTTTTTTTAATTGAAAATTTAATTCTGTATATATATATATATATATATATATATATATATATATATATATATATATATATATATATTCCTTTTGGGAACTGCCATTTTTTACTTTATTTTTAAAGTTTTAAATTTAAATTACGTGTAATTTATGACTCTTTACGTGTTTACCGTGTTGACTTTACTTTACGGTTGTTTACTCTGTTTACATCTCTTTACAAGGTAAACGTAAACACCGACTGTTTACACGTAAACGCCCATCACTGGCTATATATGTGTACGCGAAATTGTATGTGTTAGTGCGATGGATGGTTGTGTGTATGGGTGTCTTGCATACGCATATACATAACATGCATGTAGCACGCATCATGCACGTATACCGTGTGAACATGACGGCAACAATATGACAACGATTGAAACACACCCATTGGTAGCTACTAAGTGAATGACAACATAGTTCTGCAAAATGCACATAAATACCCATAAGTGATTGCAGAAAAGAGATAGTTGTATTCCTTCCAGTCACAGATGAGACAGATCAAGCCTATGTATAAAAAAGTGAAATCTTATAGTTGCAGTAACTAGCAATTTACACCATTACTGTTTTAGTCTGTTACTGACTGCCGTGGTGTTCACGTCAAAATAAAAATCATGTTTTTTTAATCAACTCGTGAAATTTAAACAGAAAAAAAATATGAAGTGTGTCTCTATTGAATAAAGAATTTCTCAAAATAAAGGGATATCTTTCTTAAAATAAATAAATTTATTTTTAATTGTTGACTGGTGGTAACTTACGGTGGCCATCATAGTATATAGTATGCGAACTGCATATGAAGGGCCAGGGAGAAAAAGGGGTTAAGTCACTGTAATCAATTTTTTCAGGGGATCAATAAAACTTAAAGAAACGTTATAAACATTGTGTTGTTTATTTGAGAAACAGCTGTAAGCCAAGTCAGCAACAGTACACAAAAGTTGTGGACTTGACTCCTTATTCCCTCTACGCGCTCGTTTGACCCCTTGTTCCCTCTACGCGCTCGACTTGACCCCTTGTTCCCTCTTTGCCTCTAGTTGCGAACGGGTTTTTTTAGGTGACTTGACCCGTTTTTCCAATAAATTGTTATAACACGTGATAATACTCTTGAAGAACTACAACAATCAATCAATAACTCATTTTTCAAAAAAATGTGACTTGCTCCCTTTTTCCCTTCGACCCGTCATATATAATCATCAAAATATATTACTAACACATTGGTATATTCGTGTCCATACATCGTGTGTTGTGATTGTAAGGGTGCTGTATTACGTCACTCATTGATTACAGCGGGCACAATTTGGTAGACATTCTAGTTTGACCCCTTGCGTCTAGTGTTCTATGGTTTTTGAATGTTGATGTTGAACTGAATGTCAACCTAACCAAAAAGTTTAAATAATTTATTACAGTTTGTTAATGGCTGCGTTTGAGCAGAAAAAATTCTTTAAAGCGCTTTAAAGCAAAATGGCGATTTATTAAGAATAACAAAGCACCAAAAAGCAAAATGTCGTCGCATATGGCACAAACATAAACATATGCATATCAGTTGTAAAACGGTTGTAAGTTGTTGACATAACCTTTGTGAAAGTTGTTTACATTAAAAAAATATATACTATTTTTTTATTTTATATAAGATGAATAACATTATAAATCATATTATGAAAGAAATATTGCAAGATGAAGTGGAGGATAATATTGCAAATATTATTGTTGGTGGAATGCCAATATTAAATGAAGGTATGTATGAGTAAAGGTGGCTGTACACCGAAAAAATAGCAAAAACATGTTAATAAAAAAATGTCATCGGCATTTGTTTAAATATCTTCTGAAAATATTGACATTCATATGCTGATAACAGGTATACACCCACCAGGTATCAGTCAAAAAATTGTTATTATAGGTAGGTAATTAATACATAATTATTAATTTGAGCATTATTTATTTAAAGGTTTAAATAATCATTTGAATGAATTTGAGGAAGTTTTGGTTGAACTAGAAGGTGCCGGTGAGGCAGGCGGTGATCCACATGATGTATTTCCAATACATGCACGTGATGCTCAAATTTCGAATTCAAATTACTTTGAAGAAATAATTCCTCAGTATACGGACGAACAATTTCGTGCACATTTTAGAATGAGTAGAGAAATATTTGAGGTACGTATATAGAAATTGTTGAAGTTTGTTTCGAACTTGAAGTAGGTTTACTTTTTTTTAGTTATACCATAAATAATTGGATAAGTATTATTATTATCTGTTTATTTAATTATAGGAATTAAACACCATTTTAACTCCTCGGGTCAACAATTTGGACAATATTCCTCTGAGGAAAAAAGTATTACTTACAATTTGGATTTTAGCTACTCCTGACAGTTTCCGGTCTGTAGCTGATAGGTTTGGTTTACCTAAGTCCGTTGCACATGTGGTATTTAAAGAAATAGTGCAAATTTTAGCAGACCTGATGCCCATGTTTATAAGGTGGCCAACTGCAAATGAATGTGAAGTCATTTCAAATGTATGTATTCGAGTACTTCTTATGTTCAATTATGAGATTTCGTTGTTTTTTTTTTCAGGTTTTTGCCAGACGATCCGGATTTCCAGGTGTAGTTGGAGCAATTGATTGTTGCCATATACAAATAAGACAACCTCCACATAACGCTAATGATTATTACAATCGAAAAAATACACATTCGGTGATATTACAAGGTATGTTATTAATACAATTTTAAAAAAAGAGAATTATAATTATTTATTTAAAAAATTTTAGGGACATGTGATCATAGTGGTAAATTCACTGATGTATTTATTGGAAGACCAGGGAGAGCTCATGATGCTAATGTTTTTCGTAGCAGTCCATTATATGCTAAATTAATGAATGCTGGTAATCCTCTCCTACCTCAAAATAAGCATTTATTAGGTGATGCAGCGTATCCATTGTCTGTAAACGTTTTAACGCCATTTAGAGACAATGGTCATCTTACAGCCGCCCAAGTTAATTACAATGTAATCCATGCATCTCAGCGAAGTATTATTGAACGTGCATTCGGCTTACTGAAAGCTAAATTTCGACGATTGCGGTATCTGGATGTACATTCTATTCGGATGGCCAATTTAATTATTGCCGCTTCTTGTACACTCCATAATTTTAGTTTAATTCATGGAAATACTAATATTTTTGATAATATATATGTTCAAAACGATAATGATAATCCTGTTAATGATGAAGGAGAAAATAATCATGAGATTGAAGCAGAAGTGAATGTTAATGCTATATCAAAGCGTGATACAATAATGAACTTATTGATTAGAAATGAATAAAAATAATAATTGTATTTAAATAGTTCTTTATTAATTTGTAACATTATTTTACATTGAAAATAAAATATAAAATTTTAACGCATTTTCTTTTAGTTGAAATATTATTGTATTTCATATTTTAACAAAAAATAACTTGTTTTATTGAAAAAAATATTTGGACATATCAATAGATCCTGTCCACTGTTCCATTAGCGACAAAGATTCGCGCTCGCGCTTCTGATGGTGAAATTAGAAGCTGCATCAAGTAAAATATGTACTTATACTTTTAACTGGCTGCAAGATCTTGTAACCCGCTACTAATAATTCGTATAAACTTTTTACTTCTATAGGTAACACAAAGATAACGTGAGTGCCCCTGGTGCTAAAATTATAACCTGTGGCAAGTAAAACAAACGCATACTTTTAATTGGCTATAGAAATATAGGTATAATTAGATTTTATATCGTCAATTTGAAGTACATTTTTACTTGATACAGCTTCCAATTTCACCACCAGAGACGCGACTAAGAATTTTTGTGTCGCCAATTAAAGTTTCTCCATCTTGAATAGATATAATATTAATTCAGTAGTATTAATTCCTAATTAAGACAATTAAATCAGATAATTTTTGTGTATATGCACTCATAACCTATTTATCTCGTCATGAAATGTCACCTTAGTCAAAACTGGATTAGCCCTTATTATTATCTATAGTCTTATACCTATAATATTTCAGTTGATACAGCTTTTAATTTTGTCATCAGAGGTGCTCACGGATTTACACCAATTCTAAAAGAAATCTTATTTTCTTTGAAGTCAATTAATATAATTGAATTTCTAAAATCAATTTTAAATTCTAAAATCAATTAATATAATTTAATTCGGTAACAATTTTAAAAAACAAAATTAACTGTTAGAATTCTGTTTCAAAATTTCATTAAAATTTTTATTTAATTCGGCAAAAATTTTAGTGCGAGAATTCATTGCTTCCGTTAAATTCTTTACACCTTCTTGCCAAATTTTTCCATTTTGCAAAGTTATTTCCCGACACTGTTCAATATTTTTATTTATTTTTTCCAAAATTTCGATTTTTTGCCTTTCCAATTCTAAATGTTTATTACGCTGGCCGTATAAATGTTTAGCTTTATCTAATTTTCTTTTCTTTTTTTTAATAATGTTGTTTCTATCTTCTGTTTCACTTTCTTGTTGAAATATTCTTTTACCGTTTATATCGCGTCCATCATTTTCTATTTCACTAACACTTTCCTCGGTCGACTGAAAAATAGAAACATCATCGGAAAAATTTGATGATGTTTCTATATTGCAACTGTTATTTTGGGAAATGTTTTCTTTATTATTATCATTCAAGTTCGTGATTGGATCATTCACAAAACTAGAAATGACTTCATTAGTGAAGTTCATGGATTCATTATTGCTAAATATATCTTCAAAGTGATAAAACCATTGCCACGTCATTTTCCCTGTCCCTGTGGTTTTACGTGTATTATTATTTTTTTTTATTCGTCTATAGGTACTTAGCATATTGCGAAATTTTTTGTCTATTTGACTTGGCTGTATGTTAATGTTATATTTCTTAAATTCATTGCTGATTTCTGTCCATAAATGAATTTTTTTTTGTTTCCCACTACGAAATTTATGGAGTCGTAATTTATATTCCGCAAGCAACAATTTTATTACACATTCATTCCAAACACTCTCTGCTAAAATTACAAAAACTATTTATAGTGGTTACTGGTTAATAAATACTAACAATTCACAATACTGGGGCAATACTGTCTAAAAACATTGCAGATGTCTTCAAATATGAAGATATGATAAACTTTTAAATTTCCGGGGCAATTACATTCGCTCCTTTAATCAGGAATTTAAAAATTATTATTTCGAATATCAAAACGTACCTGATTCTATTTCACCCTCTGGCGTATTGCAATTATCTGTACATTCTTCCATATTTTCTACAACTAAGAAAATTTTATTAATAACAGCTTCTTAAAAAAAAAAATTCGTTAATAACTACTTACAACTTTCATTATTAATATCTGATATTACTATATCAGGTGTTACTACTTCAGGTACAATTTCTCCTAAATATCTAGTTGGAAAATGTGCGTCTATAAAGGAAAAATATTTTCTATAAGTATATATTTATCGCATTAACGTATTACTTATAAAATTGTAAAGTTTAAGATAGGAACTTGGGAAATGTAGATTGACACTTGGAATTTGAATGCGCAGTAGTTCAAACTCCCACCTAACGATTTATCGTAATGTACTTACGTGATATGTACTTATTTGTTTGTAATACTGTAAACATAAAACACCCTCCACACTTTCGTCGAGGTAGAACGAGGTTCCTCGCTGAAGCTGGTTGAGGCTTGATTAGCATTACAAATATTACAATACCAACCACGAGGAACAACGAAATGACCGTCTACATTCTCGTACTCGGCCAACATCGTAAGAATGTAGAGCGTGTTTTATGTTGGCACTTTACGCACGTTACGCACTCCATATACAGTACGATTATTTATCAAGATTTTAAAATGTTTTACGCATCTCAAGTCTCGTGCTACATTTCTCTGTACTTAATTTGAAACTAATTTCACAAACGGGTAACATGTATAAAATAAAATTTATAACCAAATGTTAAATATTTTCATAATTTATCTTTTATGTAATGTATAACCTTAAAATGTAATTGGAGTAATTTGATCTATTTTGTAAAATACATACCATGTAATAATTTATTAAACGACTGTTCATCAACGACTTTTATTATATAATTATTTTTTGCCAAAGTCTGTTCCATTTTTTCCAAAAGTTAACACACAACACACAACTAAAATGAATAACATGGAAATCCTGAAACTTGGTTACGTAAAATTTAAACTTAGCGGAAGATAAGCTGCGCAATTGTTGTCATTTACGGCCATTTTACTGTCCTAGCAGAAAAACAGTCAGCAATATGAAGCCGCTTAAAGCGCTTTAAAGAATTTTTGTCTGCTCGAACGTAGCCAATGAAATTTCGTCGTTAGTGAAATTTAAATAGTTTAGTTTCTCAACAACGATGCTCCAAAAAAATCAAAATTACAAAATAATAATGACAGTGAATTTAAAAGTTTTTAAAAGTTCGGACATTATGAAAAAAAATACAAAATAATAATGACAGTGACTTTTAAAAGTTTTTAAAAGTTCGGACATTATGAAAAAAATAGCAAAAAAGTCAATTACATACGATATTATAAAGCAAAATTAATAACAAAATTCGTGTCACTCAAAATAAAGGAATATATACTAAATGTGTTAGAAAATGAAATAAAGAAAATGTGTTATACATATCTTAAATTTTTAAAGAATAACAATAATTTTAACTTAAAAGAAAAATATTAAGATTAATAATTTTATAAAAGTGTATAAACATATAAGTATATATTTTATAAAGTGTATATTTTATAAAAGTGTAATACTATGTTCAAATTGTGCGCGCCATCATCGCTTCTTTGTCACAGAGCAATATTGCCATATTTACTGCGGCTAATTACAATGTTCAATAACTTTAATATTAATATTACTTATATAAAGATTTTTATCTCAGAAACAAAGAACAAGACTGTTTTGAAACTTGGTGCAGGTATTCATAAACCTGTGATAATTGCTATGCATATTTTTTGTAAAACGAACATTTCTGACTGTCAAGATACAGCTTTTTATATAAATGTGTGTTAACCTATGTGAAAGTGTAACTTCCAAGATTTTTTACTCGCTAACTAAGAACAAGATCGACTTCAAAATTCGACAGGACATTCTTTATTATTTCAATAATAAATTGTCAAATTTTTAAGAAGCTGTCATTAAAATTTTTTTGCCTCTTAAATTTCTTATCAACCTTAAAAACAGTGTGCAAAAATATGATATCGAAAATTATCTGTTTTTCGTTATTACATGTTTAATTTTCTTTTTTATTAGAACAAATATCTTTCTAGTGATTTTATTAAAGAAATGATTCCCATCGTCGGTCGAAGAATAGATTTTGTACAGCACTGGGTAGCGAATTTCTACCTAAAAACAATAAAACCTCATCCCAGTAGGGATGTCGTTTTTTAATCGATAAATCGAGAAATCGATTAATCGGAAGTATGGAAACCGATTTTTAATCGATTATTGATTTTGAGAGCGATTCACACATCGATTTTTATTTTATGGAAATCGCGAAACGATTTTTTTTTCAAAACATAAATTGCTTTTTTATTTTATTTATACGTTGCTATTTATTTATTAATTTATATTTATTATCGGTACCTATTACGATTATTAAATTTTAAGCATCAAACGCATCAAATGCATATAATCAGTTGTCTATGCATTTCAAATCAAATTGCTGACAACTGTACCATATACAAAACAATAAAGTTTATGCGGGAAATTTAAAGCAAAAAAAAAAACTTTCATATTTTTTTTTATCCCTTAATCTATAAAAAAAACTTTGTATGTTATTAAATAAAAACTTCTCAACATTTAGTACAATTTAGATAATATTTATACAATTCTAGAGAAAGCAACGACAACTGCAAATGAGTCATTCTCATAAATGTATCTCTTAGACAGACTCGTAATATAGCTATCTCTCAGAAGATCTACTATCTAATATATTGAAAAAGGATAGTAGAAATTATATCTTTTATATGTGACAAAACTTTATTTTTGAAATGAGTCATTTTCTTTATATATATGAATTTGACTAAAGTGCCCTGTAAACGATCAAATTTGTTTGACAAATTTGTTTGTCAAACTTCACGTTTTCATCAAACAAGAGCTTAAACGATCAAACCAAAGCTCAAACAAATTTGACAAACTTGCGCGTAGTTTGTCACACTAGTGATCCCCATAAAATAATTTTGTTAGATTAAACTTGGCCAAACATAGAATAAATAATGAAAATTACGGAAAAAATGTTGCTCGTACAGAGATTTGCAAAAATTTTGTCATATTTGCTATTCATTTCGGGGCAATTTAATAGAGCTTGTTTGACAAACACAACAAACACCGCCGCTCACCTTCAAACTTGTTGGTCAAACACGTCAAACAAGTTGATCAATCAAGATTTTCATCAAACATGTCAAACACGTAGATTGTTTGACAAACGCGTCAGACAAAGCTGCATACTATCAAATAATTTGACAAACACGTAAAATTTGACAAACAATTTGATCGTTTACAGGGCACTTAACATTTTTATATCAAATGAAAACAAAAATTGTCAACTTTGTTGTGATGTTGTGATTCATCTCTGTACCATAGAATAAAATTCTAAGAAAATGTTGGTAATTAAGTACGTACAGGCTTAATATTTTTCATCTTAAAAGACTTCGAAAGTTCATCTTTCTGAATTATACATAAATTTTTACTTAAAAATTACCGCAACTTTTGCAACAGCAAATTTGAATCGATTTCTTGGAATCGATTTTGAATACAATCGATAATTTAAGTATCGATTCTTTTGTTGGCAATTACGAATCGATTCAAAAATAGATTTTTTTTTAAAAAACGGCATGCCTACATCCCAGTGTTGTCACACAGTTTTTCCAAAAAACTGTAGGTGGCAGCTTTAAAAATTTGTCAAGTTCGTGTTTGACACGCACTAAGTAATGTTCCTCACAATCAGTGGTCATAACTAAAACTTCGTAAAATATAACAGTCCGGACACATACGTTCACGATGTGACACATACGAACACGATCGTTCTGAAATCAAAAAATAGGTTATACTTTAGGAATAAAATTCATTTATTAGGAAAAATATTTTATCCACCTTCATATCTCGTTATAAAAAATTCCTAGAAACAACTGATTGTACGGAACACTGTTAGCGCAAGTACAACTTGCACTTGACTTGTTTTTATTAAAGTTAATTATGTATATAATAAAACTTAGAAATAAATAAAGGTTTAAAAAATATTAACTACGATTTTTTTATTAGAAACACAAAATTACAAAGACAACGTATTTATTATATCATCGTTTTTTTTATTAGATTGTATTTTCAGATACCTCGTTTGTAGTACTTTTCTAAAAATAATTTTTTTTTTCAATGTAACTAAATCAAATATCAATCACAAATATGCGTATAAGAGTAAAAATGTAAGATGAAATTTGAGTGTAGTGGCATTTCAAACGCGCGCTCCTAAAATTTTGTTTTCTTCCGGACCGAGAGATGGCATGTAAATAGTGGTTTAGCACCGTTGTACAGAGATAGTTATCTTTAGTGTATTTGATCTGTGTGTAAAACGCTAAAACGTGTTTCACGTGTTTTAGGCTGTATAAACAATCAATGAAATAAGATTTAAGATTTAAGAAATAAGATTTAAGGAGTATGCCATCTAGTGATGTTGAATGGAGCTTTAACGTAACTGGTCGTAGATATAAATATGTAGGTATTTTTTTACGTCAAAATTCGTTAACAGTTAACAGTTTCATTCAACGTCACTAGATGGCATACTCCTTAAATCTTAAATCTTATTTCTTAAATCTTAAATCTTATTTCATTGATTGTGTATACAGCCTTATACGTCCTCCTTTGTTTTGTTGAAATGGCGGAAACGGACAAACTATGACGAAACGAATAGGTATAAAATGAGCGAAAAAACGGACACTGAGAGCCATCTTACGGTTGGGGAGAAAGTACAATGATGTGCAATATGGCCCTATTTTTGATAGGATTCTCTATGTATATAATTTTTTCTGTGAATTATGTGGGCTTGTCGGTAAGTATGTAATTATCACAAATATGTAAAGATGGCTCTGTGTGTATTAAAATAAGTTATTAGACAAAGATAACAATTTTTAGAAGCTGTCCCATTATTAATAATTTTAAGAAAAAACAGCGAAAGAGTTTCAACTAGTTTTCCTCATTTTGATCCTAGGAACTCAAAGTCCTTGATTTACAGTTTGTACTTGATACGTATTTTTTATGTCACCGAAGGATGACATATTAATCTCGTTGCGTGATTATAGTGGGGAACCATATAATATAATAATTATAGAGTTGTACATGCATATATTGAATAAACGCAAGAGGACTGTATTCTCACTGTACTTAAAAAACAAGCCAAAAAATCATAAATTAACACTTTCACTGAGGTGACATTACTTAGTGCGTGTCAAAAACACGCACTTGACGAATTTTATTAAGTTATATTTCCTTAACAAAATAATTCGTAGTTAATATTATCTATGGATGATTTTGGCTAAACGGATTTTATGGACTGGAGGGTTATTTTCCCTTTTCGGAATCGAAATTAGCATAATTTAGATTATGTATTATTTAATACCTCATTACTATGGTTTTGACATCAATATTCCTAAGAAAAGTTTCCCTTCATTCTTTTCAAAAGTGTGTCCTATTTTTTCGCGGTAAAAGTGAAAAAATTACAATATTCTAATGAGATACACATAATTTGCAAATGTTATTTGACAATAATTATATCCCCTTTCAAATACAATTGAGTTATGGTTAAAAAATTAATTAATTCTTATGTTTGAAACAAATCAATCTTCTATTCTTTTCTAAAAACAAATTGCAAATTTAAAATTTACACACTTGCAACAATGAAAGAAATAAAGCTAAGAAAACGGGAATTTCTTAAATTCGTAAGTGATAAATCATGCTTAAATTTAAGTGAAATAGATTATATTTGAAAATGCACTAAGAATTGTTACTGCGGTCATCACAATTATTGCAGTGATTAGAAAGTAGCAATTGGCCCTATTTTGAGGCTTAATTCATGACTAATGATTTACTACGCTTTATTTTATACGGGTCGCAAGGCCTCAGAGAGCTAGTTGAACGTGGGTCAGGACTATGGAATTCGATGAACTATACTTTAAATGTTAAGATTTTCTTTTTTTATGACGATTAATTAAACAAAGTGAACATTGAAAACCGACATTATTTATGAGACTCCTTAATACATTCCTATGTTTGGTCCATTTCAGTTAAATTTAACCATGCTTCATCACTTATGAATTTAAATAATTTCCGTTTTCTTGGCTTTATCTCTTTCATTATTGCACTTACGTAAATTTTAAAATTGCAGTTTGTATTTTAGAAAAAAATAAAATAAATGTTTATAAAATTAAGTAACTTTATATACTTATAAAATTAAGTAAAATGTTTATAAAATTAAGTAAGTAAAATAAAGATTTAATTGTTTTGAATATAAGAATTTTTTAATTTTTTAACTTTGATTCATTATCAATTGTATTTGATGTAGGGTATATATGTACGTTAATAATTTGTCTATGTCTGATCGAATTCATAAAAATCGCTTCTGTTTATGTAATATTTATACATATATTGGGTACATTTATGTTATAATTATTAGGTAATATTAATATGGTATGTGATTGTTTGTGTGATATATCCGTTTTGAGACACACAAGGTTATAATTATATTAATTATATTCAATAATAATAAATAATAAATTCTGTTTTTGTGATTTTTTTACAAAATAATTCATGAACCATCACATATAAATTATAATCAATTTATTTTTTATTTTTTTTTTTTTTTGTTATTAATATGATATGACATATTAATTTGATTTAATTATATGCTTCTTTTTTATTTAAATAATATCAATTTTTCTCTTATTGTTATATTATTCCATTGTTGAACATTTGTTGTAATTTTATGTTTTTTTTTCTATTTTTTCTAAATATAAACTAAATTTTTGTCTGCTTAATTCAGTGAATTTCTATCCGCTGAGGAACTCTGATTTAATGCGTGTCCAACACGCACTTAATGAATTTTTTGAAGTACGAACCACCATTAGGTTTCATCCTAAAGTATTACTGGTTTTTATTTCTTATTACGTTAAAATTGTGCAAATATGGTATATTAAAAATTTTGTTATGCGAACAGAACATTGAGCAATTATCAAGTCTATCTGTACCGATAAAAGCACACTGTTAGTACCTATTATTCAGTTTAAATAATAAAATGAAAGATAAATACACATATATAGACTTTTCAGATAACGAAAGTAAGCAATATATTGATAAGCTAAAGTTTTTTTTTTTTACTTTCATTATAAGCAATTGTTAAAATTGCCCTTCTGTTTATTAGAGTGAAATGAGTTTTAATAAAATTCTCGTCTAATAGATTTGGCTATTACTTCAAGGTATTCCCATTTTAAAATAAAAACACAGTTTTTGTTTTCAAATATGTACCACTTTATTTTTAATCGGAAAGTCGGTGGCATGCTTTGCCTTGTATAAGGTAAGAGCACCAGTAGCCGTCATGTTAACTATTTATCACATCAAGTGCGATATACAGTAACGATTCTTTTTATAATACACGTGCGAGAAAGAAAGAAACATTTCGTAATCTTTTTAAGAAAGAAAGAAATATGTTTTTTATTCATTTCAACATGTAAAAATAAAATAAAGGAAATAGTGTGCTGTACCAATACCCGTCAATAAAAAATTAACGATGTTCCAGTATCCGTCAAAGGAGACACCCAGCATCCGTCATTCTTTAGAATATGATTAATCTTAAACTTATTAAAAAAAAATTATTTGATTCTGTTATTTCCTTTTTATAAAATACCAAATATTTTAATAAATTTTATTTACTTAAATTAAAAATTCTGTTATTCGTTTCTACAATTCCTACAGAGATATATCGCTTAGATTGGCACTGAATTGATTAATTCTTTTAGAATTCTCTTTAACTTTAATACAGTCATTCGTGATGCTAATTCTTCTGAAGCATTATCCATAATATCTTTAAGTGCTGTTTTGATACATTCTTTTTCATTGGAATTAATAACATTATGTACTGATTTTTGTCCTTTCTATACAATTACATGGTTAT
Source organism: Brachynemurus nebulosus (assembly GCA_035578155.1). Taxonomy (NCBI): domain Eukaryota; kingdom Metazoa; phylum Arthropoda; class Insecta; order Neuroptera; family Myrmeleontidae; genus Brachynemurus; species Brachynemurus nebulosus. The sequence goes on along the minus strand of JAPWDM010000011.1, from coordinate 16,107,841 downwards.
TAATCAGCCTCAAAAAGATACTAATTCATTATAATTCTATCAGACACTCTGTCTCTTTCTGTATTTCTTAAATTTTGAGATAATCGCTTAGATAACGTCGGATGTCTATTGCAAAAAGACAACAACCATTTTCGTCCAGGTCGACCATGAGTAAATGGATTTTCTCAAGTTTTGAATTAGTAATTGGCTACTGTTTAGCAGTTAAGGATCACACTTATCCAAATGTATCATCCACCTTATTATGTTCTCATCTTCTTGTTGGTTAAAATAATTGTGGAGGCACTTTTTGCATAATATGGCCTATTTTCCTTTTAATTTATCTGTCAATGTGGTCTGTCAATTATCTGTGATATACGGAATTGTTGACTGCAATAGAGATCGGCATTTTTCTTACGAATAGCATATCAAGTGCATTTATTTAATCTTCATTACTGTATTTTATATTGAAATTTACCTTCAAAAAAGACGGGACCAAAAACCGTTACTATAAGGTACCAGTATTCGGCGTTAATTTATAAGGACTAGTAAAATTTAATTCTTACAGAAAATAATGACGGGTATTGGTTAGTAGCTTTATCGTATTGCTGTAAATGTAATCCAGATTTTAAAATCTTAGTGTAAAAAGCGTAGGAGAATATGCATCCTTTTTTAAAATACAATTTGTTACCTTAGTAACCGTCACTATGACGGTTACTGGAAAATGCCTGTATTTTATGTACCAGATGTACCAGCATCCCCCATCAAAATTAATCAATTTCTGTTATCTTGTCTAAAAACTATTTTTTAACAAAATTTCATTCATAATAATTCTCAAAAAACAAAAAAATATAACTAATTATTCGTTAAACAAAAATTAAAGTAAAATTAAATTAGTGCTACCTTTGCTAAAACTTAAGAGTTTTAGTGAATATATACAGATTTTACAAACACTAACTTTCAGATGAGCTGTTATAATATCTAATGCTAACTGAATGCTATCATAAATGGAATAACTGTTGGGCATACTTTCCAGAACGTGTAGCAGGAAACACAAAAAAATGTGCTAAAAAATCTTAATATTTATCATTTTATTGAAACAATATAGTTGTATAATACATGAGCAAAAAAGTTTCGCAAGAGCCGTGCAGCGTCAAGTGTGCAATAGCGTGAGTGTGCGGTATGCCATAAAACTGAATTACGTACTATACTTTATCTACGACTAATTTGAAGTTTACGTTGAAAATATAAATTTGGTATGAATCAAGCCCTAAGCGTGTGTGTAAAAAATTGTGGATAGCAGTGTGCCTGAATGTGCTTGATACTGCTTAAGCTGATTAGTCACACAGCAACTGTAGCCGTGTTCAGATCGATTGTTATCAACCAGTTTCAACAATAAGTGAATACATATATAGTAATATGCATGTATACATATACCCTAACATTGGTATACATATAAACTGTAGTCGTCTCCCTCCACGGACAGAGTGGGATGTTGGTACACACACAACTGTACATCACACAAATACATTGATACGAGGTTTATGTTGTAACATGTTGTGCGTTTGGAGGGGACAAAAATTAGGTCGTTTGTGACGTAAGCTATTGTCCACATTGAGAAAGCTAGTATCGAGATACGAAGTTTGTTTCTAAATATTTTATGGTATGAATATTATACAGTAAAATTATGTCAAACTTGAGTTTTGTTAAAGAAAATGACTTTTTTTTGTTAGTAGCTCGAAGGATTCGATGATGTATGGTATATTCGAAATTCTGAGAAAAATACGAGTTACATTTTTTTAAGATATTCAAAATTTGAAAATGACAACTGAAAGAGTATCGTTAGTACCTGAATATACCTCTTTTCTTTTCGTTAGTATCTCAAAGAATTCAAACGTACTCAAAATTTTAAGAAGAGTGAACGGGCACGGTACGGTGAACGGTTTTCAAATTTCGAATATTCGAAAGTCAGTTGTGTAGTTCAGATAACTTCTCGTAATTGTAGCTGTTTAACGTTTTAAAATAATTCTGCGTTTTAAATTTTTAATGGGCTGAATATGTCTATATGATTTTAAACAAACGTAATTATAATTATCGGGTTTGAAGTCTGTAGAAAGAAAGTTATATTATTTGTGTCTTGCGAAAGTTTTACATTGTTATAATACATGTAAGTATAAGTATGTACATACACTAATAAAAAATATATGATATGTTTTTTGGATGACAAGAATTTCGTGAATGTACAAAACTCGACAACAATTGAATTGTTTTTTTATTGAATATGAACTAAAGTTTACGTGCACGTTTCACTTGTATAGCAACATATGTATGTACGAATATGTACACAAGCATTTAAATATCATTATTTGCATTCGATTTGATTATCATATCAAGTCAAATATTCAAAATTACATGTACTTTTCTACATGCGGCTACAACAGTTTAATAATATGATTTTGTATTATGGGATTTCTTTTATTTAACTGACATATGTAAATTTTTATATCAAATAGAAGACGAAAGTCTCTGGAGATATACTCGAATTTATATAAACTGAAAATGATTCGTCCAATAAGAATGCACGTAAGTTTATGTAGGTATCAGACACGCTCGTAATATAGCTGTCTCTTACAAGATCTACTATCTAATATATTGAAAAAGGATAGTAGAAAATATAATAACTTTTATATGTGACAAAATTTCATTTTTAGATTCTTAAGGTGTGAATCATTTTCATTTAATATAAATTCATTTATAAAAAATTCCGTTATTACTTTATAACTTAAACTCATTTCTACACTTTTCTACACTTCAACTCTCATTAAAAATGTACTACGTAGCTTAAGCTTAGAGGCTCATCTAACATATTGGGGCTCTGTGAATTCAGACTTGGATTTTCCATCTGAACTAGAGATTTTATTAACTCGTTCTCGCCATCTCCTGTTTTACCCATCGCTCCTAGCTGTTCACTCCCATTCCCGTACAAATATTTTCACTCCAGCCCGTTTTCTTGAAATTAGTCCTGTTCCCGGTGGGATCCGTTTTTTTATTTCGCATCCCGTTTTATCAAGGATATTTTTAATTTTAAATAATAAAAATGAAAATTTAGCACTCCCGGGATATTTATTGACCCCCGCCCGCTCTCAATCTCGTAGAAAAAAATTCACTTCCGCCCGTCTTGTAAAACTCATATTCCTTCCCGCCGGGATCCGGTGGAAACCGAGGGGACCCTTAAAACTTCCGGCCCGATTCCCATCTCTAATCTGAACTATTACCTGCGCTACTTTCAATAGATGATTAATCACAATGTAAACTAGCTGCTGTTTTACACTATAAATTGTCGTTATCCAAAAATAAGAAATTTAATTGTATTCGTTCTGAAGACGATGTAAACATCGAAAATTGGCTTACGTAATTAAATCATTTATTTGCTTGTTGGTTTAGAAATAAAGTAAAAGTTCTAAAAATTTGCAAAGGGTATTTTCTGTTTTATGTATTAATTATTTATTCAAAGCGTTACATCCTGCTGCATTCATCTTCTCTGAATGAATTTTATTAATTTTCTTGCCTTCTCATCCATCTTGTCGCATCTTCTGCTACTAACAAATTGTTTTAGTGTTCTTTTTTCTAGTAAACCTTTTTGCTTCTGGATGGAACCACCTTCAAAATCCTCCAGCAAATACAAATAACAATCTTTTTAGTAGGGTAAGTGCGGGAGAGATGTCGCAGTAGCCATAGTTCGTCCGTTGACCGATAGATTGCGCCATTAATGGATTGTATGTTTAAAATAAGTTACTTGTTTAAGGTAGTTGGTCGATAAAACGATTTTTTTCAAAGGAATTTAACGAAACTTCTCCAGATGTTTATTTAATCCAATACCAATAATACGAGCCCTTGCCGAAAAAAATATTGACCACCCCAATTTTGAGAAAAACGACTTCAAAGTTTTGTAATTTTAACATGGGCTCTTATGGGAAATCTCTATTTTTTTTGAATAAAATGAAAACGTGTCAAAGGAATTTGATAAAAATTTGATATGTTATTTAATACAAAATTACAAACCATATTTAATAAGAAATAAAAGTTATTGACCACGCCGTTTTTGAAATATAATTTAAAAACATCATTTTACAACGTTTTTACAACGCTTTTTCAACATTTATTTTAAATTACCACAACATAAGCGCGCGAAAATTAAAAGAAACAAGTGATATACAAATATAATAACTGAAGAATATTAATACTTTATTGAATTTTTAATAAAACAAAATTTTTTTGCTGAGATATACTTTTGTACCTGACTGTCTCAGAGCAACTACGTTAAGTTGTATATGGTAACATTCATGATTAGTCCATTAGTTTAGTAATTATGCAACTTTTTATTATTGAAAAGTAAGTTTTTTAACATAATATTTTATCAAGCATTTAATTCATTAGAATTTAAGAATGTATAATTCATTGTTTTAATGAAAATGAGTTTTATTATTAATTTAAGTATATTTTAAAAGTACTGCATAAAATTTTAGGTTAGAATTCCGCACTATGCTTGCTATAGCAACATGCGGCATCTATCCCAACAAAAAGGAGAGATGCCACATTTAAAGTTGGTAAAGATGCCGCATCATATTACATGTTAAAAACATAGACTTATACCTTAATTATGGTTTTTTTTGTGGACTGCAAATTATGCCACGTAAATATAAAAGATTCATTAATTGGATCTGGAAGAGCTCTTATATTAGTGAAGATAACGAAAATAATGATGATTGTGCACATATTGAATGTTTTGAAAAGTACTCAGAAAGAAGAAAAAAGTTGACTGGTTAAGATGTATAAAATGCCAAAAATGGCTACATGTGGCATGCATCATATATGGAGATGTGTGTAAAATATAAAATTTTTATGAACTACGCGGCGCCTCACCTTCTTTGATGCGGTATCTCTCCCATAGGTGTGGGAGAGACGCCGCTTTGCAGGCTCTAGAAAAATGTTAATTATGAATCCTTTATGATTCAAAATTTAAAATTATTTATAAATAATTTTAAAGAACAATGTTTACATTTATTGTATACCAAATTTCAAATCAATTAAATGCATACTTGAAGATTTATCAAGTGTTTTCAAAATGTGCGTTTGTAAATTTTAGTTGTTTAAATAGTTCTTTACTTTTTTCCTTATATTTGGGTATATTTAGGAACTATAAATTGTTGCAATGAAACAAAGTATTGAACTGTGAATAAGGCGCACTAGGCGCACCAAGTAATATTGCAACTCATTTGTTTGATCGATTGTGTGATGTCTCAAACATAGTTTTTTGTGACAACAGTTTGATGAATATTGATAAAAAACAAGTTGAGTATGTTTTATAATTGTTTATTCATCAAAGGGAAAAATTATTACAAAGAATACACACACATTCATACATATAATATGAATATGATGTATTGTACGTGTGTCGTAGATATGTCTACACTATTTATATCAATTGTGATATTGAATGTCTGACAATGTATGTATCTATGAATATTGCTTAAGTGTATTGTGCGATCTGTATACATTAATTATGTATTTATTTTACAATATGTGCGTTAATTATTCAGTGCCATAAATAATTATTCACAAATACTCTAGATAAAAGAATTGGTTGACAAGGACAAGACAGGGGAAATGATGAAGAAGAGGATAAGTTGAAACGGATATAAAGAAAAATGTTGAGTATGGTCAGGGAAAAATATTCTTGTAAACTATATTTTTAAATGAATCAATACAAGAAAATTTGCAGTCAACAGGGAAGGGATAAAGTTCTTTTTGATTATTTTTATGTAAAATTGATTTTGGAAAGTGTGCAAAAAGAATTTTTTTTTTCGAATTTTAAACTATACTTTTCTAGTCGTTTTGACTTTTTATCTTTTTTACCATATTTTCATTAATTGACTTTAGTATTGAATTCTGAAAATTTCAAGAAAAATGAAATTTTTATCTTTTTTATCTGTATTTTGAACTAAGGCGTTAGATGACCTTGGGAAAAAATTCCCTCTTTTTCTATTGGCTTAAATGATGTATTAACATCTCTAGAACGACATTTGAAAGGAATCATGACTGCGAAAATATTTTAAAAATTGTTTTGAATCCGATTTCTGAAATAAATTCGAGCGGTTAAAAACGTTTAAAAACTGCACGTAACATTTTGGAATCTATCAGTTTGATTAATAATTATTTTTAACCTGTTTTTTCTATTGTTTCCTATTCTATTCCTATTCCTATTTTCCTATTCCATTACCTTATTTCGTTACGTTTGCTATATTTCCATAAATAACTCGAAAATGAAAAGTATAGACACTCAAAAATATAAAAGATCGTTTTGAAACTACGTTTTGCAAAACGATGGACAAAATAACCCCAGAAATTTTTATCCGATTGATTTGAAATTTTACCTGCAGCTTCTTAAATAGATTATCTAGAACGGTACACAAGGTTTTTAAAATTGGTTAAGAAATATACTTTTTATAAATATTAAGGTTGATTTTTTCGTCGATTTTCAATTATTTTTTCAAATTAGTGCCATCTAGCGATAAATCAATATTTTTTAATAATCTTGTGTAGGTACCGCTTTAGTAAAACTAATCTAAATGATGAATACCCCTGTCGCAGCATCCTGTATAACATAGCGAATTTCCGTTTATAAAAATCAGTTTTTCTCGGAAACTAGTTGACATGGAAAAAAAGTTTGAAGACCTTTTTTATGTAATTTTGTCTTCTCTTTTAAAGGATTTAAAAAAATTTTGAGTAAGTGGAAATTTTGGCAAAAAACTAATTTTTTGCAAGGGCAAAAACCATGTTCCTGGCATCTGACGTGTCTGGCTGACGAACTCATCCAAGGGTTTGGGACTTCCAATGTTCTCACCAAGTTTCGTAAAAATTGGATACTTCGTTCGAGAGTTATCGCGCGCGGACATATATATATATATATATATATATATATATATATATATATATATATATATATATATATATATATGTATATAAATTTTAGTGAATATTATTTTCGGTTTCTAGGGGCCCCAAAACAAATTTCTGCCATAGTCCCGGGGTCAGGTCGCGTCATGACAGTGGCTGTAATAGCTGAATTCCATTCTGGAAATTCGCTAAAAAAGATTTATTTTTTAGCTGCTGTTTGAAAATTCTTCGAAAGAAAAGCATCTGTGTTCAAACTGCGCCCACGCCGCCCTTTTGTTTTGCAGATTGGGAAGAAAATTTTCTTATGTACTCCAAATATTTTATAATACACTCTAAAAAAATTTATACTCATTGCGCTATTTGTTTTTTTGGAGAAAAATTTCTCTAATAGTACCCTCTTTTCTGACATTTCAAAGTGATGTAACGCCTTAAGTGGCGAGGTAATAGGTACAGTTCACGTCACCAGATTTGTGAACAAATTTCTTGGAAAAGTGTAGTAATATACGACGTGTGTAAACAGTATTCTATGACTATGTAACGGGAAAGCGTAAATCCAATTTACAAACTCAGTTGTCGGATATTATGTGTGTAATAATGTAATGGTGGAGGTGCAGTGAAGAAACAAATTCATATTTTTTTTATAGTTGTATTTAGTTGCGTTTAATTTTTTTGATTTGGGATTTGGGTTTTTTTATTAAATATATCTTACCCGTCTTTTCATTTAACATGACATTTTTTCAGTTTGTCATTAAATAGTGGTACATGGAGGCAAAAGTACAGAATGACACTAAAACGCTAGTACAGAATGATTATTCCTTGGACGAAATATGTAATATACGTTTTTACACGATCGTGTATTTTTATGCATTTACCGATGCTGTGGACAATGCTGGTAAATTACATTTCCCGAACATTTGTTTATATCAATGGAAACCAAAAAATAACAGTGGGGTAAGTGAAATAGATGCGTGGTAATTGAATAGGAGTTTGGTAAGTGAAATTAGCTCAAAAATGATTGTAATTATTTAATTATATTGAAATTAAAATTACAATTTGAACAATTAGGAAAATAAATCGATTAACACTATGAGGCCCGAGCACTTTCATAGTAAACTTCCCCGGAAGCCGGCAATATTTACAAAAAAAATAATTTATATAAACAAATACATAAAATAAAATGAAATGATTCAAACACTGAATAGATTCAACACAGTTCAACATGTATGTGTAAAACCACGTAAAACTAAACATACGTACGTGATACGTACATACTACATATACATTGACATTCAAATCAATTTTATTTAAACATATAAATTATATTTTTTATGTATTTTTTGTTTATCTTAAATTTTTTATACATAGAAACCAAAAGAGTAGTGTGTGTTGGTATGTATTTGTGTGAATAGGAACACATCCGTGTGATGAATGACGATAAACATCGCACACATAATGCGTAACCAACTAATCAATTAATCAATGATCGCGGTTGGCCTCTGAGGATGTTTTGTTTGGTTTCGGATGCCGAAGCCATGGGACTGAAAGTGTTAATATGAAAATTTTCACTAGTTTGCACTTTACTATTATTATTGTTGGCATTAGTCTTCATATTTTATTGACATTTCAAAAGGTCGTTCAATCATTAAAATTTTCTGTGGTTTCCATAATCTTCCTTTCATTTCACGAGAATAAATTTGCAGCCAAAAATAAAATGCTTCATCAATTTCATTATTCTCACTAATATTTTAGTTTAACAAACTATTTTACTCAATTTTTTTAATATAAAATTCAAAAAAGATACTCACGCCAATGAAATATTGACACTTACTTTTTTATTTACAAATGCAGTTGTCAATTGTCACTACAAAGATTCGTATTTATTTTGTTGCTATAAATATTTATAATATTTATTCATAGCATTCTATGTCATAACATAGAAATATAAATTTCGTCTATATCGTGCAAAAAATATCATACAATACGCGATGCGCTAAGTGCATTCACTGATCTCGAAAATTGCAAAAACTCGACCCTACGGGTCTCGTTTTCGCAACATTTTCTCGATCAGTAAAAAGCAACTTACCGAACTTATATTGTAAAATGCTATTTCTTTAACCTACCTCAAAATAGATGCATATTGTATCATGTATCAAATAATGTAAGCAATTATTCAACATATATAGAATTCATTGTAGTCATATATTTGTACCGAGTGTTGAGTATGTGTCGATAATAATATGTAGATATGTATGTACATGTATATATTTATAAACGGGAGTGAGTGGTCGACGGGCACAGGGGTGGTGGTGGTTAGGGGGGTGGTTTTTGTTATTATTCTTATAAAACAACAGTAAAATATAAAGCGTTTTTTTTTAGTCGAATATTAATTTATGCTGATGTGTCACTCATTCACAGCAAATATGTATGTGTGTAGAATATTGTGAACCACAGAGGCAGGAGATACCTCTATATGGAGTAGTAATACAGAGACATTACATAATAATACATGCATTTCTTTATAGATTCAAATAAAGCAGTCATATGCGCTACATGTAGAGCAAACATTTATACATACATACATATGTGGCTTTTTTATGATAATATGTGTTTTCGCTATGTTTGGTTTGGTGCATGCAACCAGTGTTTTTATTAAAAAATAAATTCTAAATTACATTGCATTTATTGTTACATGTAAGGTTTCTTTTTCAGGACTACTAACATTCTAGCTCTAAATATGAATTGTTTTTAATTTATATTATAAGACAACATGCTTTAAACCTACTGTGGTTTTAGAATTGGAATTTTTAAACATCTGAAGTATCAAAATTTTTGCATGAAAACATTAAATCGTAGCGAAGATATGAATACACTCATTGTTTCTTCTGTAAAAATATTTTATCGAACTGAGAGCGTATTGAGAGCGGCATTATAGTGTGGAACGGGCCCCTAGTTAATCAGTTCACCGATTTCACTTCACCAATAACTTCAATTATGAGCCTAACAGTATAATATTAATATTTTCCTCGGATGCTGAGGATCTATAAGTTAATTTTCTTCGGATTATTTTAGTTTTTAGTGATCGCTTTTTAATGAACGATATGAAACGGCATTAACGCTAAGCTATCCTAGTTAAAATTTTTTTTCAATTCATCGAAAGCAGATATTTCTTAATATGGATATGATAAGTGGTTTCTAATATTGTAGATAACTGAAAGAAATATTAATTACGGATTGGAACTTAGGAACGAATGTAAACAAATGGTAACGAACAAACATAAATGAACGGTATGTGTACTTTTGTTTGTTCATGTTCGTTTGCGCTTATTCGTATTCGTTTGCACTTGCTTGTCTTCGTTTGTTATATGTAGAGTGCTTAAGGATTCGACCACTTTTGTATTATATCTGTGAACTATGGTATCTATACTGTCAAAACGATTTCTTTGGTTAAAAATGAAAAATTTCCTTGATTTTTTTTTCTTTGAATCAAAGAATAATTTTTTTTTAATTAAAAAAAAAAATAGGTATTCTTTTGACTCACAGAAATAGGTTTTTGAATCAAAAAAATTATTTCTTTGATTCAAAGGGAAAAAATCAAAGAAATTTTTAATTTTTGATCCAAGAAATCATTTTGAGAGTGTAACATTTACTTCAAAACTGAAAATATCCTGGAGATACTTTTATAGAAGGAAAGTGACATGTAATCACTAAAAAGTTTGAATATCACTTCTCTACACATATATTCTTTGTACTTGAATTAACAAAACTTTTGTAAATGTGTTTTTTGTGAAATGGACTAGAAATTTATTAATTTTTTCTTTTATAACATACTATAAATATGACTAAACAAAAGAATATGTAATCTGTAGTTACATACGTAAACATATACATATGTTCATTCATACATACATACATATATGCATATATACCATATCATCTGCATATTGTGAAAATTAATATGGAAAAATCATGATGTAACAAAAAATATACTTTTATATATTTATATATATATGATTTGTATTTATGTGTGTATACATGTACATATATGTTTATATGTAGACGGTGGTCTGTCTTCCTGAACTCATTTATAGCCCTTATAGCGTACCACAGTTCCTCATCATCACATGTGACATTATTTTATAAAAGAAAATATTAACTAGGTAGAGTAACAGTCAAAATGAAGAAGACTCAGTATTAGGTTTCAAGAAGATTCTAGGTGATATCACCTAGTGGTCACGAATTCACGTAGTTGTATTTTCAGATTTACTTAAAATAAATGAAAAAATATTTATTGTTGTTTGTTTGGTGTATATGAAAGTACCAGCCTTAAAATACCAACAAATTTTTTATATATTGCAAAAAAATACATTTTTCTCTTCTGGAGAACCTTTAAATCTTTTATTTTTTATCCAATTTACTTTATAGTCTAATAATAAATTTACTTACAAGTCTTAAAAACCCCGAAGCCATTTTGATTGCAGATTTCAAATCTAAATAAAAAAATCTAATCGACCTGGTTTTGTTCAATTTTCTAATTCACTCATTGTTACTATTAATACATTGGCAGTGGGCAATAATATCCCAATAAGTGCTTTCTGAAATTGGACTGTCGCACGTGAGGTTTTTATTATGTTGGTTTTTAAGTGATACTTGTGGTTATCGTAAATTTTTGATCGTAAATATTTCGTAAATTTATAGGTATTTTTTCAATGATTGTAAATGAAAGAAAATAGATGATACCGAGTAAAATGTTATTGCTTGAAAAATCCTAAAATAAAAAAAAAACAAGGTGTGTAATATAGGCATTTTCTATATATTTTTAATGGGTTTTACTAATAATTAAAAAGAAAAGTTAAAGCTACATTAACTATCTGCGTCTTAAGGTAGTTAGGTACCTTGTGACATGTTAGTAGAAAAAATTGCAAACCAAAATTACTTTATGTCATTATTGTCTGTATTAGTGGATAGATGTTGATACGTACCAGTTTTCATAGTTGATACGTGATAGTACATGTGTATGCATACTTTCAAACTGCCTGTGTATACACACTTATACTATCAAAGTTTTTTATTATAAATGCTCTGGCATCATTGTGACTTACCCAGCAAACATATTAAGTGGTATACATATGCGTTTGGAGCGCTTTATTTTTTTACCTGTACTAGATATATAGGTGCTCTCGCGGATTTTTTTGTAGAGTATTCGATTCTCTACAAAAAAGGTCTTAACACTTTTTAATGTATCTATCACCGTTTTCGCTACGTAAGCGGTGAGAGGTCAAAAAACGCTATTATTCATAAATTTTCAATATTGTTTAAACAATATAAAAAAGCATTTCCGGGAGTTAACATTTTGCACAAATGCTCTCCTCGGCAATCCCTACAAGAATCTTCTTAAAAAAAATTTTATATCTATTCTAAAATTAATGTTTAGTGGGATAAGGCTTAAAATTAGTGCTACTGGACTGTTAATACATATTGGAAAATCGAATGGAGGCGTGGTTTAATATTTAGCCTATCCGCAGTAGTTTTTCGATTTGTCACCAGATGGCAGCTAAAGAAATAGTGGCAATTTTGAATTGTCCATTTTTGCTTGGCAACAATAAATTATTATAAAAAAAAATCGGAACATTCAAAAAATTTGCTAATTTTTTTTTTCGTTAATTTTTCAGTGGTAGTTAATATTTGAAATGCTAGTTGCAATATTTAATTCGCTATCAGATATAATAAACGTAGGAAATTTTGGGAACACAAAATCGCTAGAAACATGTACTTTGAAGTCAGTCAATTCCTTTATGACACTGGTAACATTCGATTCAATTGTAAATTCGATTTCATCAATTTTTTCTTTCATGAGATCAAATATATACATACATTGCCTTCTTCATATCCTCTTTCTTTTTTTTGTTTTTCCTTCTAGATTGTTAATTGCTTCTAGATTACCGTGAGAAGTAGTCGATTATTTTTTATTTGAACATTTTTATGAAGAAATCTTTCTTAAATGTTTTCTCTTTTAATAGGGCTCGAGTTTCTCTTAATGAATCAAACTTTGTATTGATTGTATAATATTGAAGCTTGAGAGATGGGACAGATATTTTCTTGATGTATGTTACTACCTATAGTAGATCGATTAAAATATGATTAGGTAGTAAAAAATAAGTTTTGTAATTATGTAATAAAATCTTGTGGTTTAAATTGAACTGGACAAACTCTCATTGAAGGCATAACTTTTTTACCTATTTTCTGAATGTTTATCCATGCTAATCAGCGATCAACCAATTCTTCTTTGTTATATTACGATTGTAGCAACATTTGTATATCATTCTTGGGACCTTCTACTGTTGCATTCAAACACACAACAGTATACTTTTACTTTTTCGTGATGAAAATTCCATAATTTGAATAATTTTCATATATTAAATTTGATTAAATTAAGGTAAAATATTTTTAATGACAAATCATAAAAAAAATTACAGCTGATTAAAGTTCACTTGATTTATATGAAATGTACAAATAGCCTTTCCGCAGTAGTTTATTTTCGGGCCACCAGATAGCATATCAAAATTCTCCGTTTTCCAATATAATTTTCAATACATGATAGTATTTTGTGTGACATACATATATACTGTATACAAGTAAATACGAATATATCAGTTATTTAATATACAGAGTTGCCAGACTGCTTCAGTTCAGTTGCTTGAAATTGGTGTATTTATTAAAATACCATAATTTCTCTGATGATATCTTCAATTCAAAACGATCAACAATTAATTCAATTTTTTCTTTACATTCAGAACTTATTAATCTTTCTTTCCCTAGTTTTTTATTGAATTCTGTCGAGTCATTATATTGTTAAATATAAAATAAGGGTACGTAGTCAGAATTTTGAGATCTATACATGGAGCAGATACAAACTTTAACCCTAATTATCTTAACTCAGAAGCGATCAATCTTTCCCAAATTACAAGGACAATCAGATATAGTATTCTTCTTTATACTATTAAAATTTGAAACTATTCTGTCGAAAAGTTGAATGTCGACGTAAGTTCCTAAAAGCATTTATAGGCAGACCATGGTGGCAGCACTGGTAAACGAAAATGATCTATGTACTTCATTTATACGAGTTCGTATTAAGTTGTATTAAATTCTTTACATACTAATTATAATTTTCTTTTGACATCTAAATGTATCCTTATAGTTTTTAGGTGTCCTGTTTAGGTACACACCAGTTTTAATATATGTAACTGAATAAATTTTATAAATGCGTATGTTCTACCTGTATATGCATATATGTATATTCAAAACTATTTCTTTTCTATCCTATATATCGTTTAAAATAATAATAATAGTAATATATGGTAAGTATGTACCTATGTTATTTTCTTATAGTAATTAACATTTTTTCTTTTTTTTTTTAATTCTTATATTTTATTTAATTTTCCTCTATTTTTCGAAAAAAAAAATTTATTTATTTACGGTGTATACATAATTTTACATATTTAGAAAAAAGTAATTGTTTCGTTAATGTATGTATTATAGTGTATTAATAAAGTTGGGATATTAGTATCGATGTTGTCAAGGTGTGTATTTTATTTCTTGACGATATAAAGGGAAAATGTGAACGCAAGATTTTAACGTGTAATGTAAACAGAATAATTCGCTTAATATGCCAAATGAATAGGAAACGTCTAAACTTCAAAGTTTAATATTGTATAAGTAAGTAAATTTCTTCCAATTTTCAGCAGCTCATTTAATGATTTGGATTAACTTATTAGAGGATGCCGACCCGAACATGCCTCAACACACAATTTTTCCAAAGTTCATTTTTCTTTCCAATACCTCGCGTAACAAGAAACTTTTTTCTCGTCCTTTCTGCGGTGTTACATCGATGTCAAGTATCTTGAAATACAGCAGTTACTAATGCTAGCAATTATATAATTAATAGAGTCTCTTCAGTGGGTCCGACCCTGGCTTTATATACATCAGTAGAAAGCTCTCTAAAAATAAAGTGTTGTGTTAATTTAAGGTTTTCTCTATCTGTCATACTTTTCAAGTAATCAAGCAAAATTGAAAATTTACCCTAACTTTAAGGGGTGATTTCACTCCATAAATGGTTACGGTGGCACATACAAAATATGGGTCACTTATTTTTGCTTCTACTACACATATACCAAGTTTTATCAAAATTGCGAATTGAAAGTTGAGAACCTTTCCTTATAACAGTTCAGAGATAGATTCAAACATTTACGTACAGTCGAATCAAGTCCCATTCCTAATGTGTCACGTATGCTGGTAGTTTGGTTTGTACTATTAAACAATTGAATACAACAATTTATTTCAATTTGTTATTAATGCTAGAATAATATTTTAAAATACTATTATTTTTAACAAAACAAAAATTATACTATGTGTTTATTCTATTAAAATGAGTACTACTCTGCTTCTGTACCCATGGTGAATAATTACTTTAAAAACCTATGGATATAATATGTTTTATTATACTGTTGTTTTGTCTATTCTGTACTTGTTCATATTATTAAGTAGATATATTAAATAAGTCATTATTTAGTGAATAATATTAATTTGTAAGATTTTTTTTAAAGTTTAAATATTATGATGCATTTAAATGCATTTAATATGAATTGGTGCATTAAAGGATACAATTTGTTAAATTATATACTTGTAGGTAGATATGTAGTAATGACAGCAGTTTTATAAAACTGAATAAAATTTGTTAGCTGATAAGTTAACATAGTGTCATAAGGAGTTGAATGCAACACAGTAGATGTTTAAAATAATAAATATCTTTTTAAAGGAAAGAGAAAACTTGATATAACAATTTTATGAAAATCTTATAGTGAACAGTTACGTGAAATAATAAAAATATATGTATACCCGAGACCAAATGTTGTGACCATTACATTCTTCTACTACAAATTTAGTTTTTTTACAGTCGTTTTTAATATTTTATTTTCAGTATCAACAATTAAAAAAAATTATAATAATTTTTTTTTTAAATATTGTAATTAGAACTTAAATATAATTAAAATTGAAATAATATACAATTTTGAAGATAATAATGGTCTGTTTATTATTTATGTATAAAAATAACTAAATTGAAATGCGTTCGTTATTTAATCGAATGTAAACAAAATATCACAAAAGTTAAAATATAATTAATATTGTTGGTTTGGTCAAAGACGTATATTGTGCCGATGATGACCTATACTGTTGAGTGCATAAATGATAAAAGTATTTACTATAACCGTGTTAGTATATATATATATATATATATATATATATATATATATATATATATATATATATATATATATATATATATATATATATATATATACAAGGTGGTCCAGAATTATGTACCGTAATTGCTAGAGCTGGTAGTACGTTCAAAAATAATGGTACCTGTTCATGTACACTTTTTTTCAAAACTCAGTAATAAGGGAGATACAACTCTGTAAAGGGGCGAAACGAAAACCATTATTTCTTAAATATTTTCCAAACGCTTTTGAATAACGAATTGATATTTTAGGGGTACTTATTTTGCGTTAGAAGTATTAAATTTATGTCAACACTTATTCCACCACTCACGACTTAGGGGTGGTTTTGGGTAGTAGGTGTGAATTATCACGTCTTTTCTTTTTTAATTTGCAATTATCTAAACAAAATCCCTGATAATATAATTCCTCAGACAATTTCACGCAAAAAAGACATACTTGTTACATTTCGATAAATATTATCGTTTTCGAGTAATTTAAAGTAGAAATATCTATTTCCAAATTATCCCCTAATCATAATTGATCGAATAATAGATACCATAAAATTAATTATCTTAATGTTCATACGCGCCCCTAGAATATGAATCCAGTAATCAAAAGCGCCTAAAAAATTTAAAAAAAAAAAGAAGTCAGTTTCGTTCCACCCCTCTACATTTTACCCCTCTGCGTTATTTCCCTTATTATTGAGTTTTTGAAAAAAGTGTAGATGAAAAGGTACCATTATTTTTTAACATACTATCAGCTCCAGCAATTACGGTACATAATTCTGGACCACCCTATATATATATATATATATATATATATATATATATATATATATATATATATATATATATATATATATATATATATATATATATATATATTAGGTGGATAGCACTATGTCGTACAAAGTCCGTTCGTGATCTTGGGTCCCAGAAATACCAAAAATAATTTACCCAGCCGATTTTGAAAATTCTTTTACTTTTAGAAAGCTAAACTATTTTAGATGTGTATAAAAAGCGCCAAAAATTGACTACTCAACTGATTTTGAAAATCTTTTCACTCTTAGAAAGCTGAATTATTTTAAATGGATACAGGTCTTAGATGAGATGCGCCAGTGCTCAACATTTAGGAATTTGCTATGTTATGCAGATTCTGCGACAGGGGTATCTTTTTAATATATTAGATAATGACTTATTTACAATATTTTCACAATATATTTCTTTTGTTAAGGTGATGGTTCCTAGCTAAAAAAAAATCATATTTACTATACATATATTGTTTAGTGCCACTGTCGGCTTAACTACTAAAAAGAGCAAAACAACGCCTGCCTGGCCAACTACTACTACATTTATAAATTATCGGATTTGCAAAATGTGGAACACGTCTGAATCTTTCAGCTTAGGAAGAAAAGTTAGTGACTACTATCACTTGAAAATGCGAAATTACTAATTCTGAGAATTTCGAGAAATTGAAAAATTATCTAATTTATGCCTGGTAAGTCAATTTTCAATCCTTGACATTGAAATGGAAACTGAACATGACAATTTCCGGTGAATTATTGAACATAGTTATCGATTTAGATTCAATTCAAAATTTATTCGTACGAACCTAGTTTTTTTTTATCCTTAGCGGACTATATTCTTCTCTGTACAGCTAATTATATTAGTAGAAAATGAATAATATATCTTGGATAAAATATTTAGAACGAAATATATTAAAACTGGAAAAAAAAACCACTCATTAAATTTTTTCTCCTTTATTGACATTATAACGTTATTAGTAACATATTTACATAAATAATTAATTTTTTTTTTGTATTAATCAATATTTTATAATTATGTAACATAATTCAGAGAGGTTGGTAGGTATGTTTACAATGAGGAAAATCTTCATTGATATTGTAGATGAAATGGGTTAAGGTGGATTTTAGTATCAGCAATACAATAACAATTTATTTTCGACAGTATTTTATACAAATGATGAAGTAAATAATGGTAATAAAAGACAGGAAACATCAACGCTTGTCTTCTGTTTAAAGCTAATGATATAATTAATTACAAATTAATGGCATCTTTCCATGTAACAATAATTGACAATCAATATGTTGAATATTATTGAAATTTTGTTGAAGAGAAATTTTCTTAACAGTATAGTAAATATGTATGTTTAATTTAAAAGTGGCATATAAGTGATTTACCGTATTAAAAAGTGGTGATTTTCCAATAAATATTTGAAATTATTTGTACGAAAACAAATTTAAATATCCTGAGATTTGAAAGTTGGCATCAGTATTCTTAAGTTTTTTGAAACGCAAACCTGTACATATCTCAGTTTAACCCCTAATTAATCTACCAGGTACAAATCCAATCTTATTTTATTTTTTCAAAATTATTTTTTATATAATAAATTGTGAATACTAGACTGTAACCACCATGTATTCACAACTGAGATTAAGTACTTTCATTTGATCTGTGATTACCTTCCCTACAAACTTTTCATTTCAATTATTAACGATTTACTTTTTTGTACTGATAGGCTTACCTAAAATAATTAACCAAATCAGACTTAATTAATTAATTAAATTAATTTTATACGTTTAGATCCTATGCTGTGTATATGACCAAGCAGTCGAAAACACAGCCTAAAATAGTAATAAAAAAAAAAATTTTATACGTAAATAAATCTATAGGTATGGTCCATTTCAGTTAAATTTAACCATGCTTCATCACTTATGAATTTAAATAATTTCCGTTTTCTTGGCTTTATCTCTTTCATTATTGCACTTACGTAAATTTTAAAATTGCAGTTTGTTTTTAGAATTGATTGATTTGTTTTGAATATAGTAGTTATTTAATTTTTTAACTTCGACTCATGATCAATATTGTATTTGAAACAGGGTACCTAAAGCTGAAACTGGTACCATTTATTTCAGAATTAAATGGGCGTGAATTTGACATATAACATGATAATGGAATTAAAAATTTAACCTTTTCTCCACAATCCAAAAAACTGATTTTTATAAAAAATCCAAAATATGAATTTTTAATTTTTTTGAAGAAAAAAAATGTTATACCCAACCTCTTAAGTAAGTTGTATACAAAGTTTCGTGATGGTATTCTAATGGTTTCACACTGAAATAATTTTTATTTTGAATTAAGACGTATGGAAATCTGGTACATTTAGTACAGTAGGGGAGACAGGGGCATGTACTAACAGATTTTACTTTTTTACATATTAAACGGAAATGAAACTAGTTAGCGATTTTTTTTTATAAACGTTATGAAGCATCAACTACCTGTCTATAATTTTTGATAAAAAAACTTACATTTCCCTTGTACTTTCTATGGAAAATCCCATTTTCTTAAAAAATGTGTTTGTTAATACTTACCCCACTTTAGGGGCAAGTTTTAACAACGTTGGGGTAAGTATTAACATTAGAGTTTTAATATGATTATGATATTTTGTAGATATGTACTTATAGGAAATAAAACAAAGTATCATATTTACGGTGTTTATTATTAGAAAGGAATTAATTTGACATAGAAAATTCTTATTTTAGATTTATCTTTACTTATTTAGTTAAAGTTAATCATTATTTTAATTTTTTTCTGAGGCAATAGTTAGCCAGTCCTTATTAAGTAGCAAATTACGTCACTTTGACCTTGAAAACGAAACAAAAATTGGTAAATTTTCAGTCTTCGATAGACAACCACAATCGTTTAATATCTTCTATATTAAAAAATATTTACTTATTAAAAAATTAGTCTTCGTCTTATTTAACATTATTATAATTCTTGAAATATATGATAACTTAGATCAAGCAAAACTCTCCCTCTGCTTCACTTCAGAAAAGATATAAAAATTAAACCATTTAAATTTAACACTCACATATACACACACATACATGCAAACATATTTGGCAAAGTCACGAAAAAAATTTTGGTAACCTCGAAGCATGAAAATGACGATATTTGGATTATGAAATCGGGATGAATACAATAACCTCCTTATAGGGAAGTTAAAAACATAGTCTTTGTTGCATAAAATTTAAACGAGGTAAATGTTAACATGTTAATTCTTACCCCATACATTTTGTTAATACTTGCCCCGAAGGTAAATTTTTTACAAATTTAAATTTTTAAAAAGAATACGTTGATAATGCGGTAAAATTTAAACAAAATACAATACTAGATGGAATATGCTACCGTTTGAAATAAATTTAGTCTCTTTTAGGTATACAATCATGCTTCAAATCAAAAAACTGTCGACTTAAAAATGTTCTTTTACCTAATAAAATCTACGCCTTACTCACAACTTTGTTTTGCGGCAACCGGCCGAAGACTGATTGGTCACAACGTATCCGTGGTCATCTACTGATGACAGCAACCAGACGTACTTAATTTTTTCGTCCGTAGTTTGGCGGAAAATGGCCTGTTAATACTTACCCCCGTTAATACTAGCCCCTGTCTCCCCTACATGTTACTAACAAGTAAAGATCCCAAGGACGGACCTACCGATTTTGATGAAATTTGAATAAGTTGTAGAACATTAAAAAATAAGCGACATGTATTTCTTTTTATTTGTGGAAAAATGGTATGAAGGTGTGAAATCGCTCTTCAAAAATTGGGTAAAAATTTAATATATTTAAATATCTCAAAAACGGTAAGAGATAGAAGAGATAAAGTAAAAGTTTAAATTGACGATATTGCTCTTTTTTAAAGAGCTATCTATTGATATTCAATTTATTAAAATTACACCAACAGAGGTAGTTGAGGATTAAAATTAGGTGGTTAATTTTGCGAAAGGGGGTTTGCAGATTTTAAATATACGTAAAAAAATCTAATCGACTTCTTTTTGCTCAATTTTCTAATATTAAATCTAGGAGTAGTTAAATTGGGGGTGATTGTGTCGACATAATCGTACTATTTGTATAAAACCTGTACTTTTTGTAGCCTTATGAAATAGTCTCAGTAATGGTATTTGCAATTAACTTGTCTGTTATTCTGCCACAGTTCCAAATATTGACATTGTGAGATACGAATATGAATATGAATATTCTTAACAGCTTTATCTGAAATACTGACGAAAAGTTTACAGTTTGTATAGATACGCATATGTGCGTATAATATAAAGGTATATAATATGTATGTATTAATATTTTTTTTGTTTTAATACCAACCAAATAAAATATTAATTCCCTAAATAATAATTAATTATTAAATTTCATGTCATATGATATCATGTATTTAATATTCAATCAATCATAATTCATAAGTAGAATATTTTATTTTTTTTAATTTTTTTATTTTAGAATTTTTTTTTTTTTGGATTAATTAGTACGTTTGATATTTACGTAATATTAGTATAATTTCTGTGTATTTAATGAGGGTTTGAGTTGAAAAAAATAATAAATGATATGGATATATCATTAGGTAGATATTTTAAATTCGTTTTTAAAGAAAAAATGAAATAATATTTTTTTTAGTTTATTGTTAGTTAAATATAAATATTCTGGTTGATATTTGAAGAAGAAATAATATTAATAAAAATGGAAATAAAAAACATGGCTCTTGTTATTTTATAATTGAATGAAACTCCAGTTATTAGTTATCAAAGTTGATTAATAGTGTCCATAGAAAAAATTGTATTCTATAGGTTAGCAATTATTTACGAATTAAAGATTCGATTATGGCAGATTGTCTGTTCTTTTTATAATCAATTTATTGTGGTTTATAACATTTTTAATAAATGTATATCTTAGTCCTATAGCCTCATAAAGGGGCAATATAGATTCGCTTATTATATTGAAAATTTAAAATATTCTTGGATAAAAGTTGGACTGGATTTTCCACGTTCATATATATTGTTGTATTTTGTCGTAAAAAAAATAAGTGTGCTGAGGGGCATGATTTTAGTCTCTTCGTAAATCTGAAACAGAAGTCTTACACAGCTTATTGATAAGGAACGGGTAGTGTCGTTTTTATTAAGTAGTAAAAAAATAGTTTAGAATTTTTTAAATTTCGAGTTATAGCGAAATAATATTTGTCGGAAACAGTAGTTTCGAGAAAAACTGCATTGAAAGTTTTGAGCAAAATTTTAGACAGTCGCAGTATTCTAAGCCTATATTGTTTGAAGATTGCAACCAAATTAAAATTGAACTATATTAACTGTATATTTACTATATAAATATGTACATTTGTACCTGTGCCAGTACATAGACTAGAGTATTTTAAGACTTCGAATACTGAGATTTTTTCGTATATTGTTTTCTGACCTTTTGTTATAAGTCTGTAGCATATGAATAGTAGTATGATTGAAAATTATAGTTATTTTTTGACGAAAAAGTTATTGAATAGGGTGTAATTTTGACAGCGTATCGTTTATCACTACACGATTTTTATTATTTATAAATAAATTATGTATATTATATTTAATTATTTGAAATTATTAACAAATTTTAAATAATATAGATTTCGATATGTACCTTGTATTGTTCATTTTTCATTGAGGGGACCAAATTATTGTCGTGGGTGCATTAACCCTGTAATTAGACTTTGTACCTTTACATTTATAATATAATAAACTAAAAAAATTCGTTTTTATTTAAATTCACTATAAAACTGTTACAATGTATTTGTTCTAAATTATTTACATTTAAATATAGTGTATGGAAAATTGAAGAAAAATACTATGATGAGTCCAGCAGAATATTTTTATTTGCTATACAATAATTGCAATAATAATACAGTCCTGAATAATTTACGTTACGCATTGATAACAAAAGAATAAAAATAATATATATACATATACATATTGTTTTCGTATAATAACTTACCAATTATTTTTATAGCCCAGGTGCTAGGTGACATTGAGTGTGCATGAAAGAGGTATAGAATTTGACTTTTGATTATTGTTAGGGGGTCTTAGGTGAGTATGAAAACCCATGTCGTCGACCTCTATTAAGGTCGACAAATTGGGGGGAGGGAGGAAAGTTGCAGGAAAAGCCGATCGGGAGATCGCTCATATCTTGCTTATTATTGATCGTAGAGTGATAATTTTTTTTTTAGTTTGTTTGCAATGAATTGATCTAAAATTTTTGTCATATGCAATTTTTAACATATCATATCATATATTTCAGGTAAAAAAATGAAAATAGAAGGCAACGTTAAAATTTAAGTATTTTCAGTATATAGGGCTAGTCAAAAGTATAAAAAAGTCAAAAATAACCCATTTTTGTGATAAACGTTGAGGACAAAAATTTCACCATTTGTTCCGGCGCATCCGATGATGACCTTCACCTTAATCTCAAAGTCAATGTTCAAGGTCATATCAAAGT
Source organism: Brachynemurus nebulosus (assembly GCA_035578155.1). Lineage (NCBI taxonomy): Eukaryota > Metazoa > Arthropoda > Insecta > Neuroptera > Myrmeleontidae > Brachynemurus > Brachynemurus nebulosus. The sequence goes on along the minus strand of JAPWDM010000011.1, from coordinate 16,084,294 downwards.
CAAGTCTGTTTTTTCATACGGCAACCCCGACTTTTGACCCCGGAAATGGAAAGTGCGAAAAATTCTGCTTTCGAATATGACCTTGATCATCGTCTCACGGCCAATGATAAGGGTCAGTTCAAGGGCATATCCTCATTTTTACTGCCCAGGTGCTAGCTGACATTAAGTATGTACTGGTAGAGGTATAGAATTTGACTCTTGGTTATTATTAGGGGGTCTTAGGTGAGTATGAAAACGCATGTCGTCGATCTCTGGGGTGGTCAACTACTTGGTGCGGAAGGGAGCTAAGTTGCAGAAAAAGCCGATCGGGAAATCGCTTACATCTTGCTTATTATTGACCGTAGAGTGATGATTTTTTTTTAAATTTGTTTGCAATGAAATGATCTAAAATTTATATAGCATGCAAACTTTTGATATATCTAACCGCTTTCGTGTAAGAAAATGAAAACAGAAAATAATGGTAAATTTTAAGAATGTGGGTTTGCTCTTGAATTGACCCTGATCATTGACCTTGAGATCACGATCAGGGTCATATTCGGATGCATAATTTTCCGCTTTTTCCATTTCCGGTGTCAAAAGTGGAGGTTGCCATATAAAAAAACGGACTTGACCTTGATATGACCTTGAGCCCTGACTTTGAGGTCAAGGTGAAGGTCATCATCGGATGCGCTGTAACAAATGGTGAAATGGTTTTGTCCTCATCGTTTATCCCAAAAATGCTTTCCCGCTGAGATTTTTGACTTTCTTATACTTTTGACTAACCCTGTATACTAAAAATACTCAAATTTTAACGTTGCCTTCGATTTACATTTTTTTACACGAAAACCGTTAGGTATATCAAAAATTTGCATCTGACATAAATTTAAAATCATTTCATTGCAAACAAACTAAAAAAAAAGTTATCACTCTACGATCAATAATAAGCAAGATATGAGCGATCTCCCGATCGGTTTTTCGTGCAACTTTCCCCCCTCCCCCCAATTTGCTGACCACCCAAGAGGTCGACGACATGGGTTTTCATACACACCTAAGACCCCCTAACAATAATCAAAAGTCAAATTCTATACCTACTTCTTTTATGCACACTCAATGTTACCTAGCACCTCGTCTATTAGCAGTAGTAGACCTACTGAAGTTAACCTACTGAAGTTTTATAAGGGTCAACTGTCGATATATGTCGTATGCAAATAATTTACTCATGTGGAACGATATTTTTTTTTTATAAATTTAAATAACAATAAAAATATCATCATGTGGATAAAATATATACTTATTTATATAAAAAAAAAAAAAAAAAAATTGTTATTAGTAAAGTATTAATTTGTTTTATTGTTATGCAGTTATAATGCTTACATTTGGTGAATTTTAATTTTATGGAAGTTAGTTAACACTTTCAGTCCCATGGCTTCGGCATCCGAAACCAATCAAAACATCCTCAGAGGCCGACCGCGATCAATATTTAGAATAATAAACAACACACTTAAAAATATTTATAAAAAAAAGATTTTATATTATTCTAATAATAATAATTTATTATGTACTACGTACCGGACACTTTTCATTTTTTGTACATATCGTACATATAAATATACAAAATATGTTTTATCATCAAAACATCTAGGCTTCATCTTTTATTTACAATAATATTTTTATCCACATATGCATATATATGTGTGTTGTATACTTTTATGTATAATTTGTTTATTTTGTTTGGAATATGAACAGCATGTTTCTTTGTCTGTTTTGCACATTTTTTCTATTCTACAAAATAGAGAAGGAAATATGGTGTTCATATTCCAAACAAAATAAACGAACTATATATGTGTGCTACTCCTCTTTTGACCTGCATAACACATACATGTTGAATCATTTAGTGTTTTGTGGAATCATTTTATGTCCTTGTTTACATAAAATTTGTTTAAAAATATTGTTGGCTTTCGGGGAAGTTTACCATGAAAGTGCTCGGGCCTCATAGTGTTAATATCTGTATTTGAGTAAATCTGTATACGAGATATAATAAAACTGAATGTTTTTTATATGTCCCATATGCGTTTCTATGTTATACCATTCATCCGATTGCGATGAAGCTTCAGTGAGTTGTTATGCACACACCGTAAATCTTTCCGAATTAGTACAACAGGGCGCGCGCGAGTCGTTTCAAGAAATGTACTTCATATAGTTTATTGCAATGAAACTTTAATGAGTGGTTGTGCGTACATCCACGAAGGTTTCTGAATTAGTATAGTCATTTGGCAATAGGTGGTGTGCAAGTCGGTTCAGTATATGTGTGTAATTCATAATTGCAATAACACTTTGGTGAGTTGTTGTTAAATCTTTGCAGTTTTCGGTGCAACTCACATTTACATGAGCATCAACAAAGCACGCGAACATATACTTCTCACATGGATAATATTGTATGTGGTTTGTTCACCGGTTGAAGAACATTCTGATTTATTCGTACGCGCAGTAGATGAAGAAACAAAAAAATATTGTGTATCCACGGTCGGATTTAGTCAAAGTGCCGCTCTGGGTGCCGTGAGAAAAGCCGCCCCTGTCGTTCCCTAAAAAAAATTTCTTAATAACTGTGTGTATAAAAAAGCACTTCAATAAACATAATTAAAACAGAATCACTTTTCCTCTTTGAGTGGTATTACGACGCATGCCTGGTACTCACTAGTAATATATAAACAAATCTGTATATCGCGCATACTCTTTCTCAACCTCGTATGTCAAAAACTGCATGTTTTAGGACAAACAAAAAACATTAAATATTGTATTTATATATATATATATATAGATATATATATATATATATATATATATATATATATATATATATATATATATATATATATATATATATATATATATATATATACGTATCTATATATACGAGTATTTTATATATGTAGGTAGCCAACATCAAAGGGTGTAATTAGCATAAATCTTAAGTTCATAAAGATTAAAACACAGTTTTAAATACGTTTTTTTTGTGTCTCCAAAAATTGGGACTTTTCAGATACGAGGTTGAGAAACAGTACGCGCGATATATAATTCTGGAAAGTTTACTGATGTAAATAATAAGAGATCGCCTAAAAGTCGATCGTGGAGCGACCTTTGGTCGATCTTCTATTTTGTTTTACAAATTGAAAATGTAAATACCGCCTAAGGCTTAAAGTAGAGTCTAAGAGAAACGATACATCCGGAAAGTACGTCCTATTTTCTGAATTAAATTTTTACAGGAATAATCAAAATTTTGCACTCAAATTATTCGGATTTTGCGAACGGATCTGATTAAAGGTCATAGAGAAGAAGAAAAAATTTTTCCCAAAAGTTGAGTTACTTGTAGACACTGAAATATCCGGTTTTTGAATTAAATGATTCCCATTGACCAATAAATGCAAAAAGAGCAATTGCAGTAAAAGAACCACTGTATTAATTTTACTTACATCAATTTTCCGCTTTAATTATATTACCATAGTAGAACAAACAGTTTTTAACTAAATATTTTCTTCATGCATATCGATTAAAGAGCAATAACAAAACGAAGAAGTGAAATAAACGAAATAATGATTCGTACAAATACATGTATTACCTATATATTATGTATTTACATAAATATGTATACGGCATCCCGCCGCATCGACCGGATCCGTTCCAATACATTTTATTTGTATGGGAATATTCTTCTCGTTGCACTGAATCTCAAACAGATAATGATAGGCAAAGTATAAAATAATATTTATTTATTATTTTAATGTTTGAATTATCAGACATAAATCCAGTTTTATAATTTCAATAATATTTCAACTTCATCTTTGGTTACCAGAAACAATAATTTCTTTTTCTCAATGCCTCAATTATTATTTTATAAGTATAGTCCTGCCTAAAAAAAATATCTATATACTTCATATATCTATCTATTTTATATATGTATGTATATGTATATATGTAGAATAAAATAAAGATGGCATTACTTACTTATATGTGTAGTTCTTCCATTTTAAATTATAGGTTTTTAGTTATTATTTCTCGTCTTTTTTATTACAATATATACGTCTCCTTTTGTTTAGATGCATTATATGTGTATAATTTTATATTTGATATATTAAAATTTTCCTAATATGAGGAGTGAAAGAGCAAAGTGTATTTTATAGGGAAAAAGTATCAATTATTGAAAATAAGTGTCATCTCTTGCTTTCGAGACTACTAAAATAAAGGAATTACTTTTGAAATATAAAAATTTTTTTCTCTTAAGAATGAAAATTTTCACGGCCGTTTTAATTTTCACGGCTTTTTTAACAATTTTGGTTTCGTGTCTGTCTATCTGTCTGTGTGTCGACATATCGCACCAAGTGACATAACTTGTGAACTATTCGATTGTTTTTAATGCAATTTTCAGAATTGATGCGGTTTGATTCCTAATTGGTCCCCGACGAATTTCATCGCAATTGGAGTAATGATAGCCACGGCATTACCATGAAATCTTGTTAAATATTGATATCTTACTTGCTATTAGTCCCTTTTCGCGGAAATTTTGAGAGTTTTTAATACTGTGCTATTATTATTATTATTTTATAATTTAGCCTTTAAATATGTTAAGTTGCAACAATTACGGCGTATTACCTATATTTGATGAAAACTTGGAATTTTGTATCTTAAAGTATTTCTTGTTTCAAACATCATAGTTTAATAATATGATAAGGCCCGAAATTTAGAACAAAAAGCAGTTTAAGCATAAAACCACTTGAAAGGTTGTATAAAAATCTTTAACGAGTACGAGGAAGCTATGTGCCACATCTCACTGGTAGCGTATGTTTTATTCATTTTCCTCCGTTTATTTTTTCGGTTAAAAATATAACTTACTCACACTCAGCTCGCAAATTTATTTTTGTGACCATGGTAACAATAGAAACACGATCTTCGCTAAATAATTAATTATTAATTTAAAATTCATGTATTTTTTTATGTAAGTTCCTTTATTTCCTCAGAGAAACCGAACGAAAGAAGCGATATTTTTAAATGAAGTATTTATATAATACTTTTTAATTGATCATAGATTTTGTGAGAAGGTGACTGCGCAGTATAACAGTGATAAAACTATATTATGAAACCATAAAAGCAAGATTTCAACAAAATTTTTCATGTAGAGCAGAGATTCCCAATAATTTTTTTCCACGGACACCTTTATCTAATCACTATTTTGACAGGGATCCCTAATTCCAAAAAAATTTAAAAAAATTGTATTCTCGCAAATAGTTAAGGACACTTGTATAAACATAATATTATAATCCTTAGTTTCTATTAATCTTTGATTAAATTAATGATACTCTTATGTATATGATACAGTATAAATATATCATAATGACATCTCACGGACCCCTTATTAATCGTCCGCGGACCACTTTTTGGGAATCTTTGATGTAGAGAGAAAATCATCTGCTTTTAAGATGAATCGATTAGTACTGACAAATGAATTACCTACTAACAATAAGTCTATTTTTTTCTCTATAAATAAATATAATTTATGTGTAGAAAAATAAGTTAAATTTTGTAATACACGTAACAGTATTAATATTTAGTTATTGTTCAATTTTCTAATTTTGATAATTTTAAAAGTAATGAATTTGATTCTGGTAGTTGACGTGTACGCAATTTTAGTACTGTCAATGAATGACATACCTACATACCTCATGGAATTCATTTAAATATTTTATATATTAATGATTCTCTTTCCAAAAATGTTTATAAGCTTTCAAAAAGATATCTTTGTCTTCAACTCGTAAATAGTTTTTTGCTTCATAATTCAATTTAATTAAAAATTTAAGAAAACTTCAAAATTCAACAACTACAATTGACATAACAACAACCGAACTCTTAAATATTACTTACTATTTAATACGCATGTGCAATATCTTGTGTAGATAATGACGTCATACTGGTTGTCATGGCAACTATCTATCCAATAGCCATGCGATAAGCAATATCATTTGTGTTAAATTAGAATTTTTAAAATAAAAATTTGAAATATGATAGGTATGGTTCATTTCAGTTAAATTTAACCATGCTTCGTCACTTTGAATTTAAATAATTTCCGTTTTCTTGGCTTTATCTCTTTTATTACTGCATTTATGTAAATTTTAAATTTGCAGTTTATTTTTAGAAACGAATAGAAGATTGATTTGTTTCGAATATAAGAATTATTTAATTTTTTAACGAAAACTCATGATCAATTGTATCTGAAACGAGGTATAGTAGAAGCACCAAGTGTAGTAATACCCTTAAGAATACGTGTATAGTCAAAATAAATAAAAATAGGAGTTTTCCAATACAATAGAAGGAAATAATACGATATAAAGAGACTCTATATAAAAATTTTTTTTGATTTTTCTTGAGAATCAGTTTATATAGAGGAAAAGTTTAAAAAGCTCGCTAATATAACTTCTTACAATTTTCTTGATAGTATAACAAAATTTTTGAAAAAGTTATAAATTCTGATCAAAAAACACAAAAAAAGACTTTAAAGTCCAAAATATCCGGTCTGTGACATCGAATATGTCTGGCTAACAAACTTGGCCGAGCCAATCCGAATTCCAGCTAGTATAAGAAATTGCATAAGTATTAAACGTTTCGTTCGAGAGTTATCGTGCACACACATAAATACATATATATATATATATATATATATATATATATATATATATATATATAGTTATGTTTTACAACAATTAAAATTAGTTTTTAAAAAATTTATTTTAATTAACTTTCACAAATTTGATACAATAAAATATTACAAAGAAATGAATAATGCCCGAACAGAGATTACGCCTAGCTTAACTGCTAAATCGGAAGTTAAATGTGTCTTTTGTTTTAATCGTTTATATATGTTTTATAATGATTATTAAGCATAAAGAATTAATACATATTACATGTTGTGTATAATTACAATTTTAGATAATAAAATAAAATGATGATATGAATAATATTATAATATGATATGTTAATGTTCATAAGTTTGTTATAATTGCCCTATGACACTAAATTCTATGAAACGTATAGGCGACTGTGTGAAGACGCTGATGTAGCTTATTTGGCGGATGTGGTCATTCCATAACTCCTCCCCGCTGAGTTTGAGGCCTATTCCAGATGAGTATTGGCTCGTTTGGATGGGCCGATAATGCATTTCGTTTAACTAGTTGGTTTCTGATGATTTTCTGGATGGTAATGTACACGATGATAGTTACAATGAGAAAAATGATAGTTATGTACAGACTTGACGTATGAACATATGTTGTAGTCCTTACTTCCCTTATTTCTTTCCTGTTTTCGATGTTAGCCATGTTAAGTTTATTAAGGTTGATTTTGGGCAATAGCTGGTATTGTTCAACTTGTAGCTCATGAAGAGGTAAAATGTGAAGTTGTTCTGTAGCGCTGAATTCCTGGTTTCGATACAGTGTCCCTTTAATGGTGATTTCACATTTGTTGAAGTAGATCAATGTGGTTCCGGTTATAGCTCGTTGATCTATACCGCAGGTAGTGAAAATTGTAAGATTTTTGGCATTTTTGATTATAATATGTTGCGGGGTTATTTGTTTAATTTTTGCCGTTTCTTCAGATTCCTCGTAGGTGCAGTTGGCTGTCTGTCCTTGGAGGATACGGTTAAAGCAATTGTCGGTCTGTGGTATTTTTACTAAATCTTCTTTATTACATATGTACAATTTATTAAGTTGTTGGCATTCCTTTTTTGAAAAGTAATTTACATTTTTTCCGCTAAGGATATATGGATATGGGACTACTATGGATTTATTTTTTATAGGTAACGGTTCCAAAAGGTTAAGTTGATAAAATTCGGGTTCGAAAATAGGAATACGTACATTGAAAATGATATTAGTGTTATTGTAGTACGCTTGAAATGTTAATAGTTCATATACTTGATACAAGGATTGAATGGGTAGGTTTTGGGATTGTAGAATTTCATAAGCGTGATCTAATTCGTCGGGGGACAATATTAGGGTAGGAAGTACATTCAGTTTTGCAAGATTTATTGCTTGAGTTAGCTGAATCAAATGCGAATGCAATAGATCGATATTATATATTATATGATTAACATGTTGAAAAGCACTTAGAAAGTTCTGTTCCCGATTATTTAAACTGCCCGCTACTTGATCTCTCATTGTGGAGAAAATTTTATTTATGGCATCCTGCTGTAAATTTATGTGTTCTGAAATATTATTAAATCTTTGGAACATCATCTCGTTGATTTTAATTTGTTTATTGCTACTAGAAACTAAATTGTGTTGGTTTAATTTGATATTTTCTATATCCTGGTTTATTCTTAGCGCATCTTCGTTGTCCATATTACCGGTTATAAATTTTATAGCAGAACCTAATGCATTTATGAGGGCTCTTTTTACGCGTATAGGGTAAATTTGTTTAAATGTGTTTTGTAATTCTTTGAATTTTAATTTGACTATGTTTTTAAGAGAATTATTTAAATAATTGCTATCGTTATCGAGATATTTTAAAGAAGTTTCAATTTTTTCCAAATTTTCCTTATAAAGGTTAAGGTTAATGATGTGTAGGAATTTGTTATATCCTTGGTTGAGTCTGCCCTGCCCTAGTTGCACAGCCACTAGTCCCGGGTTGTTCGTTAAGTCCCGTATTTCGAGTCTCTGCATTTTCGTTATTTTCGTCAGGAGTAGCGTTATTCTGTAACAAGGTAGGTCGCCTTAGTTTTCTTTTAGGGATTTTCCGATTTTTAGTATCAGTCACTGTTGCCCTATTGTTAGTTTTAATAGTGATTTGTTTAAATTTTTTATGTAACTTATTATTTTGTTTATTTTCCTGAAAATAACTTATTTGGTTGGGTGAATAGTTGATGGGTGGTTCGCGTTTAGTATTTATTTTATTTATTTTGTTTTCTTTGTTTTGGACCTGATTTTGAAATGATTCACGTAGGAACTTTTCACGTTCTTGTTGTACCATTTCCGCGTTGGGGGTTAATTTAGCGTCATATTTCCGTCCAAAAAATAATTCGTATGGAGTGCAATTTATGGCGTTATGTATGGAGTTGTTATATATAAAAATTGTATGTAACATTTTCAGGCTAGGTGAAGAAGATTTGTCTGTGGCGTGAGTGATACGGTATTTTTCCAGGAGTGTTGAATGAAATCGTTCAACAGGAGAATTTGACGTTGAACTTCTAATAGCCGTTATATGTATATTAATTCCGTATGTTTCACAAAATTGTCTAAATCGTATAGAATCGAACCCTTTTTCGGCGTCAACTACTATATTTTTTGGTCGTCCGTATTGCGAAATATATTGCGCCATTGCTTCGAGAATATGGGGTGTGTTTCTTGTTTCAATTTCGTACGCCTGTCCGAAACGTGAGAATTTATCAATGATAGTTAAATATTTTAAATTGTCCAAATAAAATATGTCCAAGTGGACAATTTCAAGAGGTTGTGTCGGCGTTTGAGTTAGTTCAAAAGTTTGCTTAGGAGGTCGTCGATCGTATTTGTTTTCATTACAAAGTTTGCAATTGTTAACGTAGTATGATATTTTTGATTTTAAATTTGGGAAGTAGTGGTTACGTCTTAAATGAATAAAAGTCTCATTAATGCCTGTGTGTCTAAAGTCGTGGTATTTTTTTATAAGTTCGTCCTGCTTGTCTTCTTCTAAAACGTCTTCGAGGATTTTAGTGGCTCTAATAATACGATATTGTTTGCCTTGTGAAAAGTAATCAGAGTATATTCTTTGTATTTTTGAGAACAATTCATCGTCGGGACAATAAAGGGCTAAAAGGAGTTTTGGTGGAACATTCTCTTTTATTACGGAGATAAGTGTATCGTCATCGTCAGATGTTAAGTTAATCGTGATACGTCGTCGCGTATTAAAAAGAATTTCAAATTTACGTTTCCTGACATTTTGTGTGTTCTCTGTTTTATTGATAATCAATTGATTTTTAAAATCGTTTAGAGGGTTTTCCGAAATTCGTATTAAAGATGTATCATCTTCGGAGGCACTGTGTACAGTTTCAATAGAAGTACTATCTGTCGAATTGTTATTGGTATTAGTGCTACTATTCATCGAGTGAATGCTACTATGAAGGTTGCTGTCTATTAATACACGAGAGAGTGCGTCTGCATTGGCATTTTGACGTCCAGGTTTATGAATGATTTGGTAGTCGAATTCTTCGAGTTTCAGTCTCCATCTTACCAATTTACTATTGGGTTCTTTTAGAGACATGAGCCAACGAAGAGGTTGATGGTCAGTAATTATAGTGAAACGTCGTCCGTAAAGGTATGGTCTAAAATACTTTGTTGCCCATACGATGGCCAAAAGTTCTTTTTCTATTGTCGAGTAATTTTGTTCCGTGTTAGTCAAAGTTCGGGATGCATAACAAATAGGATGGTCTTTTCCTATTGGACCCTGTGACAAAATTGCACCAATTGCCACATTGCTAGCATCGGTAGTCAAAAGAAATTCCTTGTTGAAATCAGGGTAAGCAAGGATAGGATCGTTAGTAAGGAGATCCTTACAGGTATCGAAGCACTTAATGAATTCAGGTGTATGTTTGACATTTTCACCTTTCTTCAGGCACTTGGTCATGGGTTTTGTCAATTTAGCGAAGTCCTTGATGAACTTCCTGTAGTAGCCTAAAAGTCCAAGGAATGATTTGATGTCTTTTTGAGTTTTCGGGATAGGAAATTTTTGAATAGCTCGAATTTTGTCCGGATTTGGCTTAATTCCTGCGTCGGTTACAACATGTCCTAAAAAATCTATTTCACGTCTAAGAAATTCACTCTTGTCAAGTTGGATTTTTAGATTTGCGTCTTTTAGTCTACTGAATACTTTGTCTAAATTAATTATGTGTTCTTGTAATGATGTCGAGTAAACAATAATGTCGTCCATGTATACTAGACACGAAGTTCCTTGCAAGTCCTTTAAAACGTTATCCATAACCCGTTGAAAGGTTGACGGAGCGTTTTTTAATCCAAAGGGCATGCGTACGTACTCGTAATGCCCATGGTCTACTGTGAAGGCAGTCTTTTCTATATCGCGCGGATGTACTTCAATCTGATGAAAACCAGATGCTAAATCTAAAGTGGTGAAGTACATGCACTTTCCTAATTTGTCTAGTATGTCTGTAATGTTGGGAATGGGGTATTTGTCTCCTATCGTCTTGTCATTTAATTTTCGGTAGTCCACTACTAATCTCCATTTCTGTTTCCCGCTCGCGTCTTGCTTCTTTGGAACAATCCAAATGGGACTACTCCAGGGCGAGTAACTAGGTCTAATTATTCCCTGCTGTAACATTTTGTCTATTTGAGTTTTTACTTCGTCCCTATGAATATACGGGTATCGATAAGATTTTGTGTAAATAGGTAAATCGTCAGTCGTTTTAATTTCGTGCTTAATTTTGTTTGTAAAAGTTAAGTCCTGTCCGTCTTTATAAAATATATCTTCGTATTTACGACAAATTTTGAAAATTGCTCTTTTCTCTTCAGTGTTTAAATGTTCTGTCCTAATTAGATTTTCTATAGGAGGTTGAATATTATCGTTATTCGAAACGATTTGGTTAAAATTGCAATCAATAAAATCATGATTTAGAATTTCGACTTTTAATGGTTGTTCAATTAAAAACTTTTGGTTACTATTAGTCAAATTGATTACCGGTGCAAATATGTGCCAATCATTTGCTCTGTATATACCTGAAGGGATTAAAAATTTATTTTGAATTCTAGTTTCTGTGACGTAGACATCTCCTGATTGTACGTCTATAGGTAATCTGATTATTTGTTTACAATTAGAATTTATTGTGTGAATCCCACTTGTTATGTTTGGTTTAAAAAGTAATTTATTTCTAGCAAAAGGTGTAATTAACTGTTTGTTGGGAATATCAATTTGAGCTCCTAACTGATTTAGTGCGTCCAGTCCTATGAGTCCGTCGAAATAGGCATGAAATTTAAGCAATAAGAATTCAATAGTGCCGTTTTGATTAAATTCGTCAAATGTGGGTAAAGGTACTTTTTTTGTAACCGTGTGGGTCCCTAATAATGCTTTAATAGATACGGGATTTATGGTTTCTGTTGCATTGAGATGTATGTGTTCAGGATTTATAAAGGAGTGGGAGGAACCTGTATCAATTAGAAATTTTAGAGCTTGTCCGTTTCCGTTGTCTATGTGAATATAGGGTAAGGTTGATTCCAGTAGATTCGTTTCTATGTATCCGTACTGTGGTCCCAATTGTACTGAAAATTTTGATCGTCAATTTCAGCCTGAGGTGTCATATGATCATTTGACTGATCGTATTCCGAATATTGTTCGTTTTCGTTGTTAGTATCAACATATTCGACGTATTCATCGAGTGATGAATAGTTTTGTGCTTCTGCATTGTGAAGCTCTTTGCTTGTAAAGGTTGGTTTACTTTGAGTTTGGAAAAAATTTGGTTTTGGTTGTTGTGGAGGATTTGTACGTGACTGAGGAATATTATTATTTCTTATGCTGATCCTATTACTACCAATTTCCATGGGTGTTGGTTTTGGAAATTGCCTAGTGTTTTGTTGTGTTTGAAATGGTCTAAATTGTTGTGTTTGTTGTGTTTGAAATGGTCTAAATTGTTGTGTTTGTTGTGTGTAATAAGGATTATATGTAATGGGTGGTCTTTGAATAAATTGCGGTGTAGACGGTATATTCCTAAGAGGTCTATTTTGTGTTAATTTAATGTTTGTTTGAGGTTGTATGTATGAGCGTTGATGATAATGTATGTTTTGTTCTCTAACTGCATATTCAAATGCATTTTGAATAGTATCCGGATTTCTAGCTCTTACTACGGAGCCTATTGGTTCACGAAGTCCGGCAAGAAAGACATCTTTTGCTAAATTTTTAAAAAGCGATAATTTAGATGATATAGCTGATTGATTTGATTCATTTAACTTAGTGAAGTTAACCAGAGAGGAAAGAATTTCTATGATTTGCGCATAGAATTCCTCCATCTTTTGATTTGGAGTTTGTCTTAAATTGTGTAAATCACGAATTAATGTTGTTTCATTACGTTTGTCAGCGTAATGAGATATTAAATTTGATTTAATAATATTCCAATCGGTTGGTGTACCGTACATATTCAGTACTTCGTTTGCATCACCAACAATTTTGTTGCGGATAGCACGTATCCACATTTTGCCATAACCTTGCGTCCAATCGATTGTAACGCAACTCATAATTTCCTCCACATTCTCTATGAAATCATGTAACGTTCTTGGGTTACCGTTAAATTCCGGAAGATTTTTGATTGGATCCGGTATTTTGAAGGCTTCTAATATTTGTGAAAAACCGGTTATTTCTTGTGAAGTCATGTCTATTTTTGTATTTGAAAAGGTGTTTAAACTAATAGAAGTATTTGGTAATTGATTTGATTCAGTAATAAGGTTATTATTTGATTGATTACTAATATTATCTAAATCTAAAGAGTTGCCCTGTATCGTATTCTCTGATACAATCGCACCTGACTCAGTTATTACGTATACAGCGTCCAACTGAGGAACGTCCGATCTAGGATATGGTTTAAATGATGGTGTTTTTAATTTGAGGCGTAAAAATTTGGACATATATAAGCAGAAAGGAACAAATATGAAATAGCGAAAAAATGTGTAATCACTTTACTCACAGAATGCTCCAGATTACTTTCATTTCCTTGTAGTAGATAGGTTTCGTTGCTGTTTAAAGGATTGGAATCCACGCACTGCTGGTCGATGACTGTGTACCACTTTCCTTAATGAGCCGTTAAGGTTGAGTCACTGTCCTGATGATCCGTCAGTCTTTTAACTCACAATACACTAATGAACCGACAACAATGTAACAACAATCCGAACGACTGCGCCAGTTATGTTTTACAACAATTAAAATTAGTTTTTAAAAAATTTATTTTAATTAACTTTCACAAATTTGATACAATAAAATATTACAAAGAAATGAATAATGCCCGAACAGAGATTACGCCTAGCTTAACTGCTAAATCGGAAGTTAAATGTGTCTTTTGTTTTAATCGTTTATATATGTTTTATAATGATTATTAAGCATAAAGAATTAATACATATTACATGTTGTGTATAATTACAATTTTAGATAATAAAATAAAATGATGATATGAATAATATTATAATATGATATGTTAATGTTCATAAGTTTGTTATAATTGCCCTATGACACTAAATTCTATGAAACGTATAGGCGACTGTGTGAAGACGCTGATGTAGCTTATTTGGCGGATGTGGTCATTCCATAACTATATATATATATATATATATATATATATATATATATATATATATATATATATATATATATATATATATATATATATATAGTGTAAACTTCGTATAACGAAATTGAAGGGACCGGGTATTTTATTACGTTATAAAGAGTTTTCGCTATATGGAGAGTAAAAGAAAACAATATAATTTTACGAATACAACTTACGAATTTGGTAAGTGGTTTTAATTTTGACTGAATTAAATGACACTTTTTCGTCAATACACAAACTCTTTCTTTTACTCGCCATGTTTACAGTTAAAAAGTTTGAAAGCAACTAAGAATATGATAACGTAAAGACAGCAATAAGACAGTAGTACGGAAGTACAGTAGACAAAAACATGTGCTAGGCAATTACAACAAACAAATAAACGGATTTCTAAGAATCCCTTTGTGCGTACGAAATATTTACGAGTCTGTATCACTATTTTGTTTGAAAGTCAGTGAAATAAAATTTTTTTTTGCTTAAAAAATGACGTATTTTTCGCTATTGAGAGTGGCTATTACGTTATAAAGAGTGTTTCAATATACGAATGATAATGTAAACTAAACAAACCTTTGTAATTTCTACGTTTTAAGTAGTTTTTCGTTAAATAGAAATTCGTTATATAGAGTTTACACTGTATATATAAATTTTAGTTTAGTGAAGTAGATTTTCGGGTTTTGGAGGCTCCAAAACAAATTTCTGCCATAGTCCCGGACTTGGGTCTTACCATAAGATCTGTTGTAATAGCTGAATTTCCAGAATGGAAATTCGCTAAAACGTAAAAGAAAATAATTTTCAGTTTTTTAAATCTTAAAGTTGGCTTTTAATGACACAACTTAAATATATACGTCTGATTCACCTCTAATTATATTTTTGATTTATTCGTACGTTAAAAATTCTAACTTTGAAAATTTATTTCTTCTAAACTACACATCAGAAATTATTCAAAATAGTGTCAGTGAATGCAGCATATCTTTCTCTATAATATACTAAAATTTCAAATTCTTTCAATTTTCAAGTGGTCGATTCACCTTAAGTCTGTTTGGGCTGTGTTTATTATGAAGTCAGGCTTATTAGCCTGTTTTTGGTAAAAATTTTCACATCGTGCCAAGTTTTATATTATGAATTCAAATGTGTTTTGATCTACTCGTGCTCATATCGAAATTCGTAATATCTATACGTATGTTCAGATACATATATTTATAATAATAATATAAAATATATTATTTTTAGTTGATTTGCTCCGTTTGTGTAGTACGTGAGATGGTTAACACTGAATCTCACAATAATGTTTGAAATGGCAGATGCATTCCACCAAGTTTTCATTCGTTCTTCGTATCCTATATATTCGAATTAAAAATTAAAAAAAAAAAACTATATAATACGTATAATTAAGATAATAAATTTTTCGAAATTGGATATAATTATTGTTTTTTACTTTTTAATACGTTTGTAATTAATATCAAAATATTTTTTAAATAATTTTTTAAACCAATTAATCATTTCGTTAAAATTATACCTATGTATTATTGATACGTACAATTGTATAAAATTCAAGACGAGGAATCATGTCAGACGGTTTGATAAATACTGACACATTTGTAGCTAGTTAATTCGAGGTGAGATCAATTATGTTACTGAATTCTTTTTTTTTTTATCACAAATGAGTTTGTTGATATTTTAGTCTGTGACTGTCTATAACTGTTGATAATGTCAAATGTTCGTTACATATTGTAGCAGAGGGTGATTGAATTATTTTTTATCTGTAAAGGAGTCTCTACATTCTCGCCGAGGTTGGACGAGGTTCCTCGTCGAGTTCCTCGCTGAGGTTGGCTCAGCCATATGAATAGCTTTAAAACATCAACCGCGAGACACAACGAAATAACCCTCTACATTCTCGTTTCGTCCAACCTCAGCGAGAATGTGGAGACTCATTATAGAATAATATACTTTGAGACTAGGGAAACAAGAATTACATTGGTAGGGACTAAATAGTTTCAGAACAAACAGTAAATTATTTAGACCAATTTTTAATTGCAGTTTTTTTTTTTTTAAATTAAATTGGTATGAAATTAAAGTAGCCGGAATTTTATATTGATCTCTGCTGGTTTTATCTATAATGATCTTTAGTTTAGTTAGTTTGTTGTTGACAGGGTCAGTGAGAGGGTGGAACAGGTAGGGCAATAGCCCGTGGGCCCGGAGAAAGTGAGTAGACTTTTTTTTACTTTTTTTGTTGTGCACGGGAGTCCGTCATTTCACTTGCTGGCCCTGGTTGTTGATATCAAAATATCACTTAACCAGTTCCTTTTCTTAAGTACGGAATGTGGAGTCTATTGTTATCCACGAGTTTGTAAAAACTTTGATGCAAGAAAATCATACGTGAAATCAAAAGGAATGCCCTTATAATTTTTCGAAGTTATAAAAAGTAAGGAATTACATAATAACGATAAAAAGAAGGAAAAACCTTTTCACTTGAGTTGCTTGGTAATATTAGGTTGGCTGTGAGAAAAATACAGAGATCTCTTCTGTAACGCGGTATAGATAGGTTATAGAAAATGTTGTGTTGATTGAAATCGTGTTATCTGAGATTTAGAGTCAATGCGAAAACGGAATTTAGGAAAATAATTATGTGATTTCTTTTCAACAAAAATATTTAATTTTTTTTTTTTTAACTGATTAATTTTTTGGTGTATTTTAACAAACTACTTTTTTAAAAGTATTATCATTCTGACATCACCAAAAACGGTCATTTATAGCACAAATTTTTGAATTTTGATTTCTACGTAAAAAGATATTTTGATGAAAGCGGAAATCATACAGGTACCTATTTTAATAGTTAGGACATTAAGGCTATTTTAAAAATATTACTATCCTAACATCACCAAAAACGGTCACTTATAGTGAAAAAATTTTTGAATTTTGATTTTTACCGAAAGAAATATTTTATGAAAGCGAAAATTATATAGGTGCTGTAATAGTTAGGACATTAATGCTGTTTTAATAATTTCTATTTTCCACCTGTCGTTTCTGATACTGTATAGAATTTTATTAATTTAAATGCGATATTTATTACTATGTACCTAGTATCTATATAAGAAAAATTTAGTTAATTCTCGAACTTGTACTTCTCGAAAATACTAACATAAATCATAGAACTGATAATTACCTGATGGGTACTGAAAATGCTAAATTAAATACTTTCTTTGTTTGATATCGTTGAATGGTTTAAAAATTAATTATGACTGTGTCGTTGCTAGAAAGATCCATCTTATGAAACGTACGCAAATTTGCCCGAAACATACCTAGTTATTAATTTTCAAGCAAAATTTAGCTTACTTAATTTACTGTCCGTACATTCTTTTTTGATCATATCATAACTTTTTGTCAAAATATAGACTACGTTCGCTCGTATATATGTATATATTCATTTATAGATTCTGACATGATTTGTACGTATAGTTGTTGCATATACAATCGATTCAAACCAGTTTTAGATTTGATATTTAATTTGATTTTATTGAACAATAATCTATCTAATTTATTTAATATAAATTATTAACTAAAATTATAATATAACTAAATAAATTATTAGATAGGTTCGTTGAGATCCATCAATATAGGCATGATACACGATGATGGATCAGTTGGAAGAAAATATTCTCACAGAATATTTTTTTTTTAAGGTTACAATCAAAATTGATATTTAGTTATATATTATATAATTATTAATATTATTTATTTGCATACTTTTATTTTTTAAATTTATTAATACAATACATAAAATTTATTATTAATATCCAACATTTTTCGAAAATTGATTTATTTATAATGATTTAATCGTATTTAATTTGAAGAGGCAAAAAGGTCAAATGTGTTGAATAGTTATAGTTGAGTATGTGTTTTAGTAAATTTTAATAATTTTTTTTTGTATGAAATTTTGTTGTTGAAATTTTAATTATAAGATTGTTTATCTAATACTAAACATCGTTTACCGTTAGTTAAATTTTAAGTCGATAATGTGCTGCCGAAGCTAGTAATTAAATGGGTCAAAAAATTTGAAGTTAATCAATACTTTAAGACATCTTAAACTTCTCAGTTTTATTAAACTGATTATGTTGAATATACTCAGTAATTTTTGAAAATATGAATTTATTTTCAGTTTATTTTGTAACATTTTTGCTATTACTTAATATTTGACTCGTTCTAACCCTAAAGCGGGTTCTACACGATGCTACGAACACCTTCCAACATTGGACGTTCGATGGTTCATCGCATCGTGTGGCCGTTGTTCGAACCTACGAGTGTCCAATGTCGAGCGTCAAACATTCGCATTTGGCCATGTCCCGCTCGATGTCAGTATTCTTGCACCGAGTGAAAGGGATGCTTCGAACGTTTGAAGATCAATGTTGGTTGCGTTGGTTGGTTCGACTCAGCAGCTGCACGACTCGTTCATGTGAAGAGAGACAACATCAGTGTATAACATTAGAGATAACATCAGACAGATAACAGCCTCGTCCACTGAATAAACGTTTGTACCGTTTGTACCAACACATCATCATTCGTATTGGATCAAACATTCGATTCACCGTGTAGCAGATACATTCGTCGCACCAACTATCGAACTTAATTGCCTCAAACATTCGATCGAACGTTGGAAGGAACGTTCGTAGCATCGTGTAGAACCGGTTTAATTTTCGTTCTGTATATAGTGATCTAATTAATAAAATAAGATTTTTGATCACTCGTCCAAAATAACCACTGTAAATATACCGTTATTATAAACAAAAAAATATTTTTCATACATTTTAGCTATAACGGAAGTCATCCACATCATTATATCATATTTTATTTATATATGTAAGTATATTATATAATTATGCTGTGGATAACGGGTGAAGAATTTGGTTTGAAACTAGAATATCGAAATTATGCGTCTGTATTATTTTAGCGTAACTTTATCGATATTTATCTGTATTGTAAAGTGAAATTGCAGAAAACCTTTACGAGCATGTAGTTGATGACGAATTCTTGGCCTACTATCAGTACAGAGTGCCCGTGTTTAATAAGCACACTCGGCGGCGTCTGTGTATTTCACATTAATTATCAGGTCAGTATACAACTATTAAAACGGAGAGATATACTATTTTACCAGTGTATCGACGAATTTATTGGTAAATTTTTTTTAGTATTGTAGTAAGAGCACCGATAATATGTTTTAGTTAAAGAAAAAAGAATTTTTGTAAATTAAAATAAAGATTTACAAAATTAAAAATAGGAGTTAAAAATGCCTAATATCCTCGAGAGCGTTTGTCTTCATGTGGATTTGGAATTACTTTTCTATGTTAAGTAGTTACCCAAAAGATTTTTTGAAGAAAGTATTATTATTTTTTTATCTCCGTAACTATTAAATTTTGGCCGGGAAAATTGTAGATATCAGTTACTTATAGCCTTAGGCCTGGCGCATACACTCAATTAGTATCTCGACTAAGCTGTTTAATCGAAATCGATGAGCCTCATGATTTCAATCCAACTAAACTGTTTAGTAGTAGGATGCGCATACTATCAATCAGTTGTTCAGCGATTTCAAAATTATTCGTACCCTTATTTATTCCTATTCGTGCATAATCCTCTTTTTTCAATCATAAATAATAGTTCCTATATCTGTCATGTCTATTATATCTATGCGATTTTCAAAACTAGTTGAATGTTTTGTGTTTTTAATTTTTTAACGATCTTATCAATCATCGAATTAAAAAATGGTTAATAGAAAAGGACTTGTCTGTGCTTTGCTTTAATATAGAACGTACGACAAAGAAAAGTAAAAGGAAATATTTCGTAAATCCCATATAATATGTATCACAGCATAGATAAAATACTCCAGAATTTACCATAGAGATTATATGTTCGGGTTACAGATCGACTATTTAGTTGAGTGTATACGTACTTTAATACACAGTAATGTACATATACCTGTCGATCGATAGTTGTTTAAGGGGAGGTTTACTCGAGAGTCCTTAAAAGTTATGTATTTTTCTAGAATTTTTTTTCTCAAGAACGGAAGTAAATATCAATTTCATTATAGTATCACATATATAAATATCACATATTCATTAAGTATTAAACTATACAAAAAAAAAATTTCAAGGAAAAATACCAAAAATTGTCCATTTTATAGATACTGCAGTGTGACGATCCGAAAATCCAATGCCTTGTTGGCGGACATCCTAGCGCTGGTAATAACCCACCGAAATCCAAAAACAAAAAAGATTTATAAAATATATGAAGAGTACCGGCACCTCTACCTATAATATCAATAAATTGGTGAAAGAAAAAAAAATGGCGGATGTTTGAACTTTTGATTACGATTTTTATCTTATTTTTCGCTCTTTAAAGTAAACTTAAAAATAAAAAAAATATTGAAAGTGTATCGAACTTAGGTAGAGGTGCCGAAGAATTGAATTATCTTTAAAATAAAAAATTTAAAAAAAGGATCCATCGAATAGTTTTTGAGTTATCGTGTCCGCCAGTTCCAAAAATGTAGTTCCGAGATATTATAAAATATATATAAAGAAACGTATTTAAAGAAACGTAAATTTAATACTCATTATTGCGTGAACTACGTTTTTTGAATTTTTTTTTTATAGAAAGCTGGATTCGGTTAATGTGCAAGAATCTTGTTTTTAAATTATTTTCAGTAAAATCACTTTGGGAACATATTCTACACATAATTTGCTATCAATTTCGGCAAAAAAAATCGATTTTTTTTTATCAAATCTCAAGTAAACCTTCCCTTAAATTATTTTCAGAAAAATCACTTTGGGAACATATTCTATACATAATTAGCTACTAATTTCTGCAAAAAAAAAATCGATTTTTTTTAACGACTCTCAGGTAAACCTCCCCTTAAGTTGTCCCACTTTTTAGTCAAAAAACGGTCAGTATGGTTTTATGATTTTTTTGTCGAGCTACTGTCGTGTTGATAGCTAGTATGCACACCTCCATAAGATCCCATAGTCTTTTGACATACAACTAAACAGTTGTTCAACTAAAAATTATGTGTATGCGGCTAATCTTACCATACCGTTAGCACATTGCCCATACAAAACCTTTTACTATTTGTAAATCGATTTGGCTGTTTGAAATTTTTATTAACCGCATTTGTCAAGATTTATCTTACCATGAATTAAAAAAAAGGTGATTTGTGTCTAAAAAATTTTACGACTAATGTTAAAAATCTCACTTTTTTCTTAATCACCTCCGTATTTTATTTTAAGTTTTTTCTGTATTTTTGAGAGAACTGCCCAAGTATTATTTGCTACATATTTTATGTATATCTTGTATTGTGCACATATGTAGATTATTTAAACAATAATAAATAAAATAATTGTTATAATTATATGTTATATTCATCTATAATACTTACAACTATATCTACAAAAATCTTTTTCCGGTTATTGTGCACTTTTTTTGTTATTATTGTACTTGATACCTACGTTCTACAGAGCGAAAACGTATGTTTTTTTAATAAAAGTGTTTCAAATAAATGTATTTTATAAATCGCAGTAAATTTTTATGAATATTATATACAGATAAGTAACTGTATGAATATCTCTTTTATCTGGGGGCTGAATGGAAGCCGTGATGCATTGCAGACATATTTAATTATATACATATTTTTGTTAATAATGTTTGGTCGTTTTTCTCCGTTATTCTCCCAAAGGCACACGGTAGACAGAAAGAGAAATAATATTAGTAAAACTTTTATGAATTCCGTATCTTTGTTTTTTCGAAAAGTTATTGTTTTCCTGTAAATTTTATTATTAGATATTTAATTTTTTTTTAAAAGTTTGTAAAATAATTAACGTAGATTAGGTGCTAAGTAATGTCTAATTGCGTAATTAATTTTAGTAAAATTTGAATATTTTATTACTCACGACTTTTTGATGAAATATTTGAGTTTATCATAGATTAATGAGATGACCGAGTGTTAAAATTAACACATTTCATATGTCCAGAACGGTCAGTGTTGCCAACTCTGAAATATAGTTAATCGTGGAATTTATAAAAAAAATACCGTAGATTTTCAGAAATTATTTTGTAATGGTCGTAATTTATATTTAAAATACGGTAAAATTACCTTGTTTTTTTTCAGTAGGAAAATAAAGGTCAAAATTGAGAAAAAAACTTATATTATTAATCTGAATCAGATAGTGTAATTGTTAAGTCATCATTCTTGTGCATATCGATATTATGCTTCTGAATCATAACGTTTGTGGGGTTAAAGTCAATACAGACAGTTTTTACCGTGTTGCTGTAAAACGCCTGCTGCGACGCGTATTTGGAAAATATACCCGTATTCAGAGCTCAATGTATCTGAACTCGGGTATACAGTCAATTTTTAAAAGCATAGTTCGATACTCGAAAATATACCCATTAAAAGCGCTGAGCTCGTGTATATTTTCAAACTCAATATTTAATAAGAATAGTATGAAAAACATACCCACTTTCAATTTATTGGTAAACAAATGGTTCAATTAAGTAGTTAAGGAAAAACAGCACTGTGACGCCGCAAAAAACTGACAATTTTAGCGAATTTTTTTTTTGCAAATGTGAGTGAATACCTATATGAGGGTCGAATTAAAAGACTTTAATGAGTATCCATTTGTTCATATAAAATTGTATAGAATAATATTAAATATTTGCAAACTTAATAATGCAAATGTACCTAAAAAAATTGCAAATTATGCCAACGATATTGCAATGATGAGTCATTTCAAATTAAAAGAAGAAAAAATAATTATTAAAGTACATAATTGTAGCTATCGTTAGGCATAAGTTTTTTTTACATTTTTTTCATAAAATAGCAACGGATTCAAAAATTTTTCGTTTTGTTTTGTTTTCTTTTCGTTGAATTTTGGTCTAAAATTTTCACAGTATATTCTCAATATGTTATACTTTCGAATTAAACAAAAAAAAATTTGCGATTTTTTCAATCCAAGTTACCAGACTACTATACCTTAATTGCACCAAATATTTTTCAGCGGATTCGAATTCAAATAGTATTGTCCATATTCATACGCTTTTGTAAAAAACCCTTCTAAATCTGCTTTATTAATCATTATTCAATTTTAAACAAGTTTTGCACGTTTAACTCACACGCTAACAATTAAGAATTAAGATACGAAGAAGCTAAAAATTATTTCAAAAAATTGTAACGGTTTTTTTTATTTGCAACAAAGTAAGTCTTTAATTACAGTTGAAATAAGTTTGAAAATATACCTTATTAGTAACTGTATAAGATTACACTAATTTATTGTCGGGTATAATATATATTCAAATTCCCATAGTAGTATTCTTGTACTTGAAAATATACCCGATTTTGGCTCTGAAATGAGGTATATTTTAAATTAAAGAGTCATTTTGTTAGCTTCTGTTTTGTAAACTATACTCGATCCTAGACCGGTCAGTGACGTCACAAGCTCTAACTCCAGGTAGATTTTCAAAATATGCTCCTGCGACAAAAGATTTCCTGTGATGGATTTCGTTAGGAGCTTATTACGCTTTTGCAAACAAACTAAATTAAAACGTTCTAACAATAAGTATTCATTTAAAATCAAATACGGTAGTTACCCATCGAATTCGTTCGCATAATGTCTCCACTCATTGCACATTGTTAGGAGAATTCCCGAAATTAACATTTTGAAAAAAACAAAAAAACAAAAGTGTTTTCATTAGAATAAAACCAAAATACCCTAACGAAAGTAACTAAAGTTCCTGAAATTTAAAGTTAATCATAAATAATCATAAACATATAGTATCATAATTATATTATAATATTAAGATCCTCAATGTTACCGTGTTTTTTGCTACCGTAATTGTAACCCTACCGTAGGTGGTAGATTTATGCTGATTACCGTGTTTGTAAGGTAATTAATAACGGTGTAGTTGGCAACACTGAGAACGGTCCACTCAATTTTTTGTGTTATTTTAACCAAAGCATATGTGTCAAATTTATACACAAGATTTGTGTCATGATTTAACATACATTTTGTGTTAATTTTTCAGATTTATCGGAGTTAGTTGTTAAACTTTTTTATTCAATATTTTAATTCCATTGAAGCTTAAGATATTTGAAAGTCGTCAAAAATTATAACGATTTTGTCCATATATTATTATAAATGAGACTCAAAGAACGCAAAGTAAGGCAGTCCTTTGTAGAAATTCTTATTTGTTTCCGTATATATGTACCAACATATATATAATAAAAAAGATGAGAGTAGTTCTTGTTATTAAACAAAACCCAGAAATTGTAAGTTTTTTCAGTTATTGACGAATATAGTTTTATTAAACGTTTAAAAATTCGTTAAGTGCGTGCTTTTGACACGCACTAAGTAATGTCACCTCAGTGAAAGTGTTAATTTATGATTTTTTGTTAACTCTATGGTTGTTAACTCTACAGCCTATTCAATATGGATGTACAACTCTATAATTATTCAAAATGGATATACAACTCTATAATAATGTTTCCCCCGCTATGATCACACAACGATATTAATATGTCATCCTTCGATGACATAAAAATGAAACAATTTTCTTACATTTTAAGGTTATTTTGTTACAGTTTCAGCTAAAAAAAATCATGTAATCTTACGGAATTGTATATTATAGATGATATTATATAATACAATTTCGTAAGCTTACATGATTTTTTTTAACTGAATCTGTAACAAAATAATCTTAAAATGTAAGAAAATTGTTTCATTTTTAAACGTTTAATAAAACTATATTCGTCAACAACTGAAAAAACTTATAATTTTTCGGTTTTTTTAATAATAAGAACTACTCTCATCTTTTTTATTATATATATTTGGGTAGATTTATATTCTAAAATAGCTTAGGTACTTACAACATTCTTTCGCCCTACACAAATATTGTGTTACTTTTTTGTTGTTAAAAACAGGTTAACATTTTTATTCTGTTAAATCCAAATGTGTGTTAATATTTTAATTTGACACAAAGACGAAATGTTACACACAAATGTTACACAGGGTTTTATTACTTATTTAACACAAAGATTTTAATCACTGGTTTTTTTTGTGCGCAAACACAATGTTCTTTACTGTGTATGAATGAATAAAATTATCTAGTGTTTTTAGATACCTATTTAAAATTCTGTTGATTCCAATCGAAATAATTGTAAAGTAATTATTTTATCAAAAGGCTTTTATTTTACTAATTACTCGCTTCTTAAGTAATGTAAAACTAGTACTTAAGACGACTTTGTATGTGATTTTTAAAGGTATTTTTCACGGATGTAAAAAGATTGTTGCTGTTTCAATTGGGAGGTTTGTTGAAATCTTTGGTAAACTTTTTCAAATTATTGCTGTAAAGTGATTTAATGATTTTCTTATTGTAATGAAAGTTCCTGGTGGAAGAAAAGCTTGTCAAAAACTTAAGCAAAATCTATAAAAAACAATTTTCACTACATTTTAAAGTTGCGCTATTACTATTATTAAACGGTTAAGTGGTGTTTGTAGTAATTTACCGAACATTTTTTAGTCGAATTTTCTCCGAAAAATTAGACTTATACAGTCTATACGATAAGAGCTGCGAGAGGCGAGAGTAGGGGCGCTATCCGTTTTTGGACCCGTAGAACACGAATATGTAGAAAAAATGTCTGATATATATATATATATATATATATATATATATATATATATATATATATATATATATATATATATATATATCTTTTAATTTGTGTAGGGCCCCCCTATGGAGGTTAAGAGATGAAATTTGGTAAATGGGGCTCATTTTCCAGGCACCTCATACTATCAAAGTGGGGTCAAATTTTGGGCAAATTTTTTTTCTGACCCGACCTTTAAGGGGGTGGTGGGGGGCGGAAAAGCAATGAAACTTTTCCAAACCGGTTTTAAATAATGTTTCGGTCAATTATCTACAACATATCCAAAATTCAGCTTCCTAGGATGATTTGGTGGGAGTAGAGGGGGAGAAAACGATTTTCGCTGGATCTAACAGGCCCCCAGCCCCCCAGAATTAACGTAGAGGGTTGAAATTTGGTGTTGATAAAGTTCGTTCCTAGGTTGTGCTTTTTGGAGGTTTTAATATTTTACCCCCACCCCCCTCATTTTTAAGCTACAATTTCATGCATTTTCGACGTTTCGAAGTTTGTACCACTCGCACAGGTCACCCAAATGAACCTAGAGGGCTGAAATTTTGTATTCGGATTGAGTTAGTATCAAGTGGGTGCCTTTTAGGAGTCTCGACTTTCAAACCCTACCGCCACCATTTTTATACCCAAAAGAACATGATTTTTCTTGTTTTTTAACAGTTTCGTTCGGGTCAAAATCTCCTCAAATAAACCTAGAGGGCTGAAATTTTGTGTACAGGTTAAGCTAATAGCCAGACACTGTTTTTTGGGGGTTTCAACTTTTAACCCGTACCCCCACGATTTTTACGCCAATATTTCCTTAATTTTTTTGGTTGTTTTCTAACACGTCTAGAGACTCTCTAAGGAAACCTAGAGGGCTGAAATTTTGTACGTGTATTCAGTTAGTATCCAGCTAGTACCTTTTAGGGAGTCCACATTACTTTTCCCTTTACTTCTTCCATTTTTATATCGGAATTGAATGCTATTGTTAAATGTGTTTTAAATGCATTACTTTTATTCTAAATACAAGTAGGCGAATAGTAATTTTAAAAATTTTAAAAAAAAGTGAATACAATTTTTTAACAAATGAAATACATACATATTAAGTAATTTGAAAATGTTATTAAAGTCACTGTTTATTTATAAATTAGGAATTTTAGATTTTTATTATTTATAAAATAGAAATTTTGGATTTTTTTGGAAAGAAAAAATATCTTCATAAAAGCCTTCCAGTTTACTATTTAAGTTCCTTTTTTAATATTTAAAAATAAAGCACAAAGGCAATTGGCGGATAAGCATGGATAGAAATGCCCTCGTACGAATTGTGTTGGCTTTTTCCCTGTTAACTGCTATCGGCACAAAATTGAAATTTACTGAGATTCAGCCCTTAAAAACTTAAAACCTTTTTTAAAGCCCCGATCAACCGGACACTCATCATTAGTTTTGAAACCACCAAAATTACAAATCGCTTGTGGACTTTCAATTATATTTCGCTTGTAGACACTCAATACCGAAGATGAAAGGAAAAATTCGACTTCCGTGATGGGGCTCCGCTGCTCACGGCGTTTTTTAATACTCGTACATATGTAAATGAATTGAGGATTTTCATTCATACGCCTGATGCACATAAAAAATAAGATAATAAGAACTGCAGTCAGTATAACTATAATATTTTGTAATGGTCTTTTTTTCTTTTCATAATTGTTAAAGATGATATGACTTCAAAAAATAATAAAAATTAACAGACAAATAATTACCGTATTGTTATTGTTATTATTATTTTTTTTTTTAAATTTATATACAATGTACTTTTATGCATTTAACATATTTAATAATATATTTTGTACAGTTTATCAATTGTCGGTTATTATTTTCGCTAAATAATTACAACTGCTTAGTATATTTATGTATGCATATTATATTATTACATACTATATATTATGATACACAGTGAAAAAATTTGTGTTAAAACTAACACATTTCACATGTTCAGAACGGTACCCTCAATTTTTTGTTATTTTAACACAAAGCATATGTGTCAAATCTATACACAAGATTTGTGTCAATGATTTAACACACAAGAGGACATACATTTTGTGTTAATTTTCCAGATGTAAGATATTTGAAAGTCGTCAAAAATTATAACGATTTTCTTCATATATTATTAAACGCCGTGAACAGCGGGGCCCCATCACGGAAGTCGAATTTTTCCCTTCATCTTCAGTATTGAATGTCTACAAGCGAAATGTACAGCTTATACAGCTTATACGATAAGAACGGCGAGAGGCGAGAGTAGCGGCGCTGTCCGTTTTCGGATCCGTAGAATACGATTTTGCAGAATAATAAATGTCTGATATATATCTATATATATATATATATATATATATATATATATATATATATATATATATATATATATATATAGTTATATATATATATATATATGTATATATATATACATATATATATAACTATATATATATATATATATATATATATATATATATATATATATATATATATATATATATCAGACATTTATTTTTCTGCAAAATCGTATTCTACGGATCCGAAAACGGACAGCACCGCTACTCTCGCCTCTCGCCGTTCTTATCGTATAAGCTGTACAAGTCTAATTTTCTCGAGGGAAAATTCGATTAATAAATGAGACTCAAAGAACGCAACGTAAGTCAGTTCTTTGTAACAATTCTTTCTTGTTTACATATATATATATATATATATATATATATATATATATATATATATATATATATATATATATATATATATATATATATATATCTACGAAAATATATATAATAAAAAAGATGAGAGTAGTTCTTATTATTAAGCAAAACCGAAAAATTTTAAGTTTTTTCAATTATTGACGAATATAGTCTTTTAAACGTTTAAAAATGAAACAATTTTCTTACATTTTAATGTTATTTTGTTACAGATTCAGTTAAAAAAAATCATGTAAGCTTATTTGAGATTGTATTATATAATATACAATCTTACATGTTGTAAGCTTACATGATTTTTGGTAACTGAATCTGTAACAAAATCACGTTAAAATGTAAGAAAATTGGTTCATTTTTAAACGTTTAATAAAACTATATTCGTCAATAACTGAAAAAATTTTTCGGTTTTGTTTAATAATAAGAACTATTCTCATCTTTTTCATTATATGTATTTTGGTAGATATTATATTCTAATCTAATTTATGTACTTATAACATTCTTTTGCTCTACACAAATATTATGTTACTTCTTTGTTGTTCAAAACAGGTTAACATTTTTATTCTGTTAAATCGAAATTTGTGTTAATATTTTCATTTAACACTAACACGAAATGTTACATTAACACAGGGTTGTGTCACTTATTTAAAACAAAAATTTTAACCAATAGTTTTTTTTACGCAGAACAAAAATTTTTTTACTGTGTACTACAACTGAACTAATTAAATTATATGTGGTGTTATTTTTTATAGTGTTTGTAATAACCTCAAAAAGTGTTTCCATAGATTTGTTAAATTTTGATAGTCTGACGAAAACAGAAATTAATTGATAGATAATAATAATGAAAGTCATCTATACATATAATAAAACTGTAACGAAATCGTTTTTGTATCGTTCGGCAAAATTATACTACAAAATTTTTGTCTGTCTGTCTGTCTGTTCACACATCACGCAAAAACTACTGGACGAATTTTAATGAAATTTGGTGCGATGATAACTTACTACCTGGGTCAACATCCAAGATACTTTTTGCTCCGGAAAAATGCCTCAGTCCCACGGAAAATAAAAAAACCATTTTGAGCATATGCACACATTACGCAAAAACTATTAAACGGATTTTGATGCAATTCGGTGTGGTGATAATTATTAACCTTATATAGGTATTTCTCATTGATTTTATAAGAATGCGTCGCGCCAACAACGTCGCGGGTACAGCTAGTATTTATTTAATTTTAGTGAATAATTATTATTTTAATTGCAGGAATGTTTTGAGTATATGTATGTAAAATGCATACTGTCACTGTTAATTTGCGAGCCGAATTCAAAACAGAGATTTAGCCAAATTTTACTCGCAGGCTATAGTTTGTCGCCGCCTGCTCTAAACTAATTTTAACAAACTTCGATCCCGTCCTTGTTTCTTTGTTAGCGAATTTTCAGAATGAAAATTCAGCTATTACAGCAGCTCTTATGGTAAGACCTAAGCCCGGGACTATGGCAGAAATTTGTTTTGGAGCCTCTAGAACCGGAAAATCTGCTTGACTAAAATTTATATATATATATATATATATATATATATATATATATATATATATATATATATATATATATATATATATATATATATGTATTTATGTGTGTACGCGATAACTCTCGAACGAAACGTTTAATGCTTATGAAATTTGGTATGCAAACTGGATTCTCGATTTGATAGGCTAAGTTCGTTAGCCAGACACATCGGATGCCCAGAAGTTGGTTTTTGGGCACTTTTGACAAAAAGTGTCCTAAGTGCTAAAAACATTAGAATTCAAAGGTTTTTTTTATACCATTGCGAAAAGCACACGAAATTTTATTAAAAAGGTCCTCTGAGCTATACCTGTTTGTCAGCTGGTTCTCCAGAAAAATTAAAAATAATTTATAAAATTTTGGGTTAAAGATTTTTTGTCCTTGTCTAACATCAGTTTAACATACCCCATGTTATTAGTTTAATTACACGCATACCGTAAACTCTGTTTAGACTGCCCTTAATATATTTCAAAAATTTGATCAGATTGATGATAAAATACTAAAAAATAATGTCTAATAATTATAAGCAAATCATCATATTTATGATATTTTATCAATTAAACTGTAATTTTTCTTTAATCGAATAAATCTTTTATATTATCCACCAGCATAAACGTGTCTTTATATATCTATAAACAAAGTAGAGGATTGTCAAATATCATTGTCATTTTGTTTTAATTAAAAAATATGAGGCGTTCTAAAACGAAACTGGCCTAATTCATACAAAACGAGTTATTTAACGAAAAAAATAGAAAAGTCGAGTTTTATCACAACTTACTGCTAAGGCCAGTTTTGCTATAACTATAATTTGAAACAAAAACCCTTTTTGATTAAATTGTAATAAGCAATACAAGCTGGAGAATCCATTTTCATCACTAACTCATTTTCGACCAGAACTGAAATAGATGACTTATTTGAAACGCCTCATGTTATTTTTTTTTTTTTTTAGTTTGACATTTCAAATAATTTTTTTTTTTACCAATAATAAATTCAAAATGAATATTAATTTCTTGAATTATACGTATTTTATTTATGTATTTGACAATTCAGGTGGATGTATTCATGCATACGAAATGTATAAAAATTTTAACATATTCTTTTTCATAATATATTTTTTTTGAAAATAATTCTCCATTTTATACTCAAGTTCATAGCAATTACCGAAAATACACCAAAATTCTATAATTTCCACATATTTTGTCAATCATTTCAATTCGTGAACAGTATAATTTAAAAATGGAAAGCAGATTTAGCTTAAAATAGTGCTAGCATACTGACACATTCTATTATCAAATTATTTAGTAAAATTACACAAGAAAACATGTTTTTATTATTTATTTATTTTTTTAAATACATTAATTAATTATTTTATGATTTCTGGTTATTTCTCTTCATAAGGCAAATATCTCCTTCATTTTTTTGCTTCGTAACTTTTCTTTCAGTTTGTAAATAAAACTTCCAGTTTAAAATCTGTACAATACAAAACAATTTTTACTTCTATTGAAGCAAAATCAAAATTACATTAAGTAAAAACTCATTTAATTTTAGTCTTCAATCGTAAATCAATTTAACTTTGTCTAAAAATTCCTTAATCGTTGTTCAATCTAGAAAAAAAAACATCAAATTTAACGAAAAAAGTTCATAAAATGTATATATGATTATGAATATAGATAAGTATCTACTTACTTATTATATTATTATATTATATTTAGCCGGCGTTTAGCTTAAATTATAAAATAAATTAATAATAACAATAAAAATTAATAAAAATTGACAGCTTGCAAAATCAAATCAACAAGCATTATATATCTATTGTAGTACCTATGTAATAAACAATGAAATTTGAATTTAAAACTAACTGCTATAATCAGAGAATAAATTCGAATTGTAATAATTATATTGGTGATGCAAAGTTTACGCGAGCGCTCCTGGTTTTTTAAATTAGAAGCTATATCTGTATATCGTTCTGTGTGTATATGGTATTATGGTGTATCAAGTAAGGCTGTCTACACAATCAATGAAATAAAGAATAAGAAATAAGATTTAAGAAATAAGGAATAAGAAATAAGGAGTATGCCATCTAGTGACGTTGAATGGAACTTTAACGTAACTGCTCATAGGTATATGTATTTAGGTATTTTTGTACTTCAAAATTCATGAAAAAATAACGTTCGTGATGACTTTTATGTCACTCAAGTGAAAAAAATCACGAATTATGACGTACAAAAGTACCTACATATTTATATCTATGAGCAGTTACGTTAAAGTTCCAGTCAACGTCACTAGATGGCATACTCCTTATTTCTTATTCCTTATTTCTTAAATCTTATTTCTTATTTCTTATTCCTTATTTAATTGATTGTGTAGACAGCTTAAATATTTTGGATACGTTTAAAATGCATTTATAGTACAGTAGCACTAATTTTAAGCTCTATCTCACTCACTAAACATTAATTTTAGAATAGATGTAAAAATTTTTTAAAAAGAGATTCTTGTAGGGATTGCCGAAGAGAACATTTGTGCAAAATATTAACTCCCGGAAATGTTTTTTTTTGTATTGTTTAAACAATATTGAAAATTCATGAAGAGCGTTTTTTTACCTTTCACCGCTTACGTAGCCAAAAGGTGATAGATACAATAAAAAGTGTTAAGACCTTTTTTGTAGAGAATCGAATTCTCTACAAAAAAGTCCGGGAAAACATCTGTCTATCTTGAACAGGTGAAAAAATACAGCGCTCCAAACGCGCACTCAAAAATTCACTTTTTCCAACGTTCCGGCAAGATGTGTCGTCAGAAGGGCCTTTGTTTCCCAATAGTCCCTAAAGTCCAAAAAGCGTGGATGAGTCCATCAGCCAGATACGTTCGATCTTTAGAAGCGAATTTTTTGACCATTTTTAGTGGCTTTTTGCAAAATTTAAATTTTAAAAAAATTAACCACTCAACCGATTTTAAAAATATTTTCACGGTTAGATAGCTAAACTATTGTAGATAGATACAGGTTGTTATATGAAATCCGTCAGTGTCCAATCTCTGAAAATTCGCTATGTTATGCAGGTGCTGCGACAGGGGTATTTAATATTTGTATTAAACTGTATTCTTTTATAGATTTGTCGTATGTATAAAGGCATAGTCTTTTTTCAACCCTATGAGTAACCCTGTTTAACGTCCAATTAACGTCCGTTCTTAAAACCTTTGTCCATTACAGACATTATTATTTGTATACTTTATTATCGCAGCTTTTACCTTATGTTATATTGTAAATTTATGATGTGAGTTGGAGACAATAAATGTGATGGGGATCAAAATTTAGAAGGTGAGTCTGCAATCGTTTTCTTAAAGAAATTATGCTCATGTTCATCTGAAATTAAGAAAGGAAACTGCAGTAAACCTTTATGAATATAGCAGGTCGTGAAATTTGAATATTCGTCCTACTAGTCCGCAAGTATGGCTGTATACACAATCAATGAAATAAGGAATTAAGATTTAAGAAATAAGATTTAAGATTTAAGAAATAAGATTTAAGATTTAAGAAGTATGCCATCTAGTGACGTTGAATGGAACTTTAATGTAACTGGTCATAGATATAAATATGTAGGTATTTTTTTACGTCAAAATTCGTGATTTTTTTCACTTAGTGACAAAATAGTCATCACGAATGTTACTTTTTCATGAATTCTGATGTACAAAAATACCTAAATACATTTACTTATGAGCAGTTACGTTAACAGTTTCATTCAACGTCACTAGATGGCATACTCCTTAAATCTTAAATCTTATTTCTTAAATCTTAAATCTTATTTCTTAAATCTTAATTCCTTATTTCATTGATTGTGTATACAGCCTATCAGTTCTTAAGCACGCTCCTCGCTAATACCTTCGTCAAAATTATCATCAGTCATTAATGTAGCCATTCTTACTCCAGAAAATGGAACTTTTCACAGTTTTTACTGAGTACAGTGTTAAGAATATAATTTTTTTTTTTAAATAGTACACCAGTTCAAAATTATTTGATACCAGTTGCTTGATCTTGTATACTTAATATCCATTCAGATGTGAAAATATTTAAATAAATTGTCATAAAAGTGTGTTTCTCATAAGTTTTTCCTTAAAAGCACTAACAACAATGTAGAAAATTGTTGGAAAAGTTTCAAATAGTTTACAGTTGGAAAACTATGCGGACAAAAGTTATAAATATTCAAAACAGGTTACATACTCCACATCACTATAAAACTTTTCCACTAAACTACATGTACGGGGTGTACACTGTACATATAATATATCTGGCGTAGTTTTGTAACAGTTTGTATACATTCATATATACAAAAGTGTCTATGTAAACATAATCTTAGTAAATATGGGGTAGCTTTTAGATCAAGAGCTGTCGAACATTTAAGTCAAAGCGTTTTAGTACACTGACATTAGTTTTATACCTTGAAATTCCTATATTTCTAATAGACGAATATCAGGTTGTACTTGCCTTCTTTTAGTAGAACATGGCTTGTGTAGCAGAAGCTGTACTTATATACTATATCACAGACAAAATTGAAACCATCTACACAGTTTTAAAAATAAATAAAAATAAAAGTAAAAACGCTTGACTCGAAATCTTATTGCCAGCTTAAAGCTTTTTGCCATTTTAGCGAATTTTCAAAACTGGAAATTCAGTTATTACAGCCGCTCTCATGACGCAATCTGGAGCCGAGACTATAACAAAAATATGTTTTGAGGCCCCTAGAATACGAAAATGATATTCACTAATATATATATATATATATATATATATATATATATATATATATATATATATATATATATATATATATATATATATATATATATATATTTACGTGTTGCCACGATAACTCTCGAGCGAAACGTTTAATGCTTATGAAATTTGGTGTGTGTACTGAAAACTA
Organism: Brachynemurus nebulosus; assembly: GCA_035578155.1. Lineage (NCBI taxonomy): Eukaryota > Metazoa > Arthropoda > Insecta > Neuroptera > Myrmeleontidae > Brachynemurus > Brachynemurus nebulosus. The sequence goes on along the minus strand of JAPWDM010000011.1, from coordinate 16,049,104 downwards.
GATTGGCTCGGCTAATTCGCTAGCAAGACACGTCGGATGCCCAGAAGTAGGTTTTTCGGACATTTTTTGTCAACAAAATGAGTTTTTTGCCAGAATTAGGCAATTTTTCAAATTCTTTTGAAAAATGAACACCAAGCGAAAGTAAAAGGCAATATGGTTGGTATCTTGGTTCAATACCCTTTAGAAGTATTGGTCCCTTTAGAAGAAATACTCGTGTTTTATTTATAACTAGAATAAAACAGTGAAATACCAACAAAGCGTCAAGAGACATTTTTAATTCCAGTTAGGAATCATATAATAAGTACCTATGTAAAGTTTCAACTGGTACAAAAGCCTTTGAATAAAATCTTAAATAGCTCTTAGACTATAATGTTTGGTTTGATGGCAGTCCAGTCGTTTAACGAGAGTGAAACGCTCGAACGTACACCGGGTGAAAGTTGAATGCAAATGAGATTGCCATACTATGTTGATATTCACTATAGAGTATATGTCATTCTATATACATGATAAAAATAATGTGGTGATATTCTTTCATTTGTTTGGTGTTTTCCTTTAGAAGGTTTCAGTGTTATTTATGTGGAACAAAGAAGTACTATTTAGAAAAGTCACTGATTTTTAGACGGCCTGTACTGTATTACGATCGGCCTGTATTACTGTATTACGATCAGTAATACTGTCAGTATTTACTGACAAAAATAATAATGAATCATTACTTTTATAATATAAATTATATATACGAATACTTCAGTATTATCCAATATACGATCAGTAATTGTCCAAATTTTAAAATGCATCAATTTCTAGCAAAGCTTAAGATCATTTTTTCTTTCAACCCTCGACGTTAATTCTGGGCCATGTGGGCGTGTTAGATCCAGCCAAAATAATTTTTTCTCCCTCTGCTTCCTGCAAATCATCTTAGGAAGCTGAATTTTGGATATGTTGTACATAATTGACCGAAACATCATTTCCATCCGGTTTGGAAAAGTTTTATTGTTTTGATTAATTATCCGACAGCAAATAGTGTCAGATTAATGTATCTTGATCTATACCTATATACATAATATGTACTGGTGAGAAACAATTATTGTTGATCATTTTTTACAGCAACTGCTTAAAGCGCCATGTCATAAAATTTTAATTTTGGATCGTTTACTGATTTAATTCAATTTTTTGTTTTAGGTGCTGTGTTTGATCGTCGGCTATATGTCTTACTGCCTGTAATTGGTAAGTTTTCATTTAGCTTATTCTATTTCGAATTTTAGTTGTTTTCGAGGCCCCCCGCCCGTATTCAAATTCTTTGCAAAATATGGTATTTTAATTATAATTTATTTTTCATTAGATTTTTCTGTAGGCGTCAATATTTATTTTGTATGAATTTTGTATTCCATAAGTTAATTTTTTAATTTTTTCAAGTAAATAAAATTTGAGTCTGTAATTATTTTAGGTTAAATTATAGAATAATAACTTCTATTCCAGTCTGGAAATGTTTCATAGATGAAATATGTATTTTTTTTTTTTTGTAATATTTTTTTAACCCAATATTACGTAGTCCAAAGTTTTTTATTATTTAAAATTTTCAATTATGATATTAAGTTTTCTTTACATAAGTAATGATACGTTTTCTATTATTTTCAAGATTCGAAATTCTCAGACTAAAAAAAAAATCGAGTGCGATTTTCTGATACCTTTTGAATTGTTTCTCTGCCTTAGTGACTGATTGTTGATCTTGTAAAATTTATGATGTGGGTGAAAGACAAGAAAAATGGTATAGCGAATTACGATTTAGAAAATGTTCGTCAACAGCCGACTTTTTTAAGAACTATGTTGATTTTAATCCGGAATTGTGAAAGGAAATTGCATAGAAACCGTGTTATTATGATTTACTTAAAGAAAATACGAGCAAAAAACCCAAAGCTCTTGAAAAAAAGTGTATATAAGCTCTTCAAATCACGAATTGGTTGCTTGTTTGGCAAAGTCTTTAAAGTGATAGTATTTTGTTCAAAGTGCAGTGCTACCTCACTGTATATTTACAAAATTTCCTTTATTGAGGTATGTGTGCGTATGTATCGAAAGGGTCACTATATTTATGTTTATAATTTATGTACTTACTGCAAATTATACATAAATACATGCATATATCTATATGTATATAATAATGATCAGTAAATTTGATAGTTTCAGGTGAATGATTTGCTAACTAATTATGCGTAGGTGTTAATTCATTATACAATTGATTACTTCACATACACACTTACACATATATCTATATACTGGTCATCGCGTTGTGCTCGCGTCGAGCCATCAGCCAACCAATTCAGTTAGATATTATGTACATATACGAGTATATGTAGCGAGTGTCTGTATCTGTTCTCTCCTATGCTATCCTATCAGGCTTGCGGCATCATTACCTTTATTCATATAAATGCCAAAATGCACATTCATTATACATATAACTACCGCTAAAACTTTATATGTGCTAGATTGCTTTCCACTATTTTCGGATATCTATATTGGTATAGGTATTTATAACGATTTTATTATGTGTAAATTGTACGGAATGGTGCAGATGAAATCGTACAGATTTTTCATTACTTTAGAATTTGGATACGATAAACTGTGATGAGTTTGAGATACACTTAAAAATACAGTTACAGATACAGATAATTGATAATCGTACACTTTTTTACAATGTTATAGCCACTACTGATAGTAGTTTTCCTTTAAAGTAAAACTTTAAAAAGAATCATTGACTGAAATATTTTTATTATTTTGTTTCCTCTTCATGTAATTTTCTTAAAATGTAATACCGGTATTATTGTTTTTATTACAAATTCAAAAGTACATGTTTTAATTGTAAAATACATCAAATATATTAAAAAGTTAGAATTTTTTATCGTATACAGGAAATGTTTTAATTTGTAATTTATTTATCTAAAAAATTGTTTTTGAAATTACTTAAATATGGAGTTCAAGAATGTTTTCAACGTTAACTATCGGGTTCACCGGATCGCTTTTTTTGGGCTAATGCATCCCACTTATGTTTTTGAGTTATCGACATCTATCTTTATACCAAATTTCATTTTAACAGATACAATTTAGGTTGGGACATACAAACGCAAACGTACGGAAACTATGAGTTCCTTGCTTTTTACGGAACTCTAAATAGTTACGACATGGTGTAGTTTCTCTGTAATATCCTGTACTGCGATATTCATTCATAGTGTTTAAGTTATAATATTTTACGTGTAGATGTTTACGTACGTTTTGTATCTATTTGCATTATTATAAACTGTGAAATGAATGTATCTATGTTTAAGGTAAGGGATTCTATACTCTGTGAGGAACCAAAACTCGGTTAACTGTTAACTGTGTTTATAAAATTCAGAAATGGTTAATCTATTGACAATAATTATAATTGACCCATTTGATCATTTTAAGTGATCCATTTAAATTCTACAAATGAAATATTATAATGTGTAAAAATTTATTCGAAATTATTATTTGTATAATAATAATAGTATAGTTACCTAATATTAATCGTTTATTGGTTTCTACAGAAATGGCTAAAAAAGTTTTACTTTCAGTTCAATGGGGTATTTGACAGTAGTTGAAAAATATCTACTTTGATTTTTAAATAATTGCTCGAGTCATAATGATACTGAATATTGCTTTTTTACAAGTTATTTCATTCAAAAATATAAAAATTTTAATTAATTAAAATTACAAAATTTACGTTAAAAATGACGTAATCAAAAACATCAAGCAAAAGCAGCGTACGTCACAAGCTCGTTCGAATATGTAGGTATTATATTTACAGTTAGGAAAAAAACTGTTTACTTTTTTGGTAACTATGAAAAAAAATTTTTAATTATTAATTTTCATTACTAGACTTACTACTACTACTCAATGTTTTAGAGCCAATGACGTTATACGACCTGACGTCACAGAAAGCATCGTTTTGGTGATCTTTTTAAAAACTGAAATTTGATCCGTGACTTTTATTAAAAATATAGTACAAAATAATTTAAAATGTGTATTATGAGTTTAGTAAGAAGTAATAAACACACTAAGATGGTATTTAAAAAAATTGTCAAATACCCCATTAAGGGGGATCATTAGTGTGACCGCCTGAAAAAAAGATGATTTTTGGGAATTTTTTTAAAGAAAACTACTGTATGGAATGTTTTAATATTTTAAACATATATGGATTGATATATAATAAATTCATAATAAAATTTTTGGACCAAAAAACTGAAAATTCAGTGAGTTATTTGCAATCTCCCAAGGCTTCAAAAAAAAAATTCCCCCACTATGGCTGTGATAGCGACCTTCACAATGCCCGAAATCAAGGAAACTAAAAAGCCTGTTAAACTAGAAGGTATTTCCCTTGCCATGAACCTCAATCGAAAAAAAAAGTTGAAATTTAACAAAACGGCGTAGTTTTTAAAAAAAAGTTTCAAATTTTGCGCGAAAATTTGATGATTTTTGGCCTGCAAAAATTACATTTTTTATTCGATCGAAAAACTGGAGGTTCGTGGCATGAAGAAACATATATAAAAGAAGTTGCAATAAGAGTCAACTCGATCGGATGATTTGTTTTCGAGTTATAACTGCAGCAAATTTGAAAAATGTAGCTATTCTTTACCTTACTTTTTAGTTTTAAGGGCTGAGAATTTTTATTACTAAAATTATTTTTTCTATGTATTCATTATAACGGTCATAGTAAAACTAGATAAGTCGCTTAAATATGTCAGGGTCTAGCTTCTCCACAACTTGTGACTGGCAGCTACGTCTAGAAACTCCCGAACTATCAACCTTCATACATTTCTCAATACCTCAAAGTTAACAATGAAAATCAGAATCCGCTCTTCGGATGGTTGTAACTCAAAAACTATTTGAGATATGCACTTGAAATTTTAGTATGTTATTTTTGGAGGTATAGACAATCGAAACATGCAAAAAAATTTTTTCAATTTTTTAAAACTGTCACAGTATAGTGGTCCCCCTTAAAAAAAAATTGAAACTGGATGATCTGTAAGTTAGGAACAAAAACCAATTTCAAAATTCGGGTCCCATCAATCGAGCGTTGGGGTCATTCTTTGTTGATTGACAATTCTTTTCTCGAAATCTCATGAGCATTTACTTACGTAATATCACAGTTGATCGAGTATAGGGTCTTTTACCTTATTCTTTAGCTGAAAATATTTGACTGGTGACTACTGACTATATCTACGACGCGATTCATCATTAGTGTCGTGGTATTTATCACCACATAATAATTGTTTACTGTTAAATTACCACAAAGAATAATAATAACCAAAAGTGGTCTGTTATCCATGTTACCTGTTCCTATACCACGGGTATAGGTAATATAGCAACTGTACTAACTGCTGGAAATACTCAAATGCGATGCTGAGTGAGTTACATTTATATTTATTGATCTTTAAAATTGATTTGATACCTGAAATAGAAATTCATGGCAGTTTGTTGTAGAATTAATATTGGTGCATACGTATTCTCAAATTAGTTGTAAAGTCTATTTTTCGCTTTGAAAATTCTTGAACTTGAATGATATCAGGAAAAGGAAATAAAAAAAACTGCATTAGAATGACTCCAATGGAAATATAAAAACATGAAGAAATAATAATTGTGAGCCTAACTACTTTTAAATCGGATAAGTATACCTAAATACTGTAGAGAATCAATTCATTAAGACGCTTCACCCCGCTAGATAAACATACTTCTAAGTTCTAGTCGAAAATAATTCCATATCGTGCTTGCGACCTTTTCGTAGAATCTCGTATTAATGGTTTTGGCAAAAATTCGATTTTGGACCCATTTTGAAGCGTTAAAGGAAAATTTAAGATTATATTCATTTCTTCCATAATAAGATGTTATTATTATCTTTTCTTAATAAAATAAAATGTATTATTATCTTCATTTTTAATATCTCGGCAAGTATAAGGAATATCGTGATAATTGTAGGTGTCGACGAAGCAGGGTCAGATTTACCCTAAGTGCTGCCCTAGGCACCGTGAAAAATGCCACCCCTGCCTTTTGTTTGAAAAGAAAAAATCTAAATTTTTCTACTTTTTTTAGAACTTTTCCCTAAAAAAATAACTGACGAATCAAAAAACTTTTGCCATTCTCTTCTAAAAATTTGGCGCTCTTCTAAAAGCGTGCCATCCCTAAGCCATGGCCTATTGATAAGCCTAGTGGCTAATTTGGCCTTGCGACGAGGTCTTTAAGGAAAAAATTTACAAAGTTTCTTCAGAGTCAGTTCAGGAGTTTTTACTCCAACCGTGTAAGTAGAAAAACTCTGCCTATCGTTTTATTATATACTAGCTGACCCGGCCACGCGTTGCTGTAGCTCAGTAGTTATAATTGATTGAATTAATTTTTTATTATCATTTTGACACAATCAAATCAATATTTACTAATAAAACTGAAAATAGTTTAGCCAATTTTAAATCATATGGGATTGAGAATAGGCGCGAGAATAAAATGCTTCGCTCGCTAAGCAGTTCAGAATTCTATAAAAGGTTAATTCCATGTAATGCTTCGCTCCACTCGCCAATACGGTTTACTAATGAAGCTGAAAATAGTTTAACCAATTTTAAATCATATAGGATTTAAAATAGGCGCGAGAATAAAGTGCTTCGCTTCGCTCGCTAAAGAGTTCAAAATTCTATAAAAGGTTAATTCCATGTAATGCTTCGCTCCGCTCGCCATACGGTTTACTAATAAAGCTGAAAATAGCTTAGTCAATTTTAAATCATATAGGATTTAAAATAGGCGCGAGAATAAAGTGCTTCGCTTCGCTCGCTAAACAGTTCAAAATTCTATAAAAGGTTAATTCCATGTAATGCTTCGCTCCGCTCGCCATACGGTTTACTAATAAAGCTGAAAATAGTCTAGCCAATTTTAAATCATATAGGATTTAAAATAGGCGCGAGAATAAACTGCTTCGCTTCGCTCGCTAAACAGTTCAAAATTCTATAAAAGGTTAATTCCATGTAATGCTTTGCTCCGCTCGCCATACGCTCGCCATACGATTACGAAAAAATAAAAAAAAAATTATCTAAAAAATTGAAAAATAGAATTTGGGGTGGACCACGCGCCATCTGGTGGTAACTTCCATTAATACGAATATCATATTCATCTTACCCATTAAAAATACATCATCATACTGAGTTTCATGACAATCGGTTGAACGGGGCAGAAGTTGCTACTCTGCAGCGCCACCTGGTGGCGAGTGGCATCAATGAGCATTTCATACAAACCTTCTCCGTGGAAAAATACATATATGTACCAATTTTCATAATAATCGGTCCAGTAGTTTTTGAGTTCATCGATGATATACAGACAAACATTCATTTTTATATATAAAGATATTTATGTATATGTACCTATAATATATAATGAAGGTGGCAACGCTGGGTAGCAGTAAGTTAATTTTTGGAATTTCGTAGTCATCACTACGGGCTCGTTATAAGTTATCCTTATAACAGTGGTAGTTCCTGTTCTGACCGCCAATGGTGTGCCACATAGCTTCCTCGTACTGCCTTGCAGGGAAAATTATAGTAGGACTATGGAGAGAAACGGCGGGCGTAGCCCCGGGAATAAATAGAATTTTTTTATTTCTCCCCCCTCCCAAAAAAAAATTTAAGTTTTGTCCCGGCCCTTCTATCTCCTCCCCTCCTCCCCTCCTCAAGTCCCGGCCCCAGGGCTTGTATTTTTGTATCTGTGAACATTTTCCAAAAAAAATTGTCTTTTATTATTATATTATTTTTAATTCATTTTTGTTGGACAGACAAAAGCCAAGTTTGTTATTAAGTATTTGAATGCAATATCTATATATATATATATATATATATGTAGATATCTACGTGTGTACGCTTTGTACGTTTTATTTTTTAATGTCTAATTAAATAATAAAAATTTCATTGAAACGAATTCGGAACATAATATATGAACATTCGTCCAGAAGTAAACGTATATATTGTACATTCGTTACATATATATATATATATATATATATATATATATATATATATATATATATATATATATATATATATATATATATATATATATATACGTATATATATATATATATATATATATACGTATATATATATATATATACATACATACATACATACTTTTGATTATTTTTAATATTTGATGGAATATTACATGTATCAATATTAAAAGAGATAATACATTATATTATAAAAAGAACAGGCCCAAGTAAATCAACTAACTGAATTCATTTTTATTGATATTTCCATAGATATAACGGGTCCCAGAAATGTATTTGAGGGGAAGTACCTATTTTTAGATATAAAAAATCTGACTGTCTAGTTGTATAACTTTTAACTTCTTCGAAATTCACGCCTCTGTGGATTAAAATATCCTCTTAAATCGATTTAAAAATTAAGAAATCAATGTTTCTTTCTGTAGATGTAGAAATGCAAATTTTTTATGTGGAATTTTTTTTTTTGACCATACGATAGTCATATTTCTACATACGTATGTACATTCCATTTTTTTTTTTAAATTTACATTCAGTAACCTATTGTATATTTGTCTTTGTTATATTTGATAATATTATATTTATTTGGAAATATTACTGTTACTGTTATTTCGCTTGGATGTATATTATATAGAAATATAAACGGTATATGTATATATGTGTGTGTATGTGTGTGGCCACGAAATCGGGCATGCCACCCGCACAGTTCTAAGCGTACTCAAAATCTTAACATTTGTTACAACGTAAATGAGTATAATATGGTAATACGCATCGTTTATAGTAGAATACTTGGCTCTGTTAGTAGCAAATAAAGACTATTAGTATCAGCGCCGGATCTACGATATTTTAGAACCGGGGCAGAAACTTGAAAATGACGCCCTCCTCTCCAACGTTTGACATAAATTGTCAAGAGTCTCATAAGTATATTAGTCCTTTATAAAACTCCAATTGTTCCCGTTGTGGCAATGATAAAAATTGAGGGTTTTGTAAAGGATCAATATAGGTACAAGTTGATTTTTATTTTAATAAATCTACTCCGAAACCACTACAAGTTGTACAAATTTCAAATTTTTATCACCAGCCGCATCAGAGATACAGGAGCGCAAAATTCCAAAATTTGGAAAAAAGTCAGTTTTCGAAAGTTTGTAAAAATTAAAAGATACAAGTTTCACAATTGAAATAGTGTGTATTTCTTTAATAATGGATGGTTGTACCCGTATAGCTATTCTCATAAAAAATACTAAGCGACGCTTAAAACATTCCTTCTATAAGAAAAAAAATGTTCAAAAAGTGAATTTTGCTCAATTTTGATATCCAACTTTAGGTAAATTTTTTTTATGGAAGGACGAAAATAGGTTAAATATGGACATCACTTAAAATAGAGACATTTATTACCTTTAAAATGGTTTTTATTTCAACCTTTTAGGATGAACGGTTTATGAAATATGTGCATTGGCATAAATGGCTGTAAACACAAAAATCAGCGTAAATTGGAAAACAGAAATGGCTACCACGCTTAAACGGTTCAAGATAATATTTTTAAGAATTGGTCTCAATACTTCAAATATAATAGAAACAACTGGAAGAATATTAAATTTTTCTAAAATGATCGAACAACCAACTTTTTTTTAGACCATTTGATATAGACCGACCTAGTATAATTTTGGCGCCCCCTGAAACGGACTCCTGGAGCAGGGGCCCCGGTTTGCTCCCTCTTAGATCCGGGCCTCATTAGTATACTATTATATAAAAAGGTAAAGTTTGTGACTTTGTCGGTTTGTACTACTGAAGTAAGCTCGAGAACTACCCAACCAATTTCAATTTTTTTTTTTTCACTGGTAAATAGATAATAAGTATTGTCAGTTCTCGTATAGGCTATATTTAAAAGGTTAAAATTATCTCACAAGATTCTGAGACGTTAAAAAAGCTGAAAATAAGCAGTTCGACACGAAATCGTTACAAAATTTTGCTCAAATAATATTGAGATCCTGGAAAAAGTGAACGTTATATCAAAATTGATCCTTAGAGTCCTATGGTACCAAAAAAGATCCAAATAAGTGGCTGAACTCATTTTGATTAAATTTTGCTCAAACAGTACGGAGATCCTGAAAAAAATTAACATAAATAGGGTTAAAATTACCCTATAGCGCCCTGAAGATCCAAAAAAGGTCGAAATTAACGGCTGGATGGATCTTGACTAAATTTTGTTAAAAGACTCGGTAGGTACTGATATCCTGAGGAAAATGTGCATGAGGTGAAAATTGTGTCGTAGGGTCCTGCGATGGACGGATCATTTTCATCCATTCATGAGATTAGTTTCATGATTCATAATTAATTAGTAATCGGGAGATTTTATTCGTTTGAAAATATGGTTGAACTATGTTGGTAAGCTAATTGGAAAGCTAATATTTCTTATATTGTAGTAGGTTACCAATTGTGACGGCATTTTGAAAATTAGTTAAAATTGGAACGGAAGTTATTATTATTATACACCTTTCGACATGTTACACTTTTCTTCAGATTGTAAATAATAAATTCATAAAAAGGTATTTGTTTTAATTTAATTTCAAAACGTAGTTAAAATAAATATGGTTGAAGATTTAATAATAACAGAAGAAAAAAATTATGTTCAATACTCCTCCCACATAATTATCGATATTTCGCAGTTAACTGTATTATGTTTGCCTAATTATGTTAAGAAATATCAAATTTATATTATTTTTTTGTAATATCAAAATAAAAGTACTCACATATCTGATTAAAATCTACAAATTACGCAGGTTTATTTTGTTATCGTGAAATGATCATTACTATAGTTGCAAATGAAATAATAATAATAATTATTTTTAATTAGTAAAATTTTATTTACCAGATTTATTATTAATAAAATGGTAAAAATAATTGGTGGGTACTTATCTAAATCGTAAGTTAAATACGATCTAATTAGCACGATTTTATTATGTTCGCATAGGTAGGTACATTGTAGGAAGTTAGCGTATTTCGTATGTGGTGTTTATACATGTGGAGCAACTATTCAAAACGAATTTTGTCACAATTACCAAAATGTTACAGAATCACCAAAAACTGTTCAGTGTATCATTTAAGGGTTTGTATTTTTCAAGTTGTGTTATTCTTATAGATTACATGATTGAAAGTACAATTAAAATTGATTTTTCGTTATAGTTTCGTTGATGTTTTTATATAATGGGCAAAACACTCAACCATTACACAACACGTTTATATTTTAAATCATATATGCAGTTCACGCATATCACATATGGTGGTCACATGACCCAGTGAACCAATTAGAACATGCTGCTGGCTGATTCCCATTGGTCGTTGGACAAAGCATTCTTTGAATTAATCATGATTATGAAAACAAGGCGGTTTGAATAAATTCATCATTTCTTTCTTAATTTTAATGGGGCAAGCTTTTTTTTACGGAAATTTAATTGTTTAGTTTGATAGAAAACAGTAAGAAGAATCAGATGATATTCCTAACTCAATTTTGAATTTTTGTAACAAAATGTTTTTTGATTAGTCGCTCCACAAATGCGATTTGCTTGTTTTTTTGTCACTTGTACGTCGCGGTGGTCTAAAACTTTTTGAATAAAAAAATAAGAAATTGTAAATCGAAAATAAACACTTCCAAACAGATTTACATATTATTGAAATTAAGAATGTCTTACATGGGTAATTATACAAACGAAGGAAGGAAATGAAGGTATTTTCGACGCGGCATTTTTTTACCATCTGAAACTGGCTAGTCAAAAAATTCAAAAACATGAACTTTATGCTTACATAAAAAAAAAATAGTCCGAGAAACTCAATTCACAAACAGGAAACAAAACAGACATTAAAATAAGAAAACTTTTCAACGTAATGTTTATTGAATTTACAAGAGCTTAAAATTTATAAAAATATTAATACAGCAGACTTTCGTTATGAGTCCGCTTACGGGGCTGTAGGAGGATATAATTCTAAGAATTCCCGAACCCCCCTTGTGCTTAGTAGTCGACCGCCGTGACGGTGTACTTATTTATAATCAAATAGCCCGGACGTTTAGTGTAGTATTACCATTCATTAGAAGCGGCACAAAATCTACCTATTTTTAATAAATACATTTATTAATATTTTCAAAATGCGTTTTCTAGTTTGTGTGACAGGAGTTTAAACGATACTGTCAACACGAATTTTTAGAATCTTTTGTAGAAATTGTAAATAATGTTGTTAGTCAAACAAAGTTTGTAATATAACCCGCGCGATGAACGAGAAAAACTTGTTTTGGTCAACTACACATGTATTATGTAACATGGACCTATAAAAAAAATTAATTTAGTAAACAAAACGATTCTGACGGGATGATTGCTGAGTTGCACTATTAAACATCAACACAATGTTCTGGTCTTATAACGAGCGACTGCAATGAATTTTTTTCGGTCATGAAGGGGGAATGTTTACAATAGAAATATAAATCGGCGGATTCATAACGAGCGGACCCATAACGAAAATCGGCTGTAGTAATTTAGTCTCGAATGAATCATTTGTAGTTCAAAACCGAGGCAAAATTAAGTGCGCGATAATGGGGACACTTAAATTATGAGAAAAATTTTCCCTACGCCTCCTAGACTAATCTAATAACGGGCATTTGGCTGTATTAAGCATTCTCCACATTCTCGCCGAAGTAGGACGAGGTTCCTCGTCGAAATTCCTCGCCGAGGTTGGCCGAAGCATATGAATAGCATTAAAAGACCAACCGTGAGACACAACGAAATAACCTTCTACATTCTCGTTTCGTCCAACCTCGGCGAGAATGTGGAGACTGCTTTATGTTGTGATAGAATAAAATTAATTTAACATTTGATACGAACACTGTATTTAATCAAAAATTAACTGCTGTTGATTCAAAAGAAAAAAACAAAAACACAAACAATCACTGTACGCGTAGAATACGCTACCGAACACCATTTTTATTAAATTTTTATCTTGAATGTATTTACTGATGGGATTTATTGTAAATTCATTTTATTTATATTTTTTTTATATTGAATTGCTTTTTTTTTATTTTTTCATTTTTACTGTTCATTATACCCGCGCCCTGATCAGTCTTCCCTGTGCCGTAGCGTGTGCTATCTGTTATGTTATTCTATTTTTTTAATTAAAAAAATTTTTTCCAAATCCGATTTCGTTATTAATCAATATAAAAATAATTTTTATTGGCATTTCTTTTTTTTTGCCGTTCAGTTCTATATATATATATATATATATATATATATATATATATATATATATATATATATATATATATATATATATATATATATATATATATAGTGTAGGTATTTACCTATGTGTATATATATTGAAATTTAATTTTACCGATTTTAATTTTTGATAATCTATTGTCAAATACTTGCTATACAATAGAAATAGGAATGAACGAATGTCGTTGAACGGCTGTAGTGTGTGCATATTAACAGTTAATAATTCAAACATTTTATTCTTTTCGTTTATCTTTATTGAGATTTATGATTTTTTGTTTTGTTTTATTTGCGCTTGAACACATCATACCTACCTATTTGACATTTTAAACTAAGTTTAACTGGTTATAAATTAAAATTTGTCATTGTTAATGAACGTCAATAATTTGTCACATGTATTGTATTCCTGGATTTTTTTAGACCTCTTGATAATATTGTATTAAATTGATGGCTGTTTGTGGTACTAGTGTGCCACACCTAGAATATTTATTAAGGCGCCATCTTTATCGCCAATTTCGCTAACGAAAGGGTATATGAGCAACAGTAAATTTTTTTAGAATAAAAGATGTAATTTTCTGATCGACTTAGAGATATTGTATAATTAAATAAGTAGTTTAAAGTAATTATTATAATATTTTCTTTCTCGTAATCTAAGCCCACTTCACATGATGCTTGTTCCGCTGATAGATTGACTGATTTGTAATGACACTACTGTACTGGTTGCGGTGACGATGAATATGTCACTCCGGGTTTTATTACTTGGGTACGTGTCGGATCTCAAGTTAAACTTGTGCTATTTTTTATAATATTGCAACTTTGTCTAAAAACTTTTTTCTGACCGTTTTCTGGATGCTAATTTTATTATTTAACGAGAAAGTTATAAGTAGATTCCTTCCATCTTATTCTCAGAAAAAAAAAATGAAACTGCCATATCGGCCTTAACGCAAGCATATACCTATCGAGCACTCTATCTTTCCGGAAGCCCAAAAACTTGAAAAACCATAATCTTGACATTAGAAAGCTGTAATTTGAAGCTGTTTATAGGTCTTCGATACTACTATTTTTATTTTTCACGAAATCGGAATAGTGGAAACAACAGAAAAATTACATACTGAAAGAATTTGTAAAAGTAACTTGCATAACAAAAACAATATAATATACTGCACATACACAGAGAAAAAATTCCAGTAAAAATTACTGAGCTGCCTCCGGTAAACGAGTCTTAAGTGACTAGTCCGTAGGAAATTATTAAGCAAAAATATAAAAAATGCGTTTCAAACATTATTTTTTACGATTCATTTGAAAATTTTTCCTGTACACCTTAAGAATTTTTCCTATACACCTTAAGAATTTTTCCTATACAGCTGCGTAAAATTCGATGGGCTAGTAAAATTTCAAGTGGACACCGGGAAAATTTACTTAATTTTTTGTAAAATATACTGGACATATGAATAATTTTTACTGAGTTGTTGTGCATTTGTTATTTGTCACACACCATTGCATAGCCAAGCATCACATAAACTGAGAATAAATAAAACAAGCATGCGCAATAGCACCGAGCATGCGCAATAACACGACCAACACGACTTCAGACTGCAACTAACCAGGACTGGTTCATTTAGTTGTTCAATAACCAACGTGACTGGATGTTTATATAGTGTTTTTTTTTTATAATAAATTTTTAAAAGAAAAAATTGTTGTTTCATGAATTTTTGTTTAGTTTTGATATGTTAATTGAAATATGTTTTTATACAAATTATTGTAATGTGCCTATTGTTTTATCATGTAATATGTCAAATAAAGAATTTATATATTTTTTTCCACAAATAATAAAAAACCACAAAAATTTTTTTCTATATTAATAATTTTATTTTAATGCTTACCCTTCTATCAATATCCTTTTAAACTATTTTAATTCAATTATTTATTAATAAATAAAAAAAGCCTTATTTATAAATAATACGGTAATTTTTACTGAGCTATAGGATAATTTAAAATTTTTACTATAAATTATCGTATTTTTTGCTTAGCCTGTCACTTATGTCCGCATTACCAGAGAGCTCAGTAATTTTTTACCAGAAATTTCAGTAAAAATTACTGTATTTTTTTCTCAGTGTATAATTTTATATTTTTCAACAGAAAAATATTTATAAATTTGGCCGCATTCTTGGAATTTGGGGATCGCACTTTGGGAACTTATCATGCAGTAAAAGAATTTCTGTTGTACAGAGAAACTGGAAATTTCTATGACAAATTGTATCAAGAGATTTAATGAGAACATTGCTAACGTGTTTTAGCGAATTTTCAGTATGGAATTCAGTTATTACAGTCACTGTCATCACGCGACTTGAGATGTATATGATATGTATACAGAGTGTTAGTGAATAAGTGCGAAAGATTTTAACAGGTGATTGATGAGGTTCTTTTATGAAAAAAAGTTCATATAAACCCAGGTCCGAAAACGCTTAGTTTCCAAGATACACAGTAGATGGGCTACTAGATAGCCCATACTGGTTTTGTGATAACAACAGTAACTGGAAATTATTTTTTATCTTGAAAACGACTACATGAACGACAAAATATTAAGAGGTCATTTTTGTCAACAATTTATGGGACATTTGGAAAAACATTTTCAAATTGGAAAAAATCATTGGAGTACCTTTTTTTTCTTTAAAAATAAATCATCACATGGTCGTACGGACGCCACTAGTTTGAGTGGAAAGATACTGTCTACTTCAGAATATGGGTATTTATCCTGTCATAGCGTGTTCTAAATTTTGTGTCAGTATCTCAAAACTTTTTTGAAATTTTTAAGAAAATGTTAAAAAAGACGAGAAATTGAACACCCTGTATCTTGGAAACTAAGCGTTTTCGGACCTAGGTTTCTATGAATTTTTTTACATAAAAAACCTCAGCAATTACCTGTTAAAATCTTTCGCACTTATTCACTAACACCCTGTATATACTTATATACATGTGTCCGCGCGATAACTCTCGAACGAAATGTCTTACGTTTATGAAATTTGGTGAAAATATTGGAAGTCCCAAACCGTTGGACGAGTTCGTTAACGAGACACATCCGATGCCCGGAACATGGTTTTTTTGGCAATTTTCGTGAAAAAATTAGTTTTTTGCTAAAATCTTCCCTTATTCAAAAATTTTTGTGAAATTCTTTTACACCATTAGAAAGAGGAGGAAAAATCACATAAAAAAGGTCTTTAAACTATTATTCTATGACAACTAGTTTCCAAGAAAAATTAACTGTTATAAACGAAAATTCGCTATGTTATGCATGATGCTGCGAGAGGGGTATTTTATATTCATTCATTTTTGCGTATAATTTCACTCCTGTAACAGATCGTTAAAGTAGATTTCATCTGTACTTACATAAAATAAAATTTTATTTAATAGTAGGTACCTATATTTGTAGAAACATAAGAAATCAATCAAAGATTCATGTCGGCAGATGAAAGAACAATATACGAGCGGGAACGTTGCTGGGAACGGTTGGGGACGTTCGAGGACAAATTGCCGGCAGCGTTTCATTTCAAATAAACTGGACATTTCAAATGCAATCACAAACAATATGTGTTATTCCCATTTCGTCTCTATTCCTGTAGATATGCCATTCTCGTTTGTCGCCTTTTATAAAAATTTTCTTTTCTTTTGTGCATCCCTCCACATCACATTCTCTGGATGTATGTATGTGTTTACACACATGTACATTGTACACACACACACATACAGTTGACACACAAATATACTGGCACACGTATAAAAATGTTTTAAAATGAAAAATTTAAATTTTTATATTTCATATGAATATTTTTATTGTGCCTTTATCATGACAGTAGTTGGCATAGGTAAACAAACGATTTTTTTCTGACAATATCTTTAAGAAAAAATCATAAAATTTTAGGGCAGATTTTCTAACGTTTAATACTATGTACAAAGTAACCTGTGCTTATGCGATTTTTTATGCGATTTTTAATAGTGTTCAGCAGAGTGCAAAAATAATGTGAATGGAAAGTAAGAAATTTAAACATTAATTATAATTATAAATTTATTGGTATCTAGTATGTACATTAACACCTTCATTGTCAAGCTAAGAATATAGACTTTATTTGATTTTATTTGGTTTAAATGTAATTTATATATATATATATATATATATATATATATATATATATATATATATATATATATATATATATATATATATATATATATATATATATATATATATATATGTGTGTGTGTGTACAGATATAACCTTTGTATCTAACTAAAATCATGTACGTGACAAATAACTAAAAATTTATAATATAAATAGTTTTAATTTCTTTTTGAGTCTAAAATATTTACTTACTGCTTTAAAATCGTAAAATTTTTAATATTTTTTTTCTTATTTCGGAGCGTACCATCAATTGGTAAATAAAAAATATTGATTTGAAGTTGCAAAATTTTATTAATAATGAAAAATTGTCGCCATTTTGATAAGTTAGTTTAGAATTAATTAGAACTTTACAAAATACATAGATGGCGAAACAAAATACAGTATTTTATCGAATATTTAAACCATTCTGTATTTCCTACTTTAACATTCTATGTATTACTAGATGTCAGTCTATGTCATAGAGTATCATAGAGTGAAAAGATGGCAGAAGATGTATGTGATGTATCTCATGTACGTTACATACGTGTTCTTTTTTAGGTGTCAATGTGCTGATTTTTTAAAGGTGTTAATATATTCTGTCCGTTTTTTTATATGTCAACAAATTATAAAACAAAAACATTAATAAAACAAAATTTTTGGGTTATATTTTCTTAAAAACATATTCATTGGATTAAAGAAACTTGGTTTCATGCTTATTAAGAAAAAAAAATGGGTGTGTCATTTATTAATTAATTTTGAGAAGCCAGTTTAATGAAACACCTAAAAATTATGTTCCGTTATAGGGGCTTTTACGTTAGATAAATTTAGTTGATGCTTAATTTATAAAATAATTTTGTTTTTGCTACTCAAAGGAAAACTAATTTTCACCTCAATTTATTTATATACCTATCTTAATCTCGAAATGTTGAATTTTCCCCAAAAATACAGCTAAGATTTCATTCATGCAGTATCGTCTTAACCATGTGGTGACGTGGTCGCTTCGGGGGCTGTGCGTGGGGTTGGTTGTGGTGCGTTCAAAAATAAGTCCTGCATTTTGGGTCAAAATGTATTTATTTTAATAGAATTAACAATTAAAGTAAAAATAATGGAAAAACAAAAGAAAAATAATGAAACAAAAGAAGAGTAAAAGCGAATAAAAAGAACGGACTCACCAATTTTCCACGTAGACATTTTCACTAACTTTGTTAATTGTTATAACCCAATTCACAGTTAATAACCCAGTCGTCTTACCCTCCCGAGAACTCAAGAAAAACTGTTAATTAATTTTTCTGTTAAAACAATAGGTACCTACGCAAAAGAAAGTCATTGCCCCATGGCCCGTGTATATGCAGATGCCGACTCAGCGCCTTAGTCGTTCACATTTGGCATATACAGGGTTTTCTTTTATAATAATTATATTCTGTTTTTATATACAGGGCCTGCTTCGTTACAACCATCTTGCCCTAATAAATTTGTTTATAAAATATATATTTTCTAATGTAGGTGTCTACACAGATAATTTTTTTGATTGTGAGAAATGGCTGGAATTAGTTCACCTTCTTCTAATGAGATTCAATGTTCTTACTAAAGTTAGCTTTTCTAACGCTCCAGCACTTTAATAATAAATGATAATTTTTATTTCAGATGTGCTTAGGTCAGATGATGGTAGTCATAGTAGTCCAGATGCCTACAGCTTTCATGATGAAATTTGTATATTTCACTACTGGACAACATTCAGAGCTATTAAGTAATTTTTAAACTGTTTATAATATTATAGCCACCACTGTTAACATATGTATGTATTACACAATAATAATATATGTAATGTTTTTATAAAATGATGATAAAAGGAATTTTTCATTTCGTTTGAAAAATTGTATTTTCTTTTCGCTGATGTGATTTTATATAAAATTAGAAAAAGTCCACGTTTCATTTGTTCTTTTCCACATTCAGTTATTTTCTGTATGTGAATCGTTCACAGTTTTAGTTTGATACGAATCTAATTTTTTCGTTTGAAGATTTATGAAAATTTCATTTATAAATGAGCTTGAAATATACTTACTTATTTCTTTTAATTTGTGTAGCTATTTAATTAACTTTAATAAAATTTAATTACATCTAGCACAGCGTAACAAAATATTTCTTCCAAAAATATTGCAGCCGTTTACAAATTTCGTAAGGGAGTTTATTAAATCTAATTTCTAAAATTTTTTGCAAGGGATATTTTAAAAATTGATTACATATTATGAGTTTTGGAAATTGGATGGAAATTTATACCAATTTTCTTATTTATTGCCGATAGAACAAATGTGTCAAAGGATGGGTCAAAATTAGCCATATTTCGTTCATTAGGCCACTGCTTTGATATTACTTTTCTTACATATAGGTAGCTTGATAAATTCAAGTGTTCAGTGTATCTGAATATGCACAAGATAAACCCGTAGACACCCCTGTAGCTCCCCTTGTGAACTAGACCCTAGTTTATTCTATACAGGTGGATAGGTCCTTTAAAGAGTAGCATTTCGTTAATTTAAAGTTTTCCTCTATCTCATAGTTTTCGAGATATCTTAATAAATGCGATTTGGACCCCCAAATTTAGGGGTTGATTTCACTCCGTAAAAGTGTTAGATGACCGATAAAAAAATACAGGTTTCTTATTTTTGTCTTTTCTGTATACCAGCAAAGTTTCGGCAAAATTGCGAATTTCACTCTGAGTGAATCTCCTTGCTAGTGAACTAAAGTGGTGTTTTATTTATTTAATTTTATTATTTGAGAAAAAAAAGGAATATTGGGGTTCATGCGGTGTCTCATTAGAATATAGTCATCAAAAGTTAAAAAATGTTTCCATAATGGCAAAAAATCAACATACCAGCTGTGTTTGGAGGGGGGGGGGGGCGTTCGTATAACTTGTAATAGTTTTATGGTAATACCTACTATATAAAAGTTTAAGGTTAATGTTAACGATAATAGATACATATTAATGTTAAGGGTAATAGATACAGAACAATTGGTTGAATAAGAACTTAGTTGGAAAATAACGGATCTTAACCCATCTCCTTTTAACACTCTAGCTTCAACAGAAGTAGGGGAATTAGTGACCAGCGAGTGGAGAACCATTTTTTTTTTCTATTAAGTTCCATTCATTTTTTTCTCGAAACTGTTGGAAGGTCATAATAAAATTCAATTTAGAACTACTGTTATCATATTAAGGAGGACCACTAGTGTGACTGCCATAAAAAAGGTGATTTTGGGGAATTTTTTTGAAGAAAGCTACCGTATGGAATGTTTTAATATTTTAAAGATATATTCGTTGATATATAATAAATTCATGATAAAATTTTGGACCAGAAAATTGAAAATTCACGATCGCGTTATTCGCGTTATTCCCGATCTCCCAAGGCTCCAAAAAAAGTTCCCCCACTGCTGCAGTGATATAGCGACCTTCACAGTGCCTGAAATGAAAAAAAACCAAAAAGCCTATTAAACTAGACGGTATTGTCCGTACCGTGAACCTAAATCGAAGAAAAAAAGTTGAAATTTAACAAAATGGCGGGGTTTTTTAAAAAAAGTTTCAAAATTTGCACGAAAATTTGATGATTTTTGGCCTGCAATTACATTTATCATTTGATCGGAAAACTGGAGTTTCATGGTACGGAGAAACATAAATAAAAGAAACTGCAATAAGAATAAACTCGATCGGATGATTTGTCTTCGAGTTATAACTGCAGAAAATTTGAAAATGTAGTTTTTCTATATTTTACCTTTTAGTTTTAATCAGTGAGAATTTTTACTAAAATTATTTACGATGTACTCACTATAACGGTCATAGTAAAACTAGATGAGTCGTTTAAATGTGCCAGGGTCTAGCTTCTCCACAACATGTTACGAGCAGTCACGTCCAGAAACTCCTGAACTATCAACTTTTATACATTTCCCAATACCTCAAAGTTAACAATGAAAATTAGAATCCGCTCTTCGGATGGCTGTAACTCAAAAACTATTTGAGATATGCACTTGAAATTTTAATGTGTTATTTTTAGAGGTATAGACTATCGAAAGATGCAAAAAAATTTTTTACAATTTTTTGAAAACGTCACACTAGTGGTCCCCCTTAATAATTATTTTGAATTTTTTTCGAAATATTTTTTCTTTTTTCTTTTTTTTTTTTTTTTTTTTTTGTTACCCATCAAAACTGTTATGGAAAATTTATGTCAAATCCATTGCAAACTTTTTACCAGATAATTAAATACAGTATACGTACGTATATAATAATATGCCTATTATTTTACATCTGTTGAATAAAAGAAATTTATATAGAGGAAAAAAAACCGCTAGCTGACATGTTCCGCAGGTATGAGAGAACAATTTATTGCTTCGTACCGACCGACCGTTCGTCGTGGAAAATGATAAAGAAGTAATTATAAATGAAAATGTTTTCTATAAATGAAAAATGAACCACAATAATAATAATATAAAAAGAACTCATGAATGAGATGGTGGAGAGAGAGAGATACAATGTAATTCGTACAGATGTACTAATATCATCAACATCCACCAGTGCAGCGCAGCAGATCCAGCTATAGCTGCTGCTTGTACCTATATACATTGTGTGTGTGTGCGTTATTTCTGACGATGGTCAACGAGTCAACGACGAGCAAGGCAACGTTGTCGTTGTCGTAGGGCATACTGACCACAATAGATGTCAACCATCATATTATTATTAGATGGAGATTTAAAGTATAATTCACATATGAAGACCAGTTTGTGATAGAGTAAAAATTCTGGAAGTATAAGTATCAAGTTTCTGTTAAAATTTTGCGTAGAAATTAATTTCGAATACCGTCAATTTTATTAGTTTCGTTTTAATTTGGTACAGTTGCATAAATTATCAAACAGTTTATCTATACCAAAATCAACTGTAAAACAGGCAGTGTGTATACCAGCTTCGTGAACGTTTAAGTTGAAAACTGTAGGGATGGATTGGTAAGTTCTTAGAATTATTATATAGTAAAAATTTTTTTTTTTTTAGTAAAATACACTTTATTTTTCAACATAGTCTCCTTTCAGCTCGATACACCTATTCCAATATTTCTACCCTATTCCCCCCAGATACACCTATTCCACCCAAATTTCTTCCCACCGAGCCATTTCCTCATGTTTAGAATTAGGCAAAAGTTAAAAGGGGAAGCACTTCGAAGCCCAATTCATTCATTTTTTGCTATATTTTTCATGATGAATATGATGACGCTTTGTCATTGTAGCAGTTGTAGCAGTTTTTCCATAATTTTTTTTTTCATGTAGAGTACCCAATATTGGTATGTAATAATAATAATAATAATAATAATGATAGACGTCCCCCACATCATCATTTTTTTATATTTTATTGATTCACATTACTACTACATTACGTTATGCTGTGGGTGGAGGATGGAAGTAGTAGTAACAGGAATATAATTTGGTAGATATGCGTCGGCAGCTGTCTATTTAAGAAACTGTATGGATATTCGTCTAAAATTGCGAAGGGAAACTGCAGAAAACCTTCACGAGTACAGCCGGCCGCGAGATTCGAGCCTTCGAACTACCATTCTAAAATGTCAGTACCTAAGCACGATTGGTCACTCCGCTGGTCCTAAATATTGACATATAGTATTCACCTGTCATCTTTTTACCCTTTTTAAGATAATCGATTAATATTATGTCATTTGGATCCTATAAGACAGTGGCCGTAATCTTACCACCTGATGCAATAGCTTTTGATTGAACCAGGTTGTACCCATTGTTTTGACTGTTGTTTAGATTCTGGCCCGTGGTGATGGAGTCATATTTCATCAGTTCCGTTATGACTCAACGTAAAAATTCAATTGGATTACGCTGAAATATCTTCAGATATTGTCCAAAAATGGTTATTCCATACATTTTTGAATATTTGTTAACAAACTTCACAAAACCGACTCCTTGCTAGCTTTCGTTTAAAAGAACATATATCACAGCAAACAAAAGAAGTTTGAATGATTTTGAAAAGACTGAAGCTTCGAAAATTTGCGGGTATGTTCTCGGGCAGTTTTACTAATATTTTACGAAAAAAAAATAATTTCAATCTTCTTTTCGTTTCAAAGATATTTCTCCCTTTAAGTAGAATTTTTGACTAGTTACAATCACTCTGGATTCAGTTAGAACTTGTTACTATTGTTTTTTTTTTTTCAAACTTCACATTTTACGATAATCTAAAAATTTTATATCTGCTAGACACTCCTAATATGTGTATTTAACATATATGTGTTCATGTGTTCGTACGTGTAAGTGGGGGGGAGGAGAAATTCGGGCATGGGAAGAGGTGTAAAATAATATGTTTGTCTTTACATACAATCTTTTTTAATTCACTGTGTATGTCATTTGCATTCTATACTTTTTTTATATTTATATATCAAAGGAAGAAGGTTTACTTGTAATGTTAACAAAAATTACTTTTTTATATTTTTCCATCTATATTGTGCATATATACGTATGTATGTCTCCATCAAGCAAACGTACAAACCAACACAAATGTTTTAAAAAATGAAAAACTCATCAAAGTTTGTCTGAAAATTATTACAGAGCATAGTACGTAGGTACAGACGTGTATATGTGTGCATATATTATTATGGTTATATAGATCTGCATGTGTACACATATCTATGTACGTATGTGTACATATTCATTCTATTAATCACATATATGTATTCATGATTAATAATAATAGTGTATAACTGTATACAGAGTGTGTACGTTGTGGTTGGCCACTTGTGACGTAACACTATTAGGCTAGGGTCACATTGAAAGCGGGTACGTACGACAAATCACTCGCGCGTACTTGTACGTACACGTCAGATTGAAACAAACAATGCAAATGAACGAAGTTGGTCACACTAGATACGAGTTATTCTTACGCGCACTTCGTAGTCGCCAGTGTTAAAAATTGAAACAAAAAAGTTTGTTTTTTCGCACTAGTCGTACGTGTAGAAGATAAAAAAGATAGGCAACTTAAGTAAAAGTAAAACAATTTATGAATATTATTTGAATTTTAACGGATATTTTCATTTGTTAAAATTTTTGTAGTACCAAACTACAATTTTTTATAAAACTTAATATCTATATGTATAAATGCGAAATACCACTCACTCACTCACTCACCCATCTATCAAGAAATCTTCAAAACTACAATACCTACAAACTTGAAATTTGGCATGTAGGTCCCTATTGGGTCGTAGGCGCTCGCTAAGAAAGGGCTTTGTAAAATTTTTTGTCTAACTGTCGAAATTTACGAAAAAAAAAAAATTAATTTTCAATTGCTGTATACAGCAATCTGTGGCCAATTTATCAAAAAATCATAAAAATTTTAGATAGTTGCTAAGTAATTGCAGAAAAATAATTTTGAGATTTTTGTATATAAGTATTAATAAATATTCCTATAGATACAATCAATAATATTTTTACTTGTGACTACTATGAAATTACTTATTTACTGTGCAAAATACTATTTGTATCCAATATGGTTTTATGGGGATAATGTAATAATTTTTTAATATGACTCCAATAAATTTTTTAACCTAAGATTTCTAAATATTTTACTAATTTACAACATTCTTCCGTAGAATAAATTGTTTCTTTATTTTCTCTTTTTTCCAAAATTTTTTCGGTATCTTTTATAGAGAAAATAAAGAAACAATTTATTCTACGGAAGAATGTTGAATTATTATTTTTAATCCTTCATCTCCTGTGATAAATTAGTAAAATATTTGGGAATCTTAGGTTAAAAAATTTCAAATTATTACATTATCCCAATAAAATCATATTGAATTACAAAGATGAATAACCTAAAAAATTTTAAATTAAAATATAATTTGCATATTAGAAAATATATAAACAAGTTTGTTAACATTAACATTAAACTTACAAAATTGAAAAATCATATTAAATTCTTAACGCAAAACAAACGCCACTGAAGAAAGATACCGAAAATTTTTTGGAAAAAAGAGAAAATAAAGAAACAACTTATTCTACGGAAGAATATTGAATTATTATTTTTAATCCTTCATCTCGTATGATAAATTAGTAAAATATTTGGGAATTTTAGGTTAAAAAATTTCAAACTATTTGTATCCTTTAAAGAAAATAGCCAACTGGACTGTCCAGTTATCATCAATTGGCACGTGCGTCTGCTCTTCTCAGCAAATTTCATACAGATGAAATTTCCATCGAGCCGGGCTCGGTCATCCTGATATTAAAAATGAAATATGGACTTTACTTATCTGTCTTTAGTAGTTTCGAGAAAACGGTAGCAGGTATCAAAAAAATGATAAAACAAAACTATAGGTAAAATTGGTATGAGAATCCAAAAAAAAGATGATCAAAGTTTAAGTTATCATATAGGACCTGAGAACTCCCAAGAAAGCCTAAAGTAAACGACTGGACGTATCGTTACCAAATTTTTGGCTCTCCAAAGAAACCCAAAATAAATAGCTGAACGGATCTTGACAAAATTTTTCTCAAATAGTACTGAGTTTCTGAAAAAAGTCGACATGAGGATAACCCCCCCCCTCCCGTGAGCTTTGCGGACCGAAAAAAAACCTCCAAATAAACTACCAAACGGATCTTATCCAAATTTTTCTCAAATATTATAGAGATTCCGAAATAAATTAATGTGAACTCTGAAATATTCTCCAAAGCTCTGGGATTTCAAAATGTCTCACAAATTACAGTTCTCTTGAAATTGTCACTATGAATATCTAACTACCTACGATAAGATCTCAAGGTATGAAAATTAGACATGATATTGAAATATGAATATAGGCAATTCAGATATTTGACTTGAAATTAAGGTGAAGTTGGAATGAATCATCCAGTGCTATCGAATTAAACAACTCTATACTCTAATTAAACCACTTGACTGATTTTAACCCTAGAATCATACGTACACGTCAAAACGACGAACGAACTTCTCTACCTGCTCCAATACTACAACTTGTCGGTACCTGCTTGCTGTGAGATTTATGTTATCTAATTTATTTGTTGTTATAATACATAAGACGTATTTATTTTGTTTATAGTCATTGTCGTTTTGTTTGTATTGAACTCGAATTTTATGTCGAACTTTATTAATTAAACTATTGTCATTACATCTTCAGAAAGATCTTTTGAAGGTTGAATATAA
The DNA here is from genome assembly GCA_035578155.1 of Brachynemurus nebulosus. NCBI lineage: Eukaryota > Metazoa > Arthropoda > Insecta > Neuroptera > Myrmeleontidae > Brachynemurus > Brachynemurus nebulosus. The sequence continues at coordinate 16,022,459 of JAPWDM010000011.1, read as the reverse complement.
TAAAATATTATTTCGGACTACTGATGTCGAGTCAAGATAAAGTTAGTTGATTAATTGACTAAGGTTGTTTTTTCCGAAAAAATTAGTCATTATTAGTCGAAAATATCGAGCATAGAATAATCGATTAATCGACTAAATTTTTAGTCAAATTAAAGAATAGGGTAACCTATGTAACTCTTTCAAAAACAGTGTTTTAAATTTAATTATTCACCTTATTTTTTTTTATTCTTCAAAAAAAAAAAATACATATTGTAATGTAATATTCACATAAAAGTAAAAATTCATTAAAAAGATAATTTTTAGTTTTTATTTTTTCAAGTTTTATAAATAATTCAGAAAAGTTATTAAATAAATCGTTTTTAGTCATTTAAAAAAATATTGGTCATTTTAGATTTAGTCATTTAGTCGACAGTAAAACAGTCAATTAAAAAGTGACTAAAAGTAAACAAAATTAGCCGACTAAACCGACTAATCGATTAATCATCCGACATCACTACTTCGGACCCACCTTTAGTCGAGGTCGATTTATCTCCCCAGTAATTTTACCCATCAAATTTCTGTACCAAAAGTAGTGAGATCATAGCAGTTTTATACCAAAAGGAATAAGATAGCAGTTCTATACTAAAAGTAGCAGAGTTATAGTGGTTCTAGACTAAGCTTACAGTGGTTCTATATCAAAAGTGGTAAGATCACAGCAGTTCTGTACGAAGAGTATAGTCAAGTTACAATGGATCTATATAAAAAGTAGTAAGACTACAGCACTTCTGTATCAAAAGTAGCAAGGTTGCAATAGTTTTGTGCCAAAAGTAGTAAGATTACAACGATTCTGTGCCTGAAATAGTGATACCAAAAGATTTATGAAATCAAATAAAAATCACACATTTTGAATAGGCGTTTTTCATTACAACTGTACCTTTATACAGTACACTTCCGAGTAGTCGACCCACGGTTTTCCGAGCCTCCGGATTCACCAAAGTGGATATTTTTCCGCGGAACACTTGATGACTACGTGCGACACACAGTTTGGGAAACACTGGTCTAGAGGTTAATATTTGTAATGCAATCAGAGAGTCTATTTGAAATTTAGTATCCAATGAATTATTAAACAGTATTCGAATGAATGAATGAGTATGTAACTGAAGTCGACTGGTTAACTTGACCCGACATTCTACTACTACATACTATCACTACTACAGTAAAACATTAAAGCAAAAGGTAACACATGTAGTGTATCTACAGGAACATATTATAAAGCGGGCCCTACACGTTCAATAATATTGCACAAAATCTGAGGTTGTACAATATTATTGATCGTCTGTTGGTTATATTGAAGAGATGTACAATATATTGTGCTGATCAAAAACAGTTTGAAATATATTGTATACAATGAATGAATATTGTAACGTCTGTAAGCTCTGAAGATATTATTGCGCAATACCACTTTATTTGTTTAAATTTCGATTTATTAATTATTTTGTAATGTCACATTTGATGGCTGTTATTTGCACCAGTTTGACTTATTAATTTGTAAGACTAATTATTTATCTACTGCTTCGCAACGTCTTTATCATTTAATATTTAGAATGATGTACAATTCCTACATTTAGATGTACAATTCCTACATTCAATTTATTGTACAAATTTATTTTAAAAATTATTGAACTGTTTGGAGGGAAGTTCAATAAATTGCACAAGTTGATTGCACAATATTATTGAGCGTGTGGGGGCCGCTTAAGTGAACGTAATTCATCCACCGTTTTATTGTTTTGGCTACAAATACCTTTTACACATCTGTACATATCCACTGCAATGTGCAAACGAATATATTAGTAAGTAAACAAGTAACTACTCAGATAGTGACTTGATGCCTAGTGTCTCGCTAACAGTTGGTGTTTCTTTATGTCCTCCCGTTTTTACTTAAGGAATTAGCATTTAGCTTGATACGATGGTAAAATATACATGCACAAATAATTCCGTAGATCACATTAGCAATGTATAAAGGACACATTTTAAACTTTAATATGTCAGTGGCGGTCTATTGCGGAGAAGAATTGCTTTCCCTAAGTTCGAAATTTTTTTTAAGGCATTTCCATATTACGACGCTTTAAGAAATTTATTGATTTTTGACAAACACAAATAAATAATTTTGTAATCTTGTTTCTAAACAGTTCTTTACGGTGTATTTTTATCTTACCCATATTTATAGGTACAGTTGGCTAAGAAATTAATTTCAAGGCAGAGGCTATTAATGATCTTTAAAAATCTTAAAACGAACAGGTGAAAATTATAACAGGAAATTGTTCCTGATTCGATAAAATTAACAATTTATTAAAATTTACCGTAGGTTAGTAGGTACTTTGGGACCGTATACTATTTATTATTTCTGAATTAAACTAATTAATGAAATTATAATAATCACAGTAGACTAGTGATGAGCAAAATTAGTCTTGGTCTTGCAGTCTTGTCTTGGTCTTGCATTTTTTGCAAGACCAAGACCAAGACTGCATTTTGCAAGACCAAGACCAAGACCAAGACTATAAGTATGGCTACAAGACCAATACCAAGACTCAAGTGAGCAAGACCAAGACTATAGCAAGAAAAAAGCAAGACTCTTGCTAAATTATTTAAATAGTTTAAAAGTATAATTAATACCGTAAAGAGAGAAAATTCTGATTTTAGAAGGAAAAAATTCGCTAATAAAAAAGTGCAAGAAAGTGCAAGACTTTTACAATACCAAGACTGCATTTTGCAAGACCAAGACCAAGACCACGACTCAAACTGCTCTAGCAAGACCAAGACCAAGATTCTTAATGCAAGAACAAGATCAAGACCAAGACTGCCAAGTCTTGGTCTTGGTCTTGCATTTGCTCATCACTACAGTAGACGCCCGATTATGCGAGATTATCCGAACCGAGGCTACCTCGGATAACCGAAACCTCGGATAATACGAATAACGCTCAATATATTTTGAAGTTATAACTAACCTTATGCTTATAAATAACCATGCACATTTATATGACTAAACTAAAATGTAAAAACATACGTAGCTGTTTAATTTATGGAGAGGAAATTACAGTCTTTAATACTTAACTACAATTATTGACAATACCTCTAAAAGAAAACAAATCCACGGACCACCTCGAATAATCCGGAGGTTTGGATAACCTGAAATATGTATTTCAGATATTTTAAATCAAGTACAGTCAAACCTGAATAAGGGAGAGCTGGGTAAGCGAGAAAACTCTGCAAGTGAGAGTAATTGCCAGGTCCCGTAACTTTACCACTCTAAATCCCCTATGAGTGCCAAACAAAAACCTGTATAAGTGAGAGTCGTTTTTCCCTCATGGACCTCCATAACTGAGACGGCTAATTGCCTGTACCTCTATAAACGACAGATAAATGTATTTAACATTTGCTATTTATGACTCATTCTTAAATTTCAAAGAATTTATACATATTTTGGAACCGAGCATTTGTATACGTGGACGGTGGTATTATTCACGGACGTTCGCATCAAATTAGAAATTATGATGTGATGCATTCGCGCGTACACGAGTAATCACTCTAATGGTTTATTTAAAGTCTCTGGCACGCAATAAACACGTAGTGCTGATCACTCGCTGAAGATGATTTCCATGTAACGGGTTCCGGGGTGGAAGATGGGATTCCTTAGTACATTGGATGGAACGGGTTCAGTGGTAGAATTGCTATGCGATGGGTTGGATTAGGTCGAGGTGGTGAAATACCGAAGCTGGGAAGGTGTTTATTTTTTATAAGGATAATTAATTTTCTTAGAAGGATTAACTTTTTAGGATAGGTTAAATATAATACCGCATTACGTTTCATAAAACAATAGCATTCAACTTCAAATAACTTTTCGATTCTAAAAACATATAAAAATTTTAACTGCAAAATAACTTTATAAAATATGCTCCAAAATGGCGGATCCAATATTCGTAGAATTCAATAAGTTATTTTCTCAAAAATATTTTAAACATCGTCGCTTATAACTTTTATTAATATTATTTTTTTATATATAACTTCTTCATGGGATAAATAAATACACTTCAAATTTTATCTTCAAGTAACATATCTTCGACTTTTATTCATACTCCAATTTTACATTTTACAATACCAACATGGCGTGTTTCACAAAACACAAAATAACAACTTTTTATAAATTTTATCACTTATTACTTTTCAAAATACTTTTCTTTTAACTTTCATTCACTTTTAACATTTCATTTTATTTTTACATATATTTTTCTTTAATATTTACTTATTTAAATTTACTTTTATAATTTTTTATATTCCTTAAACAAAATATACGTTTACATGTTTGAGCAGTGAGAATAATTCTACTTTAGATTTGATAATGTACTTGCAAACTTTCTTTCAAACAGGATACCAAAATAACTTAACATGATTGGCTGATTCTAATTAGCGTCATTTTAAATGATTTCCATTGGTTAATATTTCCGCGTTAGTTTGACAGATACATGCGCGTTATGTCGCTTCACTAAACTGTTTCCTGGATACTTGTTTAAAGGATACGAACAACTATACATTTCCGAGAAAGGAATATATTATTGATAAAATTATTAACATGCTTGTAACTAACTCAAAATTCTTGTCCTCATTTATGAATATGTGTGTGATCCTATACTAGAGAGATCATGTATGCCTACTTATAATAAAAGAGATCGCGTTTTCGGTCGAGTAAACCAACTTCTATACTAAATAATGATACATATATGCCAAATGGCGTTACAATTTTATTAGAATGCCTAAATGCGCTTATGTTCTTGTTTTCTTATAATACAAGGAACTCATTTTCTATTCAAATAGCCAAAATGCATTTTTTTTTTGTAAGCTTTTCTATGTCCAAATATGTATCATATATGTATATTATTATTCTAATAAGTGGTATCCATACAATACATGCCTGTTTCTTAATACATATTAGTTGTATTTTTTCTAGACTTTTATAAGTGAGATAAACCTCTCCCGTACGTCTGTATGCTAGAAACTCGGGTTAGTGAGAAACCTCCATAAGAGAAAAATAGATCGCGGTCCCTTGAACGCTCGCTTATCCAGGTTCGACTGTATATAAATTAAACAAAAAAATTAGTTGATTTTTTGAAAAAGTTTTATTTTCAATCTGTGCTTATTCATAATAGTGACAGCAAATTGAGCCAACGGTTTTATCCATCATCGTCAGTTTTACATACTGACGTATCTGAAAAAAATTAAAATAATTTGCCTCCAGACATAGAATACCATTTCTAACATTACCTTAAAGTGGCAGTTCCAAAATTCTAATCATTTTTGGGGAATTTAAAATTAAATTGACTTGGTTTTGACACAGATATTCGATATTGAAAGATAAAATTTTAACAGATATATTTTTTACAATATCTATAAAATCTACAAAAATTGTACACGGAGAGAAAATTCCTATAAAAATTACTGTGCTCAGCACTACAATCGACGTGTAAAAGGCGGACATATTAAATTCTGTAAGGTAAAAATATAAAGATTATAATTAATCATAAAAAATTTAAAGGATGGAATGTTCTTTTCGTAATATTATCTCCGTAAAATTTGTAAAACAGCACAGTAAAAAGTTCCATTACCGACAAAAAACTAATTTTTAATTGTGTTTATTAAAAAAATTTCCATGCTAACATGCTAATAATAGAAAGAAAAAAAAACAGAAAGAAGGTTGGTTTTGTTGGGAACGCTGTAATGAAATGTACCTATATCAGCGAGTCACATGCGAACCATAGGTGTGGACTGTGGAAGAAACTTTGTCAGACAGCTCCCACCAAGCACCTTAATGCAGCTAGACCAGCTAGTAGTCAGTTGCTTTTACACTCTCTTAGGATGATGTCATCGTTTAATTCATCTTTTTGTTATTTACCTATCTTTAGTATATGTATTAGAATTATATTGTTGGCAATCATTTTTGTATACATGTTTTTACAGGTACAGTGCAACCAATATAAGGTCGCGAGTCAGATGCGCAAATGAAAGAGTACGACAACAAGAATTAAACTATAATATACATGCATAAGAGTGTGATAAAAGTTGTGTTAGCATCACATTAAATTTTACCATGCTAGCACATATTTTTTATTTTGGTCGTCGATCGCGCACGGATTATAGGGAAGCATAGTAATTTTTCTGAAATTTTCTCTACAAAAATTATAGGATTTTTCTCTCCGTGTATAGTTGGTTTTTTGAGAAAAACTTTTTATTTGATAAAATCGAAAAAAAAGAAATTCGAAATGGATGAACTTATCTCACTTTGTGAAATTGATGATAATGCACTATACTCTCATATAAAACCCTATTTAAAATTTATATGTTTCAAAGTTATTTATATTTTTTTTTCCAAAAAAAATCTTTTATTTAGAACAGTTAGGATATTTTAAAATTTAAAACTTAATTTTCTTTCAAATATCAATATTTTAACAAAAGTTGCTGCTATTATTGCTTTTTGCTTCTACTCTGCTATGCTATGTTGGGACGTTATTTAGTTAGGTACTAGTATGTTCAACGTGCACCAACCGACTACATTGACTTACTTGTTTAGTAAATATTTAAAAATTTATAAAAACCCTATTAAATTTATATATTCCATTAGAAATATGTTGGTACATCTCACATTCATTTTATGTATTACATACATATACACATAAAAGCACCTGTGTACCGTTGAACCTTATATAACACAACAAAAAATTTGTCACGTCACTCGAAGAATGTAATCTCATATTATTTGTACCGCATTGTATCATGCTTAAGGGTGCTAATTGTGCTTAAAGGAATTTTTGACTGTTTTTGTCGTAAATTATTTCCATTATTTCCAGTAGTATAGAGTTGTTTTGCCTTTTACCTCTCCCGTCCGTATAGACTATAGAAGTATAGATAGAAGGAGGAGTACGATAATCAGATCAACTTGACCACATTCGGTTTTCATTGGACCTTGGTCAAAAATCCGAATGGAATTTTTGCGAACCATGGACTATGTGCTGAAGCATTTAGTACGTATGTTTCGTCTAAGTTAATCAATATTTCCAAAGGTAGTGGGGGCGACAGAAATGAAACGAGACTCAAAATAATTTTGTGTATGTGGCAGTAATGGGAGCAAAATTTTGATCTGTTATGGTTAGTCGTTTTGGAGTTATTGCCATTTTTAACTTTTTGGTAACATCAACAATTTTTTTTCGATTTTCTCCAAATCATGTTTACGAAACTTAAACGAACAGTATAACAAAAGGTCCAAATGATTTTAAGAGTAAAATTTTTTCATAAGGCACGTAACTTCGGATAGTTTTATTTTTTTTGTACTTTTCTTCACAGAGTTTATTTTCTCTATCAGAACCGAAAAAATTTTGAAATTTTGGAACAAGGTAGGAATTGTAGCATACTTCCCGGTATCGGCAACTAATTTTTTTTTAAAATGGCATTTTTGTCATAATGAACACGCAACATGGTTGTCTATAGATCCCATAGTCTTTCATTCGCTATACACTGTCGTGCACATGACAATCACAGTTCAGAAACGTTCTATCGCGTATTTTTATTATTTTGAGTGGATATAATTTCTAACTTCTTCACAGTAATCCACCATTTTGTCAATTTTATTAGATTATTATTTTTTTTTTAATAAGATTTTGACTAGCAAGGTCTAGAAATACCTTTTTTTGGAAATAAACATATCTGAAGAGGAATACACTGATTATAGTTATTATGTTGTAAAGTTATTCTGTAAAATATAAGTTTTTGTAATTTAATTCATGATTACATACTTACAGTTTTCAATTAATAGTAACAACATGAAACTAATTGACCGTGTTATTGAAGCGTCATCGATGTTCAACAAAATATACGTTGCGTAGTCCGCAGTGTATTTGACAGAGATATATTTATTGTATATAAATGTATACTTGCTATTGCCATCTTTATTTATTACAGTGCTCATTACTTACATTTAATATAGTTAATGTATGTGTGTCTGGCTGGGGCTCGGCTGTTAATTATTAATTGTTCTAAGAAAACTCATATCACTAAAAGCAAAGCTTTCTTCTAAGTAGTTTTAAGTTCTCTGTGTTTTATTTAAACGTTAAATTACTTTACTGTTTTTCGTATCTGTATGAGAATTTAATCAGAATTTTCTTACTTTTTTGGTACAGTACCAAGTTGAGTTTTATATTTTATTTATTTATATATTCGCTAATGTTAAATAAGCACTTTAAATTTTTTTTTAATTTAAAAGTTAATTTATGAAGAAAATAATTTTTTTACATTTTTGATAGAAATTTGAACTGCTTTGAATTAACTGATTATACTACAATTTCTCTAATTTGGAGATCTGATCCAATTTAACACGTACTTAAATTCTCTGACTTGTGGGGTTAAAGCATTTTGTAGAAGTTCCGTTTCATTTCCTAACCGGTAGTTCAAGACGTGAACTTAAGGCCAATAAAAAGCATCCATACTTTTTATCAGCTTAGTAGCAAGGCGTGCTGTGTTGGCATCAAGACTGCCTGTGTGTATCCAAGTTTTTTGTAATTTCAAATCCTAATCGAAAATTTTGGGTCTCACTCTTATCTGCTTCCACGACTTCCCTCATTCTCTACTCACACTATAATATAATTGCAAAATGTGTAAGCAAAGTATAAATTAATGATGTGGATGGCGTCTGCTGTGGACAAGCTGTCTCAAGAATGAACGTTAAATCTTATTATTATTATAGGTATATTATATAAAAGGAAGAGAGGGATAATTCATAACAATTTTAACAGATTTGAGCGTTACCTTATGGTATTTCCAGGACCGACGTGAAGAAAGGGCAGCCAGAGCTGTAGCCCGAGGGGTCTAGAATCTTCGATTGGCCTTTCTAGTCGATTGTTTTTTTGGAGAAAATTATGTTGATTTTTGCTTAATAATAAAATAAGCATAGGGAAATGGCCCCCATTATATTTGCTTAGTACAGATTTAGACTAGTCTTCTCTGGGTTTTGATTTTACGTGTAAAGAAAAACAAAGATTTTGATTTAACATTATGCTGTAAGTAATATTGTTGCAACTAACTGTCCGAATGGTATAATCGAACGGCAGAATACTCTGCTCATGTTTTAAGTGCGAAATATTATTTAGGATATAGGAGATATTTTTGTATCTCGCATTTTACAACCAGCTGAAATATTACCAAAAGGTTAATATACTGCATTTTTTTGAACGGTGTAAGTATACTAGAATTTTAACAAAAAATTAAATTTTTTTTATACTATAAGCACTCTTTTCTACTGTTTTAATACATACCATATATACTCAATAAATTATTTATTACTCAAAAAGCGCATCTTCGATTTTAATGGCTACGTTCGAGCAGAAAAAATTCTTTAAAGCGCTTTAAAGCAAAATGGCGATTTACTAAGAATAACAAAGCATCAAAAAGCAAAATGTCGTCGTAGATATTTAAACAAAATAACCTCAATAAGAGTTATCCGTAAGAAAGTTTCTTATTTCTTTTATATTTTAAACAATATGGATAAGATTATAGGTCATATTATTGAAGAATCACCAGAGTAAACAACAATATGGCAGAATTTTGTAATTTATCGCAGTAAAATTTAAATTTGGTGTAAGACAGAACTACATGTCACTTGATTTCTGTCCAAGCAGAAAATTAGTCAGCAATATGAAGCGGCTTGAAGCGCTTAAAGAATTTTTTTCTGCTCGAACACAGCCAATGAAATTTGGTGTGCTGTAAGTACATAAGGTAAACAATATTCTGTATTCTGAAAGGTGTAAGTATACTAGAACCATACTAAAAAATAAATTATATTTTTTATGCAATTATTTTTAAGTTTTAAAATTTAGGAAAAAATGTCAAAAAAATATATAATATTGTATTACCTAAATTTTGGCGTCGGTTTTATTTTCCTAAGTGTTATAGTTTTTGAGAAAATTGAGTTTGAAAAATTACAGCACTCACACATATATTGGTTAATATCTCAAAGACAAATTAAGGTTATGGGTCAGTGATCCTATATTTGGTAATCACTTGGGGTACCAATATTACTATATATATTATTACAGACATCGGTTATGGGGGCCATTTCTCTATGCTTATCTTGCTACACCCTTTTAAATAAATTTTTAATTTTGTCCCTACACTGTTTTTTGTAAATTCATTTATTCCATTTGCTCACCCACGTTGTTTTGAAGTGCTAACTTTTCAGTTCCGAAATACATCTGTTATAATAATTCAGAAACGCAACCAAAAACGAAAGGCTTTCTGCAGTATTGTATTTATTGTCTGTTACATGTAGTTATTCTATATTCAAAATAAACTTCTTCCTTCCTGATACATGGGACTTACTACTGATGACCTTAGATGTCGATGCGTGAGTCCAGTCTATCAGGAAATTGAATATGTATTGACAACAGAATGTAAATTTAAAATAAAAAATAAAAAACTTCTTTCTTACATGATATGTGATTTATTAGCGAATTTCTGAATGAACAGTTCACCTATCACAATCACTGTTTAGGGGAAGTCTTGAGTCCGGGACTACGATTGAAATTTATCTTGAGGACCCTATAGAACTCGAATAAAACGTCCTACTTTAATGAAATTTAGTGAAAACATTGCAAGGTCCAAATCCATGGACGAGTTCTTCAGCCAGATACCCAGAAACTCAAAAATGTCTAAAGTTCCGAGTAGTTTTTTTTTTTTTGTAAAACTGGTCAAAATTCAAAACTTTTTCGAGACTTTTTTTACACAATGGCGAAAAGCAAAAAAATCACATAAGATACGTTTTTGAACCATTATTCTTGGGAGGGAGTTTTTGAAAAAAAGTAATTTTTGTAATACAGGATGAGGATTTTTATTTTATAATCTTCGAATGCATTAATGTTTCAGTTACTAATTTCTTATTTTTTTTTTCTTTTTTATTTTATTTTATTTTATTTTTAAACAGAATTAAAGAATTATCAGAAATGTGATTTATCAGTGAAATTTTAAATCTAAACAAATATGATTAATTTTTATTAGCCACAATAGTTTATCATGTTATTATCATGTTTAATGTGACCAAAAATGACAATTGACTGCTAAATAATTACTAAAAATTTAAGTATTTTGAAATCAGTATTTAGTATTCTTAATTAGTCAACTCAGTATTTTTTAAAATTTTGGTCTTTAAAGTAATTTATAGTAACACTCTCAAACAAAATTATTAATTTTTTTAGGAAAATTTTTTTCTTTCACTCTTACGATATTTATGAAGTATGGACGTTATGTTAAAAATACCCCTGATGAGAATGAAAATCAAAATTACCACATGCTCACTGTCCGTTATATTATGAATGTTACGTAATTTTTTAAAAGTTTTATATGTATATATTTTTTATTGTTGAGATAAAAATAAAATTAGCCATTAAAGGGTGAAATATCCATCATGAAGTGCAGTAGTGTTTGTATAAATAATTGATAGTTCAGTAGTCAAGGAGTATAAGTAAGATCTATGTATATATTAATGTAAAGGTACATCATCACTCATATATAGTATGTACGACTTTATATTACTGTAGAAGCAGCAGTAGAGTGGGAATACGAGTATACAGGACCGTCATGTATACTGTCGGATAATCTGAGCACTCTTTCTAAAAAATCTTCTTTACCTAACCTTTTTAAAACTGTAAGTAGGTACTACATGCCCCAAAAAGTTGATTTTTTCGTGAAAATTGTATTTTTTATTTTTTTAGAAATCACAAATTTTTTAGTATTTCAATTTCTTTTAGCCCAAAACTTAAATCATTAAACTGTACTCATATTTAATAATCGTCTTACCGGATTCAAACTAGATTCAGATAATCAAATTGAAATTATTGGTAAAATTTGTGTATTTCAACACGCTCAAAAAGAAATTTTTGAATCAAAGAAAATTTTTTTTAATTAAAGAAGTAATTTCTTTCAATACGCACAAAGAAACTATTTCTTTAGTGGTAGAAAGAAATTTCTTTAATTTTATTTCTTTGGACTAAATAAGTTTAATCTTCAGATTGAAAAAAGTGAATTTCTTTGATGACAGAAACAGATTTCTTTAAAATTAGTTTCTTTGAATTAATAAATTTATTTCTTCAAATTTAGAAAAAAAGTGAATTTTTGTAAGAGCAAATTCTAAATTCAAAAAAATTGATTTCTTTAAAATAAAATATTTTTAAGGTTTCAAATAAAAACTTTTTTTGCTTTAAATAACTTTTTATTTGGTTCAATAAAAATAAATTTTTTAGACAAATAATAATTCTTTTTTCTCTTTTACTTTTTTATTTTTTAATTAAAAAATTACTACTAGAATAATAATTAAATGAAAGAAAAATTTTAGTACACTATTACATTTCGTATAATTGTCTGAACAAAAAGAAAAAATAAGTAGGGATATAAAATAAAAAAAAACAAACAACGAAAATTATTTATTTGTTGAAATTACATCGCAGTTTTAAAAAGTATATATCAAAATTATAAAAATACATAATTATTAGGTATGCTGAGTAGAAAAGGACCACGCAGGCCAAAAATTAACTAGAGTAAAAAAAATAACTTATCAGAAAGGATTTATTTTGAAAATTGAATTTTAGGAGCAGTAGCCTGTAACTTTTTTTTATTTTGGTAGCTAAGCCATTGACTTTAGAAGTTTAATAGAACAATTTGTCCATGTAACAAGATCAAGACTAGATTTTGGATATAAGCTACCAACTTCCAAGTTTCAATAAAATCAGTTTCAAGTTTCCGCGTAATTCTTGCTCGAACCGGTTTTTGTATGTGATAGATAAAAAATTCAAAAATTGTTGTTTTGACAACGAAATCAGGTTCAAAACCTATTGGTGATAATTAAATGTGCATTTATAGCCCCAGGGCCGGATTTACCTCTGCGGAGACCCCGGGACACTTCCCATGTGGAGGCCCCCTTGGAAAATTTCTAATATTTTTCCAAAAAGTGAGGTTGACAAGTAAAAAATAATTCTATTTTATTCATTATTTTTGAATTTGTGGAGACCCCTATTGTGTGAAAGCCCCGGAGATCGTGCCCCAAGTGCCCTTATGTAAATCTGGCTCTGGATAGCCCTGGATTAAAAGATGATTGGGCACTAGCAGTCGAAACCGAAACAGTAAAAGGTGATGTACATCTAGTCCATGTGCGTTTATTTTTTATAAAAATTCCTACAAAAATAAAAAAAAGGTAAGAGGAGTACCAAACAGAAAAATTTTAAGTCATGGATATGTCTTATAGTGAGTGCAATACACTTACAGACAACAACAAAGTAGTAAATAGTAAGTAAACTAGCTATTTTTTTGTTTAGTCAATTATGATCATTTGCACCCAGTCAAAAAACAGATCCATGTTTATACAATCGTTTTTGCTCGAAATCTTCAAAATCATTATTTATACTTTCAGAAAAAACTATAAAAGTAACCAAAAAATCCTTTCGGCCACTTACTGATTATATATTAGAGTTTAGAAAAGCTTTATTTTTTGTAATTTTAAAAACAAAATGGCTATGTACAGCACTTCAAACCAAGATTACTTTTTTCGAAAGTACTAATTAGCCCGCAGTAGAACTGACGAACGTCGGTATGTAGAACAAAATAAAATTTTTCTCACTGTCAGCATGTGTTTTGTCACAAAAGCACACATGGACATTAAAAAATATCGATTTTTTCTAATTTGACTTTGTTTTGAAACAATAGAATGGACTTTTGACGAAAAAACGGACCTTAAATGAAAATTGTCGAGTTCTACTGCGTACGAATTTTAGAAACTCGATTTTGAGAAAAACGCTTTTTAAAATTAAAAATCATTTTTCTATATGAATTTTTAAAGATATCGACTTTTACCATTAGCCAGTTATCCCAGCACCATATAACTGTCCTTTCGAATTGAGATAGTTTGTTTCGAGTTATTTTCGGACGATTTATTGTTGCGCCTCGCGGTTTTTGCTACATCCGAGTTTGAATTCTCGACCACTTTGATACACAGTGCATTATCATTTCCGCACAAAAATCGTAAATATTCTAACTCACAGTTAAACCGAGTGTATCCAGAGCCTAAAAAGGCTTGATCTAAAATTTCAACAAAAAATTTTCAAACAGATAATACTCCTTAAAGTAAAATAAAATTACTTAGAAACTTAAAAGAAATAATACTTACATGTATTTAATTTGTACTGATTTTTGCACGTATTGCTCGTGAATGTCCCTTTGTTTGCGCTCATTTTCACAATTTGAAAAGAATTATGGGAATCACTCCATTTTATTTCAAATTTTTTATTCCACTCTAACAATGTGCGTATGTAAGTACATTAACTAAAATAAATAAAAAATGTCAAATTAACTAGAATCAATATAGCAATACTAAAATAAACTTCACTGTAATGAAATATGGCTCTGAATTACTTTAAAAACATCATTATTTTAACGATTTACATGATTATTCTGGTTAATTTACTCAACTGTATATTGCAGCCATTTTAACTGTTTCGCACAGATAAACGTAACTGCGCATACTCGTAAGAACAAAAAATTCTTTGTTTCAAAGCAATAATTTTTTTTGTTTCAAAGAAAACGAATTGTTCATTTGTCAGTCTATATACCTATAATGTTTTTAATTGTATTTAAGCAAAAAACACATTTGTTAAACTGTTGAAATAAATAACAATATAGAGTGCACATAATTATGACATAATTAGTAGGTTAACTAAAATATGACACGTATATATAATCCTATTTTCATAAAAAATTTAAAATTATTAACATAGTTAACCTATACTTATTTAGAAAAATTTCAAATTGTACCAACCTTTTTAATGACTAATATCTAAAATTATTTCCATATAGTGAAATACTTTCTCCCAACACTTTTCAACTTAAAATGTTGTTTTTATCTTTCTAAAATCAGTTCTGATTTATTTTAAAAACAAATCACCATTTCAATAAATTGTTTGGTTATTTCGCTTCAATCACATGTAGCTATGTAGCCATCTTAAAATGTGCACAGTATTCTGCACATATTTATGTGACTACGCATGCTCAGAAAATAATTCCAAAGAACGCAATTGACTAGTTTTAAAAAAATTGATTCTTCAAAACATCATACAAAGAAATTTTTTCTTTAAATTGAAAAAAAACTTCTTTGGATTAAAAAAATTTCTTTTTATTCTAAAAATTTTGTTTTTTTTCAATTTAAAAAAATTAGTTTTTTCCACTTAAAACTATTTTTTTCTTAAATTAGGAAATTTATTAAAATTAAAGAAAAAATTTCATTGAAGTAAAACAATAATTCAAAAAAATATGAATTTTTTCGTAATGAAATCACGGTATTATTTCAAAGAAACCTTTTTTGATTTAAAAAAAGAAAAATTAAAGAAATTTTCAATTTTTGCACAAAGAAATCGTTTTGAGAGTGAAATTTTGTAAAAATTCTATTTTCTATCTTCTTATCGACTGATTATAGTGTATTATTATTATTATTTTTTTTAAATCTTAAAGTATCATTAAATTTTATTACAAAACGGCCCTTAGTTTTGAAATATAGATATTTGGGTTTTAAAATTGTATATACTATCTGCATCTCTGCATAGTACCTACGTCTTTTAAAAATAAAAGAACTGGAGTCTTCTCTTAATGGAATTGCTTAAGATACGTTTATGTGATTTGTTTTAAGCAGTATTTTTTTTTTTAGTGAGAAAATTATTAATTCAAGTATCACAATAAATAATATTTTGAAAATACGCGGTCATATTTTCATAGAAATCAATTTATCTGCTATTGATTTTGATTTCCATTTTCACAGCAATTCATTTTCGATGCGCTTCCACCTTTACTCCGGCTTAAATCATAACCTGTGTAAAAAAGAATAGTCCTAGTGATGGACGTTTATCTTGTACTGTTGATGTACACTAATAAAATATATAAGACCTGGTGAATTAGACATTGTTGTGAAACATTAATAAATAAAGGGTAGCGAACAACACAAGCAGCCCATTTAGTTAGTCGATGTAGCACTTTCTTCTTGTTCTCAATGTTGTAAGATGCGATGTTACCGACGGTTCCTACAGAAAGGACGAAGACGGCCAGTATCCCTACGTCTTGTATGTATTGTTGTATACCTTTAGAGTTTCGAATCAGACCAGACTCGACGATTTTATTCTCATCTATAGATATGGCGGTATACTTAAATTTGAAATTTCACCTAGAATGATATTTCTTTACGTCTGTATTTTTACAGTTATTCGGTTTCGGACCAGACACATTTTTGTTTGGTGCGAAAACTATTCCACTCTTGACCAATAACACACTGTGTTGTCGGAAAATGTTCACTGCTGAATAGTTTTGCAGATGAACTGAAATAGACTCGCTTTACTTTAAAACTTAAGGTTTTAATTAGTTTTTAATTCTTAAAATTTGTAATTATTTTGTAAAGAACTGATGATTGAATATGACTGCTTGGTTTAACTTGTTAGAGCAATCCAATGCTGTCCCGTTATTTTGCCTTTTTATAAAATTTTTTTTTACTAATTATTATCTGAAAATTCTTCGAAACAAAATGATCGTTCATAATGCAGATCCTCTTACAAAGAACATATCAGAATAAAAATATTCCTACTAACTCTGATCTGTAGTAGGTGTATTTGAATATCCCGTGAAACTCCAAGAAGTGCAACAAAATATTCCCTTCTCCTCCTGAATTGCAGTCCTTCAAGTTCTAACAAAATAATTTTTCAAGTTCATTTTACTATGAATCTAAATATTTTAATGAAATCCGCAATTATCTGACGCTATTTACTAAACAAAAACACATATAATTTAATAAAAATTATTATAAATTAAGTTTCATAAACTTTATTTATAAGTATAAATAATAATAATAACAATAAGATGCTTAAACGTTATACCATATTGTTTGAATAACGACGAACATTAACTTAATGAATTGCAAAAAGTACTTCGACAATGTACAACAATAACAACAATCCGACTAAAACTTCTTATATAACAATATGTAGGTAAGTTACATGTAAGTAAAACTGACTTAAATGTACACGAACCATCCATGATCAAACCAATCAATGATGCACACACATACACACACATACATACTTAAAAAAACAATGTACGCGTGTAAGCGAGGTTGTCATTCGCCCCTCTCACTTCATGTTTTTGTTGCATTTCTTGGAGAGTGCAAAAAGTGAATTTTTTTCTGTACTTTTATAATCTAGTGCTAAAATTTTTTGGGAATGGATTTAGTTTATTCAACATTTCAGTGAAAATGTTACATTTCCAAATAATATTGTTCCTGTATTTTCTTTTCTCCTATGCATGTATGTTCTCTAACATCTTATAAAACCATCATACGAATAGGAAAGAAACAAGAAATTTTGTTATTAATGTTTTCTTGTTGCACATCCTACACATCGAATCTGTTTGTCTTATTCTAACACTTCTTAAGTCTCCCTCCTTTACCGCACTAGATATACCTACAAGGCACTCACTTATGTACATACTACAAGAACGTCCAAACACAACAATCTCTTTCATGAAATTGTAATGTATGTGCTGAATGGCGGCAGTGGCGGTGGTGAAGTTTTGATCCCCGTGTAGTTCTCACTCTCACGAGCCGACCCGATGTTGAACTAAAAGTAAAGTTATTTATAAATTTATTAAAGGTTGCTACTGTTTTATTTACAAATGAATGAATGAAATTTCTGTGTACAATTCGCCAACCGACCGATCGGAACACTCACGGAATGGACGATCGCAGACAGACAGTCAAACACCGTAGCTTTCTTTTTGACGAATTGATGGATAGGATGACCGGTGGACATTGTTAGTGCTTTTCAGAAAGGTCCCTTGTAAAATAATTTGTAAACTGACCATTAAATATAAACTGTAGTGAAAGGAGAAAATATAAATACCCCTGCCACAACGTCTGCATAACATAGTGAATTTCCAATGATTGGACATTGGTGGATCTCATATAACAATCTGTATCCATCTAAAATAGTTAGCTCTCTAACAGTGAAAAAATTTTCAAAATCGGTTGAGTAGTTAATTTTTGGTGCTTTTGGGTCCTTATATAGTTAGCATAAGTATATACATTAAATAGTTTAACTTTTTAAAGGTGAAAAAATGTTCAAAATAGGTTGGGTAGTTTTCTTTTTGACGTTTTTGGAACCCCCGGATAATGGGAGACCTCATATAACATAACTTATATCCATCTAAAATAGTTTAGTTCTCTAACAGTGAACAGATTTTCAAAATCGGTGATGTCGCGTTCTTGAAGAGTTAGTTAAATTTTATTTTCTTTATAACTTAAATTATATTTAAGTTAGTTGAATTTTTCATTCAATTTTGTTCATTCAATTTTGCTCCTTTAATTTTTTTTTCTGAAATTTTGAACAAACGGTTTAGGAAAACCATTCGATAGATCGATCTACCGATTTGTAAGGTTATTGGGAGTACAGTGAGGTGTAAAAATTCGTGCAAACATTAGATTCCCCAGCAATTCTCGCAAGGATGCGAACAATTTTTTACAACAAGGAAAAAAGTCCTTTTTTTCCACATTTTTCAGGTTAAAATTACGGATGAAAAAAATATTTTTCCCCAAAATACGCGACACAGCCTTGTAGGAAATTTATTCCAGATTCCAAAACTGCCCTTCAATTTTCTGTCCGATCACTGATTACTGAGATATCGATGGTTAAACCAAAAAGGATCATTTTGCATTCAAAATTAGTTATCTCCAGAACAGTTCAATGTAGAGAAAAATTTTAAAAAGGAAATTGAAGCTGAATAAACAGGCTATCAAGTCAGTGCCATGGCTTTACTGTAAAAAAATTTTTTAAGCCCGTAGATCGAAAGGAAAAGAGCAAAAAATTTTCAATTTTCAATTTTTGTGTTATTTCTTACAATTGTTCGATAATTGTTACTCTTAAAAATTTTTAGACGGCAGATCTGAAAACTAGAATCTTGGAGCTTCAAAATGCTTTTTTATCATCCCGAAACGACCATTTTTCACGTAAATACAGCCCTTCAAACATCACTAAAAAATTAACAATTTTTTTTTATTCCTTTAATTTTTTGTAGTAATATACATATATCTCAGAAACGGTGGCTCTTAGGAAAAAACGTATTGAGACATTTTTTATAGATAATTGTATGATCTACAATTTTTGTCTGACCTAATTTTATGACAAAACTTACCATTTTGCTGAAAAACGCGAAAAACCCATTTTTGACCCCTTTAACCTTGAATAAAATTTTTTTCACGTACAGGATCGATGAGGACTTTTCAACACTTATTTATAATGGTATTCCGAATATTCACACCAATTTTTAGCTCTCCCCTAATTTTTGTACCCTTGCATGTTTAAATTGACCGGTGTATGAAATAAATATAAATATTGTTATTGTAATGACAAAAACGATGAAGCATTCATTGTAAAAAATTCAGCAAATTTTTTAATTTTTCTCAAAAGCTAGTTCACCTATCTACTTATAGGTGGTTTTAGTGAAACAGCTAGTTTATAAACTGGCTTTACGTGCCCCGTCTATTTACTCTAGTAGTGTTCATTGGTCTACAGTGTTCACATATACAAAAATAAATCGACAAATTTATTTAAATATTGTAATTATCTATCATTAATAAAAAGAAAAAATATATTTACTATAATAATAACACATTATTTAAAATTATATAATTTAATTTTTTTTTTGTTAAATAATTATTGACAATTCATACAGGCGACAAAATATTAATTATTATTGTATTGTTTCAAAGCGATATATATTGTGTATATTATTGAGAAATATGGCGCCATAATATTCAATGTAAACATAATGTAGTAATATGATGGGGAACTGAAAGAATTATTCTTAATTATATATAATAATAAGTATTATTGTATGTGTTATTTCATTATGAATAATATGACTAATCACACTTTTTTATTTTAAAAATATATATTCTATTTATACACTTATGTTATAATTTCAATGAAAATGTTTTTTATTTTAAAGAAAAATATTATTAAAAGAAATAGTGATATCGATTTTTGCTATAATTTGGTATTAAGGAGGACCACTAGTGTGATATTTTGAAAAAATTTGGAGAATTTTTTTTATATGTTTCGATAGTCTATACCTTTAAAAATAACATACTAAAATTTCAAGTGCATATCTCAAATAGTTTTTGAGTTACAGCCATTTTAAGAGTGGATTCTGATTTTCACTGTTAACTTTGAGGTATTGGGAAATATATGAAGGCGATAGATCGGGAGTTTCTGGACGTGGCTGCCAGTCACATGTTGTGGAGCAGCTACACCCTGGGTCATTTAAACGACCCATCTAGTTTTACTATAACCGATATAGTGAGTACATTGTAAATAATTTTAGTAAAAATTCTCAGTGATTAAAATTAAGGTAAGGTAAAGAAAACCTACATTTTTAAAATTTGCTGCAGTTGTAACTCGAAGACAAATCATCCGATCAACTTGATTCTTATCGCAGCTTCTTTTATATACGTTTCTTCGTGCCAGGAACCTCCAGTTTTCCAATCGAATAAAAAATGTAATTTTTTCAGGCCAAAAATCATCAAATTTTCGCGCAAAATTTGAAACATTTTTTTAAAAAGCTCCGCCATTTTGTTAAGTTTTTACTTTTTTTTTTTCAATTGAGGTTCATGGCACTGGTTTGGTTTTACTGTAAAGGTCGCTATCACTACAGCAGTGGGGGGACTTTTTTTGGAGCCTTGGGAGATCGCAAATAACTCACTGAATTTTCAAATTTTTGGTCCAAAAATTTTATCATGAATTTAGTACATATCAACGAATATATCCTTAAAATATTAAAACATACCATACGTAGTTGTCTTTAAAAAAATTCCCAAAATTCACATTTTTCAGGCGGTCACACTAGTGGTCCCCCTTAACGTAGGTTATAAACGACATACATAAACGTAAAATGCTTACTATGAATCGGGTTTTTTCTTTATTTTCAGTCATTAAATTAAAACTAATAGAGTAGCGAATATTCGCCCCTGCTTCCACAACTGCGAATGTTTTCTAAAACTTTCAACTTTCGTTTCGTTTTTTGATTTTGCATTTTTGATAACTTAGACCTTTTAATTTGTGATTTATACAAATCACAAAAATAATACCTTCGCGTACAGTAATGTTCAGATTTAACTATCAGCTGATATCGTATATGAGTCGAATCGAACAAATGCCTCCGCCCTTTCAAAAACTCGCCAAATATATAATTCTCATTACATAAGTTTTTGCGGGAATTATTGAGTTTGAAGTTAGTAACCTAGATAAGTAAGTACTATTCAGAATGATACGCTAATAATTTTTATTTTATAAAATTGTTCTGACGAAAAAAAAGCGCTTTAAAGTTGTTCAAATTAAGGGGAACATTATCCGGATAGCTAATCAGTTTCTTAATGTATAAAAAGAACACAAAATTAGATACAATATTTTGGATGTGACATGTGAGTATTAATTGGTATGAGATTATGAAAATTGATATCATTTCATGCAAAAACGTTTTTTAACGAAAATGGAATTAAGGAAAGCGTAGGTCAGTAAATTATATTTGAGAAACAGTTTCGAGAAATTTTTTAGTTAACTTTTAAGGGGTTTATAACGTTTTTGCTATAGATGATGGGGCAATTGAAAAAAAAATTGATTTAAAAAATGAGGATACATATATATTTGCTATAGACTACCTATTATATTTTACTTATCATTTACCCAACATATACAAGCAACAACACGAATGCCGCGCAAAACGGAACACCAAGAAAGGTTTGTCTCTTTCTATGTTACTATAAGTGAAGCGTATATAGGATGTTCAAAATGTACATATATATAGGTTACATATAAAGGTAATAATGGTAGCGTAAGTGTGATAAAAATAAAAAATAAAATAAAAAAAGTTTCGTACATACCAAATCCGTAATGATAAATGCACATATAAAAATATCACTTTTTTAAAGTTAAAAATATTTTTAAATATTCATGTTATAATATCGTTTCTGAGAAAAAACATGGTGAAGTTTGCACATATTCTGTTCAAAACTAAATATGTATTTAATTATCTAATATATTAATTTATTATTTTGTATAAAAAGTACATAAACATATGACAATTTGAAGATTTGAAAATACTATGTACATATGTGACTAAACGCCTATCAGTTAATGTTTAAATAAATCAGAGTATACATATGACATATCTTACATGACGATACATAAATTATGTACGTATTTCCTTTATTTAAAAAGTTGCATTATAACGATATCATTTTTGTAAGTAAAAATTTTGAATTAAAATATCTAAAGAAGCAACTGTATACACTAATATTTTAGCAAAAAAAAAAATTGTGATAAGGTAAACAAATAACGTTCCATCTCTTCCTCTGTATTCAGTTTGTGAAGAAACGTTATTGTGAAGCAAACGTGTATCGATATTAATGGTATCACACTGTTAAATTGGCTCTAAATAGGGAAGAAGTGGTATGAAAGGGACACGTATTGAAAGGGACAATTAAAATTACACGCTAAATACAAATCCCACCAAATCAAACGTATTTGTGTTGTGTTGCAGCACCAATGTAGATATGTTTGTTCCTGACTTCAAGCTACTGTCATTTCAGACATGGTAATACTCTGCTTGTAAATTTTTTTATGCTCCCAAGTAATTTTTTTTTAAGTATTTTTTGAAATGTTTGTAGTTATATACGGTTAGTTATTCTTTCAACTAGAGGAAAACCAACAGATCAGATATCTTTTAAATAAAATTATAGATTTGGAGATTAAATTTTTAATTTGGGTGTGATATTTATGGAAGGGACAGAGCAAACAGTTATGAAGGGGACTACCTTTAAGACTAGTGAATTTGAATTAGTTTTATTTGAATATCCACATGTCACAATTTTTTCTCTATTATCATGTTTTCTTATTGTTAGTGTCAATAATTAATGTTATTAAACCTTCTTTTGGTTTAAAATTTTCGAAGAAATATAATCGAATGAAAAACAATGATTTTATTTACTAAAACCACGCAATTAATGATCATCAATTACTGAAATCATTTGGTTATTTCCATTATTAAATCAAATTTATTTATATGTAAGTTCAGTAAGATGACCTGCGCAATAGTATTAACCGTATGTGCTCTGTAAATAAAGTGGAAATATGAACAACAGGAATGATATTGAGTATTGTCCCTTTCATAAATTATCATGTCCCTTTCAATACAGTCTATTGATGAAAGGGACAAAATGCACTTTTTTGAAAACTGAGAAAAATTATAACTAATAACAAAGAAATATTTATTATTGGATTTTATTTCAAGAGTAAGGTAACTGAAGTTTCTAATTCCGTTTGTAACTATTTAATTTATTATCTCGTTTATTTACTAGAACGGTTAAAACAAAAACGCCCCTTTCATGCCACTTCTCCCCTACATAAAATATTCCAAAAATAAAAAAAATGTTTCTTACAACTTTAACTACGATTAAAATTCTATTCAATTAATTCATATTTCATTCTATGTTTAAATATATTCTAATCAACCTTTATGTTTTCTTTTTTAATGTATTAAATATGAATAAGAATGTTTATAAAATATAAATTATATATGTATTTATATAAATAACTTGTAATGTTATATAAACCATATGCTTGGGGACCTCAGTGACCTGGTGTTTACCATTTGATTCGTACAAAGTGTTGCAAGAATTTTGCAATCTAAAATAGTGTACCTATCTGTATTTTTAAATATTTGTATTTATGTAGTACAGACAAGTAATCAGCAAAGTTTTAGAAGTGATAAAAGAAGAATATAAATATTAAGTATGTAGGGCAGGTAGGGTACATAGTCAAAAAATTTGTGTTAAATTTAACACATTTCACATGACCAAAACGGTCCACTCAATTTTTTGTGTTATTTTAACACAAAGCATATGTGTCAAATTTTTACACAAGATTTGTGTCAATGATTTAACACACAAAAGGACATACATTTTGTGTTATTTTTACATAATTACTTAGATAATTTTACCACAACGATGTGTAAAATTAACTGATTTAGAATGTAGAAGTTTAGTCAGTAAATCTATTGGTATATTTTGACACTTTTTTTGATTTATTTATTATGTAAATGAAAGAAAATAGTAAAAAATAATTTTTCAGTACTTTTTTTTATTTAATATTTCTACAAAATTGTGCTCTGATGAAAATAATGTTGAAGCAATACCCAAAAGTTGTGAAGAACGTTGTCAAACTGAACATGGAAGACAAAATGGAACGACTACTCTTCCCTCTTTACCTGGTCTTCGATAATTTTTTAATTAATTGAAGTAAATTCTGCAAACAAAGAAAAAAATTCAATTTATAATATTTTTAATTAACTTGCCTAATCAATATTTGATATCTATATAAGTAAAACCAATTTAACTTTAGAAATGCGCTTTTGATTTTGAAATATTTTTGTCTGCTATACATACGTATGTTTCGGTTGAACGCACAATGCGCACAATGTCTAATTATTGGCAATGATGCTATACCGATGCTACAAGTTACCACTACCCCCGCTCTCAACTAAAGCAATAAGTGCACGCAAAACCAGTTTTTTGGTGTTGGAAATACACAAATAAGTGTACTTACATAGACATTCTTTCCATTTTGCACAAATATTGCGTTATTTTTTTGTTGTTCAAAACAGATTAATATTTTCATTCTGTTAAGTCAAAATTTTTGTTGATATTTTCATTTAACGCAAACACTAAATCTTACATTAACACAGAGTTGGGTTACTTATTTAACACAAAAATTGTAACCATTAGTTTATTTTTACGCAGAACACAAATTTTTCCACTGTGTGGTATGAAATTTCCCACATTTACATTCTCGAAATAGGAAGAAATTTTGGAATTAACTTTTAACCATGTTTTCATATGTTAGTGTTTGCAATTGTTCCCAGAAAAATACTGCTTTAATTCAGAATAGTGATGAGCAAAATTAGTCTTGGTCTTGCAGTCTTGTCTTGGTCTTGCATTTTTTGCAAGACCAAGACCAAGACCAAGACTGCATTTTGCAAGACCAAGACCAAGACCAAGACTATAAGTATGGCTGCAAGACCAATACCAAGACTCAAGTGAGCAAGACCAAGACTATAGCAAGAAAAAAGCAAGACTCTTGCTAAATTATTTAAATAGTTTAAAAGTATAATTAATACGGTAAAGAGAGAAAATTCCGATTTTAGAAAGAAAAAATTCGCTAATAAAAAAATGCAAGAAAGTGCAAGATTTTTAGCAATACCAAGACCAAGACCAATACCAAGACTGCATTTTGCAAGACCAAGACCAAGACCAAGACTCAAACTGCTCTAGCAAGACCAAGACCAAGATTCTTAATGCAAGAACAAGACCAAGACCAAGACTGTCAAGTCTTGGTCTTGGTCTTGCATTTGCTCATCACTAATTCAGAATTCCCATATCATATATTATAAGTCTGAACTTTGTTACATCTCTAGGAACGTTATAAGCGTATGAGATTTTTGATATTTTTGTTTTCAACTGTATTTGGAAATATTTTAAAGTCCAACAAAGAACGTGAGTACTCTGAACAAAAACTAGTTACACTAATATAATTGCTAATGATCAGTTAAATGTTTACAATTCATAATTTGTATCAGTATGGTAAAGTAAAACTGATATTGTAAACAACTTATCACACTCATAAGATAATTGGCGGTTCTTATACGATCACTAATACTGTTGGTGTTTATTGACAAAAATATTGAATAATTATTTTTAAAATATAAATTCTATACAAAGTAACTTCAGTATTGTCAGTACACGATCAGTAACACCGTTAATATTTCGAAATACTGGCAGTATTACTGATCAATCAAACAGTACAATCGCCATTTTTATAGTATCATGATGGTAGTGGAAGCGTTGGAGATGTTATAAAAACGTTTAAAATTTTTATATTCATATACATAATAAAGTATATAAAACCAACCAAAAAGTGGGAGTGCAGTGTAATATAATGTTTCTAACATTATTTACACTATCATAACGCTAGTGGAAGCGCTGGTAATGTTATCAAGATGTGCTGTATATCTGATCATACATTGAAATATTAAAGATCAAAGAAAACAATTATCGAATATCAATTTTTTCGTTGTTTTTACAGTAATACGTTAACAATTTCACTTCACGTTTAATTTCTGTAAGCAATTTTAATCTGAGAATTCGTAATTCAGAAACGATACCGAATTCTAAAATTTGAACTCCTTTGCGCCACTCCAGCAGTTATTTCCTGTTAGTGGACATCTTACTTTCCATTAAGTGACCTTAGCTGTCGAACGATATTTTATATTAAGTATTAGATCATGTATCTAACTTTTCTTTTAGGTGTTTAATACTATGAAAATTTTTTAAATACTCTGTTTACTAAATGTAATGAAAATTCTACATATACAAACATTTGTGATATGGTTAGAATATTTGTGAAATGACGCATGCCAGTGTTCTTCAGTTCTGTTTTTATGAATTATTAAATATATTATATATGTATATAAAAATATTATTATGTACATATATATTTTAAATATATTATAAATATAACATAAACAAATTCAAATGTGCATGCAAAATAAACGTAAATACGTTCATACATAGGTTACTTGAGCCGTGGGGTGTAACTTGAGCCCAAAACAGAAAAATTATTATTTTCTGTTTTGTGCTTATATTATTCAATAGTAGAAGTAAGTTAGATATTTAGCTAATAGGTAACAGCAGTATGTTGACGGTGTTTAAGTTTAGGTAGTTCTGAAAATTGACACTAGAGGTGAGGCAAGTGTTGTTTACTCTGTGTTTGAAATTGATGTTTTGTTACGTTGCTAACTTTTGATTGTAAAAATAATTGTGATAGCCTACAAAGGAAGGTAAGTCTATAATTTTAATATTTTGTTCATTACTAAACTAAGTTCAGGTATATTCATATGCCAACTACTTCGTTAATTTTTTAAATTAAAGTTTTGATAAATCAGTAAAATAACCTTAAAATTAGGGTAACTTGAGCCCATTATAACTTTGGTATAAAATGGTGCAAAACTATAGCAGAAATTCCCAAAAGTCCGAAACCGTTGAATAAGTTCGTTAACCAGGCACGTCCGATGCCCAAATGATGTTATTTTTGGAAATTTTCGCGAAAAAAAATTAACTTCTTTCCAAAATTTCTCCTTATTTAAAAATTTTTACACCATTGAAACGAGAAGAAAAAATCACACAAAAAAGGTCTTTAAACTATTACTCTATGTCAACTAGTTTCCGAGAAAAACTAATTTTTGTAAACGGAAATTCGCTATGTTATGCAGAATGCTGCGATAGGAGTACTGAATAAATAAAGTTCCTTATATGTTTGTACAATGTTTTAATTAGTAACCAACATCCTACGTGGTCTCAAACTGTTTTCAAATGAAAATCACCTGGAAATTTAGGTTTGGGCTCAAATAACCCGATTTTGAGGTTAACTTGAGCCCAAAATCTAAAAAGCTATAAAATTTATAAGCCATAAGAAAAAGATCCATATTATATAATAAACTAACCGTAGTCATATAAGTATAGATTAATATACTGAATTTCCTACCCCAAATAAATATAACACTTACGCTCAATTTTTGAAATTATCAGATGATTTGCAAATCTGGGCTCAAGTAACCCGCATCTACGGTACGTAATATGTAAATATACATACATATTTAAATATGAATTGTATAGAAAAAGAAGATTAGCACATGTACCTATACAAAAAGAATTCAATTGGTATACATACATATAATATGCGCCTGGCGCCAAAAGCCGATATAAATTATAATTGTACTTTTTAAGTTGATTCATCATCAATGGAAGCACCTACTGAAATTTGTTAAATTAGACGCGAACAAAAGATTTGTGTATTTATTGGATATATAGGTCCATACAAATAAGTCACGTTGGAACATTTCCATTGCCAACTTACAGGCAACTTTAAATTTTCCTTTAGGAGAAAATTTATATAGCATGGGTAACTCTGGGTAAGAGTGTAATTAAATTTATAATTGAGAGTTTTATGACAGCAATGCTTTGGCTGTCATGAAATTTGTAATGGTTGTAAGGTGAGACAAATGCTAGTGGGTTAGTCGTTTTGATCATTGCTAAGTAATTAAAATTTTATATTGTTAAAATTACTTAATTTATTCACAATATTCTTGGTGTCATATTTAAATTTATATTAAATTTAACATAGTAAGTACTAAGAGTGCATTTGGATGTCACTACCAACAAATAAGCAATTGTCTCATTTATCATTATTTATCTATTTATTTGTCAATTTTTTCTAGCAATGGTGGCGTTCGGACGAACATTTTATTAGCCTAACGTTAGCTAACGGAGCTTTTACCGTTACAAATCAGAGGACACGCATTCAAAAAATTAACATACCTTGTATATTAAAACAACAATTTCTAACATGGTGACTGATTATTTTTATTCCGTCATTTTTAAATGTGGCTCTACTTCAGAAATTAAGTATATTTATATACCGTGAAAAACCATGACAAAATATTTAACGTGCATTAATTTTTTGAATCAGAGCCCTCTGGTTTGTAACGGTGAAAGCTCCGTTAGTTAACTTTAGGCCCGTTAGGCTAACAAAATTTTCGTCTCGAACGCCAGCAATGTTTTAGCTGAGCAAATAATTTTATACATATGAAAAGCCATTGCATTTATTAGATTACGTTTAAGTTTTTTAATTAACATTTTTTTCAAATTTTGACATTGATTTTATGACACCTGTTGGTAAGACCAACTGACTACCTTCATTTTGAATAACATTGAGCTACTTACAAGTTTTTTAGATAATAATAGATACAAGATCGTTTTTTAGTAGACTGTACTTCCGTTTTTTATTCTAATCAGTTCCTATTATCTAATAATATTTTCAATATTTATGTTTAATTTAAATAGACTAAAAAAACTTCAATAAACTTTTTCATTGTAAAAATTCGGTGAATATTTTTTGTAGTGAATTAGTTTAGAATTTCATTATATCAGTATAGGTATGTATAAAATTAGTCTTAAGATTTTCAAAATATTCTAAGAGCATTAGAATGCGTATTTTATCCAGTAATCAAAATTTTTTTAGATAATAATAGTTATATATCAAATGTTATTGTTAAATGTAAACTTATCTCTTATGCTATTCCGTTTCTTAACTTAAAAGTTGTTATACATTCTATAAAGGGACTTATTAAATTTCATTTAAATTTGGTTATTTGCTTATATATAATATGTATAACTCTGTTTCATTCACTTTATTACAAAATTTTAAAATTCTATAAATTCCATGGGGTACTGATTCCGTTTATGCCTCTATTGTCACAAATTAAAAAAAGTGTATTTTTGAGTATCGGAAAGCACATTAGCAATACTGCATTGTCCATTTTTTTGATTTCTCACTCTAATATCCGCTATTTTAATAAAGGCCTCAAGTCGTTCTTATCTTCTCTCTTAAATAACATAATGGTAAGACAACTTAGTAGTAAGATAAAATATGCCCCCTAAGGAATTTATATGTTGAATAAAACTGACATTTCATGTCTAAATCTGCCTATTTGTTCGCTCTAGATTTTTAGACAACAGCCGTGATCACAATTTTTTAATCGACCATTTAGAATAAAACAAAAATACTATTTTCAATCTTATATTGTGTATATATTTTTCTTCTGTCTTTTCGAAAGTCTATTCCAATTAGTAATTAAGTATTTTGCGAAGTTAATTATTTAATCTCGACTATATTTCTTTCACTATTGTTATAATTACAATTGTAGATGCATTATACCAGGCAAAAAAGATAAAAAATACCCCTGTCGCAGCACCTGCATAACATAGCGAATTTTCAGAGATTGGACACTGACGGATTTCATATAACAACCTGTATCTATCTACAATAGTTTAGCTATCTAACCGTAAAAATATTTTTAAAATCGGTTGAGTGGTTAATTTTTTAAAAATTTAAATTTTGCAAAAAGCCACTAAAAATGGCCAAAAATTTCGCTTCTAAAGATCGAACGTATCTGGCTGATGGACTCATCCACGCTTTTTGGACTTTTGGGACTATTGGGAAACAAAGGCCCTTCTGACGACACATCTTGCCGGAACGTTGGAAAAAGTGAATTTTTGAGTGCGCGTTTGGAGCGCTGTATTTTTTCACCTGTTCAAGATAGACAGATGTTTTCCCGGACTTTTTTGTAGAGAATTCGATTCTCTACAAAAAAGGTCTTAACACTTTTTATTGTATCTATCACCTTTTGGCTACGTAAGCGGTGAAAGGTAAAAAAATGCTCTTCATGAATTTTCAATATTGTTTAAACAATACAAAAAAAAAACATTTCCGGGAGTTAATATTTTGCACAAATGTTCTCTTCGGCAATCCCTACAAGAATCTTTTTTTAAAAAATTTTTACATCTATTCTAAAATTAATGTTTAGTGAGTGAGATAGAGCTTAAAATTAGTGCTACTGGACTATAAATGCATTTTAAACGTATCCAAAATATTTAAGCTGTCTACACAATCAATTAAATAAGGAATAAGAAATAAGAAATAAGATTTAAGAAATAAGGAGTATGCCATCTAGTGACGTTGATTGGAACTTTAACGTAACTGCTCATAGATATAAATATGTAGGTACTTTTGTACGTCATAATTCGTGATTTTTTTCACTTGAGTGACATAAAAGTCATAACGAACGTTATTTTTTCATGAATTTTGAAGTACAAAAATACCTAAATACATATACCTATGAGCAGTTACGTTAAAGTTCCATTCAACGTCACTAGATGGCATACTCCTTATTTCTTATTCCTTAATTCTTAAATCTTATTTTTTATTCTTTATTTCATTGATTGTGTAGACAGCCTTACTTGATACACCATAATACCATATACACACAGAACGATATACAGATATAGCTTCTAATTTAAAAAACCAGGAGCGCTCGCGTAAACTTTGCATCACCAATATAATTATTACAATTCGAATTTATTCTCTGATTATAGCAGTTAGTTTTAAATTCAAATTTCATTGTTTATTACATAGGTACTACAATAGATATATAATGCTTGTTGATTTGATTTTGCAAGCTGTCAATTTTTATTAATTTTTATTGTTATTATTAATTTATTTTATAATTTAAGCTAAACGCCGGCTAAATATAATATAATAACAAGTAAGTAGATACTTATCTATATTCGTAATCATATATACATTTTATGAACTTTTTTCGTTAAATTTGATGTTTTTTTTTCTAGATTGAACAACGATTAAGGAATTTTTAGACAAAGTTAAATTGATTTACGATTGAAGACTAAAATTAAATGAGTTTTTACTTAATGTAATTTTGATTTTGCTTCAATAGAAGTAAAAATTGTTTTGTATTGTACAGATTTTAAACTGGAAGTTTTATTTACAAACTGAAAGAAAAGTTACGAAGCAAAAAAATGAAGGAGATATTTGCCTTATGAAGAGAAATAACCAGAAATCATAAAATAATTAATTAATGTATTTAAAAAAATAAATAAATAATAAAAACATGTTTTCTTGTGTAATTTTACTAAATAATTTGATAATAGAATGTGTCAGTATGCTAGCACTATTTTAAGCTAAATCTGCTTTCCATTTTTAAATTATACTGTTCACGAATTGAAATGATTGACAAAATATGTGGAAATTATAGAATTTTGGTGTATTTTCGGTAATTGCTATGAACTTGAGTATAAAATGGAGAATTATTTTCAAAAAACATATATTATTAAAATATATTATGAAAAAGAATATGTTAAAATTTTTATACATTTCGTATGCATGAATACATCCACCTGAATTGTCAAATACATAAATAAAATACGTATAATTCAAGAATTTTATGTTAGAAATTAATATTCATTTTGAATTTATTATTGGTAAAAAAAAAAATTACTTGAAATGTCAAACTAAAAAAAAAAAAAATAACATGAGGCGTTTCAAATAAGTCATCTATTTCAGTTCTGGTCGAAAATGAGTTAGTGATGAAAATG
This sequence comes from Brachynemurus nebulosus, assembly GCA_035578155.1. Classification (NCBI taxonomy): domain Eukaryota; kingdom Metazoa; phylum Arthropoda; class Insecta; order Neuroptera; family Myrmeleontidae; genus Brachynemurus; species Brachynemurus nebulosus. The sequence goes on along the minus strand of JAPWDM010000011.1, from coordinate 15,990,253 downwards.
GATTTTTCAGCTTGTATTGCTTATTACAATTTAATCAAAAAGGGGTGTTGTTTCAAATTATAGTTATAGCAAAACTGGCCTTAGCAGTAAGTTGTGATAAAACTCGTCTTTTTTATTTTTTTCGTTAAATAACTCGTTTTGTATGAATTAGGCCAGTTTCGTTTTAGAACGCCTCATATTTTTTAATTAAAACAAAATGACAATGATATTTGACAATCCTCTACTTTGTTTATAGATATATAAAGACACGTTTATGCTGGTGGATAATATAAAAGATTTATTCGATTAAAGAAAAATTACAGTTTAATTGATAAAATATCATAAATATAATGATTTGCTTATAATTATTAGACATTATTTTTTAGTATTTTATCATCAATCTGATCAAATTTTTGAAATATATTAAGGGCAGTCTAAACAGAGTTTACGGTATGCGTGTAATTAAACTAATAACATGGGGTATGTTAAACTGATGTTAGACAAGGACAAAAAATCTTTAACCCAAAATTTTGTAAATTATTTTTAATTTTTCTGGAGAACCAGCTGACAAACAGGTATAGCTCAGAGGACCTTTTTAATAAAATTTCGTGTGCTTTTCGCAATGGTATAAAAAAAACCTTTGAATTCTAATGTTTTTAGCACTTAGGACACTTTTTGTCAAAAGTGCCCAAAAACCAACTTCTGGGCATCCGATGTGTCTGGCTAACGAACTTAGCCTAGCAAATCGAGAATCCAGTTTGCATACCAAATTTCATAAGCATTAAACGTTTCGTTCGAGAGTTATCGCGTACACACATAAATACATATATATATATATATATATATATATATATATATATATATATATATATATATATATATATATATATATATAAATTTTAGTGAAGTAGATTTTCCGGTTCTAGAGGCTCCAAAACAAATTTCTGCCATAGTCCCGGGCTTAGGTCTTACCATAAGAGCTGCTGTAATAGCTGAATTTTCATTCTGAAAATTCGCTAAAACTAAAGAAATAGTAAAAACAATTGAAGTCAATTCTAAGAAAAACCTAAGAAAATAAAAACACCACAAAACTTTTCATGATATTACATTGTTACCATTCACCTTTTCTATATTCATTTATTCTATATATTTATCTCATTCTAATATAATTTTAATATAAATATATTTCACTTCGTCTAATACAATCGTCACTAACGCGCGCTATTTCTCTTATATGCTATATATATATAAATAAAATTTATGTTAGTAGTAGTAGTGGTAGTGCTATTACTATACATACTCATACACATACTTCTATACCACCCCCATTCGCCCCACGGTGCCCCTTTACTATCTACGTTCCCTATACTATATCAAGTAATGGTGCCTAGCCTATGTTATATTATATTGGTGGTAGTACATTGCATATAGAGTATAGAGAAAGCCAGAGCCCTCTTTAAATATTAACTGAGCTTACAAATTTATAACTCCGGGGCGTTCTGTATTAAAATTAATTATTTAATATTAAAGTTGATGTAATTTTTTTCTGCGCTCGGGCACACTGGAACACGTGGTAATAATTTAACGGTTTTATATGTCTGAGTATAATAACACTGACAAGTAAAGGTCCCGAGGCCGGACCTATCGATTTTGATGAAACTTAAATATATTGTAGAACACTAAAAACTAAGGGACACGTATTTTTTTTTATCTGCGGAAAAACGGTTTGAAGGGGTGAAATCGCCCTCCAAAAATTGGGGTAAAAATTTAATTTTTCAAATATCTCGAAAACAGTAAGAGATAGAGCAAAAGTTTAAATTGGCGATATTACTCTTTTTTAAAGAGCTATCTATTGATATGAAATTTGTTCAAATTACATCAACAGGGGTGGTTGGGGGTTAAAATTTGGGGGTTAATTTTACGAAAAGGGGGTGAAAAATAAACAATATAAAAATTTTGTTTACAGATTTGAAATCTACGTCAAAAAATCTAATTGACCTGTTTTTGCTCAATATCCTAATATTAAGTCTAGAGGTAGTTAACTAGAGGGTGACTATGTCGAATAATCGTACTCTTTGGGTATTTCAAGAAGTTCTTCTTTATGGAAAATAGCTTAAGACAATTAGAATAACGTAGAAATGAAATTCTCGAATTCAAAATTGAGTTTGAGCAACATTGGAGAGGGGGTGAGTCACCCTCTTAAATTACATACTAGTTTATATACACTAATTTTTGCTATTAACACACTGATAGTGGGTAAAATAATGTCACAGTAAGTGGTTCTGAAGTTGGACTATCATATGTAAGATCTTTATTAGGTTTGTTTTTTAATGGATATTATCGTTTTCCTTATCGAAAATTATCGATACCGAAAATTACATAACCTAACCTAAAATAACGAAACCTAATAAAAACCTTACATACGATAGTCTAACTTCAGAACCATCTATTGAGACATTATTACCCCCTGTCAGTGTGTTAATTGCAAAAATTAGTGTATGTAAACTAGTATTAAATTTAAGAGGGTGACTCACCCCCTCTCCAATGTTGCTCAAACTCAATTTTGAATTCGAGAATTTTATTTTAGTCAAACTTCAGAACCACTTATTGTGACATTATTTTACCCACTATCAGTGTGTTAATAGCAAAAATTAGTGTATATAAACTAGTATGTAATTTAATAGGGTGACTCACCCGCTCTCCAATGTTGCTGAAACTCAATTTTGAATTCGAGAATTTCATTTCTACGTTATTCTAATTGTCTTAAGCTATTTTCCATAAAGAAGAACTTCTTGAAATACCCAAATTGTACGACTATTCGACATAGTCACCCTCTAGTTAACTACCCCTAGACTTAATATTAGGGCATTGAGCAAAAATAGGTCAATTAGATTTTTTGACGTAGATTTCAAATCTGTAAACAAAATTTTTATATTGTTTATTTTTCACCCCCTTTTTGCAAAATTAACCCCCAAATTTCAACCCCTAACCACCCCTGTTGATATAATATGAACAAATTTCATATCAATAGATAGCTCTTTAAAAAAGAGCAATATCGCCAATTTAAACTTTTGCTCTATCTCTTACTGTTTTCGAGATATTTGAAAAATTAAATTTTTACCCCAATTTTTGGAGGGCGATTTCACCCCTTCAAACCGTTTTTCCGCAGATAAAAAAAAATACGTGTCCCTTAGTTTTTAGTGTTCTACAATATATTTAAGTTTCATCGAAATCGATAGGTCCGGCCTCGGGACCTTTACTTGTGAGTCATATATATATATATATATATATATATATATATATATATATATATATATATATATATATATATATATATATATATATATATATATATATATATATATATATATATATATTAGTCGTTGGCTGCTATAGTTATGTTTTTGTTATTGGAACAGATTGAACGAGCATAGGTAATGTTAGGTTAGGTTATGTGGGAGGGTGAAGTGGGGGCGTTGGGCACTAACGACAAGCTCCATCATCATATGTTTGTGTGGAAACAATATAAATGACATTTTTTTTAGCGTTCTATGATTTTTGAAATGATTGCTAAGCGTTTAAAAAAAAACTTGGAACGATAGTTCTGATATTTAGGATAAAATTCACTGTTATATTTTAGTGTTTTTTTTTTCGTATTTAAAATATGACTGATATTAGATTTACAATTCCATACGAATTTTTCTAATCATCTGATTGCAAAAGCTTATTATGTATGTAAACTACTCAGAAGTGTATCTAAACAGTAGTTTTGCACTGACAGCATTCGATACAACACCGCCTTAGTTAGAATCTATCTGTGTTTGTGTTATCTTAATATGTCAAGTAAGGGACACAGGTTATAAACAGTATTCTTTCTTACTCTTTGACCTATTTTAAAACGGCTCGTCAGTTGACGTATCGACTATAATTTGTTTAAGGAAATTTAAATACTTAAAAAGTTTATCAATAGTTTGATAAGGATTTATAATTGTGACGAACTCTTGGGGATTTTTAGTTGCCAGTAGGTACAGCAGTATCATCAGTAAATGTTGCGGTAATATTTCGACTGACAGTTTTTCAGTGTATATAAGGTAAAGAACTGGCCCTAGAACATTACCTTGCAGTAAACTGTATTAAATTGGAAACATTTTTGATGTCTTTTTTCTGAAATTTTAAATGATAATATCGACTTGACAGTCCTGACAAATAAGATTTCAGTATTAGATAAAATGATTCAGGAATATTTTTTCAGAAGCCATGTCCATGTCTTACTTTGTAAAATGCTTGACTCACGTCGAGAAAAGGTGCTGTGTAATTTTTTTTTTTTCTTGAAAGAAAGGTTGAACGTACTGACTACACAATGAATTTGTTGGACACTGGAGATTTTGAACGAAAGTCAAACGGATATTTAGGAAAACTTTAGAGTCATCGAGGACGTGATGCAATCTTTCGGGAAATAATCTTTCGAATATTTTGGATAAAACTGCGGGAGTCAGCTCTAACTTATATATACGACGCAATCTCATTTACTAGCTTTATTGCATAAAATGATTGTAAAATTGATTTGGACTACTTAAACCAAATTCAGGCTTAAGTGGGACATGATATCTAAAAAAAAAAGTAGTTCAATAATCTGTGGATTTGTACAATAGACTAGAATTTCTATTCGTTAAATAAATTAAACCCAAAGAAAATGGTGGAGTACAGAGAAGCAAAATTAAATCTTGTCTAGAATTTAGAAGGTGTAACGGTTTGTAAAATTGAGTTCCCTAGATGGAGTAAAATAGATGAGAAAAAGGAAAAAAATGTTTTCTTTTAATGGAAGTGAAAAGAGAAATACGCATGAAAACTTACGTATCAAGTCAATATCCATTTTCTTTTCCGGATGAATTTCCTCGTTGTATAAACATTGTTAAGTTGGGAAGTTTAAGAAAAATAAAAAGAATTCCTTCCCAAAGCGCTCAAACATTTGTTTATTACAAAAATTAAAATCGAATTCCCCAAATAATGGATATTGTCGGTTTAAGCAATTCGGATCAAGTTGTCTTGTTTGAGAAAAGTTAAAGTAGCAGAGAGATTTTAATTTTTGTAGCTGTTTTGCTGAAGTTACGATTTTGTACATGAATTATATTATTTAATAATTTCTACAATAAACAAGAAAAGAAATATAAATAATAAACAAATACTTTACTTTGCAAAATACCACGTTTATTTTGAAACTGTGACAATATTGTTTCGAACCGTTAGTTCATTTTCAAACAGAATAAATATTACATTCGTTACATGCCTTATATACTAATTTTATCTACCTATACTTATTAAGGGGGAGTTGTCTGTGATGTGGAACTGAAAAGGGTGGGGAGTGATAGGAGAATCCACAATTCTGTTTGAAAATGAACTAACGGTTCGAAACAATATTGTCACAGTTTCAAAATAAACGTGGTATTTTGCAAAGTAAAGTATTTGTTTATTATTTACAAATATGGAATACCATAAAGTAACGCTCAAATCTATTAATATTAAAAGAAATATATTTAATTCTTTCAACAGATTGAAAATGTAAAATTTTTGTAATAAAATAAAATTTTACTGAGTATTGAAAATCAATAATTTTCTAGTTAAATGACACACGGCGTAGTCACTATATCACATTATGGATCTATAAAGAAAAACATCATATTAGAGAAAAACTGCAAATTATTTAAAAGTATAAACTCACTTCTTGAGATCTGCTACATTTTAATACGGAATTTTTTGTATCACTTTTACAATCTTAATATAAATGAAACACGTAATGTCTTTAAGGATTGTATTTGGGAGTATATCATTAAAGTAGAAATTAAAATAACAAAACAAGATATAAACTAATATAACAGCCATTCTTAATTTACCCAAATCCACAAATCCTAATAAAGTGCAAAAATCTTATATTTTACAAATATTTAAATGCTCTAATATTATAAGGAATATTTTGATAGTAATCTTGACTTAACTTAAATCATTATTCATATCTTGTTACGTAACTAAATTTGGAAAAATATTTTTATTTTAATTTCTTATTTTTCTTTGTTATAGCACTTCACTATCCGGTTGCCATCACATTTGACTACGGTTTTGTGGTAAGTAGTTGATGTCATATTTCAACTTGGTGTATATGTTTTTCTTCTCTCCACTTTTTATTAATATTAATTATTATTTAAGATAAAAACATATAAATTTTGTCGGTGAAGGAAATTTATATATATAGTTTTGTTTTCCGTTTTTCCAAAAGTTGAATGATTCATGAAAGAAAATTTTCATCTTCATATAAATATTGTTCTCAGTTGTAAAATGATGATAAATCTGTCGTTGTATGGAATTTTACATTTACTAAATGTGTTCTTCCTTTTTTCATATACAAAATCTGTTGGTGGATAAAGTATATATTATATATACATGTATATGTATGAGCTTGAATATTATATATACAGTGTACCAAAAATGAGTGCTTTTTAGTGTAATATTTTATTTATTATTCTAATTTAAAGTGAATCATAAGAAGCTATTGCATACTCCACCGATATGTGCTCTATTATCAAATAACGTACCAGTCTTGAGTTAGATAAGTTACTATAATCTGGGTAATTTTTTAAAGAAAACAATTTTTAATGCAGCATTTTGGAAAAGGGAGATCTTGTTCTATCAAGTTTTTCTTTTCTTGTTCCGTAAAATTTTTTAAGAAAAATAGTTCAAAAAAAAAAATTAATAACCTTTTGCTTATATTAGTAAAAAGTTAATAATTAGGGAGTAGCTTTGTTATTAATAAATAAAAACACTGCAAAAAACACGACTTTCATTTTAAAACTCTTATGGTACCTTTCAATCATTGTCAGACAAGTGGAGTTTGATAATGATCATATTTATCAAAACATGTCACGTATGTTTTTTGCAAAGTAGAATGTTTTATTTAAATTAATAACAAATATGGCGTACCATAAAATAACGCTCAAATCGATTAATTTAATATCTTCACTTACACCAATTGTTATTTATTTATTTATTTATTTATTTATTTATTTATAATATTTTTGAATCAATACTAGTCCCGTTAAGTTCAAAAATATGATAATTTTTATTGAAATTTGACAGTGTATACGGCTGGCACACGTTTCAGAAAAACTAAGTTTTAGTGCGACTGAAAACTCATTGATCTTAGGCCCGATTTACATTAACGCTCTGCTCTCACTCCGATATCACTACGCTCCCGATTCGATATAATCTTGTTGTGGTCACATTACAGTGCTGATATCATGCTGGTACCTATTCGTTCTCTATTGACATTATAATGCTGCTCTGGGTACACTCCCAGTTCGGTCTCAGTTCGATACAAATATCTTTTCATAACAACTGAATGCAAGCGGAGTGGAGTGGAATCAAAAAAATGTTTACACTATAGGTACAACCCATAACAAGTCTGATATCGCTTCGATACAATATTACCTGAGTGGTATTGATATTGAAGTGACATTGGAAGCGAGAGCCAACCGTGACTGATATCGGACCGATATCAGAGCGACGATGTGAATACACTCATTGTTTATTGTGTAAGAATATTTTATCGAACCTGGAGCGGAGTGATATCCGAGTGAGAACAGAGCGTTAATGTAAATCGGGCCTTATTTTCAGTACCTAATAACTTAATGTTAGCTCAATTTAACAAAGGATATTCAGTTATTTATTTTTAATTTTTAAATAATTCAAGCAAATTGTTGTTAATTTTTGAAGTTGTTTCAATTTTCCTCTAATTATTTTTGTGAAATAAAGTATAGGCTGATACTTAATTTGAACTACCATCAAGAATATAATTTATGATATTTTCTTTATATAATATATAATCATCGGTACGTCTTTTAGTGTCGTATAACCCTTGAATGACTTGATCGATTCACACAATACATATATTTTATGTGAATTATAAAAAACAAACAAACTCATATTCAATATTATATTATGTAATTACAAATAAGGGATTTGAACTAAATTTCCTCGCGTCATCTACTGGGAAGGCCAGAACAACGTCAGGCGTAACCAACTAGTACTTTCTAAAATTCATTTTTCTCAGGCAACTTGTATCTATCTATCTATCTGTATACAGTATACCCATAACATTTCAGCATTGTACCTACAAGTTGTGGACGAGTTGAGTGTGATCTCCACATGTTTCGTTTGTTGTGTACGAAATGGTAGAAATAAAATAACACATTATACACGGCGAGATTGGTGGAGGTAACGCAGGAGATTGAGTCGACAGAGTTAAGCAGGTGTTAAAATACAACTTGTAATAATTAAAATAATTGTTATTTTTCAAAGTGTTATGTTCTGGAAAAACTTATGCATACTATTCTGTTACGTTAATACATATATACTTACATATATATACGTAAGTACGTATAAATATTTACGTGTACCTATCATATAATATATCTATTTTAATAATTAAAGTATTTTAATCGGTTGAGAAACTAAGGCGAAGTTTGAAGGTGCATTATTACTGGGTATAAAATACATAACTATAAATTAGTACTTCCGAAAGTTAATTACCTTAAAAAAGTGATAAAAAAATTTCTATAAGAAAAATTTGACTTTCGACGAAAGTTCTTAAGCTTTAGATATTGTAGTCACAAGAATTAAAAGATCTTAATAATTTGTTGCCATATAATTAACTGTTTAACTCACCAACGTTTTTTTGCAATTTCGGGACTAAAATACGTATTTTAGTCCCTCATAACAGGAAGTAAATAATCATTTTTCGTCTGAACAGACTATTTTATTTCTGCTTTTAACTCAACCACCAACCAAAATTTATAGAACGTTACCAATCAGCAAGCGAAAGTTAACTTTAAATTATCTGGAATTGCAAAAAATAATATATATGCGACACGCGACTAAAGTGTTTCTTTTGATCCCGCTTGTGAATTATTGCCCTCGGACCTTTAGAGGCCCGAGGGCAGTAATGGCATATAGCTTTATAAATTTTAACAATAACTTTGTAAATTTTCAAGATTTTTAAATTTCCTTTTAGGGACACATTTTTAAAGGTCTGTACGTTAGAATATTTAAAAAAAAAGTCAAGTTAACACTATGAGGTCCGAGCACTTTCATAGTAAACTTCCCTGGGACCGACAATAATTTTAAACAAATTTTATGTAAACAAGTACATAAAATGATTCCACAGAACATTAAATGATTCAACATGTATGTGTTATGCAGGTTGCAGGTCAAAAGATGCGTACATAGTTATTATTATTTTGATAAAATACACATATCCATGCAAGCATACAATACACACATACATACATATGTGGATAAAAATATTATTGTAAATAAAAGATGAAGCCTAGATATTTTGATGATAAAACGTATTATTGTATATTTATATGTACAAAAAATGAAAAATGTCCGGTACGTAGTAATAAATTATTTTTATTAGAATAAAATAAAATCGGTTTTATAAATATTTTTAAGTATTTTGTTTATTATTCTAAATATTGATCGCGGTCGGCCTCTATGGATGTTTTGTTTGGTTTCGGATGTCGAAGCCATGGGACTGAAAGTGTTAATTTTTGGTAACACTTCAAGAAGTGTTGACTATAACAGCAGTCAATATACCGATTATTGTAAAATAATTTAGAATTAGAAAAAATGAAACAACTCGACAGCGTTATCTTGCAATTTATGTGTACAAAAGTGTGTAAATTTTCTAAAGGATCGGTACAGTAAATTTTTAGTTAGAGAGTTCATTGACTCTGAAAATGTTAAGTATGAGAAAAACGGGTTTTTCATTAAACGTTTTATTCATTAGAAAATCAAAAATTAAACATCAATGAACGAGTGTTTTTTTCTATAGTTACACATCGATGCCATTCCCATAAAGTAAAGAACTTTCAGGCAAATAGAAAGCGAAACAGTTGCCAGTTACTCCCACTGCTTATGTGTCGAGAAACTGGTCGCTGCAGCTTTATGTCGGCTAGGAGGAATGCTTCCACAACAAATCTATAAAATTAAATACCCCTGTCGCAGCAGCCTGCATAACATAGCGAATTTCCGTTTATAAAAATTAGTTTTTCTCGTAACCTAGTTGACATAGAACAATAGTTTAAAGACCTTTTTATGTAATTTTTTCTCTTCTTTTAAATGGTGTAAAAAAAATTTTCCAAAAATTGCTGATTAAGTGGAAATTTTGGCAAAAAGCTAATTTTTTGCAAGAACAAAAAGCATGTTCCTGGCATCCGACGTGTCTGGCTAACGAACTTGTCAAACGGTTTGGCATTTCCAACATTGTCACCAAATTTCGTAAACCTAGGACATTTCGTTCGAGAGTTATCGTGCGGACACATAATATACATATATATATATATATATATATATATATATATATATATATATATATATATATATATTCCGTAGAAACCGAAAATAATATTCACTAAAATTTATATATATATATATATATATATATATATATATATATATATATATATATATATATATATATATATATATATATATAAATTTTAGTGAATATTATTTTCGGTTTCTACGGACCCCAAAACAAATTTCTGTCATAGTCTCGGGCTCAAGTCGCGTCATGACAGTGGCTGTAATAGCTAAATTCCATTCTAGAAATTCGCTAAAAAAGAAATTTTAACCCAATATAAAACTCACTGCATATAGCCATGATAAAATGTATCTCCTCTGGTATTTTTCTAGAAAATTCTATATCAATGTACATGATGGTGGTATGGTAAATATTGATTCCCAAAAATGGAAACATGTTTATTTAGCATATAACTAATCTAACCTTGATCAATGAGTACCATTTCACATACCTAATATAATTTTTCAATGTTTGTACACGTAGTTACATAAATATTGTACATATGTACTTACATATATACCTACATACATATGTGTACTTTAAAATTAACAAAAAAAAAAAAAAAAATTCACAGAAAACAATAACTAATTTGAACATGACAATGCTGTTATGTGTAATAAACATAAATTATGCCCTATGTTTTATGTAGCACAGCACAGTGGCCAGCCACTCATGTTCGAAAACAAACGGTAATTATTTTGGCAGCAAAAAAAATAATGATCCACAACAAGCATCCACAACCACCAGCCGGCACCCACCCGCACCGCGTGTGTTAGTGCGTGAGCGTTATTATTAAACGCGTGTAAGTGCGTGAATGTGTGTACGCGTATGAATGTAAGTGTGTTTGTAAATTAAAAACATTGTTACGCATGTATTTAAAACAATGTTATTGTCAATATTTATTTAAAGATTACAATTTTTAATTTTCTCTTTTTTTTTTTCAAAATATTCAATGAATTATAATTTTCAAATTGAATACGTTTAAAGTTGATTTGTTCCAATGTGACATCGAGGTCGTTGGTAATAGAAATACACGTGAGGTGTATATAGCGTGACTTTAAAGAAAAGTATTCGCATATATTGCAAATTCTTGCTGTGTAAAGATAGCCCTAAAATGTATTCCTAATCTCTTGGAAATTGGTTCTCAGTTTGTAAATAATAAAAATATGACTGTAATCTCGCCTTCACAGTGCTCGTACCTTGATTTTGAATTTTACAAAACGTCGCGTTGTTCGCTTATGATTTTATTTTGGCTTATCAGAGAATCAAAAATGATAGTTGTATCTCGATTGTAAACAAAAATATAAAAAGTGGTCCAATATAGGAGACTGTCCCCTAATTATTATTAGTATTACAATTTTCAAAAAAAATATTCCATGTACAGATATGGTATCGTTACGGTTTTATTATATGTACAGACCAAGTATAGGAGAACAATAAGCTCAAAGGATAAATTTTTCGTCCTTTTAAACACCGATTATTGTGTAAAGTAAATTAAGGAAATACCCTGTATGGGTAACGTGGGTTAATGGGTAACTTTATTATATGTAACACATAACTCGTAATTATTTTTATTAAGGGGGTTCGTCTACTATTTTTGAGATTGAAAAATATTAGTAGCTATTAGCCTCGATCCACACTATAGTGCCTCCAGTCTCGCTTCGGTAAATTCTTATTTTGTTCACATCATAGTAGTGTTACTATACTGGTACTTGTTCGTTCTCACATTCTAAGACCGCTCTCGATACGATCACAGTTCGATAAAAATATCTGAATACAAACGCAGTGGAGTGGAATCAAAAAAATGTTTAAACTATCGGTACAAGTCTAATATCGTTTCGATAAAATATTATCTGACAATGAGTGGTATTGGTATTGAAGCGGGATTGGACTGCGACTGATACCGTACTTAGATCGGAGCGATAATGTGAACGCAATTATTGTTTCTTGTGTTAGAATATTTTCTCGAACTGAGAGCGTATCGATACCGTACCGAGAGCAGCACGATAGTGTGAATCAGGGTTTAGGGTTGTATTTTTTTGAGTAGGTATGAATTTTTACAATTTTATATCCATTTCTTTTGATACAATAATGACGAGATGTTGACCTTCAGTAAACTTTTAGTTGGCGAATTTTCTATTGCCACATTTCCTTTTACTTTTTCTAACCAATGTCAATGATTAAAAAAAATAAAACAACGAAATTGCTAATTTTTATTTTTTGTATAGTACATGTACAATATTGTGCGAATTAATGGAATCATTGTGAAATTTTTCAATATTCGCAGTTGGCAACACTATCCACACATTTAACAGCTGACCAAGTATTGAAAACATAACCTTACTTTTCTCTGCCTATTGTTTGAGGGTGTTTTAGGACATTTCCCACTAAGTTTGTGTTGTTTTCGGTAATTAGTGAGTTTGTTTGGTTTAATTCCCTCATGGATATTACGCCTAGGAAGCGTGAAAAGATTGTCACGCTGAGTGAACACACTTCTATGTCACAAGGAGAAATCGCAAGAACGTGTAGAGTGAGTTAGGGGGTAATAAGCAAGATTGTGAAGCGTAAACGAGAAACGGGATCAGTGGATGTGAAAAGGTTAGGAAAATGCGGAAGAAAGAGGAAAACAACACCAGCAGATGATAGATTTTTATTTTGAAAGGGCAAATTGGACCCAAGAAAAACAAGCCAAGAGCTTCAACAAGATTTAGTGATTCGTATAGTGATTCATGACTCAACTGTTCGTAAAAGACTTGGAGAATGGTAGAAGGGCAATTCGTCCACAGAAAAAAACAGCTTCTGACTGAACGAATGAAGAAACAAAGGCTATTGTGGGCCAAAAAATACTCTAATTGGACTGTAGACGACTGGAAAAAAGTCCTATTTACAGATGAAACTCACTTTATAGTTCAGGGAGAGCGGTCAAAATTCGTCAGGAAGTCTGACTATGAAAAGCTTACACCATCTCATATTGATCAAACCGTAAAACATCCAGTCAAAAAAATGTTTTGGGGATGTTTTTCATACATGGGGGTTGGATCTTTGGTGCCAATCGAAGGCATGATGAACAGCGAAAATTACAAATCTACGTTGGAAAAGTGTTTGGACACAGAACTCAAAAAATGTCAGCCCCAAGGAGGAGCGATTCTTCAACAGGATTCTGCTCCCTGTCACAAGTCAAAGGAAATGAGGGAATTTTTCAAAAATAAGGAGATTAATGTTTTGATTGGTCCGATAATTCGCCTGACCTCAACCCCATTGAAAATTTATGGGCCATTTGCAAAGCTAGACTGCACAAAATCGACTGCACTACAGAAAAAAAAATGATACGAGCGGTCATTCAGGCTTGGTATCAAGATGAAAGGATATCTGGGAACTGCCAGAAGCTCGTAGAATCTATGCCAAAACGGGTGAAAGCAGTAATTGCAGCCAAAAGGGGACACATTTCCTACTAAATGATGTAACTTTTCCTTTATAGTTTTTTCAAAATATAATTTTTTATATTTTCACAAAACTTTATTTTTTAGTAAATAAACTGTTTTTTCATTAAAACAGCCTATGATTCCATTAATTCGTAAAATACTGTAATAAGATTTCACCTTATCAGCAACACCTCTTTCTTGCATAATATTATCCAAGAGGACGATTGGAGTTTATCGCTAGGAATGAAAATGCGCGATGAAAGCAGTAGCAACTCTCAGAAAATATACTGTATTCATTATACATATGTACAAGCACATTGGTACCCCATCTTTGAATCGAAAACAATCATAAAATCGCACATGTATTTTCTTATAACAGTGGCTCCTAACCTTTCGTTATTAGGGAGACAAGGACTCCCTAATAAGAATCAAAATTAATGAAATTCATCTTCCACATCAGAAATATTAGGGCAAAAAATGTTAACAATATTTATTAAAAAATTGTCACCAAAAAAATTTAATTCTAATACTTGGACTCTTCCTGTAATTACCTCGTGTACTTTTCATTTTAGTATTAATTTTGTATTAGCGTTTATTATAGATGCTGATACTGTGCCGACGAATCTGCCGAGAAACTTTCGTTTCGAATAAGATTCATTTAGAAATGGCTTACTAAAAATGCACTGAATCAACCACCTTAATATTATTGTTGAATTATAAAAACAAAAATCTTGTATTTAAACAATCGTTTCAATGTTATTTCATTTTTTTTTTTCAAAATAATGGATGAATGGAATTACTTGAAATGAAAAAATTCAAATAAACATTAGTCACTGCGGATAAAATCAGTTAACATAAATAATTATAACAATATAATTACTAATTTTTTATGTTCATATCACATCGTACAGAAAAAAATGCTTGATTAAAAAAAGTAAAATAACATTAATATTATTAATGATATGGAATTGTCAATTTTTTGGTGGACTATATCATTATTGTAATATATAATTCTCATATATCTTTAATACCGAAATAAATTATGATTAAATTTTTTTTGTTATTTACTGAAAATTACCGGAATTTGATTCATATAATTATTCATTACAACAATGACATTAATATTATGTGTTCTTTTTTAGATAACTTGTAAAAATTTTGAATTAGCGAATTTCATTTCCACGTTGTTCTAATTATCTTAAATTATTTGACATGAAGAAAAATTTCTTGAACTATTCAAATAGTACGATTATTTCGACAGTTACCCCCTGGTTAACGACCCCTAGACTTAATAATACAAAATTGAACAAAAACAGGTCAATTACTTTTTTTTAAATAGATTCGAAACCTGTAAACAGAATTTTTAATGTATGTTATTTTTCACCCCCTTTTCATAAAATTAACAACACATCCGCAACCTCCCTTGTTGACGCAAATTACCTAAACATATCATATCATCAGCGTATCATTAGATAGCCCTTTAAAAAAGAGTAACATCGCCAATTTAAAAACTTTTGCTGTATCTCTTATCGTTTTCGAGATATTTAAAAAATTCCGCCGATAAAAAAAATACGTCTCGCTTATTTTATCAAAATCGATAGGTCCAGCCTCGGGACCTTTACTTATCGGATACACTTGAGATCGCGAAAACTTTTCCGGAAAAACTTTTAGTTAAAATTTAAAAAAATAAAAGTACAATTCTATTATAATTTCAGTTATTGATTAATCTTTATATCATTCCTAGCACATCATTATTTTCTTATGTATCATTTTCACTTACTCGAGAAATTAGTGCCTGTTTTAGAGATGGAAATATAATATTTGTGTGAGTAGAATATTAATTTAAATAAGTTCTTTTTTTAATAATTATTACGGTCGCTAACACAACGTAAAAATAACATTTTATTGTAACACAAAGGTCAAATATGATTTGTATGTCGACCTTTCAATAATTATTACTAGTTATACTTCCAATTAGTCAATACATTTTATGTTTGTTTCGCTTATTAACAGAATTTTGAATATGTCACAAAATTTTTGTTATTAAATTATTTTCTTCACTTATACCAAATAAAGTAAAATTGGACAGCTTAGGGACAGATATGAAAGTACTTTTCTTTAAAAATTGTAACTTTATTTAAAAACGTTGGAAATGCATGGTACCCAACTCAAATGTTAATATACTCAGAAAATTTATTGTCACTCAAAAAGAATCTCCTCGATTTTGTTGAGTTTTAATGTGGTATAAGCAGTATGATATATTTTTTGAAACGGTGGAAGTGTACGGGAACGGTACTAAAAAATTTGTTTTTTAAACAACTATTTCGAACTTTTAAAATTTAAGCAAAAATGTAGAAAAATAGGGTGAATACGGGAGAGATGCCGCACATTTTGAAAACACTTGATAATTCCTAAAGTATGTATTTAATTGATTTGAAATTTGGTACACAATAGGTCTGTTCTTTAAAATTACACAATACACAATAAATCTGTTCTTTAAAATTGTTCTTTAAAATTATTTATAAATAATTTTAAATTTTAACTCATAAAGGATTCATAATTAACACTTTTGTAGAGGCTGCAAAGCGGCGTCTCTCTCGCACCTATGGGAGAGATGCCGCATCAAAGATGGAGAGTCGCCGCACAGTTCATATTAAAAATTTTGCATTTTACACATAAGTAACCACTTTTGGCACTTTATACATCTTAACCAGTCAACTTTTTTTTTGTTTCTGAGTACTTTTGAAAACACTCAATGCACAGGCAATCATCATTATTTTCGTTATCTCCACTAATATGAGAGTTCTTTCTGATCCAGTAATGGATCTTTTGTAGTTACGTGGCATAATTTAGTCCAAAAAAAGTTGCATAATTAAGGTATAAGTCTATGTTTTTTATATGTAATATGATGCGGCATCTATACCAACTTTAAATGCGGCATGTCTCCTTTTTGTTGGGATAGACGCCACATGTTGCTATAGCAAGCATAGTGCGGAATTCTAACCTAAAATTTTATACAGTACTTTTAAAATATACCTAAATTAATAATAAAACTCATTAGCATTAAAACAATGAAATATACATTCTTAAATTCTAATGACTAAAATGCTTGAAAAAATATTATGTTAAAAAACTTACTTTTCAATTATAAAAAGTTGGATAATTACTAAACTGATGGACTAATCTAAAAGGTTACCATATACAGCTTAAATAAGTAACTTATTTTAAACATATAATCTATTAATAGCGCTATCTATCAATCAACGGACGAACTGTGGCTACTGTGGCATCTCTCCCGCACTTACCCTAGTAACATTATCCCAAGTATTACCTAAAGTGTGCTATCGATTCCATTTTCCTAGCTCTTATAGTTTTTGAGAGAATTGAGTGCGAAAAATTACAGCGCTCACACACATTTTCGCTAAAATTTCAAACGCATGTCGAGGTTAACGGTTTGGGCTAGAAATGTCACTACATATTTCTAGTGACAAATGACATTTCGTACCTTATATAATTGGCTAGGAAAGCACCTAGTTTCTTCTTTCGTATATTTAGTCATTTCGGAGATGTTTGCGCTATCAATATTTAACAGAAAATGCTTTTGTTGTACTGTGATATCTTCATATGATACATTGTCGTACACTATACACAAGAAAGTAAAGACTTACATAATGTATGCAGGTATATACATACTTTGTGCATTTGAGAATTACATTAGGAGATGTAAGTAGAAGATGGCGTTTCCAAAGAAAATAATAATAGGTACCTCTTCATTTTTTAAAATTTTATCCGGATATTTTAAGGTCATCTGCAGTTAAAACTTATTATAAGGTATAATTAAATGTTAAAAGTTTTTAAATATCTGTGACATATTTTCGGACCCATATTATACACAGCGCTTCCATGGTTTAAAATATTTTTTAAGATTTTTCTTAAAATTTTCATTTTACGAAATTTTTGTTAGCATGGTTCAAAAGCATCTAATTTGTACGTAATTTTCCATACTTTAAATTACCGGAAACACTTTTTTTACCTATGGGACGGCTAGGTTTACGTAAACCTAGCCGTCCCGTTCGTTTTTCACGTTTTCTCGAAAACGGTAAGAACACATAATTTTTTATTAGCACACATAATTTACACCTAAAATACACCTGCTTTTTATTTATTAGTTTTTTGGGATTTCGCAAATTGTTTTTGATACGGCTAGCTTTATGGAGGTCATAGGTTACTGATGCTTAGATATGTTACAGCACGCATAAAGTCTTTAATGTCGACCTGAGTTTTAACTTTTGAATAACCAACTTGTTGTACAATTATCTTTACTTAGAACACCCACAATAAATAACAATTATACATTTTTATTTTTTAATATATAAAATGACTATAACTATGTATAGCAATGCTTCTTTTTTCAAAACTTGATTCCAGTGAAAGGAATTTTGAACTGAACTAATCGAACGACCGAACCAATTATTGTTTTAGTACAATTGTACGATCATCTCGAATCGTTTTTTTTTTTTCTATTATTATTAATTTGAAACAAATAATAAATTTAATTTTGAAAGTATAAATTAAAATAATTATATAATTAATTAAATTAAATAATGTAGTAGAATAATAACAACAAAACGAATAAAAAAAAACTTTTGTAAAATGAATAATTCAAATCAGGTCAATATAATTCTAATAACATAAATCAGTCAATTCAAGATACGCCCACAACAACCTAGAAACAAAAGAAGCAACCAACTATTTTATACACAAATAAAAATAATAAAAATATTAATGTAATCGTACAGCTATGTATCTATACCGAATTAGATGAGATGTTTTCAACGACGTTTTTAAAACAATATTTTACTCAGCTATGACTGTAAGTAGAGGTGGGATCCTACACGGAATTTTCCCGGGAAAATTCCCAAAGTGGGTAAAAACGGAGTAAATTCCCGGGAAAATTCCCGAAAAGTGGGTATTTATTTTAATTTACTATTTATCGTAATATTTTGATATTTTAAAAGAATATTTGCTAAACGTAATAATTAATCTTCAGACTACATAAATACTAATTAATATATCGCGTTATTATACAATTTTTGTTTCACAGTTTTTCTCTAGACAATTTATTTTCGCCGCTAGTTGTACAATATGCGTTTCATTTTTCGGTGCCAGTTTCCTCGGCCCACCACGACAGTTTTTTCCATAGTTGTTGCCCATTTGGATTATGTTTTATGTACTACAATTTCCGAAACGTCAAAATTTTAGCTCGTTTCTCAAAATGGTCTTACATCAACATTATTTTATTTAAACCTCCACGCACAATTAACAAATATGCAGAGATCTAATTAAAAACATATTTGTAAAGTAGTACAGCTAGGTAATCGTTTTTACCCAGGTTTTGGGAATTTTCCCGGGAATATACCTAAATGGGAATTTTCCCGTCGCCCATTTCTAACTGTAAGTGTTATATATGTTGTCTGGGATGCAGTTTGAGAACCCAAGGCTATGAAAACCGAGGATTCTTGGATGCATTCATGGTCACAAAAATAAACTTACGGGCCGAGTATGAGTAACTTAAAATAATATGTAATAATGGGGTTTTACATCCGTTTTCAGACGACAGTCTATAGCCGACGCCATCCACATCATTATTTTACTAACTTTATTTATACAGTTCCATATTACAATTTTTTTTTAAAATTATGATGTGGGTGGAGGACAAGGAGAATGGTGTAAGGGCTAGGATTTGGTAAGTATGCATCTGCAGCCGTCTTCTTAGGGAACCATGCTGATATTCATGTGGAATTGTGAAGGAAAACGATAGAAAATAATAAAATTCGTCGAAAATGCAATTTTAATAGAAATAAATAGTAAGTGTCTATAAAAATGTATTCCCAGAGAAAAATCTAATAATAAAGTAGTATAAGATAATGATGTGGGTGGCGTCTACTATAGAAATGATGGTTGAAAAATGGACGCTAAAATCTTTTAATGCTATTATTTTTTATTTTATTTCATAAAAGAATCACTTTATTATGTATTACAATACTAGATATACTTAAATACATCATAGCATTCTTAAATTGATCCAGTTATAAATGGCATGCTGATAATTGTATTGTTTTTAATTATGGAAAAACTAAAATGTAAACTTACAAATCAATAATAATATTAAAGAGAAAATGAAATTAATACAATCGGCATTTGATTTTATCTATTGTAAAATATTTTTATTTTGCTTTAATTCATCCATCTTATAATTAGATTATTGTTATTAAACTTGAACACGACAGTATAGGTTTTTGGTCAACATTTTTTAAGGAAGTTGAGTTATTACGGAAACAAAGACCAACACTAATCAAATTGAACAGATTTTAGAATAAAAATAGTTGACTATGGAGTTTATTGTAGAGAAAAATGAATTATAATATAGCAAGATTTGCATTCTTATGAAATCATTCTCATCTTCGGTAAAAGGTTTTCGAGGACACTCAGGTAAATCTGTTTAGCTATGAGTGAATTTAAAAATGGTTAGTAAATATGTTGTTGAAAAAGATAATTTTCTGTGCTGCACGGAAAAGTTCTGAATCACACCGGCCTGAATCATAGATATGTTTTATAACTCAATAGATATACATAGAAATAACATTTCCATTCATATTATTAAGTTATCCAAATCATAATCACAGTCTGTCAGTTAGCTGAATCTATTTTATTAATTTTTTAACAGTTCAAAATTCGACTTCGTCCAATTGAGTGTATTGCCCAACATGACGACCAAGGACATTGCTCGAGATTTAAAGAAAACCATTGGCTCGTGGTCCCTTAGTTGTCACTATATTGATAATATAGAATAAATGGCTGAACAGATCAGACTAAGGAGGACGGATATAGGTGGCGCCAACGGAAATAATTTTATTGTTATCTTTACTCTGAAATTGGTGAGCATATTGCAATGGTGAATTTGGCTGAGAATTTAGTTTAGAACTCTGAGAGGGCTGTCCCATGAAATTGGAATTCTTACGTCGTCACTAACATATTATGATATTTTCTTGTTTTAATCTAGATAATCTAATATTTAGGTAATTGAACAGTTTTGTTGCAACCATTATATTTCCCTACGTATCTTTTAAAGCCACATGGAATTATTAAAATGAAAAAAATATAAATAATAAAATCATGTAGGTATATGTGTATGTATTAACAATAAAATATTATTAAATTTTGATTTAAAATAAATCAAATAATTGGAGCATCGCACGAGTATAAAAAATATTGTTCTTGTGGTTCTGGAGTGTTAACCCTAGAACGACCAAGCTCTATTATGGGACAAATTTAGCAAGTGAGTGTCATAAATGACACCTATAATACACCGGTTCTGGTGTGTCAAATCGATATTTGATTGATGTCAGTGTCAACGTCTATCTGTCTAGATGGTATTCAAATTTTTACCAAAAAAGAAACTTATTAGATTATTGTCAACTTCTACATTATCAAAGGTTACAGCGCTGAAACAAAAAACGTAGGTGTCATGTATGACACCGACTTGTTGTTCTAGGGTTAAGACAACCACCAGCAATGTAAAGTATTATAAAATTGCTGAATGGTATGGGTACCGACTAGAAGTAACCATTGCTTTGTTGCTTGGGTTCTAATGTAAGTGGTGATGTACTAAATAAACACGACATTTGAACATAATTCAAATGGACATCATCACCAACAACTTACACCAATTTATACAGTATGATCCTTAAATACAGGGGTTATTATATAACATATATGAGATTTTAACGTCCGTTTTCAAACTGCTTGATAACAGGAGTGGAGGACAAGGGAATTGATATAGAAACTAAGACTTGACATCCGTCTTCTTAAAGACCTGTACCAATATTTATCTGAAATTGTGAAGGGAAACTGCAGCAAAATTTCATAAGCATAGCTGGTCATGGGATTTGAATCATCGACCTACCAGTCCGTAAGTGCCGGTGTCTAAGCACGTTTGGCTACTTCACTGGAAAACTGAAAAGGAGGTCATTTCTAAAGTTCATAATAAGTTTTCTTCTTAGGGACGTACAAATTGTGGATCCTCAAGTTGAAATCTTTATTAACTAATTATTACGTTATAGTTTAGCTTACAGTTTAAATATCCAGAACAGTCAGGTATCTGATATAAACAATTTAAATTTCCAAAAAAGGCCACAGCTATAGTTTTGAACGCAAATAATTTGAATTTTTAGACATTGCTTTTCTAATTTCCTGTCATTAAAAAATATTTCTGTCAAATACAGTGACTAGTAAAATTATTTTCTATTAAATATACGTACTAGAATGTATTTTTTTTTTTTAGAAAATTTAGCTTTGAAAGTACAACTTTTATTGGTCTCGTTATTTAAGACTCTACTGTATATTGAATATTTCTATTATACCCAACAGAAGTGATATATGTTTGTGGTATAAAATAGTAAGATTCATTATTCTAATTACAGAATTCTCGCGCGTTACATCAACATTCAACCGTGTTCCTTGAGCGAATAAGAATAAAAATAATATGGGTGGCGTTTTTATCGCCTATATTCAATACTCGTATATTATTAACAATAAAAAAAATGGATAAAAATCCTTTAACCCCATTTTTACTTTATAATTAAAATTAAAAGGAACAATAAATTATTTTTTTCTCGCAGACGTTTAGTACATATATTCTAAAAATTTTATAGAGTCAGTCGGAGTAATTTGGATATGAGTGCTATTTATTTACATATATCTCATTAGGGTGTGCCAAGGAAACATTAATATTTTTTTATTCGCTCCCGGCTCAAAATATTCTAGGATATGTCTAAACAAACATCCTCACCAAAGCGAAGCTCATAATTCCAATTTTTAGAGGTGCATCATCGAACCTAAGGTTTTCCCATTTAAATAACACAGGAAAAACGATTTTTTATATTGTTTACTCCTGCAAACTATGAAGACATTTTTTTCCATAAAATGAATCAAAACACTAAGCAGAATCTAAGCATTAAATTTTGGACGAAAAATTTCATTGAGTTAAATTTCTGTCGCCAATATCTCACTTTCTACAAGGCCTTAAAATTTAAATTTTTTGAAATTTTGCTTTTTTTTACATTTTTACGGTAAACTATTAAAGATAGGTCAAATAGTTAAATGACAATTTTGTAGTCCAACTGACGCTTTACAAAAAAGTTCCTTACAAATTTTTCGTATTATAAATAGTTACATAGTTTCAGACCCTCAAAGTTTATTTTACTTATTTTTTAACGAATTTCCAGAATGGAAATTCAGCTGTTACAGCGGGTGTCATGAAAAGACTTGAACCCGGGACTATGACAGAAATTTCGGTAATTCTCGGTTTCCCGAGATCTCAAAACAAATTTCTGTGATAGTCCCGGGTTCAAGTCTTTTCATAACACCTGCTGTAATAGCTGAATTTTCTCTTCACTAAAAAAATAACTAAAATAAACTTTGAGGGTCTGCAACTTTCTAACTATTTGTAATGCGAAAAATTTGTTAGGAACATTTTTGTAAAGAGTCAGTTGGACTATAAAATTATCATTTAACTTTTTGCCCTATCTTTAACAGTTTAGCTTAAAAAAATAAAGAAAAGCAAAATTTCAAAAAATTTAAATTTTAGGGCTCTACAGAAAGTGAGATATTGATGACAGAAATTTGACTCAATGAATATTTTTGTCCAAAATTCAGTGCTTAATAAGTTACTTTGATTAATTTTACAGAAAAAAAATTTCTTCGTAGTTTGCAGAAGTAAATAATAAACCCCTGTATTTAAGGAGGAGTAAATAATATAAAAAATCGTCTTTCTTGTGTTATTTAAATGGGAAAATTTTAGGCTCGATGATGCATATCTAAAAATTGGAATTATGAGCTCCGTTTTAGTGAGGAGGTTTGGTTAGAGATATCCTACGATATTTTGAACAGAGAGCGAGAAAAAAAAATATTAATATTTTTTTAGCACACCCTAATATCTTATATTATACCCACTTTTCCCCAACCATGGGGTAATTTGGGAATAGGTAACCATAGCGTTATTTTGTTAAAAAAAGGTTAATATTTATTAAAGTCTATTATTTTCTGTGTTAATTATCACTTAAATGTAATTTAGGTATATCTACTACACTACAATTCAAGTTAATTAAAGTAACGTAAATTTTTCTTAAAATATTAGAATTCCTCTGTTAATTAATTTTATATTGGATTCGATTTTAATAATAGTGAAAAATGATTAGTATTCTTTTATCGGCTGTTATACTAGTTATTAGTACGAATAATTCCCGACGCTTACACCATTGCTACGATTTAATAAACAATAATTTTATTGGTAAATTACTATTTATTGATATTTGATTTTTCATTGTAGTGTAATGTAAGAGAATATGCTTTCATATTTTTTTTTTTTTTTTTTTTTTTGTAATATTCGTAATATTATGTGTACAGTATATCCTTTGATAATGCGGTAGGTAAGGACCGCATAGAAAAAATTGCACAAAAAAATATTCTAAAACTTCATAAATAGCTACAAAAAGTTCAGTTGGCTCAAGTCTGTTAAAAAAAATCTTTATGTAGTGGACTGGGCTTACATAAAAAAGTTTCGTAGAAAAGACGTAACTCAGAACAGTAACTTGTACTCTTATGCAGTGTACTGATTAAATGCTTAAAAACAACCAATAAGTAATTCTATCGTAAATTAATATTTAAATGTCCTTTAATGTGTATTTTTTTCACGAACTGCATAAGAAAGTTGGACAAAAAGACCGCATAAAAAATGGTTATACTGTATATTTGAAACAATTTCAGTTTTGTTGGTTAAATTTTATTTTTTTTCAGAATTTAGATGACTTCTTCGTAGTATATATATTTTGATCAGCTTTTAAATTGAAAGTAAAGATGGCTTTAATGACCGTTTACAGTAAACAAATTTACAGTAGAACTATGACTAAAAATAGTTAAAGGGAGATAATTATTTGAGCAGTCTTTTAAACATTTAGTCAGTTACCTCGGTCAGTTAAAAATTTAAACGGTCAGTATTATATTTTTTTAGCAGTATTAAATCAACTTGAGCAGTAAAACGTGGCCAGTAATGAATTTGGTCAGTTATTTTATCCTATAGTGGTAAGTAGTAATTATTATTTGGCCAGTAAAATAACTAAATGGTCAGTAAAATAACTAAACGGGCAGCTAAATAATTATTTTTCCAGTTCCCAGCATATAGTAAAAGTCAAACGTTGAGTGAAGATAGTGTAAAATTTAAGCCAAAAATGATGAATATTTCGCCATAACGCAGCGCGTAAATTTAAAATAAGGTTAGTTAAGGTTGGGTTAGTTTAGTTAGCTTTGACAATATACTTCGACTTTGATATAAAAACTAGGGGGTGAGGTTAGTTAAGGTTAGGTTAGTTTAGTTAATTTGGGCAATATACTTCAACTTTGATATAAAAACTACCTGGTGATTCACTAGGTGAGGAAAACTAGGTGGTGAGGTTAGTTAAAGTTAGGTTAAGTTAGTTAGTTTTGACAATATATTTCGACTTTGATATAAAAACTAGGTGGTGAGGTTAGTTAAGGTTAGCTTAGTTTAGTTAGTTTGGACAATATACTTCGACTTTGATATAAAAACTACGTGGCGAGGTTAGTTAAGGTTAGATCTGGTTAGTTAGATTTGACAATATACTTCGACTTAGGTGTAAAAACTAGGTGATCAGATTAGTTAAGTTAGTTAGTTTTGACAATATACTTCGATTTTGATATAAAAACTAGGTGGTGAGGTTGGTGAACGTTAGGTTAGTTTAATTAAATTTGACAATATACTTCGACTTTGATATAAAAACTAGGTGGTGAGGTTAGTTAAGGTTAGGTTAGTTTATCTAGTTTTGATAATATACTTCGACTTTGATGTAAAACCTACGTGGTAAGGTAAATTAAGGTTAGGTTAGGTTAGTTTAGGTTAGTATACCACTGAAACTTCATTTTTGGGCAAAGGGTAATTATTTACCACTTATTTCAAGATTTTTAGCTGACACATTTTGATTTAATAATTTCTCAAAAGTTACTGACCATTTGTTAATTTCACTGACCAATTTGATTTTCAACAAGCCAAATATTTATTGAACCGCTCATTTCAAAATATTTTACTGTTCGTTTCTATTTTTTTTACTGCTTACATTTTACCGCCAAATCTGTTATTAACCATACCGATTATATTTTTATACTGATCAAAACTTTAATTTTCTACTGACCGTTTAAACCATACCCATAATTAAACTGGATTCTAGAAAACCTGTTTAATTGTACTTAAGGGGAGGTTTACTTGAGAGTCCTTAAAAATTATGTATTTTTCTGGAATTTTTTTCTCAAGAACGAAAGTAAATATCAGTTTAAAATTTTGTACACATATTTATTAAGTATTAAACTATGTAAAAAAAAAATTTCACGGAAAAATATAAAAAATTGTCCATTTTATAGATAGTGCAGTGTGACGATCCGAAAATCCGATGCCTTGTTGGTTGACATCATAGCGCCGGTAATAAACCACTGAAATCCAAAAACAACCAGGATTTATAAAATATATGGACAGTACCGGCATCTATACACTGAGAAAAAAATACAGTAATTTTTACTGAAATTTCTGGTAAAAAATTACTGAGTTCTCTGGTAATGCGGACATAAGTGACAGGCTAAGCAAAAAATACGATAATTTATAGTAAAAATTTTAAATTATCCTATAGCTCAGTAAAAATTACCGTATTATTTATAAATAAGGCTTTTTTTTATTTATTAATAAATAATTGAATTAAAATAGTTTAAAAGGATATTGATAGAAGGGTAAGCATTAAAATAAAATTATTAATATAGAAAAAAATTTTTGTGGTTTTTTATTATTTGTGGAAAAAAATATATAAATTCTTTATTTGACATATTACATGATAAAACAATAGGCACATTACAATAATTTGTATAAAAACATATTTCAATTAACATATCAAAACTAAACAAAAATTCATGAAACAACAATTTTTTGTTTTAAAAATTTATTATAAAAAAAAAAACACTATATAAACATCCAGTCACGTTGGTTATTGAACAACTAAATGAACCAGTCCTGGTTAGTTGCAGTCTGAAGTCGTGTTGGTCGTGTTATTGCGTATGCTCGGTGCTATTGCGCATGCTTGTTTTATTTATTCTCAGTTTATGTGATGCTTGGCTATGCAGTGGTGTGTGACAAATAACAAATGCACAACGACTCAGTAAAAATTATTCATATGTCCAGTACATTTTACAAAAAATTAAGTAAATTTTCCCGGTGTCCACTTGAAATTTTACTAGCCCATCGAATTTTACGCAGCTGTATAGGAAAAATTCTTAAGGTGTATAGGAAAAATTCTTAAGGTGTACAGGAAACGCATTTTTTATATTTTTGCTTAATAATTTCCTACGGACTAGTCACTTAAGACTCGTTTACCGGAGGCAGCTCAGTAATTTTTACTGGAATTTTTTCTCTGTGTACCTATAATATCAATAAATTGCTGAAAGAAAAAAAAATGGCGGATGTGTGAACTTTTGATTACGATTTTTGTCTTATTTTTCGCTCTTTAAAGTAAATTAAAAAAAATAAATATTGAAAGTGTATCGAACTTAGGTACAGGTGCCGGAGAATTGAATTATCTTTAAAATAAAAAAATAAATAAAGGATCCATCGGATGTGTCAATCAGTTCCAAAAACGTGGTTCCGAGATACTATAAAATATATATTAGGAAACGTATTTTCCAAATTTCATATTTAACACTCATTACCGCGTGAATTTCGTTTTTTTTTTTTTTACATATAGAAAACTCGATTCGGTTAATGTGCAATAATCGTTTTTTTTTAAATTATTTTCAGCAAAGTCACTTTGAGAACATATTCTACACATAATTTGCTATCAATTTCTGCAAAATAAAAAATAGATTTTTTGATCGAATCTCAAGTAAACTTCCTTTTAAATTACTTTCAGCAAAATCACTTTGGGAACATATTCTATGCATAACTGGCTATTAATTTCTGCAAAAAAGAAAATATGGATTTTTTAAAGGACGCTTAAGTAAACCTCCCCTTAATTACATATTTACCTTAAAATACACTTTTAGGAAAAACGTAATTTATTTATTTTTTTCCAACTAGCAACCGTATGGGTCAACTTTTTTATACGAGTATACCTTCTTATATCAATATCTTCAGCATACTATTTCATTTTCATTAAATAAAACATATTTCTTTAACTTTAACGGTAGTATCTATACATAATATAAATAAATATAAAAATAAAAACACATTTTAATATTAAATAAATAAGAAAAAACGGACAAGCCAGCAAGGAAAAAAAAGTCGACAGCAAAAAATAAGGAAAAAACAATCAGACAGTTGTAAATTATATGTGACATTAAATTCACTATCTTTGTTCAATATCTTTGCTCGCTGTTGCACCTCGACAGTGGAACGTAGAACGACGTTATTTTAATTATAAATGATGTTAAATGTTTAATTTAGTATAACCTTTAATGGTTTTTAAACAGAAACCCACTTGGAGAGTTGCACACCGACCAAACCACACCACACCATACCACGTCATACCATCACTGACTACGTGGAGCTCCACTCTACCACGAGCATGACGCCGTCGAGTTGAACACGGTTGAACTTGAACATCTACATAGGTATGTGAGTGGCGACGAACATCTCACCCAATCTCTTCCATTCTATAGTCTAAACAAAGCATCCACCTAATTTTCCGGACGAGATGTCTACAATAAAACTAACTGTGCACACAATTGTATGTAGATACAAGATTTAGCTACAATACAAATAAACATGGCGTACTTGTGTGTGTGTATTGTTTTAAAATAGCTTATGGCTGGTTAATTATATATTTGTTTTTTTAATCTTTTATCTATTTATCAATCTCGTTTTAACTTTTCCGGTCTTTTTGCATTCAGTGTTGTTTATATTATTTTTGTTTTTAGTTTTTTACTGAAAGTGTGAACATAATAATATATCGAGTGTAAACAAGAAAATTGATAATTGTCGTGGTAGAGAACATTAATAAAAATTTATAGATTTTTATCAATGACGTCTGTGAAGTATGCGAGCGTATATAAAGTAAAATTCATACGAGCAGTATGTAAAATAGATACTTAATGATATATTTTACTATGGTGGGAGTGCTGGGAGATAAATGTTTCCAGATGGTTTATTGTTTACTACTTCACTCACAGAACACAGAACCGGTACTACTATCTCTACGCAGTAAAAGAATTTGTGTTCTACGTAAAAAAAACTAGTGGTTTAAATTTTTATGTTAAATAAGTAACACAACCCTGCGTTAACGTAACATTTCGTGTTTGTGTTAAATGAAAATATTAACACAAATTTCGATTTAACAAAATAAAAATGTTTTCTATAAGAGAAGTAACATAATATTTGCGTAGAACAAAAGAATGATGTAAGTAAATAGATGAAATTAGAATATATATTTACCAAAATATATATATAATAAAAAAGGTGAGAGTAGTTCTTATTATTAAATAAAACCGAAAAATTATAAATTTTTTCAGTTATTGGTGAATGTAGTTTTATTAAGCGTTTAAAAATGAAGCAATTTTCTTACATTTTAGGGTCATTTTGTTACAGATTCAGTTATAAAAAATCATGTAAGCTTACGAAATTGTATATTATATAATACAATCTCGTAAGCTTACATGATTTTTTTTAACTGAATCTGTAACAAAATAATCTTAAAATGTAAGAAAATTGTTTCATTTTTAAACGTTTAAGAAAACTATTCGTCAATAACTGAAAAATTTTTCGGTTTTGTTTAATAATAAGAACTAGTCTCATCTTTTCTATTATATATATATATATATATATATATATATATATATATATATATATATATATATATATATATATTTTCGTATATATATATGAACACAAGTAAGAATTGTTACAAAGAACTGACTTACTTTGCGTTCTTTGAGTCTCATTTATAATAACATATGAACAAAATCGTTATAATTTTTGACGACTTTCAAATATCTTAAGCTTCAGTGAAATATTGAATAAAAAAAGTTTAACTAACTCTGATAAATCTGAAAAAATAACACAAAATGTATGTCCTCTTGTGTGTTAAATCGTTGACACAAATCTTGTGTATAGATTTGACACATATGCTTTGTGTTAAAATAACACAAAAAATTGAGTGGACCGTTCTAGACATGTGAAATGTGTTAATTTTAACACAAATTTTTTCACTCTGTGTCATGTGATCTGCAGTGTGCAATTCTGAGCAAGTTAGGCTACTTAATAGTCACTTGTTCGGTGACAGTGGGTGAGTGTAGGTCAGTTGATCACGTTTTGATTGTTATGGGCATTCTTAGAACCTCTACACGAATCTACATACATGCGTATGTTGTATTATACATAGCACGCCCCCATTTAACAATTTCGCCGCACACAAGATGTGTATAATAGCATCCCTCCGTGTTTTAAAGCAAATATGTTTGACTGTGTTAGTGTCTAACAAGTAAAGGTCCCAAGGCCGGACCTATCGATTTCGATGAAACTTAAAT
This sequence comes from Brachynemurus nebulosus, assembly GCA_035578155.1. Taxonomy (NCBI): domain Eukaryota; kingdom Metazoa; phylum Arthropoda; class Insecta; order Neuroptera; family Myrmeleontidae; genus Brachynemurus; species Brachynemurus nebulosus. The sequence continues at coordinate 15,959,803 of JAPWDM010000011.1, read as the reverse complement.
ATATTGTAGAACACTAAAAACTAAGGGACACGTATTTTTTTTTATCTGCGGAAAAACGGTTTGAAGGGGTGAAATCGCCCTCCAAAAATTTTGGTAAAAATTTAATTTTTCAAATATCTCGAAAACAGTAAGAGATAGAGCAAAAGTTTAAATTGGCGATATTGCTCTTTTTTAAAGAGTTATCTACTGATATGCAATTTGTTTATATTACATCAACAGGGGTGGTTGGGGGTTAAAATTTGGGGGTTAATTTTGCAAAAAGGGGGCGAAAAATAAACAATATAAAAATTTTGTTTACAGATTTGAAATCTACGTCAAAAAATCTAATTGACCTGTTTTTGCTCAATATCCTAATATTAAGTCTAGGGGTAGTTAACTAGAGGGTGACTATGTCGAATAATCATACTATTTGGGTATTTCAAGAAGTTCTTCTTCATGGAAAATAGCTTAAGACAATTAAAATAACGTAGAAATGAAATTCTCGAATTCAAAATTGAGTTTGAGCAACATTGGAGAGGGGGTGAGTCACCCTCTTAAATTACATACTAGTTTATACACTAATTTTTGCTATTAACACACTGATAGTGGGTAAAATAATGTCACAATAAGTGGTTCTGAAGTTGGACTAAAATGAAATTCTCGAATTCAAAATTGAGTTTGAGCAACATTGGAGAGGTAATAAAGACCTTACATATGATAGTCCAACTTCAGAACCACTTATTTTGACATTATTTTACCCACTATCAGTGTGTTAATAGCAAAAATTAGTGTATATAAACTAGTATGTAATTTAAGAAGGTGACTCACCCCCTCTCCAATGTTGCTCAAACTCAATTTTGAATTCGCGAATTTCATTTCTACGTTATTTTAATTGTCTTAAGCTATTTTCCATGAAGAAGAACTTCTTGAAATACCCAAATAGTATGATTATTCGACATAGTCACCCTCTAGTTAACTACCCCTAGACTTAATATTAGGATATTGAGCAAAAACAGGTCAATTAGATTTTTTGACGTAGATTTCAAATCTGTAAACAAAATTTTTATATTGTTTATTTTTCACCCCCTTTCTGCAAAATTAACCCCCAAATTTTAACCCCCAACCACCCCAGTTGATGTAATATGAACAAATTGCATATCAATAGACAGCTCTTTAAAAAAGAGTAATATCGTCAATTTAAACTTTTACTCTATCTCTTACTGTTTTCGAGATATTTGAAAAATTAAATTTTTACCCCAATTTTTGGAGGGCGATTTCACCCCTTCAAACCGTTTTTCCGCAGATAAAAAAAAATACGTGTCCCTTAGTTTTTAGTGTTCTACAACATATTTAAGTTTCATCAAAATCGATAGGTCCGGCCTCGGGACCTTTACTTGTAAGTAATAGTTTGTAACAGTAAATCACACAAATATATAAATCAGAAACATTGACGCTCGTGATCTTTGACTTTCTCATTTAGCAATTTGGTCCCAGTGGATTGCGTAATGGGAGTTTCCTATGTATATACATATACAACACCGCGCAACACACCTCCGGTCACTCACACACACAAGACAAATCACACAAATACAAAGTAAACCCAGTGCACATATATAACATATTTTCTATCCTTTTTTGATTACACTGATTTCAATAGTACCTATAGAGATAGCAATGTCGTCTTTGTACTATGTGATTTTATTAGACAGAAAATTTGAATATGTGTGCTATTGGAAAACTGCTCTCGAGAATTATTATTAAGAGTGAACACATAACTGTTAATATTGTCGAACAGTTTATGTAAGAACTTTCGGAGAGTAGATATAGATAAATTTGTAGTTCTCTCAAATGGACAAGAATAAACTTGTCTCTGCAACAATTCGATGGCAAGAGTTCACCTCCAAACTCAAAAGACGTTCGTATTGCGAAGGCATTCTCAGCTATATTTCCAATGATTTTTATATATTATAAATATATGTTAGTAGAATATTTTAAAAAAATTTTAAGTGTCATGACATTTTAATTGCTTAAATTAATTCGGAAATTGGTAGAGAGAAACGAAAAGAAAAAGCCACAAAATTAATAAAAAAGATATTTGTAAAACAAAATCATTTTCTTGAAATGCAAATGTAAAATTTATCGTAATCTTAACCAGAAAGGTATAAACCTTCCGAAGTTGTTTTTATATTATTCGATACAAGAAGTCTCCTGTAAACTGCATAACTTTTGGAAAAGTAAAAATTACTTAAAATACTCTCAAATGGGCAACTAATTCTCAGCCCTCTGGATAGTTAATTCCACAAGTTACTCTCAACTAGACATGTAGTCTAAGTCAAATTATTTTTAGTTTTTTCTGTTTTAATTTTAAAGTGGGTGTATCTGCATATAACACACACTTTGAACCTGGTTTTTAGGTGTATATTATTACCATTAATACAGTTTTTATAATATTATGTAATTTAAAGCTAAACCTTAAGTTTAAATGGACTAATTATCCACAATTGATAATCAAGTTTAAATCTACTTTTCTTCCACGTATTCAAATCGTAATTTTTCTATGTTGTGAAATATTTGACGTTGTGGAAAGTGGATACAATTTCAACCATTAATGAATTACTTATACAACGTTCTTTTATATATAAAATATATATGGCAAGCATATCTATAATGCATTAACTTTTTGTGGCTATATTTTTCTTGAATGTGTTTTCTTTTAAAATTATACTGAATTATTGATTTTTATTATATGGGCGAGTAGCAAAAGGCATGTCGGGTGGGCTTACTCATTTTTTTGGTTGGTATGAGTTTGTACAAGGGGGTCCGCTACTATGCTAGCCAGCCAACCCTTTTACAACTTACATATTCGCTGTTGCTGTGTTGAATTTGATTATTTAAAAAGTTGCGAATAAATTTATTTTTTAAAAAGTACATCACCGTAGGTAGAGTATATACATTTTAAGGGGTTGTAAAAATTTCACTATTATTTATTGCATCCTGTATATATATAAAAAAATTTCCTTAGTATATATTAATATTATATAAAACGTGTACACAAGAAAAGAGGCTTAATTTTTCAGAACTTTCCTGTTATGAAAAGTTGAAATGAAAATATATTTTATTTATAAATAAATTTCAGAAAAATTAATTTTTTACATGAAGAATGTAATTTATTATTTATTTGAATTTTTGTAAAAGTTAAACCCTTAAAGATTATTAATTTCTTAGAAGTACTTTATTTTACTTTTTCATTTTTCTACAAAAAAGAGGGTGTAGTTAGACAGTTGATGCGAATAGGTAATTTTTTTTATGGACTTTAATAATTTTAAATGTTTGAATTACTCTTAACCAGTAATTATTGATTAATAAAAGTTGATCTTAAGCAACTTCCGAACAACATTGTAGAGTTATTAAATTTAGGTAAGGTAAGGTCTCCTAAGAATGCGCGGTTTTTGTACCCTTATAGCTTTTTGTACACTTAATATATGTACAACAACGATATTCTAATGAAAAGACTTTCATTATTAAAGGATGTCGGCGAGTTTAATGTGAAATATGTGCAGAAACGCATTTTAAAATGGATCAGTCCCAGTCATTTTTAAAGTTGCTGTCTTCATTTTATTCATTCCACTTGCGCAAACGAAGAAAAGCACAGAGTGCGAGAGACAACATTGCTATCTCTATATACTACTGAAACCAGTGTAACCAGTAAAGGATAGAAAATATGTTTGTTATATATGTGCACTGAGTTTACTTTGAATTTGTGCGGTGATCTGTCTTTGTGTGAGTGATCGGAGGTGTGTTGGCCGTGGTGTCGCATACATATATAGAATATAACAACGCATGTATGTGGCTCCGTGTGGGGGTTCTAACAATGCCAACAATAATCAAAACAATTAACCTACACTCATCCACTGCTACGGAGCGAGTGACTACTAAGTAGCCTAATTTGCACAGAACGACACACTGCAGATTTCATGATAGAGATAGTTGCGTTATCTCCGTACTCTGTGAAGAAAAGTCTTCTCATTTCAAAATCGTTTGACTGTAACCGACTTCATTCGAACCCGGGATCGTTCAAGTCAGAGGCTACCATGCTTAGCACTGAAGAATTAAGTAGACTATTACTTATGATCGTGTGTAATTATTTTGATTTAAATTTTTCGAGTAGTTGTAATTACGTTAAACGATTGCGTAAAAACCAAAAGTCGACTCGTAGATATCTTATAATCTTATTGTGAAAAGTGACAAAGCAACTATTGTATATTTTTAAAAATTTATACGTAGCTTGTATACAGAATCTGTAGAGTTAGTATTTGTCCACTCTTCGATAAATTTTTAATTTTCATTAAATGAGGTGCTTGGTGTAAAAATTAACCCTGATCAACATTTTTCATTTTGGTGTTATGTAATGTATACTTAATACTATAGTTTTCAGCGTCAGTGTCCATTATGGACTAAGGTTTAAGGGTATAATATTCAAATATGGACAGTGGACATGATTTATATTGCCACTAAAAAAATGCGGCATTTTGCTATAAGTAGGGGAGATACCCAATGAAAGGGATGCGTTCTGAAACTGACAGTATCTGTGTTAGCGAAAGTCACTGAACGAATAAATTCAAATTTATGACTTCTACACGAGCACAGAGCCGTGTATTGTGTGCGGAATTGTCCTCAACAGAGTCTTTTCACGCAAATTGTTAATTTGATAAGACTTCGAAGTTACATTTTTAAGTAGAATATGTTTTAAATAAGAAGAAGCGTAGGCAAGCATGTATGCCCGGCGCTAATGTGTTAAAAATATTTAAATCTAATTGTATGTTGATCTCAGTATATATTTAATTAAGGTTTTATTTAATTTAAGTATATCATGTTCGTTTAGTAACTGTTGTCCGTTTCATCATCACACCCAGTGTCCGTTTCAATGCGTAAGGTTTCATGAAACGGACAAAAATGATTTTTTTTTTAAAATGATTTCCATGAATTTTCTGTTATTATTTTGAGAAAAAATGTTTTAGTTTACGTGTGTAAAATACATAGAGACATTGGTAGTAATATTGATTTTTCTTAAAAGACTAGCCGTATACCCGATGGGTTTTTCCATCGGCATCATCTTCGTGCTCACTTTCAGTGTTTTCAAAAGTCTAAATACCAACTTCCACGATTTATTAAATTTTGTTTATTTTAATAGCTATAGTAACATATTTTTATATATACTATTAACTTCAAAAATAACGAATTTACATACAAATTTTTATCCTCTATTAAACCCACTTAGGGGACGAATTTTCAAAAATCCTTTCTTAGTGCTCACCTACGTTACATAAGGAACTCTTGTGCAAAATTTCATTCTTCTAAACTCAAAGGTTTGGGCTGTACGTTGTCTGTCAGTCAGTCAGTGTTAGAAATTTATTAAGTAGATTATTTTTTTAATAAAAAATCGGCATCAAACTTAAATGTCCGTTTCATTGCGTATCTCCCCTATTATTAGCTTGTTTGCTTATTTACCTATTAATTAAAAAATTTCGAATTGATTCATTTTTACACTAAGCTCGTCAAATTTAACTGTTATCAACTACTTTGTTATTGATATTTCAGTTCTCATCACAGTTTACACACCTTCTTACCCTCTAAAATCTACATTTACACTCTTGTACTCGTCCTCTTTTTTTCACCTAGCACTGTATTAATATTAATTTCTCAAAAGTATTTTCTCCAAAACTTTTTTGTTCAATATTTATTTTCGAAAAAAATGAAATTTCCAATATTAAAAAAAATAAAAATAAATAAAGCGAGCAAGCTGGCAAACAAACAGAAAAACTGTCTCGAAAGTAAAATAAAAAACAATTAAGTAAATTGAAAACACAAATTAATTTTTAAAATGAAAAAAAAAGAAAACTTTAGTATAAATTTAATTTATTAATAATTAGCGTTTATAATAGAACAGCAGTCAACATAGCGAGCGTCAGAACGAGCGGAGCAATGGCAGAAAAAAGTTTGCAATACACACACACACACACAACATGAAGTTTTTTTTTCTAAATATAAATTTATTACGAATTTAATTATAAATATTCAACATAAAGTCGTATTTTAATTAAAAAAAATAATAATAAAGTTTCACAAGTAATATATTAAGTTCTCCTCTAACTAATAAGGGAATAAAACAAACGGAATATTTGTTGTTCTGATTGCTTCTCGTTCGTCTTGAAAGAGCCAAGCAAGAGCCGAACACAGAGTCGCGCGTAGGTAGGCACTGTATAGCTAGCGTTGAACGAGCGAGCGAGCAAGCGGTAGTAGTAGACTCTCGACCGCTGACTGCCCCCAATCATTCATCTATCCACTCACTCATTCATTTCAACTCACACTCCTGCGGGGCTGTTGACTCATTCCTGCGCTACGACCACAGTTCCACCCTCTTCTTATATCTTTTCCTTCGGGCTCTACCATGGTCGGTCCGTTCATCGTTGCTCAGTCTTATGCGGTGGATACGTATGTACATATAGCCAGCCAGCCATTCACTCAGCCTAGTAGTCGTGGATGCTCTTTATTCAATTTGGTTCAACGTTTATCGACAAAATACTGGGTGATGCAGAAATTTTATTGGTTTGTTGTGTAGTTTAAAACACGGGTAACAATTAACAAATATTTTTTTTCTTTATAATAATTACGTAAAATCTGTGCTTGGAGTGATTTTCTTGCGTTCTAGTTGGTTGATTTTCCTATTTATTTTATTATTTAGTATTTTTTGCTTCCGAGACTACACGGAGAGAAAATTCCTATGAAAATTACTGTGCTCATACTACAATCGACGTGTAACAGGCGAACATATCCAATTTTACCGTACAAAAATTGGATATGTTCGCTTGTTACACGTCGATTGTAGTATGAGCACAGTAATTTTTATAAGAATTTTCTCTTCGTGTACTAATAACGTAGCGGAAGCATTGTGATCACTTTTGAAAAATAAAAAAATGTTTCCCTCCAAAATAAAATTTTTTACGCACGTTTTACGTTTTAGAGCTTCCTGAACAATTTTGGTTTGGTGCTTGTCCGCCCGTTCGTCTGTCTGTCCGTCCGTGTGTCGCCAGTTTGCATCAAGTGGCATAACTTTTGAACTATTGGTTTGTTTTTAATGAAATTTTCAGAAATTATGCAGTTTGGTTCCTAGATGGTCCCCTATTAATTTAATCGAAATCGGAGTAACGGTAGCTACGCCACTACCATGTTTAATATACTAAATTGTCAGAAATTGTCAGAAATGATGCGGTCTGGTTCCTAGATGGTCCCCTACAAATTTCATTGCATTCGGAATGTCTTGTCAATATATGTCAATATCTTATTTACTGCTAGTCCTACTGTTTTAAAGTCTTTTACGAGTACGAGAAAGCTGTGTGCCACACCCCATTGGCAGCGTGTTTTTTCTTGAGATTTGCATTTCTACAACGAACATCTGAATGTAAAAGAACATGTGAATTTAAATTGAGACATATTATCATCAATTTCACAAACTGAGATAACTCCAAAAAATTTTAAAATTAAAATACTTAATTCGAGCAATTTTTAACATTATCTTAAAACGGTAATCCCGAAATTTTTATCATTTCCGTTGAGTATTATTGAAAATTATCTTGCTACCCCAATCTAGTAACTGCTATTTAAAAAAAAAATTCAGCTTTTTAAAATGTTAACACGTGTATCTTACAACAATCATAGGGCTGGCAACATTGTATGATATTTTTTTATCTATTTATTTAAAATCGATAAGAAACTTTATAATGCCTCCTATAAAATCTATCAGAATTGGATACGTCACTTACATTAGTCGAATTAACGGCAACATGCATATTTATTTAACCGAGTTTTGTCCGAGTGATATTCACATTCTTTAGAAAGTTCATAAGTACTCCGAAACAATACTTTCAGTTCATGTAATTAAGCGAATCCTTTGCAGTTCCGTTTAATTTAAATTACACACACAGATTCCTTTTTTAGCTGACAGCCAAAATTAGATTTTGGTGCTTTATTACGGCAGTCCATTCTTTACTAAATTTCGAATAATAATTTTTTAATCACACTCAGCTTTTTATATCCTTTACAATATCTTAATTGATTTGAATCTCTAATATTAAGATCAAAAAATTATTTTTAAAATAATTATCAAGAACATTCGCCATGAGATAAGCAAAGACACAAAAACTTTTTTCTTAACACAATGACGGTCATGAAGAGTTATGACGAAATGACCAACTGATACCCTATTTTGATGACTAATACACTTGTAAGAAATTGTCGACGTCGTACTACGTGGTTTACGAGTTAGTAAGGTTTCACTAGATGTCTTATGACGTCAATGGTTACATTAGGTTCCCACTTACATAAAGGTATTAAATTAAGTTCCCATTTATATAGATCAATATTAAATAAGGCCACCTTACGTTATTTTAAACGTCCTTATAAAATATTAACGACTCTATTGGAATGTTTTACGGTTAAGGGGGACCACTAGTGTGACCACTTGAAAGAAAGGTGATTTTTGGGAATTTTTTTAATGAAAACTACTGTATGGAATGTTTTAGTATTTTAAGGATATATTCGTTGATATGTAATAAATGTCCCAAGGCTCCAAAAGAAGTCCCCCCACTGCTGCAGTGATAGCGACCTTCACAGTGCCCGAAATTGAAAAAACCAAAAAGCCTATTAAACTAGAAAATATTGTCCGTGCCATGAACCTCAACCGAAAAAAAAGTTGAAATTTGACAAAATGACCGAGTTTTTAAAAAAAAGTATCAAATTTTGCGCAAAAGTTCAATCGGAGAACTGGAGGTTCATGGCACGAAGAAACGTATATAAAAGAAGCTATGCAATAAGAATCAAATCGCTCGGATGATTTGAGTTATAACTGCAGCAAATTTTAAAAATGTAGTTTTTCTTTACTTTACCTTTTAGTTTTAATCACTGAAAATTTTTATTAAAATTATTTATGATGTACTCACTATAACGGTCATAGTAAAACTAGATGAGTCGTTTAAATGTGCCAGTCATTTAAATGTGCCTTCTCCACAACATGTGACTGGCAGCCAGGTCAAAGTTAACAATGAAATTCAGAATCCGCGCTTGATGGCTGTAACTCAAAAACTATCCGAGGTGTGCATTTGAAATTTTAGTATGTCATTTTTAATGGTATAGACTATCGAAATAGGAAAAAAAAATTTACAATTTTTTCAAAATGTCATACTACTGATCCCCCTTAATATCATATTTTCTGATAATTTCATCAACAAAAATATTGGGACTTCATTACTGGGCTTTTACATTCGTCTCGTGAACGTTGTTTTAAGGTGATATTCTTGTATAAAAATTTGAAACAATCGGATTACGTATTTAATTGCACTCTCACGTAGAGTTACTTTTTACTGTAAAAGTTTTCACTTAAAAAAAATATATAAATTTTGAAGAATAGGGTAAAGTTTTTTTTTCACATAACTCTTTCTTTAATTCGAACTATAATGGCATTCTTTTAGAATTCTATATTATAATTAACTAGCTGTACCCGCGATGTCGTTCGCGCGACGCATTGTTACAAACTCAAGGAGAAGTATATGTATAAGTGTAATAGTTATACAGAACTTGCATAGAACAATAATTTTTCAGCAATGCATGCAGATGCTCAAAAAGGTTTTTCTATTTTCCCGTGGGAATGAGACATTTTCCCGGAGTAAAAAGTATATTAAATGTTGACCCAAGTGATAAATTATCACCACACCAAATTACATCAAAATCCGTTCAATAGCTTTTGAAATAGCACGTGTGCACGTGCTCAAAATGGTTTTCCTATTTTCCCGTGGGAATGAGACATTTTCCCGGAATAAAAATTATCCCAGATGTTGACCCAGGTAATAAGTTACCATTACACCAAATTTCATCAAAATTCGTTCAATAGTTGTTGCGTAATAAGTGCACATGCTCAGAATGGTTTTTCTATTTTCCCATGGGAATGAGACTTTTTCCCGGAATGAAAAGTATCCCAGATGTTGACGCAGGTAATAAGTTATTATCACACTAAATTTCATTAAAATCCGTCCAGTAGTTTTTGCGTGATGCGTGGACAGACAGACAGACAGACAGACAACAATTTTAAAATTCGCTGCTTTGATATCTACATCGATAACTATTTACGCTACCAGTACAATTCTCAAAAAGTATTCCATGTACAGAAATGGTCTTGTTACAGTTTTATTATATGTATAGATTAGCTTTGATATGAGACGAATGCTATAAATGAGTCGGAATTTAAAGCTTTCATCTTACGTAAACCATCAAAACCGGGTTGTATTGTGAATGACAGTATAGCACTAGCAGTCGATTAGTTTATTACACTCGATATTGTTCATATAAGTAATACTCATAAATTACGTACAATTTTTTACAAAACTGTTTTCACATTTGATTGTTTATGGACAGAGTTTTAAAGCTACATTCCTTGTCTATATTTTATTTTTAATATTACTTATACTACTGCATTGCTATTCTTATCACTTTTGTTTTACCGTTTCGTTTCGTTCGTCCACTGTTTTCGTGAAAAACCTAAACAAGGAAAAACATCGAAATATAAGAAGAGACGAAAGTAAATTCAAACAATATTTGTACAAATAAATATTTTATAAAATTTTCCGTAAAACGATAAAAAAAGAAACACAAAAAATAAGAATATCTGTGAACATAGAATATTCATGATATAAATAAATAAAGGGATCACATAGTATATTATAAAAAATTTATTAAAAAAAAAAGAAACTATATCCCTCCAACTACTCCACTCACATCTTCAATACACGGTAGGTATACTGGGTACGTACCGTTTGTACTCCCAATCATCCCCCGAACTGAACCAAACCGGCCCATTGGTGCTCTCGTACCACCTTTTTTTATAACCCTGAGTAATTATTAAAAACTAACACAAAAATACTGGTTCGATTTTCTTCTCACTGAAGAGTAACGGCAGAGAAAAAAATAAAGAATATAAATTAATAACAATGGCTGAAAACTTTTTTAATAAAATGACATAAAAAATGTAGCACATTACTTCCATTTTGTATAGATGCTAATTTCAGTTCGTTTAATTTTATAAAATAAACATTTCGCCGCCGTTTTGTTCCGCGTCCAAAATACCCGCACCTATTTGTCATGTACAGTGCGCCCTCGAACTATTGCACATTTTTTTTTACTTTATCAGTCATAATAGTGAGGAAATTGTTTCGATACGATTATTCGAAATAATATGTTACGACATATAGATTGTAGTCTATACATAGTCTAGTACGAACGATTGTTTCGAACGAAACTTATTTCTGGATTATTATTACACATCCAGTATCCACACGGTAACTCTCGAACGAAACATTGTATTTTTACAAAATTTGGTGAAAATGTTGAAAATCCGAAAATCTTGAATGAGTTCGTTCGTCCGATTCCCAGGACAGGGTATTTTGGGGCTTTTTCATCTAAAAATTTTTTTTTGGCCAAAATTTACTAAAATGTTAAAGTTTATCAGAGTTTTTTTACACCATGCACTGAGAAAAAAATACGGTAATTTTTACGGAAATTTCTAGTAAAAACTTACGGAGCTCTCTGGTAATGCGGGCATAAGTGACAGGCAAAGGAGAAAGTACGATGAGTATAGTAAAAATTACACTGTGACTCCGTAAAAATTTCGGCGCTGTACAGGAAAAATTCTACTCTCTTACCGTATTATTTATAAGGTTTTTTCTTTTTATTTATTAATAAATAATTGAATTAAAATAGTTTAAAAAGATATTGATAGAAGGGTAAGGATTAAAATCAAATTATTAATATTGAAAAAATGTTCTGTGGTTTTTTATTATTTGTAGAAAAACATGTTTCAATAAACATCAATACATATAAAAATCTTAATTGTTATATCTTAATTATTAGTTCTTTATCAATAATAAAATAATGCGATTTTCATGAAACACAAATAACAATTCTTTGTTTTAAATGTAAAGTCCATTAAATAGTTTATTATAACAAAAAACAGAAAAGAATGAAAACGCTCATGGTACACATCACATATAAGGCACACACAACAATAAGTTAGTTGTCTGCTTGCAATAGAAGCCATATTCAAAATGACCTTCGTTTGGTGCGGACAGTTACGCATGCCAGACCAGTTAGGTATGTGCTTGCCCTTGGTGAGCATTACGATGGTGCGATGCTTGTGTGAGAGAGATGCTGAAAGGCAGGTTTCAATTTAACAAAAATTAAGTAAATTTTCCTAGTATCCACTTGAAATTTTACTATCCCATCGAATTTTACGGAGCAGTATAGGAAAAATTCTTAAGCTGGACAGGAAAAATTTTTAAATGAATCGTAAAAAATAATGTTTGAAAGGCATTTTTTATATTTTTGCTTGATAATTTCCTACCGACTGGTCACTTGAGCCTGGTTTACCGGAGGCAGCTCCGTAATTTTTACTGTAATTTTTTCTCAGTGTGGTAAAGAGCGACAAAAATCACATAAGACTAGTTTTTGAACTATTGTCCTATGTAAGCTGAGTTTCGAGAAAAATTTAAATGGGACAGTTATCATCAAGAAAGTGACATTTTTCATCAGAGAAAGGAGTTTTTTTGTCACTGTTCAAAAGTTCAAAGCACTTGGTAAGAGCCAAGTCAGATTACATAAAACTGTTTTTTGAACCATTATCTTATGTAATTCTGTTTTCAAGAAAAATATGCTACATATATGTTTTTACATTAGTATCTGATATAGTTAATTTTATTGTTCGGCTCGTTTATTTTAGGGTTCCAAAGAAAAATCTTGAAACCCTTATAGTTTCCTTATTAAAAATTTTAGCGTAAATGTCAATGCCAGAACCACTCACCCAAAAACTGAGATTTTAGTTGCTGTGGATACTTCTTATTCATCTGCTACATGTTCAGGTTGGGAACAGTTCCAAAATAAGCTCAGTCACATTGAAGATAAATTAAGAATAATGCTGTTAAGATGCAAGGCCAGTTATATACCAAATGAACACAGTTCTATCCTTTTAAAATCAGTTCTGTTTTTTAATACCATGTGAGTTTTTTGAGAGTTGCCATTTTTATTACAGCCAAATTTGTATGATAGAAATGGTACTAGAGAAGGTTCTTTTCTTGGATGTAATAAAAATATAGCCAAAAAAACACTGTCGGTTGAAGTAGCCTCAAGTATATATGCATATTTTTACCGCCTAATTGATAAATTAAAAAAAAAAATCCAAAAATTAAACTTGAGCAAAAAATTTTTTTTCCTCATTTATGTTGTTAATTAATGCATTAGATCAGTTTTATCGAAAAATTAATATATAGTCTAATTTAAAAATTTATAAGTTTGTATCATAGCTCGAAAACCATAAGAGCTATAAAGCTCCTGACTATAGCAATCAGTTGCCCCCGTCAATATCTACAACTCTTATTTGAAAAGATTTTCGATTAAATCAACGGTTTGGCTGTAATAAAAATGGCAACTCGCAAAAAACTCACACGGTATTAATTGTTAATAATAATAAGTAAACGATTTTTGTAAAAAAAAGCTGTTACAAATAAATTAATGTTCAACGGACTATTTATGATTTACTAGACGAGGTGCTAGGTGACATTGAGTGTGCATGAAAGAAGTATAGAATTTGACTTTTGATTATTGTTAGGGGGTCTTAGGTGAGTATAAAAACCCATGTCGCCGACCTCTAGGCTGGTCGACAAATTGGGAGGAGGGGGGAAAGTTGCAGAAAAAGCCGATCGGGAGATCGCTTACCGATATCTTGCTTATTATTGATCGTAGAGTGATAATTTTTTTAAATTTGTTTGCAATTTTTTTTAATTTGTTTGGAAAAAGCGGAAAATTCTGCATCCGAATATGACCTTGATCGTGATCTCAAGGTCAATGATCAGGGTCAATTCAAAAGCAAACCCAAATTCTTAAATTTTACCATTATTTTCTGTTTTAATTTTTTTACACGAAAACTGTTAGGTATATCAAAAGTTTGCATATTACATAAATTTTAGATCATTTCATTGTAAACAAACTAAAAAAAAATCATCACTCTGCAGTCAATCATAAGCAAGATGCAAGTGGTTTCCCAATCGACTTTTTCTGCAAATTAACCCCCTTCCCCACCAAGTTGTTGACCACCCTAGAGGTCGACGACATGCGTTTTCATACTCACCTAAGACCCCCTAATAATATTCAAAAGTCAAATTTTATACTTCTTTCAGTGCATACTTAATGTCAGCTAGCGCCTGGGCAGTAAAAATCAGCATTCTCCCTTGAATTGACCCTGATCATTGACCTTGAGGTCACGATCAAGGTCATATTCGGATGGAGAATTTTCCGCCCTTTCCATTTCCGGGGTCAAAAGTGGGGGTTGCCATATAAAAAAACGGACTTGACCTTGATGTGACCTTGAACCTTGACTTTGAGGTCAAGGTCAAGGTCATCATCGGATGCCCCGTAACAAATGGTAAAACTTTTGTCCTCTTCACTTATCCCAGAAATGCTTTCCCGCTGAGATTTTTGACTTTAGACTAGCCCTGTATACCTACTAAAAAAAATTAAATTTTAACGTTGCCTTCTATTCTAATTTTTTTTCACGAAAACCGTTAGGTATATCAAAAATCTGCATATGACAAAAAATTTTAGATCATTTCATAGCAAACAAATTAAAAAAAATTATCACTCTACGATCAATAATAAGCAAAATATAAGCGATCCCCCGATCGGCCTTTCTGCAACTTTCCCCCCTCCCCCCCAATTTGTCGACCACCCTAGAGGTCGACAACATGGGTTTTCATACTCACCTAAGAGACCCCCTAATAATAATCAAAAATCAAATACTATACCTCTTTCATGCACACTCAATATCACCTAGCACCTGGGCTATACTCATTCTTTATTTTTGTTAATATTCCAAGAAATTCCGTTATTTTTACTTGCCTATGATGACAGTATTCCCACGAATGCCAAGAGCTTTCTGTGCATTTGATTATTTCCTACACAACACACAATCTATGATATTATAATGTGTAGAATCTTTTCTTTCTAGTGTTTCTGTATCGTGCATCTTCATCTTTCTATCCCATCCGTTGTATATTTAGTGAGTGTGATATTTTTTCCCTATTTTGTTATAGCAATATTGGTTGCATACACATTGGTAAGATCACCCCCGCGTTTTTCTTATAAACGTTACTGTAACTAACCAAGCTTTTACCAAACCACTTCGCGTATATATAGTTTAAAACATTATAAATAGGTACTAGAAGTTTATTTGGGAGTGAAACATTAGTAGAAAAATTAAAATACACTTCAAATTTTAACGCGCAGAGCAATTTCTGGTTTATTCCATTATTAGTGGTAAAATCAACGTTTGTATCACTTCTGTGTCTTCACTATTACGTGACTATAAAATATAATTAATTGAAGTTGGATGTTGGACCGGGTCAACTCAAAGACAAAAAAATAAAAAGATAAAATTCGTAATTTGAAGGGATCGGAAACTGAAACAATAAAAAATGAAAGTAACTGTAATAAACTATTATGAAAGTCGATATTAGGAAATATGAAAATTTTTCCTTGTAATCATTTTTCACGATTTAAGTAAGTGAATTATAAAAGCTGGCCGAATTTGAATTTCATCTCCTCATTAGACAATCGGCGTCACAATTGAAAAGTTATTTTAGATTTCAAATATTTATGACGTTTACTAGAAGTGGCTTACATATAAACCCTTATATGCAAAGCTTTTTTTTTTTTAAATCCTGATGTGATACTATTCCTAAGTATATACATTTTTGTAATTTAAAAAAAAAGAATCCTATTTCAGTTCGTTAGGAATGTATGTGCTACTACTATGAATAGTACGGGAGCTAGCAACGTTTGGAAAAAAAGAATTTTCTAACGGTTGATCTTTTAATATGTTGTCTTTATTGCTGTTTCGGTTAGAGTCCGGGCTACCTCACTGCCGGTAGTGGTTGCGTTTATTAGTGCGCATCTTACCTGCACAGGTAAAAATCCTGGACTTTGAAAGAATTTTTTAAAGGGTAATTTTTAATTTTTTGCCTTTAGATAGATCTACCAGACATTAATTTTTTATTGCCAGACACTTTTATTGTTGTTAATGATGTGCCATACGCGATTTTTTATTTTTTTATTTTTTTAAATTCAAAGTACTTTCTAATGTCTGTAATTTTTATATTATGTTCTTTAAAAATAAAAAAGTCTAAAATTAATTTGCCAGTCGTTAATTCGGTTGTTAAGTTTTAAATATAAATAAAAAAGTAATGAAAAGTATTGCGGTATAATGCTTGTTGTTAGAGAGAGACAGTTTAAAATGCGAGAGAGATAGAAAGCGACGCTAGGGCATCGACAAATGGACAATATGGCGTCAGTCTAAAGCATAGATTCTGGTAGATCTATCTAAAGGCAAAAAATTAAAAATTACCCTTTAAAAAATTCTTTCAAAGTCCAGGATTTTTACCTGTGCAGGTAAGATGCGCACTAATAAACGCAACCACTACCGGCAGTGAGGTAGCCCGGACTCTAACCGAAACAGCAAGAAAGACAACATATTAAAAGATCAACCGTTAGAAAATTCTCTCTCGAAAACGTTGCTAGCTCCTATACTAGAATTACTGTATGTGCTACGGCTAATTACATGTATTAATTAATTATTTAATTAAATGATTTTAATTAATACTTATGACTTTATTGTTGTACATGCAGTATAATAATAAAATAAAAAAAAATAAAAAAAATTAATACTGACTGAAAATTAAATTTCAAAATTCACTTTTCGTTAAGAAGCTATGTTATGATAATAAGAATGAATTTCAAGGTTTAATTACAAACGAATTGTACGGTCTTAATCTTGATGAAATTTATAAATTAAATAGACATGGATAGTTTTCAAACGAATTGCAAAGTTTGAGATCTTGAAGCTGGTATTGCTAAAATACATATTGTAAAAGGCGGACACACTTAGCCTCGCTAGTCACTATAAAATTGTAAATTTTTAAAGAATTTTTTTTTTAATTTTCTTTTAATACTATTTTGAAACTAAACCTTTTTCTTTTAATGAAAATATTCTTAAAACTTCCTGATGAGTCATTTTTGGGTTATATAAAAATATAACAAGAAGACGTAAAACTTTCAACTATATTTTGTAATGTGGATTTTCACAAAGTAAATCTTTCAAGAGTGTTTATTACTTAATAAATTATTTATTAATTCGTATTGGCAATAGTTTATTCTAAATTCATTTTTCGTAAATAATCCTCAATCACCTAAATTTATTCTATAAAGGAAACCTTATTTTTCGTTCAAAAAAACCCTATAAGTTAAAATTTGAGTCACTCATCATTTTGCTGAATTGTTGAAGAGTAATACTTACTCCTACGTATTTCTTTTTCATTGTACCTTAATTATTCCCCGCTGGTTTTGATAATTACATTTTAACATAATTCATTACATCTGTGTTTTTATAATATTTAAAATTTACTATCTTAAAAAAAAAATTTTTGGAGAAAAACAAATTTAATTTTTTAAACTTTTTTGTAATGAAAAAATGCAATATTACACTATGAAATTTATGTTAACTAATAAAGAAAAAAAATTTAGGTGGGATCACCATGTCGTAGGTAGAAATATACCCATGTAGCAATCTTAAATGTAACTTGATAAAAAGGTGAAAATTACGTAAAACAGCCATTAGCAACAATTTACACAAGTGTAGGTGAGCTGACTCGCCTTAAAACGGCCGGCCGGTAAGTTCGTAACCGTGATGTATACCTATACCGGTTAGTTTATTGTTTTCGAACATACGCGAACACATAGCGCAAAAGAACGCGCGACTAAAACCTCTAATGAAAACTATAAAGTATCAAGAATTATGTCGGTTGATAACACGTGTAATGGGCGGCAAACGCAAAAAACATAAAAAAAGAGAAATGGCGAGTGTGGAAATTATTGAAATCATATTTTTGAAAAATTGTTTTTGCATATTCGAATACTAATTGTTGTTGAAGGTTGTGCTGTCTCCCTTATAGCGCGCATATTCCCATTTCATTTTTTTTTGTAATATTTATAACTATGTTTTATTAAGTTTTAAAAGAATATTTTCTTTGTTTGTATGTTGTATGTTGTAGCTCCAGTGTAACAATGACAAGTGTAGGAAATATATTACATAATATACTATTTTTTATATTAAATTTTTACAACTGCAACGCGAAAAATGGGGGAGCGTGGAACGCGTGTTCAAGGTGGTGATAAATTTTATTAATATTTTAGATTTAAAAAAAAAAATGGTTTTACGAGTGTGAAAAGTTTGCGAATCAAATTTTTAAAAATTAAAACATATTTAAATTTACTTGATACAGTGTGTTTCAAATTTAGCAACACAAAGATAATTCAATTGTGAAGTTTGAGAAACGTATTAATTTAACTATTATGTACAATTATTTTAACGAAATAGAAAATAATGGTAAATATTATTTTATAAAAACGGTAATTGTCATTTGAAAGTAAAGCAAAGCTATGTCTATGTACCTGAGATAAATAAGGCTATTTACTGTGTTGTAAGTAGGGTTTCCGATCTCGATTCGATTTTATCGAAAATCGATTTTTAGTGAGCCGATCTTCGATTTTTCGAATCGATTCTTTGAAGACCAAATCGATACAGAGATCGTGAAAAATTTACGTTATCCAAGATCGATTTTTCGAATTTAAATTAGAATATTTTTAGTAAAAATATGATATTTTTTTCAAAATTATTGTAGAATATATTTTAAATATTTATGTTGTTAAATAATTTTACCGCTTTTATGATTCATTTATAGAAAATTGAGTCAAATTTTGGATTCATATGACTCTTTTAGTGCAAATGGGAAACCATTTTATTGATATTAAATTTAGCAGTTTATCGTCAAAGGAAATTGAAAATTTTTTTGAAACTGATTTGTGATTACCTAATAATAAACTATTAAAACTTTTATATATCTTTTATTTCCTGTAAGTACAAAAATTGAATCGATTTTCATCAGATCGATCTTTTGTAGGTCGATTTTCGCCTGCCTCGATTTTTGGTTTGATGATTGGAAACCCTTGTTGTATGTGTCTCTTTATTCAAGAATAATGTTTACTTCAAACTTTATCTACTCTAGTATGTATTGTAGGTATTACAAATATTCTAACTAGTAGTAAATTGCCAGCTAGATGATACCACATTTTATTCTTTTTATGGAGTATATAATTACTAAATAGGTAAATTCTTTTAATTATAATAAGTTTGGTAAGCTAAAATTAATTTGTAATGCCTCCACTACACTCTCGATCCAGGTTCCTCGTCAAAGTACTTACTCGTTAAAGTTACTTACTCGAAGCCCGAGTAGTATCACCATATGCTCGTAGAATTTCGTAATGATCTCAGTGATGGAGACTGTATGTATCTACACTCAAAGCCATCTGAATACAACTGAATGAATGCTAAAGAAGTGCCGAGTAGGCCTTGAGTAGTGTAGTGAGTCCCTTCGTGTTCAGATTTCGCCCTCTTTAACTCGGACAAAAAACCGACACGGAATGAAATATGGTCGAGATGAAGTGAACAAGAACAAAGTAATCTTCTACACTCTCGTACTCGGCCAACTTGAGGCAAGTTCGCGAGTAAATATAGCGCATGTTTAATGTTATTTGTAGTTGAATTTACACAATCCGTAAATTTTATATATCCTAAAAAATTGTAAAGGGTCGGTATTCTGCGTCTGTGTTGTAGCGTCGAGGCGTACGAAATTGTTAGATAGGTATCTATGTACAGTATCACCTATACAAATATACGAAAACGTAACGTATCCCTATACATATAAAATAAATCGCATGTATGTATATCCGTGTATATGTGTATTATTTTATATGATATGCAGCAGCAGTTAATTCTCTCATTTCTGCTGTGAGAATTTCAATTCAAATTGCGTACTGAATTTTACATAAATGAATAGAAATAATTCATAACTCAATGTACTTGTGAGCGTTTACGTATATTTACAATGCATAGAGAAATATTGATGAGATGCAAGCAAACATTGTACTACAACTATATGTACTACGACTAGGTACCTACAACTAACTGTAGGACTATATGTATGCGGATATATATATACATAATATGCAAGTATATGTATATTATATATTTATTTAAATGAAAGTATGGATCCAGTTAGGATAATAATAGACCAACTGGAAAATTGTCACTTTTTCCGCGAAAAACTAAAAAGGCCTAATTAATAAAACTATAGATTTTCTGAAATGGTTCGTTTTTTACTAGTTTTTTATTATAGGCCGTTTCAAATGCAATTGATCACGAGTCATCGTTAAAAAATTAAATAATTCTTATATTCGAAACAAATCAATTTTCTATTCTTTTCTAAAAACAAACTTCAAATTTAAAATATACGTAAATGCAATAATGAAAGAGATAAAACCAAGAAAATGGAAATTATTTAAATTTATAGGTGTTGAATCATGGTTAAATTTAAGTAATAAAATGGACCATAATTACTTAAGGGCTAATATTATTTTGTTTTATTATTTGATCAAATGAATGTGGACCATTTTGTTGTTATTTCTCACTTAGGGTGCTTTTCTCTTATATCATTTTTATTATAAAGGAACGTCCAAGTTGACGCCGGAGAAAAGAGATACCAAACGGTAACACCGATAACTCCGGTCCCGGACATTTGAAACAAAAACATCAAACGGCATTTTAATAGGAATTGTGTTGTCCAGTCTGCAAACTAGAATAAAGTCAAAATTTAAAAAATTGTAGGTTTAGGTGTACCACGCTTAAAAAAAATGGCTGTTGCTAATCGTCCGCTAAATAGTCCAAGCAAATTACTGATTAAAACCTTGTTTTTTGCCAAAATTAGTACCCGGAAGGGAAAATATGGAAAAAACAGAAAAAAATCCGTAGAATTCGATGAACTATTTTTAAATAACTGAATCATGTGGGAAGTTCCTCAAAATAGCGACCAAAGAAGGCCAAAAACAGTTTTTTACATTTTTTAAAAAGACTGAATTTCGTACAAAAAATGTTTCGTACAAAAGTTGTAGAACTATTTAATTCCAACCTTCTTTGTTCCCACCCTCCAAAATTTAATTCCAGGCCTTCTTTGGTCGCCATTTTGAGGAACTTCCCACATGATTCAGCTGTTTAAAAACAGTTCATCGAATTCTACGGATTTTTTCCTATCTTTTCCATATCTTCCCTTCCAGGTACTAATTTTGGCACGTAAAAATTTAAGTTGCTTGGACTAAAATGGACGAATAAAATAACTTAGTCGTCCGTAAAGTATTGACTTTTCGCGTAAGTATTGATTTTTAATAATGTTATTATTTCTTAAATAAATGAAAGTAATTTAGAATCATATTTAAAAAATCGAATTGAAAAACTAGGTGGTGAGGTTGGTTTCGGTTAGGTTAGTTTAGTTAGATTTGACAATATACCTCGATTTTTGATATAAAGACTAGGTGGTGAGGTTGCTTTTGGTTAGGTTAGGATATTCGGGCAAAGGGTAACATTAACTAACCTCACCAGTTGTCGAACAAGTTGTCCTCACACCAAAGTCGAAGTATATTGTCAAAAATAACTAAACTGACCTAACCTTAACTATTTTTACCACCTAGTTTTTATATCAAAGTCGAAGTATATTGTCAAAGCTAACCTAACCTTCGTGCAAAGGGTAACCTTAATTAACCTGACTACCTAGTTTTTATATCAAAAATCGAAGTATGTTGTCAAAACTAACCTAACCTTCGGGCAAAGGGTAACCTTAACTAACCTCCCCACCTAGTTTTCGTATCAAAAATCGAAGTATCTTGTCAAAACTAACTAAACTAACCTAACCAAAACCAACCTCGCCACCTAGTTTTTATATTAAAAATCGAGGTCTATTGTCAAAACTAACTAAACTAACCTAACCAAAACCAACCTCACCACCTAGTTTTTCAATTCGATTTTTTAAATATGATTCTAGATTACTTTCATTTATTTAAGAACTGATAACATTATTAAAAATCAATACTTACGCCAAAAGTCAATACTTTACGGACGACTAATTGTAAGTTATTTTATTCGTCCGTTTAGCGAACTACTAGACACTTCGAAAAGAAATTAGCTTTGGGGTCATAAAAATACACCTGGGATTGGGGGGGGGGGGGGGAATCAATAAGTAGGGTTTTGAAAAAAATTTTCATTTTTCAGGTATATTATTTAAGTAAACTAATTTCATTTCTTAATTACTAACCATCATCATTTCAGCAGATCTTAAGATCATTTTCAACATTGCTGAAGTTTTATGGCTTAAATTTCATATATTTTAATATCCACCGAATTGAGTTCAATCGTGTAGGTATTTACAAAATTTAACTTTGTGGAGTTATGAAAAATGAGATATAACCATGGAAATTAGCATTTTTGGCATATTTCTACTTAATTTTTTTCCAATAAAACCGTAAGACCGTAAGCTATAAAAGTTCAGTAAAAGTTTTTTTTTAATTTTTTTTTGGGGGGGGGGATTAATCGACTGGCAACTTTCAGAAAACTCCCTCTGTATATAAAAATTTAATCAGGGTAGTAAAAGTACAATCGAAATGTAGTAAACTAATGTAGTAAATTTTGGAATAGGCCAAGAGCTGAATACAAGTTTCCAGATTTAGTATATGATTCAGCTATTTTATTTATTCCCCTAAATTTAATAATGTATAAGTTATACAGGTCAGATTTCAATTTCAAATATTTTATAGCTTATTGAAATTGAATAATATAAAATATATATAATATTTAATTTAAATATAATACGTAATAATTAACATTAAATATTTTAATTGAAAATGGACACATTCATTGTCATTAGTTTAAGGGCGACCACTAGTCTGACATTTTGAAAAAATTGGATTTTTTTTTTTGTATGTTTCGATAGTCTATACCTTTAAAAATAACATACTAATACTTCAAGTGCATATCTCAAATAGTTTTTGAGCTACAGCCATCCGAAGAGCGGATTCTAATTTTCATTGTTAACTTTGAGTATTGAGAAATGTTGAAGGTTGATAGTTCGGGAGTGTCTGGACATGGCTTCCAGTCACATGTTGTGGAGAAGCTAGATCCTGGCACATTTAAACGACTCATCTAGTTTTACTATGACCGTTATAGTGAGTACATCGTAAATAATTTTAATAAAAATTCTCAGTGATTAAAACTAAAAGGTAAAGTAAAGAAAAATTACATTTTTCCAATTTGCTGCAGTTAACTATAACTCGAAGACAAATCATCCGATCAATTTGATTCTTATTGCAGTTTCTTTTATATTTGTTTCTTCGTGCCATGAACCTCCAGTTTTCCAATCGAATAAAAAATGTAATTTTTGTAGGCCAAAAATCATCAAATTTTCGCGCAAAATTTGAAACTTTTTTTAAAAAACTCCACCATTTTGTTAAATTTTAATTTTTTTTTCGATTGAGATTCACGCTACGAGCAATTCCTTCTAGTTTAATAGGCTTTATGGTTTTTTTAATTTTCGGCACTGTGAAGGTCGCTATCACTGCAGTTGTGGGGGACTTTTTTTGGAGCCTTGGAGGATCGCGAATAATTCACTGAATTTTCAATTTTTTGGTCCAAAAATTTTATCATGAATTTATTATATATCAACGAATATATCCTTAAAATATTAAAACATTCCATACAGTAGTTTTCTTTAAAAAAATTTCCAAAAATCATCTTTCTTTCAAGTGGTCACACTAGTGGTCCCCCTTAATTTTTTTTTATTAACTGAAGTATCAAAAATATTTTATTTTTATTTTTTTTTTTATAATTCCTAAAATTCTAAATTAATTTATAGGTATTTATAGAAGCAAAATTAATAGAGTACTTATTATTTAATTAAACAGTGACATAAGTACGTGATATATGTTATTTTAGAAAGTACCTTTGTACAGTTTTTCTACTTTTTTTCTTCCGTTATAATATGCGGGTTTAAAATATTTGTTTTTGTGGTTTATTCGATAAGATCTTTTTGAGGTATTTTAATTTTAATGATTATAATACGAAATTGTAATGTATAAAAATATTTGATATTTTTATGTTTTAATAACAGACCAAAATAAAATTTGTTGTTTTATTTTAGTGTTAATTTTTATTACTTAATTTCTTGTTTTTAAATAAACGCCATGGCACGTTTATTGTTGTTAATTTTATTATTTTATTTTTATAAAAAAAAAAAAAACTTTACCAACTAATGATTATATTTAATAATAAAATTGACAGATATATTTGTATAAAACACAAACCGTAGACTCGGTGTACAACTTTTTGGGGTACAAGGAAATATTGTGTATACATTAAGTATATAGCAAAAATCTATAGATTTTTCTAAATTGTTCTTGCAAACGGCTCTTCATTGTTACAGTAAAATTTAGTAAATCTAAATTGGACATCCGATAAATCAACTGTTTGTGCTGTGCTGTCTTGCTACATAAGAAGGTGGGGGTAAGACGGTGTAGTTAAGTTTTGAGGATGATCGAAATTTTTAAAATCAAGATGTTTAAATTATTTTTACCATCTTTGATAACCGCTCTTCCAAATTAAACCCAGAAAATAACTATAAATATTTAACATTTTCATAAAATACGTAAATACAAAAGACTGTATTTCTCTTGGGTACCCGCAGGCCCGACGAGAAGGTGGGGTAGCTGGAGTTGTAGCTCCGGGCCCGGGATGGAAAAGGGAGCCCGTAGCAGTCGGTAGGGATCCGGAACAAGATGAAAATTTTTTTGCTCCTCAAAAAAATAGCTGTAGAAATTAATTTTTAAGAGGTTTGCTTTAGTCCCGGGGTCCGCCATTTCTCTCCACTGCCCTGGGTACCCGTCTTGTCTCACAGGTATCAAAACGTAAAACCATTTTTGGCTCTAACATTTACTTTCACTGTTTGCGGATCTTCCACTATTTACTTCCACTGTTTAACTAACTTTAATTGAGACGACAGACCAAACTTGAATATTTGCTTGCGATTGATGTGTTCAGGTGGTGCGTGCTAATAGAGGTACTCCGTCTTGTCTCTTTACTTTGACTTGCCCCGCCTTCCCTTAAAACTATATTTTTAATAGCATTAAATGATAGTTAAATAAAAAATATTATTAAAGAAACTAGATCAATTTTTTTACTAGTTTCAAAGTTTTGATTCCATAAGAAAAATCCTACAATTTTTGAAAGAGGTAGATATAAGAATAAATGCGGTTATTTACAATATGAAAAATCATCGTATTGATGTAAAAACAAAGAATTACACATTTGCATCCACTATAAGGATTTTTGACAGACTAAAGGTAAGTACAAACCAAGTAACAAAATTGCTGGCAACATATTGGCAACGTATTGCCAACATGCATCCCATCAACAAGCAAAATGTTGACGGATACACGTCAACATTGAGCGGCATCACATCAAAGAAATTTGTTGAATGTTGCTTGTATCCGTGTTTCCCATTTCAAATGGAAAACATCGGTCAGTTTGGACGGTGTTGTCAACAAACTGCCTCGATTACATTCAATTTATTATTTGTACATACATAATATGTACTATTACGTATTGTAATATTATATACATAATATATTTTTTAAATTCCTAGTTAATCACATTGTTATTTATTTTTAAATCTTTGTTTTGGTTTTGTAGTACATGTCTCAAAACCACTTAAACTGGTAATGAAAATTTGGAGACGCTTCTAGTTTTTGAAAAAAATCATTTTAATATAAAATAATTTTAGAAATTTTAGGGGCTACCAAACAGAGAAGTTCTTCAAAATCTGATTTTGTTAATTTGACGAAATTGCGGAACGAGGTACCGTCGTTCGAAAGTAAATCAGCCCTTAAGTTATCGGCATAGCTTGTTCCATTTTTTAAAAATTGTCTTTGCCACCATCTTCTTTTTCGTTTTTGGGCATGGGCAGCTATTACAATGAAAGCAGCACTCGCACCAGCAGCAGTAATCGTTTGTTCCATTTTTACTGTGAAACTGCCTTTAGTTTGAATGCACTACTAGTTTTGGTTTAGACATGCAACATTGTTAACAACATGTATCTAGATACATATTGCTGTATCCAACAAATATGTTGCTAACACCGTCAACATGTTGCCAACATTTTGTTACCCGGTCTGTACATACCTTTATTGATGTATGTTTCTTCTGTGTAGTGTGCTGTTTAACTCTTGGATTCAAATTCTCTTGTATTCCTAGGGTATATATACATACTATATGGTACCATGGGTATGAGCCCTTGTAGGCTATACATTAGGTTCTAGCTTATTAGATAGTTGGGACCGTATAGATCCAAAAAGCCTTTAAACTGTCACACTACTTACTCATTCTTATTAAAATCATTCATTATTTGGTACGCCGAATCCACGCACAAAAATATACACTTTGTAGCTAAATGACTTTATTGAATATAAATTTGTGTTTTTATAAAAACAATTTTTTTTTAAATGTAATATTCATAAATTATTTATTGCACCGTAACTATTTTTATTATATTTAAATTTTTTTAAAACAAAATAAAAAACGATTAAATTATTGTTTATTAACCTTGGATTCAAAATATAAGTTGTATTTTTATTATTAGTATTATTATTAACGTCATGTTAATAAAGGTAAAATAATTTTATTGCTGGAACAGTACGTAGTTCAAATAAAATAAGTAAAATACTTTTGGAATTACTTTTTTGGTAACGATTTTATTTTTGAGAAACAGTTTAAATTTTTTTGTAACAGCACTATTGTAACTAAAAATAAAATTGTTAGACTTGTAAGTTTTGCTTGTTGGTATTGAAAACCGATTAATTTTCATTAAATATATTCTGGGTGTAATGTAAAAGCCCCTTTACTCGAACGAGATTCAATACTCGAACAGTTTTGATATTTATCGGTTTCTTTCAGAAATAACTTCATTAATACATAAAATTAAAAAAAATTAAATAAATCGACGCAACGGGATCACATATCATTATCCGGATAAACATTACCTATAAAACGTGTGGTCTTCCATCTGTGTATGCATAGAGGATGATACGGTAAAACGAATTGAATTGCATATACTTTGAACCTTGCATTCCATAATCATTGACCTCATAGTCATATTGATTCATCCTTACTTGCTTATTCGCTCATTCAAGTTACACTTTAGCTTGATGCAAATTGTTAACACAGAAAAATAATTCGAATATTTGTAAAAAGTTTACACAACTTTTTAATAAATAAAGAAATTAACATAATTATGAAATTTCCTTTTGAACGTAAACAGTTTAATTATTCTTCTGAATAATTTCTCTGAACGAATTTTAAATTTTGAGGACTCTCAACTCAGAAACAAGACTTAATTTTCAAATTCAAGCTCCATTAAGGCATCCCTGGTGTCTTGGCCTTTTGACAGGCATCCGAATCGACTTGTCGAAATCCGTTGAGTAACCTTAGAGTTGTGTGATATTCACAAAAATTTTCATAAAGTATTGTGGGATATAAAATTAGTTTTTGTAGTAAGTGGGAATGGGGCAAAAAAATTACTCCCGACGATATTTTCACTTAAAACTCATTTAACAAATGAAGCCAGTAACCATAAATAACTTATTTCGTAGAGAATTTCAAGATATTTGATTTAAAAATAATTACAGGCCTATAATTCTAACAATTTTACGCAAGCAGAACCACGGGTATATACACTGTAACAAAAAATTACTACTATAATAGTAGGAAATAGGTTTCCTATTTTCATAGTAGTAAAATTACATACGCGACGTAATGTACATCTTTGTGATGTACACTAAAAAATATTACGTCTTAAATATGTAAACTGTACATATTTGTTGCGTACAATACGAATTAAAGATGTAATTATTACACATTTAAGATGTACCATACACAACAGGTATGTAAACTTTACACACATAATGTGTACACTTTACATCTCCTATATGTATTAAAATATAATATAATGTGCTGCCTATAATATAATGTAAATGTTAATATAATACAAAATATTTAAATAATAAATACTTCCAAATAGGTACCTACCTGTTTAATACTTTATTCTTAGTTATTTTTAAGTTTCATCAGTCCTGAAAATACATTATATGTAGAAGAAGAAACTATTTAGTGAAAATGAGTATTAGACATAGATAATAACATCATGACTAGAATTCAGTAATATTATATTTATAATATAATTTTAATTACAAAATATACTTCAAAGTAATCCCTAAACTATAATCACTTTTTGTAAATAGTCATTATAAAGGGATAATTCAATTAAAATAACACGTTTTTGTAAAAATAATTTTATTTATTAACATATATTTAATATTTAATAACATATATCACAAAATAAGTTCAGACAACCAAAGTTACAAATAAGTATTAGAAGCTAAACATTATTTTGTTCAGTTTTACTACTAAATATTTATATTTTATAGTCCACAATAAGTTTTAACAAGCACTGCCATCACTAGGTAAATTTTGTCTTAAATAACACTGAAACTGAATTATTTATCTTTCACCAAATATAACACCAAAGTAGATCCAGTGTTCAGTCATGTTGAATGCACGTCCATTGCCTGATTTTATACTGTTTAAATAAATACAATATTGAATTTCTAATAAGGATAATTTTCGAATATTTCTCTTTATAATATTGAATTTCTAAACTCATCAAAACACTTTTTTACAAAAAAATTTTAATTGTTAAAACAGTTTAAACCATTATGAAACTACATTGTATAAAATTAACCTCGAATACATAATAAAATAAACTTCAAACATGTACAAGCCAATTCAACAGAAGCCGTCAATTGCGCAGAATCAATCACATGATGCCAATAAATTACATCCAAAAGATGTGATATTACACAATTGTAGTAGTAAACTTCAAACATATGAACAAGCCAACTCAGCTGACGCCGTCAATTGCGCAGAATCAACCACGTGATATCAATAAATTACATCCAAAAGATGTAATATTACACAATTATAGTAGTAACTGCAAACATATGAACAAACCAACTCAAGTGACGCCGTCAGTCGCGCAGAATCAATCACGTGATACCAATAAGTTACATCCAAAAGATGTAATGTTACATAATTATAGTAGTAAAATCACAGATATATCTCAGAATACATCTTCAGTTGTGTAAAATAATCGCAATTACATATCAGTTACGTAAAATTACACCTCAAATATGTAAAAATAACAAAAAAATATTTTTGGCGTAAATTTACTACTAACTAGTAAATTTTACTATTATAGTAATAGTAATATTGCGACTATAATAATAGTAATTTTACACTCATTTTTTACAGTGTAGCTAAAACTGTATAGAGTTGTACAATATATGTATAAAATTAATGTATTCCGTTGCAAGAATTTATCGAAAACATCAAATTGGAAGAAAGAATAGACACCCTAGCGAAGCCAGATTGCTAGTGTTTAAATAATATAAAATAACACATTAAGAATTGCAGAATGTTTTAAAGAAATTAAATAACGAACAATATAAAAAAATAATACTAATAAGCACTTAGCAATGAGGTCAACTAACCGCTAGCGTTTGTTTCAGCAGTCAAAGCATAACTGTTTTCATTCTCACATTACAGATTTTATTGCACTCCCACGAGTTACCCCCGCTGTAGAAGTTTTCGCTGCAAAAAAGGAAAAGATCTTAGGGCTGATAGAAAAATAATTTTTTTTTTTTAAATATTGTTTTTACTGAATGGAATATAGTTAACATTTGACTTCTAGTCAGTCAACATATTTGAATATTATTTTTTTATTTTTTTTCACAAGAATCATAATTAAAATTAAAACTGGTTACGCTCAGTGCCAGTAATTTTGTCCGGTAGGTGCAGTTGTTATATCAACAGTGGACATTCTCCTTCACAAACCAGTGACCATTTTTGTTCAGGATATAAACATCTTTCCACTTCAAGTTGACACTGATTTCCAAATACTCTTAAAATTCCGTTGCAGTCACGTGCACATACCGGATTAAAGTCGCGTGTACAAGCAATGTTGCATCGGCAACATTCTCCTTCGTAAAGGAATGTCAATTCTTTTTCAGGATTTAAACATTTCTGATAGTTCATTTCACATAAATTGCCAAAAGTAATAAATTCCCCGGTACAGCTACGTGCACAAACTGGATCATAAATTGCTGTACAGATTGGATTACAAGTTTGACATTCGCCGTCATACAAGAGTGACCATTCTTCTTCCGGTTTCAGACATTGTTCAAGATTGAAGTAACAGGCATTTGAAAATGTCACTTGCCGTCCCTCACAGTTTTGGGCACATACGGGTTGATAAATGTCTGCACATCGAAAATTGCATCGAGATTCTTCGCATGGTGGAATGATGATTGGCGGTGATTGCACTGGTAAATTGATGATTTCTTGTTTGACTTCAATTTTACGATTTGCGTACGAAATTGAGATCATTGAAACTATAAAGATAACGTTTTTATTAGTTATTTCTATGGATGATATTAATAAAAATCATTATGATATGAGTGGAGGACGAGCAAAGTGGTGTAGGAGCTAGGATTTGATAGGAATTCGTTTGCAACCGCCTTTATACGGAAGTGTGCCGATATTCATTTGGAATTATGAATGAAAACTGCAGAAAACCTTAACCGGCCTTTAGGTTTGAACCCTCGAGCTACTAGTTCACAAGTCCCGGTGCCTAAACACGTAAACTTGACGGACTGACAGGCTAATAATTAAAAATTTAAAAAAAAAAAACTACTTACCAAATAACGTGAATGTTGCGAGTTTATTCATTTTGTATTTTTTTGTAACACCCTTAACTAACTTGAATGTTTTTCCTTTATGTTCAGCTGGTTCTGACTTGGAATCTCATTGATCTAGCTACTTTTTATAGTATTTTTTTGGCATATTAGTCATAATATTAAATTAATGATAAAATTTCTTAAATTATTTGGATTCCGTTTGCATTTTCCGCACAATATAATCAGTAATTCGATAGTATAATCGTCAATTTCGTGACCTTTTGTAACATATTTTTACAGGAAATAATATGTGTTTTTATCAGTATGTAATTCATAAAAAAAATCAGGTGTTAAATTGTTTATAATCAGATAGTTTTCATTTATTATTTGTGTTAAAAATGTGCACAGATAAGTAAGTATACAATGTATATGTATATGAATTTTCTGCATTGTCAGGTAGTTTTGTTTCAATGAGGAAACTGTCTTTTTTTTAATTAATTAAAATATCAAATATCTTAAAAATAAATTATTCAAATTCTTTGCACCTTGTGGTCACCCATCAAAAATATTAAGAAGGCCGGAAATTCTAAAATATGAAGTTTTACTAGATTTACAATGTATTTAACGATAACCTACATATATGTATTATTAAGCCTATATGTTAAAGAAACTCTTAAGCTGACTTTCAATTTTTTCAATTTTCATAAATATTTGGAAAACAAAAATGAATTCCCCAACAAAAGAAATTTTCGGTTGCAAAAAAAAATATAAATATTAATGTAGACTAACTGAATTTATAATCATCTGTAGATATATTACAATCAATTTCGTAAATTTTTTTTACTCTTAATTATATGAAATCTATTATTAAGTCAGTTTAATTTTACAATGTAAAATAATAATATTGTAATTTGTTGATATTATTTCGTTTCTAATTCTTATAATCATGTACTTTTTATTGAAATTGCGACCTACCACAGTGTCATCCTGTGTATCGCTGATCATCTGCTCTCTGTTGCTGTTGCTATATACAATAAAATCATATAATTTGAATTTGTTATTGAATTGAATAAGTCATAATCTCATATTAATTATTTTTATAAGTACAGATACTTATTTGGTATGCTTTTTTCATGTTTTGTTTTGGCTTATTTGGTATATTGCGTATAGATTTTGTAGTCCGTAAAATGTTGATATAAATTTTTAACAAAATAATTTTTGATTCTTGAAATTTTTAAGAATGACAGTGTCACTCACGAACACTGAGTTTCGGTGCGGCCCAAGTTTTGGCTAATTTTTAGTCGAAACCGAAACCGAAGGTTCGGTCGGTCACTATTTTTTTTAGAAATTCACCTACTCTAGTTAACAGTCGATAATTCGTGAACAACTAGTCGTTAAAAACTCAATAAAAAACAAATCTTTGAGAATACTTACAAGGATTATCACGGGGGTGTACTCCTCCGATTTTGTTTATTCTTTGATATGTTGTAGAATATCAAAAAATAAGAGACACGTATTTTTTTTAGCGGCTATAAAACAGTTTTGAGGGGTGAAATCACCCTTCAAAAATTGGGGTAAAAATTTAATTTGTCAGATATCTCGGAAACGGTAAGAGATAGAGCAAAAGTTTAAGTCGGCGATATTACTAATTTTTTAAAGAGCTATCTATTGATATGCAACTTGTTTAAATTACATCAACGGAGGTGGTTGGGGGTTAAAATTTAGGGGTTAACTTTACGAAAAGAGGGTAAAAAATACAGTATATTACAATTTTGTTTACATATTTCAAATCTAGGGGAATAATCCAATTGACCTTTTTTTATGTTTCAAATTTTTTTTGATATGTTGTGGAAGAAATTCTTTGCTTTGGGGCCCTCTAGTGTAAACCCGACCATCCGAGCTGAATAAATTTATTTTTGTCCATCATTTATTTTTCTCCAGTTTTTTATGCCTTCAGGACCATTCCAGATAATATGACCAATGCAAATTTTATCCGGTTTTTGTTATTTTTAAGAGTCGCCAAAGAAGTTCCCCATTTATCTACCGTTAAAATTATGTTCTTGCAGTCTTCTTCGTACAGTACGTGAACCAACATCAAGATTTAATTCAGCCTTAATGCTTATCGAAGACTTGAATGGATCTTCTTTGAAGTATGAATGATGAGTCGATCAGTTTGGACCGTACTTTTTCTTTTTACCCCACGATTTTCTTTAGTTGGTTTTGGTTTCAATGCATTTTCAACCATTTTCTTTCAACAACCGACAATTTTAACTATTTCACGTTGAAATTTTCCCCCGTCTCGTCGAGTTACAATTTTTGTTCTTTCTTCGAAAGAGCAATGTATTTCATTATCAATCTTGACATATATTTGAATCACTGCCACGATGTTGTGATGCCTTGTTAAAAAGTGATGGTCAAGCTACTAAATACTTATTAAAATTGAATGATTGGAACTTAAATATTTGAATAAATTTAGGGTTTTAGATACAAAATATGTAATGGCTCTATTTTAATGACCACGTAAATTTGTTTACTTTTCCTTATTTTACTAATCTTTTTATAATGAAATTACTTTTGTTGTTAATTTTTATGTAAATTTTACATACTTATTAGAATACATATTTCTTTGATAGCTACTTCTTTCTTTTATGCAAATTTTATGAAATTCTATACAGTGGCTCTATTTTTGTGACCATCACTATATATATATATATATATATATATATATATATATATATATATATATATATATATATATATATATATATATATATATACCATGTGAGTTTTTTGAGAGTTGCCATTTCTATCACAACCAAATTTTTATGATAGAAATGGTACTGGAAAAGGTTCTTTTCTTGGACGTAATGGAAATGTAACCAAGAAAAACACTATCGGTTGAAGTAGATTCAAGTACATATGCATATTTTTACCGTCTAACTGATAAATTAAAGAAAAGTTAAAAAATTCAACTTGGGTAGCAATCCTGAAAGCAATCGGTTGCCCCCGCCGATATCGACAACTCTTATTTGAACAATTTTTCGATTAAATCAACGGTTTGGCTGTAATAAAATTGACAACTCTCGAAAAATTCACACAGGATATATATATATATATATATATATATATATATATATATATATATATATATATATATATATATATATATATATATAAATTTTAGTGAAGTAGATTTTCGGGTTTTAGAGGCTCCAAAACAAATTTCTGCCATAGTCCCAGACTTAAGTCTTACCATAAGTACTGCTGTAAAAGTACTGCTGTAGAATTTCCAGAATGGATATTCGCTAAAATCTTTGGCAGTTTTCTCTATATGAATAAAGGTTTCACAGTATTGTTTGATACTGGTAGGTATATTATAAATATTTCAAAATTTTTCGTAAGTATTTCGTAAACTGAAAAATACTTGGTAGTAAATAAAATAAAATGAAATACCACTGATCTAAATAGAGAAGAAACATTCTTATGATTATTATTAATTTAATTGGTTCATTGGCCGAAAATATGAAATAGCGTACAGTAAGTATATTTTTTGATGCAAATATGTAAAATTTATAATAATTATCATTTGAAATAAATATTGAAGAGACGGTGTGACGTAAAAAGATGCGCATTAGTTAGTTGTTTGCCGCTACATTTATTTATTTATAATTTGTTTGAATACTATGTGTGTTAATTATAATTTTCAAACGGCTCTCTCTGAATTGCATCGCTATACGTTCAGTTGAATATATATAGTATTACAACTCTAAGAAAAAAGTAAACGTAATAAAATTTTACAAGTTGGATTTACACTATAGCAAAAAATGAAATAAATTATTTTCAATACGAAACTGCCCTCTTGCAGCAACATTCATAAATATTATTTTTCAATTAAAAATAGAAAATAGTAATACAAAACACGATTTAGAAATATTAAATTATAATTTAAAACTATAGTTTTAAAAATTATATACATTCATTTAACTTTTTAAATTATAATGCGTAATTAAATTAAGAATTTCATTTATTATTAAAATACATAATTCAGTTCTTAAAACATACACAGGATATTATAAATAAAAAAAAAGAATTGCACTTTACATTATAAAAAAAAAACTAATGTATACATAACGGTAAACAGCGTCAACGGCGTCAACAGTTCCATATAAAGTGTACTAGTTGTCAAAATAGTGTATTCTTGATTTTTTAACTTATATCAATTAGTTTTTCGGAATTATTCCTATAATCGTCAGGGAGTTAAGATCAAAAATTTTAGCCACTTAAGCGGCTAACCCGAATTAACTCAGGTTGATGACATTTGTCGATTGTGCCGCCATTTTATCTATCGTGCTTGTCATATATCAAAATTTTAAATGGGGTAAACTCCATATAGCTTCTATTTGTAACACAGATTCCAATTTAATTTGCACAACACTTTTGATGCTGGCATGTAAAACAGCAATCGTCCAGTTTAACAAGCCGCTTAAAAGATTAAAATGGTTACCCAACTTGACTACAGCGCCACAGTCACTACTTTGTTTCCATTAGACTAAAGCCATTTTGTTTATATATTTATTTTGTTTCGAGCACCTCGTGATTCATTTTTAATTGTTATTAATTTTGATTCTTTTGTAACATTTTTCTAAATTTTGTGTAACACTGTTTTCTTAGTTTTATTATTATTTTTTTTATTAATTTTAATTTTATTAAGTTTAATTTTCAATTTTTAATATCATCACTTTTAATGATTTTGTCCATTTAAATTTTATCGAATTGTTTTATGATTTCAAATGTATACTTATGTTAAAAAAAATGTATATGTCAAATGTAATGTTAAATATTAAAAATTAAAATTATGTATTTAAAGTAACACCTTGACGGTCGCTGACGTCATAAGACGTCAACTGAAACTTTACTAACTCACATATCACGTTGCACGACGTCAATAAATCCAGATGAAGTGTATAAACGTCAAAATAATGTACCACTGGACGTTGTGTCATTAAAGGTTATGATCGTCATGGTATTAATATTTTTTCAAAACTTAACTTTTCTTAAAATTTAATATATTTATTTTTGACTGTTCGTTTACTTTTTTTGATTTTGTAGAATTTAGAAATATTTTATCCTGAAATATCATCTAGAAAAATTTGGTTTCATTACTTCCAATAGTTTCAAACAAATTCAATAATAAACATGTGCTATTTCATAGGGAGTACAAGTAAATAAAAACTTTCAAATGGTTGTACTGTAAAATTACAAAAATGTCACATAACTTCTTCATGCATTTGTCCTCTCAATTATAATTTTCGAGTGGTGTTTGTTGTTTTTTTTTTTTTATTTTATCTAAGTTTGTTATTAATTTTTACTTATAAATAATGCTAGTAACTTTTTAATGTTTTCTTATATGTATTTCTACTTTAGTTTTCCATTAAATAGAATAATTTCTTAATAGTTTTCTAAAATGAATTGAATTTGTAGATATTTAACTCAAGGGTGACACGGTATAATCAGTAAGAGTTATCAGTTACCACAAATCTACCATCAGGTGAAGACTCCGTATCTCCATGGAGAGACACATTAAAAATACCGTATGCTAGTTTTTTTTAGCTATGTAAATCCGACTTAGTTTGACAGATTTTTGTGTGAGAGAGATAAGTAAATTGAACTGTCACTGTACAAGCTGCTTTTTTATCCTTGTCATCTTATTTAACCAATCATATTTTTTTCAAAATTTTATTACCTTAACTTTTTTCTGGGAGTTGTAATATAATACGTGTAGGGCACATGATCGTTCATACCAACTAACACTAATGTAAATAACATATGTATATACTCGTATACATACATACATACTTGTCTAGAGAGAAGAGATAGACGTGTCATATTCTTACTTCCGACAGTTCATACGCACAGGTACAGTAGATTCTAGTTTTGTCGAAATATATAGTGTCTTTGTGACACTATATATTCCTCGTGCAATTTTCTAGTCTTTGTGACTATAGTATATTTTTTTAGTTTAGAAATGACGTCATTATCATCTCTTTTCAATTTATGATGCTAGCTGTCCTTTGAAAAAATTATACGATACTGATCCTTAAAATAGTACATAAATTAAGTTGATTTTCATTTTTTCTATTTCTCTCTTATTCCAGTTGTCAAATTATATAAGATTCCACTTACGGATTTGTGTATACCGACTGAAAGTAAGAAAGAAATAACATACCATTTAGTGAGGTACTATTAAATTATTTTTAACAAGAAAACCAAAAAAAGGATTTATTATTTTTTATTTGACCCACCCATTTCAATTCATATTTTTATGATACCTTACTGTGGTACCTTACTACCGAGGTATCATAAAAATATGAATTGAAATGGGTGGGATCTTATATAATTTGACAACTGGAATAAGAGAGAAATAGAAAAAATGAAAATCAACTTAATTTATGTACTATTTTAAGGATCAGCATCGTATAATTTTTTCAAAGGACAGCTAGCATCATAAATTGAAAAGAGATGATAATGACGTCATTTCTAAACTAAAAAAATATACTATAGAATGTTGCACGAGGAAATCAAAAAATACTTGTTTGCCAAAACGAATACTTAAAGGCGTAGGTACATTGATGAAATGTTTAGAGTTTATAAAATGTTTAGAGTATTGCGCTCTCATTAAATTTTTTAGTTTCAGTATCTGTCTTCTTCATATTCAGCAGTTATATGTAAACGACTTTTTTTAAGGTCTTTCGACATTATTTTTTCCTTCGTTAAAAACGAAAACACGGTACAGTACTCTAATTTAAGCATTGTATGAATTGTGTCCGACGTTGATGCTATTTAAAGGGACCAATCCTCCAAAATTACCTCAATTTTTTTCTCTTTAAATTGATATACCTATAACATGAAATATATTTCATTTGTATTAGATAAGAGAAAAATGTTTTTCTGATAATGCAAGCGTTTGTAAATAAATCCATTTCTCCGAAGACAATGATTTTTTACTAAATGTACCTTTTTCTCAATAACAGTTAAAGCTAGGACCTAGAAACTTTGTACACACATATAGGGCATTATTATACATAATACCTCCAATTGGTTTTTAAAAATATTTAAAAACAAAAAAGTTGAAAAATATTTTTTGTGTGTACTTTTATATTTAAAAAATCTATACTCATAAAAAATTTTTACCGAACAAATAAATTGAGCTAAACAAAAATCATTTGGAAAAAATGTTGAAAAAGGATGTAGGAAATAGTGGTAAAACTTTCAGATCTCTATCTCTGTAATGGTGTTTAAAAAAAAGGTACATAAGCTAACATGGCGGAAGATACGAAGATCTGCTCCCCTTAAACGAAAGCTGTTTTTAAATTAATACTATGATGTCGATGGGGGATGAGGAAAGCAATGTTGGGGAAGTGGGCTGGGAATTGGAAGATATGCGCCTGCAGCTGTTTTCTTAGCGAAATCCCAGGACTGATATTCGTCTGGAATTGTGAAGGGAAATCTTCACGAGTAGAGCTAATCGCAAGATTCAAACCAGTGCCAGTGTCTAAGCATCTTTGGTCGCTAAGCTTGCCCTACACACTAGTTTTTCGAGGTATTAAAATGTATCTCAAAAAACCTAACCTGAAGTAAAACAAAACA
The DNA here is from genome assembly GCA_035578155.1 of Brachynemurus nebulosus. Lineage (NCBI taxonomy): Eukaryota > Metazoa > Arthropoda > Insecta > Neuroptera > Myrmeleontidae > Brachynemurus > Brachynemurus nebulosus. Next base: position 15,921,310 of record JAPWDM010000011.1, on the reverse strand, counting down.
TTAAAAAAGTTAGATGAAAATCTGTTGAGCGATTTTGATGCGATAGCCTGCTACCGTATATTATAACTGTATTAAAATCACTTGCGTGATGACGGCTACTACTGTATGTTTTATAGTAGAACGGTTGCGACATGTATGAACAGCGTACGACATAATGCTATTTTAATATGACAGTTTCATATTATATGATAGTAATTTACCTGTTTTAATGACAAAATAAATCATAACAGCACATCGCATCGCCTTATAATAAATGTTTAATAATAAAAAGATTATTTTATAAATTATTATTTTATAAATATGATATGTGTGCCGCGAGCGTGCGTTTGAAGTTGGCCATTTTTTATTTTCATACATAATTGGCTGATGAGATGTATGAATTAAATAAATTGCTTCAACTGGAATTATAATAAACGACCCAACACATTATGTACATTTAAAAATATTTGATTCATATTTACTTTGTAACTGCTCTTTGTATACTTCTGTGCTAAATCTTGTATCCGACTCCAATGGTTGCAAATTTAGTCCCGTATAAACTGAAAGAAAAACACACAGAATATTCCATTGATTGAACAACCTTTTGAAATGTTAATAAAATATGAAGATAATTTTAATAGCAACAATAATAATAATGTGCAAACTAGTGAAATTTCTAATGTTAATTGATTAATTTTTCTAATTGTTCAAATTGTACTTTTAATTTTAATAGTGCATTGTTATTTTTCTTAATTACAATGGAAATAAACAAACGTTCGGGAAATGAAACTTACTAACATTGTCAACATGTTAAGTATTTCTTGTACGTCAACTTACGACACCTATGAGCTATGATGGGGTCAAAAAAGTAAAGAGAACTATTGTTTATAATCTGTCTTTCTTACGTTACATACTAAAGTAATAATGACAACGACAGATTCTACCTAAGCGGCATTGCATCGAACAAGTTTCCGGACAAGCGATGAAACTATTTTGATCCGAAATACTGTAATATATGCAATCTGTAAAATTACATCACATAACAAAAGGGAGTTTGCAACAATGAACTCTAAAAATAAAAACCCTCGAACAAAGTTTCGTTTTTGACTCTGATTTTGTTGGTTTGCTACCAAAACCGAAAGTAAACCGAAGTCCGAAACTCCAATTTTGTACCGAAATCGAAATAGAAACCGAATCTTTGAGCTAGAAATCAATGGAACTGGTGTAGATGAATCTATCTAATGATATTTTAATTTACAATTTCCGTATACTAGATGTCCTAGACTTCATAAAACAAACGAAGCAGAATGGTAGAGGACCTGAAGGTACATCGATTTGACCCCTAAATATGTAATTCGATTTTGGATAGTTTAGGAGTTATTTAATTTCAGTGTATTTTAATTACAGTTTCGCCAACAAATTTCACAATACTAGCCAAACTATTAACGCCAGCGTCATGGTTTGGTCTACCTTAGAAAGGTAGCTAAAAATTGCTTTGTAATATTATCATAGTGCAAATTCTTTATTTAAACGCAAATTATACAAACGGAAAAATAATTTGTTTAAAATTTTATTGAACTAAAATTTGTTTCTCTTATTTTGCTAAAGTTCTAACTAAAAATTTTAAAATTGTTAAGAGTTTTTAAAAACTATTTCAAAAATTCTCTTACTTTTCTTACTAATCACCTTGCCAACTTCATTTGCTTATTCTCTATTTTTTGAGATAAAAATTATATTTTTTATTTTTAATCTTAAACTTATTTTATAAGCTAAAGATATACCTACACGAAGGTAAATTTAAAAATTTATTCAACCCAATAAAGAATTTAAATAGTCGTTAAATAGTTGAATTAATTTGACGAACCAGAAAGTGAAAATTTGTAATTGCACATATTTCATAAGAATCCTTGATCCGAACATTGAATGAATGGAAATATGAATTACACATTTTTTTACAATCTACCGGAACTCCATTTAAAATATGTTTACATATTATAAGTACATTCGTACTTAAGTATATTTAAACAAACAAAGAAAATCAAAAGAGTGAAAAAGTCTGAATAATACATAAAAAATAATATTGCTATTGTTTAAAAATTGTTTATGTTAATTGATTGTATAATTATATTCAACATACTAAATATGAGTCAACTTATTATAACGATCAGTGGCATAACGTAACAAATTTTTAGTTGGTTATACAAACAAATCCTTATCTGACAGTTTAGCTAAAACCATCCAGTATCTTGGCAGTACGCAGAAGATTTTGTAAACAGTAGACGCCACGGTTGGAAATTTATATGGAGAAAATAATAAATAACAATAATGTTTGTTATTGAGTGCTGGTATTTACCGTGTATTTCAAATGTATAGTCTCTACTAGTGATGTCGGATGAATAATCGACTAATCGGCTTAGTCGACTAATTTTGATTGCATTTAGCCATTTTTAGTTGACTATTTTACCCTTGACTAAATGACTAAAATGACAATTTTTTTAAAACGACTAGTTTAACAATTTTTCTATATTATTTATTAGGCCCGGCCAGCCCCGAATCTACGATTTTTTAGAACCGGGGCAGAAACTTGAAAATGGCGCCCCCGTCTCCAACGTTTGATATAAATTGTCAAAAAAACTCATAAGTATATAAGTCCTTTAAAATTTTTTTATTTTAATAAATCTACTCCGAAAGCACTAGAAGTTGTGCAAATTTCTTATCACCAGCCCCATCAGAGATACAGGGGCGCAAAATTCAAAAATTTGGAAAAAAAGTCAGTTTTCGGAAGTTTGTAAAAATTAAAGGGTACAAGTTTCACAATTGAAATAGTGTGTATTTGTTTCATAATGGGTAGTTGTACCCGTATAGCTATTCTCATAAAAAATACTAAGGGAGGCTTAAAACATTCCTTCTATAAGAAAAAAAAATGTTTTTTTTTATGGAAGGGACGAAAATAGGTTAAATATGGACATATCACTTAAAATAAAGGGACATTTATTATCTTTAAAATGGTTTTTATTTCAACCTTTTAGAATGAACAATTTATGAAATATGTGCATTAGCATAAATGACTGCGAACACAAAAATCAGCACAAATTGGAAAACAAAAATGCCTACGACGCTTAAACGGTACAAGATAATTTTTTTAAGAATTGTTCTCAATACTACAAATATAATGTAAACAACTGGAAGAAAATTAATTTTTTCTAAAATGGTCGAGCAATCAACTTTTTTTTTAGACGATTTGATATAGACCGACCTAGTATGATTTAGGCGCCCCCTGAAACTGACGCTCGGGGCAGGGACCCCGGTTTGCCCCTCCCCCCCTTAGATTCAGGCCTGGGCCCGGCAGCGTATTTCCGTTTGCGTGTTCAAAAGGAGGCACTGTTGCCTCGAAACCCGCACGGCGCACGGTTTTGTAACGCGAGGCTCTTCTTCCGTGCCTTTCAGGTTCCCCGTCCTTTAAGCGCGTACGGGTTTGTAACGTACATTATTCTTTCAAACACATTTAGGAAAACGCTATGATTAGAAAGCTAGTCATTAGCGCTGGCAGCCAACACTAAAATAGTCATAAAGGTCACACATTTGAGCCTAGTGGAAAAATTGCCACAGAGAGTCTGGTGAATAAAAAAAGTAAATATTTAATTTTTGTGATTTTTAGATTTTAGATTTTTTGAAGTGAATACTCACGTTGTAGAGAATAGCTTGTACTCAAATTTAAGACTCTTCTATTCTTCTGACCTATGAATTTTTCCAAATATTCAATTGGATTTTATACGTTCAGTGAATAAAATGGTAGTTTTTATGAATTTTTATAAAGAATCATGTTATCGACAACGAAAAGCTCTAATAACTTAAAATGAAGGGGTTTTTAAGATGTGTCAAAAAATACTGGATTTTCTTGTTGGTAAGAGTTCTATCATTTATTGTTCCCAATCAGTTTATTCTATTGGTTTGTTGACTATAATATTGGCATAAGTTTTTTTTTTTTTGTTTACTGGGCAACAGAAAGTATTTGGCAATATTTTGGACATGAATCTCTTGGGTCGTAATTCAAGCCTTTATTACTTTTGTAGAAATATCGTTCCAATCATAGCGTTCCCTTGTACACGTGTTTGGTAGAACTGACAATACTGACCCGTGTGCGTTTAGAGGACGGCAGACTTGAATTGTACACGTGTTTGGAGTGTTACAAAACCGTACAGATTTCGAGGCGACAATGCCTCCTAATGAACACGCAAACAGAAAAACGCGGCCCCGCATACACGTTACGGTATACCGGAGAGGTATACCTGTATAGGTAAACTGCACCGGTAAACCTGAGCGTGTCTGCTAACTGCTTTCTGTGAAACTTTACAGGTGAACAGACCTGCTGAAAGAATTGAAAATCACTATTTTCTACCTGCGCATGTATGTATATCAGAGCGTGTATGTGAGTCAAACAATACCTGTACAGGTTTGGTTTCAGTTGTTTATACGTTTTCACTAAAGAAAGAAGTTTTTTGTGACATAGATTGATTATTATCTTTTTTCAAAATGTCAGACCGGAAGCGGGATCAAATTATAGAAGAATTTATAGGGATATATCAATCAGAACCCTGTCGTTGGCTTGTAAAATGCAAAGAATACCATGACCGTACAAAAAAAGATGCTGCTTATGCAAAATTAGTGAAAATTGTAAAAGTTTTTCACCATATTTTATGTTTTTTCTTTCGTTTTTTACTATTATTAGCTAAAAATAAACCAGTTTTTGCGAGCGCGTCACTCGAGAATACCTTGATGAAATCTATACGTATACCGTACGGTTTACCGTACGGTTTACCGTAACGTGTGTGAGTGCGTTGCCTGCGCAGGTTAATCTGTGTAGTTTACCTGTACAGGTATGCCTCTCCAGTATACCGTAACGTGTATGCCCGGCCTTAGACTCTAAAAAATGAAAGCAAAAAAAATTATGGGGTAGTGTAAAAATTATGAGTCCATGTATAATAAATGCACGCTCAAGTGTAATACAGACAACATAATAAACAGATACCCTCACTGCAGGTGGCCAGGATCTTTTCTTTCCAATTATATAATTTGATTTGATGTTTGAGTTCTATACGGAGCTAATTGTATCTTTATTGAATATATAAATATTATGTGTAAATATTATTCAAGTATATATCCATATTTTTAAATATGTAGATTAGATGAAAATAATAAATATTATATAGAAATATACCATTTAATTATTTTTTTCTTTATTTTATAATCATTTAATAAGAACATTTAATAACATTTACACATAATATTTATATTTTCAATTAAGATACAATTAGCTCGGTATAGAACTAAAAAATTGAATTAAATTATATATTTGGAAAGAAAAGATCCTGGCCACCTGCAGTGAGGGTATCTGTTTATTATGTTGTCTGTATTATACTTGAACGTGCATTTTATACATGGATCCATAATTTTTACACTACCCGAATTATCTATTTGTATGACTTTTCTCTTTCATGTGATCATGCATTGTGATATTTCATATCAGTTATATTTTTATTTTTCCTAAAAGAAATATTCAAAGTCAATAATTAAATACAAAAGAAAATATCGTTTATCAAAAAGTTATATAGGTTACCCTATTCATGAATTCGATTAAAAATTTAGTCGATTAGTCGACTAGATACTATGCTCGATATATAAGACTAATGAAATCAACTAACCGACATCACTTAATGTCTCTACTACGAGTAGAGTAGTCACTGGCAAAATACATCGTAGGAATGATACAGTTGAAGAGATATCTTATGTATCTTAATGATAAAGTTGAAGAGATATTAGGGCGATACTTTACAAATACAAAAAACCGAAGTAACGGTAGTTTATGGAAAACTGCATGACTTTTAAATGGCCACAAATCTTTTTTTTTAATTTTTCGTGTATAAAGATACCATAAACAATTTTATATTAAATACAGCTGAACCTTTTTTATGCGGTGGATAGGGATTTTATGCGGTGCGCACAAAAAGACTGCATAAAAAGGGTTCAGCTGTATAGCTAATTGCTCTTCAAAATGATTGTTTTTTTTCAGCATTTACTACATTAAGCAACTAAAATTATTACACTACGAGAAATAAAAATAATTTGCCCCTGCAAAAATAGATCCAACACAATTTTCTTTTTATTTTTCGGTTAAATTAGTATTTGATTCACTATTTGAATAATTTCATGTAAAAAGAAATTTCATATATTACCTAACAGTAAGAAAAGTATTTGTTTAGTTTTTAATAAACAGAAAAGTAGGGGCGAGCGAATAAATTAAGTAAAAATTGCTGAATCAAAATAATTTCAGTAAATTTCAATGTTAATAAACCCTGGCCTATTAATTGAGCGTCCATGATCCTTAAACTTATATTCTATATTTGTTTATATTGTTTATAAAATATAATAGCAATAAAACTATTATAAAACTTTTTTGGATATTTTTGTCCTTCTCACATTGACATCATGGGTCGAGGTTTTCCAATATTATTTTTAAATATAAATGAATTTTTATTTCGCAATGATTCATATAGTAATTGTAATTTTAAATTGTATATATATGATTGCACAAACTTTTGTAGAATTTTATTAAATGTTCTAATTAGTAAACAAAGATTCCCAAATTTTTCTGCTTGTCATGTCTCTTGTATCGTGAATAAAATTTGATTTGTAATTTTCTATAGCTTTGCTTGCAGATATTGATGTAGTAGTTTCGTTTAACTTTCAAGATTTAACAGTGGATGTAATTTTTTTTTGGGGGGGGAGGAGCATTATTATTGTCCTATATTATGGTTCTTATTGTTAATATTAAAAATAAAAGAGCATTAAAAAGCTTAGTAAAAATATAATATGTGCCTGATTAAACTGTAATATTCGATGTGTAAAACAAAAAGCAATATTCTCGAATTTGATCCATGTCTAGCGACAATAATTAAAGTTTCAAGTGCATAATATATGTGCTATGCCTATATGTAACAGAGTGTGGGTCAGAATGATTATTATTATTTTTATTATTACATACTGTTCACAACCTCCCACAAATAATATTTTCAATTTACACTTTCATATTTATATTTACAAACCACAAATATTCATATAACCATACAGGGTTTATCTCACTGTTAAAGGATGTTTCGCTACGAATAACCAACGATTTTTCCAAAATTTCTTCGCAACATAAAGCTGACTAGCAAAAAGAAATTTTTTTTTTTAAAATAGAGCTTTGCGAGGCCGCAACAGGCACGATCTCATCATTCGCTTTTATTAAGTTTTTCTAGCTCTTGGGGCAGTGCGAGGCCGCAACAGACGCGAAGCTAAATATGATTCCACACTTTGCACATCCTTTGCACCGTCTCTTTACAGAATCACCAAGTTAAAAGGATGGTTTTGAATAAATTTTTAAATAACCCTGTCGCAGTATTCTGCATAACATAGCGAATTTCCGTTTATAAAAATTAGTTTTTCTCGAAAACTAGTTGACATAGAATAATAGTTTAAAGACCTTTTTTGTGTAATTTTTTCTCCTCTTTTAAATGGTGTAAAATGGTGTAATTTAAATGGTGTAATTTCGCAAAAATTTTTGAATAAGTGGAAATTTTGGTAAAAAATTAATTTTTTGCAAGAAGAAAAACCATGTTCCTGGCATCCGACATGCATGGCTGGCGAACTCATCCCAGGATTTGCGATTTGCAATGTTTTCACCAAATTTCGTAAAAATTGGGAACTTTGTTCGAGAGTTATCGCGCGGACACACACACACACACACTTACACACACACATACACACACACACATACACACATATATATATATATATATATATATATATATATATATATATATATATATATATATAAATTTTAGTGAATATTACTTTCGGTTCCTAGTGACCTCAAAACAAATTTCTGCCATAGTTTCGGGCTCAAGTCGCGTCATGACAGTGGCTGTAATAGCTGAATTCCATTCTGGAATTTCGCTAAAATATTATACACCCCGAAACTTTATGAAAAATTTATGCTAAAATAGTTACTAAAAACCTGAGAGAATGTATTTGTTTTTTCCTCAAAATTTCGTGAATTGTAACGGTTTTTGTAAACGATAATAAACAATTATTATTCGTGTACAAACTGGCGAAGTTTCCGATTTTTTTGAATTTTCGACTCTTGCGGTTTCCTTGTTAGTCCTTTATTTGTCTTTGTTGGAAATAGATCTAACTTTACTAGTAAATTTATAACCTTGTGAAGTTTTCTAACTACTCATTGGTGTTTTTATTTTTCTATGTTTAACTGGGACAATTAATTGGTTTGCACATGATTATTTTTTTAAAAATTTGAACTCATCTCATAATCTCAGTTACATATATACTAATAAATTTCCTATATTTGATCCTAAAGATTGTGAAAAATTAGCTATTGACCACTGAACTTTATTAATTCGTGTCCGGCACGCACTTGGCGATTTTTTTTTATTTATTGAGATTGAAGATAAGTACACAGTCACTACCGTTGTAAGTCGTTAAATGGTTATATAAAGAATTTTTTCAGTAATCAGTAAATAATCATACATTGACGCAATAAACTTTTCCAATGGAATAAAGTGCATTATTCATAAATATGTGTTATAATGTATTATAAATATGTGATTCAACAAATATTGTAGCAAATATTACGCTCTAACACTTGGTAAAAGGTTAATAATACGATTATTGGTGTGAAGTGTACGAATACAGGACGCTTTATAACCAACATCTGTACCTATATATTATATTATGTGTGTTAGTGTATACGTGTATATAAATATATATTGCTTTTCAATTTAACCAATAATCGACAATCACTATCACTAGAATTATTGAAATAAACTAGCTGAAGTACCCGTAAACAAAATTCATGGTTTAAACCTGCTGGAAGAATTAGGGGAAGGTCGCCCAAAGCGGGTACCCCTCTTAAAGCGGGTAAGCGCTTGTATATCGTTGTATCGAATGTTTTTGTCAGGTCGTGTGTATACCGAGATTAACCGAATATCAACCAATGTCAATCAGTTGCACTTGAACGCTTGTGTCGTTTAATGTCCTAGGTAAGCTTCATCAAATTTTTTTGTTAGTTTTGTTAAAAATTTTAACGATAAATATTCTGTGACTAGTCACAAACCTTTTTATTTGTAATCTTTTTGGTACTACCATATTATGTTATCATCATTTGACTTTTAATGTAGAAAAAGGTAAACATGTATCGGCTTTCATTTTGAAATTATTCTAAGTTAACAAAATTAAGTCTTTTTGGGCAAAGCGGGTATGGGCAAAGCGGGTAGACAAAATAGAAGCATCTTAATGGAAAAAACTGTTGGAAGGGGAAAAAAAATAATTAATCTTCTTTTTACGACGGAATGAGGGAAAAAGCTTAAAAAAAAATACTTCTGCCTTGTTTGTGGTGATTTTGATGTGGAATCACCTGTAGTAATATATTCCAATATGGAGGTTGTAAAGAAAGCTACAGTTAATTGTTATAAATTTATTTTTTTTGTCTTTTTTCAATTTTTTTTACTTAATTATTACTATTGTTAAATTCTATATGATTAAGAAAGTTTATATTAAAAAATAATAACAGTATTTAAATACATAATGTACTTACCCGCTTTGCCCAAAGGGGGTTACCCGCTTTAGGATACCTATACGGGCAAAGCGGGTTTTTGCAGAGGTTTTGTATTTTCTTTATTAAAAATAAATATCGTATAAACATTTCTTAAGCGAAGTTTCATTTTAAAGTTCGATAACTCTTCTATCTGATAATATAAAAAATATCTGCTTATCGAGGTCAAAAGTCACTTTTTTGGGCGTTTAATCTTAGCTTACCCGCTTTGGGCGACCTTCCGCTATTTGACTGATGTGTTTAGTATAACCACGATATAACTGCATACCTTTAAAATTAGACGAAACGCGATGTTGTACCGTATCAATTTAAAGCCAGGGTTGCTTATGTAGGTGAAATTGTCAGTTTCAGTATTTATTGACGATACTGCTGAATTCAAATAGCGTGTGCTCCCTGCGATTTTCTGAAGTAGAGTTATTAGGTGTTATTGTCACCATGTTCTTAGCTCGTTGTAGAAAATGTTGGTATGCCACACGTTATTAAGGTATTCGAAAACTTGTACGGAATGAGGCCCAGCGAATAGTGCCCAGATTTCAGTAATCTGGGCACTATTCTGGACTGTTGACAAAATTAAACGCTAATTACAGTATAAACACTATTTGAACTTTAAAATTAACTTATTATTCACATTAATGCATTTTATTTCATAATCAGAAAATATTTCACTAATTTTAAGTTTATATTTAAATTTCTAATACCTACTTTATTTTAAACCTACAATTATTTTCAATGAAGGTTGTATTTTGTACCTCTGTATGCTCATTATCATAAGACAACACTTCACCGTGCAACAACTATTGTAGAAACATAAGCCAGGCGGCCTTTTAAAGGCTCACAAAACGATGCTAAAATAACATTTTTTTATAGAATTAATTTGTTGAAACTATAGTTTTATATACACAGTAGAAAAATTTGTGTTCTGCGTAAAAAAAAAACTAGTGGTTAAAATTTTTGTGTTAAATAAGTAACACAACCCTGCGTTAATGTAACATTTAGTTTTTATGTTAAATGAAAATATGAACACAAATTTTGATTTAACACAATACAAATGTTAACCTTTTTTGAACAACAAAGAAGTAACACAATCTTTGTGTAAAGCAAAAAAATGTTATAAGTACGTAAGTTACATTAGAATATATATATATATATATATATATATATATATATATATATATATATATATATATATATATATATATATATATATATATATATATATATATATATATATATATATATTAGGGATTGTAATACCGGTAAACCGGTTTACCGGTAAATTACCAAAAATTCCATAAAATTTTTACCGGTAAATTGCTGATTTTTTACCGGTAATTCGGTAAATTAAAAATAATATGTTTGAAGATTTTTATAAGTTAATTTTATTTCATAGAAGAATGATTCAAATTATTGAACGTAAATGTTCACAATCAAATTACCCCTTATTGTGTGTGTATCCATAATAAACTAGTCTATGATACAATAAAATCGCATATATGAATACAAGAAAACGTCCTTTTCGTATTTACTTACATAATATTATTCAAATCAGCTGTATATTTTCCAAAATAATTAAACATTAGGTTAAATGATTACATTGTAAGAAGAGGTAAGTAAATTTTTATTACAGGTACCGTAGTATATATTATTGATTCATATTATATGATTACTTAACAAAATGTAATATTATATTTTTTCATTAAACAATAATAATGGGCGATATATTTCTATGAAGGAAGCTGTAGGATACCTACAAAGTAGTGGTGGAGAACTATCGATAGCACTATCGATAACTATCGATGTAGTTTTGACTATCGAAAACTATTGATATTTTTTTTTACTATCGATAGTTTTCGATACTTTTTTTCAGTCATTTCGTTTACTATAAATACTAAAGATAATGAAAATTTCGTAGAAATTATAGTCAGACATATAAGAACAACCATTTTAAGGGAATTTCCGGGCTTTTTTTTTTTTGCTCGCCGGCTATCCAAATGCCGCCCAACTTGAGTATCAAAAACTATCGATAAACTATCGATAACTATCGATAGTTCCACGACTATCGTAAGTATCGATAGTCGGGACTATCGATAGTTCTCCATCACTACTACAAAGTTGTCGGAAATTAAACGGATAAAATTACCGAAAACGACTGTTGGACTTTCCAAAATTTTTGTAATCATAAGTACACGTTCAAATACTGTATAATTATAATGATTTTAATAAAATAATTTTAGGTATTTTTTTTCTTTTTTTTTAATATTTATTCTTATATTTTCTGTGCTTTAAAAAAATTAAAGGTTTACCGGTTTATCGGTAATTTACCGGTAAATTACCGGTAAACAGGTTTTGCCAAAAAAATTACCGAATTACCGGTAAATGAAAAAGTCGGTAAATTTACAATCCCTAATATATATCTACCAATATATATATATATATATATATATATATATATATATATATATATATATATATATATATATATATATATATATATATATAATAAAAAAGATGAGAGTAGTTCTTATTATTAAACAAAACCGAAAAATTATTTTCAGTTACTGAGGAATATAGTTTTATTAAACGTTTCGAAATGAAACAATTTTCTTACATTTTTAAATATTTAATAAAACTATATTCGGCAATAATTTAAAAAACTTATAATTTTTCGGTTTTGTTTAATAAGAAGAACTACTCTCATCTTTATTATTATATATATTTTAGTAGATATATAACAAGTAAGAGATATAACAAGTAAGAGTTGTTACAAAGGACTAACTTTGCATGCTTTGAGTCTCATTTATAATAATATATAAAAAAATCGTTATTTTTGACGATTTTCGAATATGTTAAGCCGCAGTGAAGGTGAAAAATATTGAATAAAAAAGTTTCTAACAACTAACTCTGATAAGTCTGAAAAATTAACACAAAATGTGTGACACAAATCTTGTGTAAAGATTTGACACATATGCTTTGTGTTGAAATAACACAAAAAATTGAGTGGACCGTTCTGGACATGTGAAATGTGTTAATTTTAACAAAAAATTTTTTCACTGTGTACTTTTAGCAGTCAAGAGAAACTTTTAGAATTTGAATTCTCCTATCAGAAAGACTTTTAAAACTCTTTGCACCACACTACTAAATGGAGCCTAAATTAGTTAGTAATAATATTAAAAGTATTGTACAAACTGGTTAATAATCAAGTTTTGTATACCTCTTTTCAGATACAATTGATCATGAGTTTTAGTTAAAAAATTAAATAATTCTTATATTCGAAACAAATCAATCTTCTATTCTTTTCTAAAAATAAACTGCAAAATTTACATAAATGCAATAATAAAAGAGATAAAGCCAAGAAAACGGAAATTATTTAAATTCAAAGTGACGAAGCATGGTTAAATTTAACTGAAATGAATCATACAAGGATTATAAGTATGTTCCAATATGCGACAGATTTGCAACTTTTCAACCTTCGTATTCGCATTCGCGTTCGCAATTTTTGTTGCAAATGAATAATATAGTACATTGTATTGGATTGAAAAATTAACTGTACATGCAATGTAGTCTTAGGCTACGGTTACATTGGATACGAATTCGTACGAAAATTGATTCGTACGACTGTGTGGTTACATTGGATACGGAATCGTAATACGAATTCGCATTTAAATTGAAAACCGTTAGTACATATTGCATGATATCAAACAATGGATCCAGTTACCAAATCTTATTTATTAGAATCACCGTTTTCAAAATTTATAATTATAGAAAACAAACAATTCTGTGTACACGATTATTTATTATTCCTGTAGAGCAAAAAAAGCTGAGTTCTGGAATTACTTTGAGGAAATTTTTCAAGACAAACAGAAAATTTAGAATATTTGAACAAGTCGCAAGTCACATTCAATTACATTTTAAAATCTACTGAATTTCAGCTTCAATATTTAGTTAATTAATTTTTCATTACATATACTTAAAATGTTTTTGTTAGGTTAGGTTAGCTTTATTATATTGTAATATATTTAATTAAAAAATTATCTAAACATTTCCTCTGCCACCTTATTCCACAATTTGTTATTTAACTTTCTATTATGATAATATTTATGCTTTTGATCCCTTGAAGACCGCCTTTGTTCAACAAAAATAATTATTTTTTCTATATCCATTGAATTTTTTTCGTACGAATTCGCATCAAAAAACAAAATATTTTGGTCGTATCAAAAAGTCGTACGAGCTCGTACGAAAGAGTCGTAAGCAGTGTAACCACGCATATCTAAATGTATGCATTTGTTTAATTCGCATTAACTCGGATAAGTTCTCGGATAAATGAATTTTCGGATGAATTCGTATCCAGTGTAACCGCTACCTTATAGTTTTGAAGTTGTCATATGAAATAAGAAAAAGTTCTCTGCGTATTGTAGAGTGTGCAAATATTCCCTTTCTTATTTTACATTTGGTATAGTTACTAGTTCTCATTTTTCATACTAAGGACTATATTTATTTTTTTTCTCGTCTGAAAACCTTAATAACTAAACCTAAATAGCTCCCTTCTCTCCCCACGTCCAAACCAGTTGATAACTATTTAGTGTGAATTTTCCTTGCATTATTATTGGCTAGTGGCTAACTGGAAATAGGTGAATATAGAAAATGCAGCTAGCTTACTTGTAACAGCGTCGCATACGAAGAGCCTATGCGTTGCAATTAAACTATCATCGCCAGTTTTTCTTTTAAGAAGTTTATTGTTTGCTATATTTTCATGATTTTTTTAAATTTTTATTTTTTATTACTCGGTTGTGTTCAATCAAAAAAAATATTGTTAAATGTCAATTTAAATCACTATGCACATGTATTTAAACCAATACATAGGTATTATATTATAAGGGAATTAAAAAAATGGCAACCTGATCCGACTATAATTCAAAATCGTGTTGCAGTGACGATTTACTAAATAGAATGAATTAAATTCACCATAAAAGTACTTTCGATTAAAATTGTTTCATGTCAGTGGTAACTGCTGTATTTATTGCCATTTTTTAAATAATCTCCTCAAGAAGAAATATAAATTATCACGTGAAAAACATAGAAATTTCCTGACATTTTAAATAACGTTAAATAAAGCTTTATTTTTTCACCATAAACTTTTATGAAATAAAATCTTAAGTATAGTTATTTTTTATAATTTTAAATGAATGTGGATTAACGAATTAAAAAATTTTTCTTTTTCTAATTCTTTCGGCGTTGGTAATTAAAATCGTTGGTTCTTTAAAACATTTTTTCTTTAAAAAATATTTTTGAAGTTGATAGTTGGAAAATAACATTTTAAATACAACATTTTCTCATTTCCGGTACAATATCAAACAAACATTTACAAAATATGCACCGGAAAATATGTACAAGAATAGAGGAAATCGGGATAATATGACAGTATTGGGCTTCCGGGAACTGATTTTTTAAATTCACTCTTCTATCGCTTTCTGTAATTATATATTAAAAATATTCTCTTATTAGCAGATGTCTTCTTTCAAAGCAGGATTTTATAAATTGTAGAATAGTATTTATTTTATTAATTTCATTAAGGTTAACCATAGAGTTTCTTCACTTCCTATAAAAGTAACATTGAATTTTACGATTTAATTAAAACTTAATGGCTCACTCAATCTGAAATTTATAAATTAACACCTTGACGGTCATAACCTATAATGACAAAAAGCCCGACTGCTACACTATTTTTACAGCTAATACAATTTATATGGAATTGTGAACGTCCAACAATGTGATGTGTGAGTTGATAAGGTTCTATTTGACGTCTTACAACTTCAGTGACCGTCAAGGTGTTAAGGTAGTTGATCGATAAAACGATTTTTTCAAAGGATTTTAACGAAACTTCTCCAGATATTTATTTAATCCAATAGTAATAATACGAGCCCTTACCAAAAAAAAATGACCATCCCAATTTTGAGAAAAACGATTTCAAAGTTTTGTAATTTTAACACGGGCTCTTATGGGAAAAGTCTATTTTTTTTTAATAAAATGAAAACGTGTCAAAGGAATTTGATAAAAATTTAGTATGTTATAAAATACCAAGTTACAAACCATATTTAATAAGAAATAAAAATGATTCACCACGCCGTTTTTGAAATATAATTTAAAAAAATCATTTTACAACGCTTTTTCAACAATTCTTTTAAATTGTTACAACATAAGCGCGCGGAAATTCAAAAAAACAAGTGGTATACAGATATAATAACTGAAGAATATTAATACATTATTTAATTTTTGATAAAAGAAAATTTTTTTGCTGAGGTATATTTTTGTACCTGACTATCTCAGAGCAACTACGTTAAATACCTGCGGAGTAGTTTTGAGATGAATTTACAAATTTGAGATATCAAGTTTCGTTTTGAAAAAGTACATAGTAGCAGCCACAGCACCTACAATAGTAATAGGTGAATATCTTTAAAAGAAATGTATTTTTATAGGTAGGTATGTCTTACCAAAAAAAAACCTGGAATTATGGTTGTGATATTGTGATGGGGTCCGGACAATCGCCCCCAGTTTTATTATTTTAGGTCGTCAATCCAGAAACAACTTTAATAATTAGATCTTTTTTAATTTCTTTTTTTTTTAGAAATGTCCACCGTTTTGGAAAACATAATTCTGAAAAAGATCTATGCAAAGTTTCATGACGTGTTTATCGCTTTGTGTTATTTATAACTATCATTTTTAAGTTATTTATGGAGATATAGCAAAGGTAACGAAATAAGGTAATGAAATAAAGTAATGAAAAATGGTTGACCAAACAGAGATTCCAAAATGCTATGCGCAGCGGGGCGACGTTTTCAAATGTTGTCAACCGCTCGAAGTCGTTTCAGAAATCTCGTATTTCTTCAGTTATAATTTCCTTTGGATATCATACTAGAGGTATTAATACATCATTTAACAATAAGCCAATAAAAAGAGGGTAAATTTTTTTTTCCAAAGTGATGTATCGCCTTAATTAGTATTGTAGCCGTTGATCTCAGTTTCCTCTAAATGTTATCTATAAACGTGTATATGTACGTACATAGCTATCTCCTTAGTGCTACTAGAATATTTTCTTTGTACAGGGCTGTACACATATATTGTATATAGTTAATACATAATAAATGAGTCCGAGTTGTATATGATGAAGCCTATGCTCTTGTACTTGTATTTCACACCCCCATATTATATGTACATTTGGCTATTAATAAATAATCAAGTATACAATTCATTTCTCATTTCTCTTACTCCAAACTATATCTATTTCACTTGCACATTATTTTTGAGGAGATAATTTCCAATGTATGAGTGTGAAATATGTGTCTGAATACAGTCGAATTTACAGATAATGACAATCTGATATTATAGGATTAGTCAGACGGGGAAGTAAAGTTATGGAGAATTTGTTCTTTTGGCACTATTTTTAGTCGAATTTTTTCTATTGCACGGTATCGAAGGATGCCAACAATTCCCTATTAAATTGTATTAGCTGTTAAAATAGTGTACCAGTTGGGCGTTTTGTTATTATAGGTTATGACTGTCTAGGTAAAAATAGTCGTCTAGGATAAAATTTTCGTTAGAAGGAATTTGAAATGCACTTTTGTATTAATCTGTAAGATATACACAGAGAAAAAATTCCAGTAAAAATTACTGAGCTGCCTCCGGTAAACGAGTCTTAAGTGACCAGTCCGTAGGAAATTATCAAGCAAAAATATAAAAAATGCGTTTCAAACATTATTTTTTACGATTCATTTGAAAATTTTTCCTGTACACCTTAAGAATTTTTCCTATACAGCTGCGTAAAATTCGATGGGGTAGTAAAATTTCAAGTGGACACCGGGAAAATTTACTTAATTTTTTGTAAAATTATACTGGACATAGAATAATTTTTACTGAGTCAGTGTGTATTTCAGCACCACTGCATACCAAATATTACATAGAACAGAATAAACAAAACAAGCACGCAACCACCACGCAACCTTGAGGCCCAGAGAGCATGCGTGTTAGACAATACACGACTTACAGACGCAGCAACCGTGGCAACCGTTGGTTCGTCAGTTGGCCAATAGCAATGATAGTGATTGGATGTTTATAAAGTGTTTTTTTTTTTTTTTTTTTTTTTTTTTTTTTTTGTAATAAATTATTATTTAAGTATTGGACTTTCCATTTAAAACAAAAAATTGTTGTGTTTCATGAATTTTTGGTTAGTTTTTATTTCAATTCTTGCATGTTTTTTTTATATGTATTGATATGTTAATTGAAATATGTTTTTATACAAATTATTATAATGTGCTTATTGTTAAAAATTTTTATCATGTAATATTTCAAATAAAGAATTTATATATTTTTTTCCACAAATAATAAAAAACCACAAAAAATTTTTTCTATATTAATAATTTGATTTTAATGCTTACCCTTCTATCAATATCCTTTTAAACTATTTTAATTCAATTATTTATTAATAAATAAAAAAAAAACCTTATTTATAAATAATACGGTAATTTTTACTGAGCTGTAGCGTAATTTAAAATTTTACTATAAATTATCGTAGTTTTTACTTAGCCTGTCACTTATGTCCGCATTACCAGAGAGCTCAGTAATTTTTTACCAGAAATTTCAGTAAAAATTACTGTATTTTTTTCTCAGTGTAGTTGCTTTTATGAACAAAAAGTCAAGGTTAGTTCTACTAATAGTCATAATTCGAAAACTGTGTGTTTTAGAATATATGTTGATAGGAACTTTTTTGGATAGGTTTTTCACTTGAAAAACCTATATGTCCAATAATCACATTTGACCTGTGTCATTTTCTACCTCATCATAATTTTTATATATTAAAACTGTGGGTATGGTGCATATACTGTGCAAATTTTTTGAAACTCAAATTAGGCTTTTTTGGTATGAATGTCCAAATTTGGTTATGTTTAGATAGCCATAAACCTGACTACCATGTGAGTTTTTTGAGAGTTACTATTTCTATTACAACCAAATTTTTATGATAGAAATGGTACTGGAAAAGGTTTTTTTCTTGGATGCTATGAAAATGTAACCAAGAAGACAAAAACACTATCGGTTGAACTAGGGTCAAGTACATATGCATAAGTATTTTTACCGCCAAACTGATAAAATTTAAAAAATTAAACTTGGGTAAAAAAATTTTATGTTGTTAATTAATGCATTAGATCAGTTTTATCGAAAAATTAATATATAATCCCATTTAAAAATCTATAAGTTATATCTCCTGACTATAGCAATCGGTTGCCCCCGTCAATATCTACAACTCTTATTTGAACAATTTTTCGATTAAATCAACGGTTTGGCTGTAATAAAAATGGCAACTCTCGAAAAACTCACACAGTATATATTAGAGAGGCGAATAATTCCTATACACGTACCTTCCTTATAATGTTCCCTAAGTACACTGCAAATTTTGTTAAATTATCTTCAATAACGTCGGGGTTATTCAACTTTTTTTAAGAAAATAAGGACAACCTCATTACATCATAGCTTCCAAATTTAGTAAAATTGAGAAAAAATATGGCATAGTAGAAACACTATTACAGAATATCATCGAAATCAGTAACATCAAGATTTGAAGGTATGGTAATCGTGCGTGAAATACTTATACATAGTACTTATATGGCTTTCTGAGCAATTCGGAAAAAATCCCTTTCTTCACTCTCTACCTCCTCTAAATTATTCTAGGAAGATGAGTTTTGGATATGTTGTAAACAATCGATCTAGATACTATATCTAACTGGTTTAAAAAATTTTCACTATTTTAGCTTCCTCTACGACCCCCTTGAGTATTGGAACGGATTCCAATTTTGCCCAGAATTGATCCCCACTTTCATTGTAAGTATTATTATGTCTAGAAAACAATACCGCTTATCAAATTTCTTCTACATTTTCGGTGAAATTTCGATAATTTATTTTATTCACATTATCATTATCTATAAATAATTTTTACAGTATACTTTTACCCACACCTGTATGGTGAAGTTTGATTTCAGGGGTTAAAACACCATGGT
The DNA here is from genome assembly GCA_035578155.1 of Brachynemurus nebulosus. Taxonomy (NCBI): domain Eukaryota; kingdom Metazoa; phylum Arthropoda; class Insecta; order Neuroptera; family Myrmeleontidae; genus Brachynemurus; species Brachynemurus nebulosus. The sequence goes on along the minus strand of JAPWDM010000011.1, from coordinate 15,901,621 downwards.
CACCAACAAGCAAGTTACTACCAAGAAAATACTTCAATCTTGTACCCGAACAAAAAAATTTAATAATTTATTATTTTATGTATTTGTTCGAGAAATACAATATTTTGTATCTTTATATTATTTCAATTAAAACTTATGTAATTTTATTTAGAGTGATAAACTCAATCGAAATCGAAGTAAGTTCATTATTAGAACGGCAGAACACCAGAGACGGCGCAAGGGGTGGGCGAAGTGGGCGACCGCCTATAGTCTTGCGGCTCTGGGGGTCTCGCAAAAGTGCTCGTCGCCTAATTTTTAGTGAGATTTTTTGAAAAATTAGAAAAATCAAGAGAGGTTTCGCAAAAGTGTTTTAAAAACGTTTTTTCTTGACTTGTCGCCAAATTTTTTGAAGGGGAAAATTTTAAAAACAAAATTAAAAGGGGCCTCGCAAAAACTATTCTGTTCACTTCCTATTTTAGTCTCGCATCACCTCCGCAGAACAACTATTCTACTGTGACAGTAAAAGATAGTACCGTCAAATACCTCCAATCCCATAAAGTACTATTATAAGCTTTTAGTAAAAGTATCCGGCACAAATCTGAAAATCGATTCTCGAATACTTGGTCATGCTGCAATTTTGCACAAACCTTTGATTTTAAGAGCAGTACAAAGTGGTGCTTTCGGTATTATGGTGGATTCAAAATGGTGGCCTTTAAGGCAAATGACGGATTACCTTTTTTAAAACTCTCTTAATATGGATATCAAATAAAAGGTCATTATAAATAGAACACAGTTAGTTACGTACAGTCATTTTAAATTCAGTATGATCGGCTCGAGTTCAGTTGAGGCACGAGGGTAACCACCGTTTGTATAGGACTAACTCAAGTTGAAACGACAGACCGTTTGAAATTGGTGAATACAGGTAGCGTGATAATGTGGATACCCCGTCTTGACCCAACATTTCCTAGGGCATCTATCTATAAAAACTACTTTTAATTTAGCTTTTTTATTTCCCATGATTATATCAAAGTTTAAAACTTTACCCGTAAGATTGGTCGTTTCCAAATTAAGTAAGAAAAAAAATGTTGACCTCACTTTTAAAATTAATTGTTGATATAGCCACTTTTTTTTACCCGACTGCATCAGAAGGAGGGTAATGTGTTTCGAAAGTTTGTACGTATCCTCTGATTATGTCTGTTTCTGTGGCGCAGCCTACAGTCTATACGGCTTAACGGATTTTGGTAAAGAAGTTGTCGCTGAATTCGTCTTAATCTGGGGATTGCTATAGGCTACATGAAATTTCAAAATTCATCCCCTAAATAGAGGATGTAAAATTTATATAGTAAACCACTGGGTTTAGAAACATGAAATTTTGCAGACGAGTTCTTTATGTAACGTAGGGGAGCACTAAGAAAAGATTTTTGGAAATTCATTCCGTAAGGGTATAAAGTTGGGGATGAAAATTTATGAAAGATAAAATTTTGCATAGGGCCACAGGGGTCCTTTAATAATGTAGATGAGTATTAAGAGGTAGAATTTTTGTAAAAATTTATCCATTAAGGGTGTAAAATAGGGGATGAAAATTTATATAGAAAACCGCTGGGTTTAGAAACGTAAAATTTTGTACAAAGATTCTTTTAGTAACGCAAGCAAGCACCAAGAGTGGATTTTTAGAATTTCGCTTCCTAAGGGGTTAAAATAGAGGACGAAAATTTATATAGAAATTGTTGAGTCTAGAAACGTGAAATTCTACAAAGAGGTTCTTTAAATAATGTAAGGGAGCACCAATAAGGGGTTTTGGAAATTCATCCCCTAACAGGGTAAAATAGGCGGTTAAAATTTATTTAAAAAACCTACTGTCCCCAGAAACGTGAAATTTTGTATAGGATTTCCTTATGTAGCGTAGGTGAGCTCTAAGAAGGGATTTTTGGAATTTTATTCCGTAAGGATATAAAATAGGGGATGAAAGTTTATATAGAAAACCGTTGAGTCTAGAAACGTGAAATTCTGCACAGGGGTTTTTGGTAACGTAAGCCAGTACCAAGTGCAGATTTTTAAAATTACATACTCTAGAGCGGTAGCACAAGGGTTGAAAATTTATATGAAAACTAGTTTTTGTAGATGAAATCATCCGTGTGGAGTCAAACACGACATAGTAAGTGTACGAAATCATTTACTCAACTTTCAATGACTCTACGCGGATGAAGTCGTAGACAAAATCTATTATACTAGAGCTAGTATAAAAAAAAAATTTATTATTAAATGCGTGGTAATTTAGGCTACCAGCCGCTGTAATCTCTTATATGCGAACCTATATATTTTTTCTTCTAAATAATTAAACAACGCTAAAAAGACCTATATAAAAAAGTTAATAAAAAAATTAATTAAATAAAAAAATTAATTAAAAAAATCGAAAAACCCGACTGCTTTTAAACTAAAATGGTGTAAACAAGATGAAGTGGAGAAAAAGGTGAGTGAATAAAAAGTAAAGCAGTCGGAGGCATCTAACTTTTCTGTTTAATTTGGTACAACACTTATGCCTCCGACTGCTTTACTTTTTATTCACTCACCTTTTTCTCCACTTCATCTTGTTTACACCATTTTAGTTTACTTTAAACGCAGTCGGGTTTTTTGATTTTTTTAATTAATTTTTTTAATTTAATACGAATTTAGAACTTGATTTTGTCGAAGTCCAAGCCAAATATTAAAATTCAATACCTTTCGTTAGTGTAGCAGTAAAATGTGAAAATATTTTAAACGTTTATATATTTATATTTTATTATACTATTATTATGTTAAATTATTCTTTACAAATGCTATTATCAGCTTACGTTATGTATATAAATATATTTATGTTACGTTATGAGTTAGGTAATAAGTTACCTGTCTGTGTAGGAAATGCTCGCACTCACTGACTGGCTCATGTTATGTATGATTTTAATTGTTTACCCGTTGTTGTTTTATAAATGTATAAATAATTAAATATTTCAACAAAATATATTAAGAACATAAATGGAGTAAGATAGCTACATTCATATTTAAGTTCCTGAATCTTATATTTTATACCGTGCAATTCAAAAAATTATGTTTTACTTATCTGTTAGAATCTTGTCGTGTTCTTAGTAGTGGAAATTCAAAATTTTTCGATATCTCGCTCTACTTGTATCTAATTTGCAATGTACTGGGAGCCAAAAAAACGTAATCATGTTATATCGTGACAAAGGACACTTTACAACTGGGACTCTTCAAAGGTGTCATATTAAATGGACTTATTTATAATTAAAAATTTCAAGTTATATTTATCATTCAGTAGTGGCGCCGCAAAATTCGTAATATCCTCGGAAATATGGGACGGTTTCTATTTTATAATCTAATATCTTTATCTGTATCCAGCGCTACCACCCTTAAGATATACGTAAAATAGGAGTCAAACATATTACGGGATTGTGTATTAACGATATACGGTATTGCAGAATAAATATCAAGTTCAATAATAAAAGTGGATAAGAATCCTGTTAAATGTTTTTCTATCCTCGACTAAATACATGTTTTTCTTGTTTTATTTTTGTAAGCTACAAAAGATAGTCCTAAATAAATATTATAAGTTTGAAGTTTGAAGTAAGCATAGCACAGTTTAAATAATAGCTTGTTTCACAAACAGTTACGAAACGAGATGACGTAAGAGTGTCACTTGGAATTCAAAAATTCCAAAGGGTTATCCATGTTATGTATCTAAATAATACAGCGAAAATATCATCACTAAAGTAAATTTAATTTAGAAAAATAAATTTGTAGGTTAAATTATGTTGTGAAAATTTACAGTTGATAATTATGTAAATTATTTAATTTTATCTAAGTTTCACTGACTTTTTTAAAATTTTTAACAACGATGGCAGTGGAATATTAACTGTCATCAAATTTTTTTATTTAAAGCTTGTCATCAGTTATTTTTGATATTTCCTTGTAATTTTAGTGTGTTTTGTGATCCGTAAGATATTTCTGATATTTAATTATTATGGTGGCTTAAAATGTCTGGTGATAATTATTGTGCTGCTAAATTTTGTTTAAATCATTCAAAACAAAAGTTCAATTTATGTTTTTTCTGAGTGCCGTTTGATGCAAATTTGTAAGTATTATTATAATTTGAATGTTATATGTACATTAAATAATATATAATTATTAATATTTTATAATAATTCAGTTAATATTTTCGATTTCGACAGTGGTTGGTGCTAATAGGTCGTGATGATCTAAATCCTCGTGTCGAATACTGTCATCAATTTCGCGTTTGCTCAATTCATTTTGAAAAAAGTTGCTTTTAGTTGTTCATAGAATTTAACATGACCATTATCAACCCTCAATCTCACATGTACAAACACATACAATCACATAAGTAAAAAGGGACAAACATAATTGTTTGTACTTATATCAAAAAAGGATAGAAAGTGCGTTTCGCTACTGCCTGTGGTAATAATCTTTTATTTATAATAATATAAAATAATAATCTTTTATATCTTTTTGTTCATAGTATCAAATGGAATTTATAGAGTTTTAATCATGAACTTATAAATTTGAATGGAATGTGTTACTCTCTCGCAAGGTTAGTTGTAACTTTTATATTGGGAAATAGAATAATCTAATGACAAATACGCTTACAATAAACAGTAATATTTAAAGTGAAACAGCCCCTACACGCCCAATAATATTGTGCAATCAACTTGTGCAATTTATTGAACGTTCCTCCAGCCAGTTCAATAATTTTGTTAAAGAAAGCAATAAACTGAATGTAGGAATTGTACTTAAACTGTTGTTTTATTTTAAATATTAAGTGATAAAAATGTTGCAAAGCAGTAAATAATTATTCTTGCAAATTAATAATTCAAACTGGTTCAAATAATAGCCATCAAATGTGACATTAGAGAATAACAAACAAATCAAACTGAAACAACCCGCGTCGAAATATTAAACCTGCATTAAACCTACATTACTGCTTTTAATTGAATTAAATAGGGTTAAAGTAGTTTCAGAATTACATGTAAAAAAAGCCTACATTAAGCCTACATGTTGTCGCAAAATGACAGATTCTCCACTTATAGTGTCAAAGTAGTATCTCTACTGACCCTACAATACTGCTCCTTGACCCTTAAAATGAGGTGTTTTGAGGCTGAAAAGAGGTTCTTAATCGTATACATACAATACACACACATACGTACATACGCATCCATCCATACACTCATAGAAGCATACATTCATACATAAATACACACATACATGATAGGATTTTAAAATGAATGCAAAAGTATTTTATTATTTTACTGTTTATTAATTTTAAGTTTATACATTAATCACAATAAAAATTAAAATCTTGACCTATGTATTACAATATTTTAAACACTATTTCTATGGTAATATTTTTTTTTATATAATTTTTTTAACAATAACATTCTATGTATATTTGACAATTAATTTAATTGTTTGATTCTTGTTAATAAAATATAAACAATTAAAATAAACGAAGCAATTTTCGAAGTGGAAAAAGTTAATTTACCTGATGTAGAACGAAATTAAAAATATACATAATATAATATGCCATTTGTTTATTGTTTGTAAAATTTTGATGGCGCCAATTTTAAGAAAAGATATTGAAGGAGCAAAGAAATTGCTGTTTATGTTGTAAATTTAATTTTTAATGTAACTCTAATTAATAGTAATCACGGAGAAAAAGTTAATGTCTTTACTTTAATAATGACAAGATATTTAGCAAAAAGTTCATATAAACAAAACATTGTTAACAATTTTTACGATGTAACGTTTTTTCAATTTTTTCACAATTTTCACTTTTAGTTCATCTCGGTTTCTTCATATAAACACAAAATTTTAATTTTTCACCTCACACCTGAATTGTAGGATTTGTTTATCAGGTTAAAATTAAAATTTACACTTATTATTTAATCAATTTGAATTATCAAATGATTTACGCAAAACTTTGTTAAGTTCTTTACATTTAAATTGATAAAAATTAAAGAAATAATTATTATACAGATTTGAAAATAACACTGATACACTTTAGTAAATTCGTTTTAAATAAATCACTTAATAATTCGTTTAAAATACTTAAATTTTCGTATATAAACTTCTTCAAACGTATTAATTACATTTACGCGTCGTATAGTCTGTCAGCCATCTTGGCTTTATTATTCTCTTCGTCGTGTGGCTCGTAAAATCTCGTTTATGTTCGTTGTTCGTCTTTGTCATTAAACGTTCCTGCGTATTATTTAAATCGTACATCACTGTTTAAATTTTAAATCCGACATATATGTACAGTGTCTTTCATGAATTTCACACCATATGGGAAACTTTTTACTATTAATTTTTTTAAAAACTATTTTAGTGAAGTTAGTTGGGGCATCAGTTGAAATGAAAAAATAGCTAAACACATCTTACTTTCGCTTACTATTTGGCGGGAAACCGGAAATTTCGTGAATTATTAAAAATGGTAATAATTTGAAAGTTGTTGGTCATTTCCTGATTAAATTTTAGCATCATATCAAATTTAAGTGTAGTAAACATATTCCGATAGCTAAATATTATAGTCTGCAAGAATAAAGCTCAAAGATCTGTTTTTCGAAAATACGGCTTTAAGTAACCCTAGATACAAAAAATTTTACGAATTCTAGCAAAATACAAATCATACCGTTCTTTGAGATCTGTTTATTCATAAAATCACAATTGTCATCAATGAAATGAGATTTGCGTAACGAGTATTTTGACTACTAACTGCAAAGAAAATAAAGAAATAACAATTATTCATGCTTGTTAAAATTCCAATATTACAGAGCGTGTCTTTTTGTGGCCAAGTTAAATTTTTTTATTGAAAGATCGATGTCTGTAGCAATATTTTGATGATAATTGTGATTTTATGAATACGCAGATCTCAACGAATGTTATAAGTTTTATTTTGCTAGAATTCGTACAATTATTTTGAATTTAGGGTCAGTTAAATTCGTATTTTGGAAAAGCGGATTTTTGGGCTTTATTTTTGCAAACTGTGATATTTAGCTTTCGGAATATATTTACTATGCCTAATTTTAATACGATGCCAAAATTTCATCAGGAGGTAATCAATAACTTTCAAATGATTATCATTTTTCATAATTCACAAATTTGAAATTTCCGGGTTCCTGTCAAATATTAAGCGGGCGGTAAGATGTGTTTAGCTAGTATCTCATCTAAACTGATGCACCAACTAACCCCCACTAGGATATTTTTCAAGGAATCAATAATAAAATTTTTCCCATATCATGCGTACTTTATGAGAGACACTGTATATATGTACTTATATTATTTTTGTCCATATATTTTTTTAAACTAATAAAATGTTTTGAGACTACATCGAACCTGTTCAGAACTAATATTTAATTGTTTATAAAGTGTTAAATAGCATTAAGATAGGTTTGTGGACGGTTAAGTAGCTTCAATGTAGGGTTATTATTTGTAAACATTGTGTTTGTAGGTTCATTGAGAGTCGATATAGGTTCACTTAGGGTGAATATAGGCTCATTTAGGTGTTAGAAGGGTCAATGCAGTATCAAAATCTTGACTCGGGAAATAATGTAGTATTACGCAATAATATCTACAGAGCCTACAGACGTTAACAATATTCATTCATCCAACTGTTTCTGATCAGCACAATATACTGTACAACCCTTCAATATAACCGACAGACGATCCATAATATTGTACAACCTCAGATTTTGTGCAATATTATTGAACGTGTATATGTAAGGGCCGCTTAAGGATACTATAGCACAGTTGGATAAAATTCGTATTAGCGTACAAGACTCCTGAGTGCATACACAACTCCCAAAACAGACAGAAATAAAAGATTGAGTCTAGAATAACAATTTGATTCAACAAAAATTTTACGTCCCAAAACAATTTTTTTTCTTTTTTGTTACAGTAAATATAGATATGTTATGCTTATAGCTCCTTGGCGTCCAGATATTCCCCTACGGGCACTATACTACAGCGAATGTTCATTTGTCTTACCCACTTTCCACTTTACTGACTCAATTATGTCGCTCTGATATATACTGTGCAACTCCGATTAATTAACTGATTGGTCACCAATGACTAATTTTAATTAAATGGTCTTTTCTGTTGCTCGCAGCCGCCTTATATGTAGGTACCTTGAATTTGGTTGACATACTTCTAGTTTCTTCTGATAAGTTTTCAGTATTGTTTCCTTGAATTAAGGTAAAAGCACCAGTAGCCGTCATATTAAGACATGAGCAGGACTTTACATTAAATTTTTTCGTTCACAGTTATACGAAATAACCAACGGTAAAGCTAAAACGAAAAAGAATTTTATGATCTTTCAGTAATATTTTAATTTATTTGAATATTTATATATATATATATATATATATATATATATATATATATATATATATATATATATATATATATATATATATATATTTTAAATAAATATATTTAATTCTTTCTAGTACATTCTTTTTCATTGGAATTAATAACATTATGTACTGATTTTTGTCCTTTCTGTACAATAACATGGTTATTAGTCGGGCTCAAAAACACACTAATCCATCATAATTCCATCAGACGCTCTGTATCTTTCAAAATTTCTGTAAATTCTTCTTTCTAAAAATATTCTTCAATTTCCTTAAGCCAGTTTTTGATATTTTACGCTACCGAAGCCCTTGATTTTGTTAAATTTTGAGATAATCGCGTAGATAACTCCGGATGTCTATTGCAAAAAGACAAGCACCATTTTCGTCCAGGTCGACCATGCGTAAATGGATTTTCTAAAGTCTTGGATTAGTAGTTGGCTATTGTTTAGCAGTTAAGGATCACAGTTTCATGCAAGTGTATTATCCACTTTACTATGTTTTCATCTTCTTTGTTGGTTAAAATAATTGTGGAGGCACTTTTTGCACAATATGGGCTACTTTGCTTTTAATTTATCTGACAATGTGCTCTGACAATTATCTGTGATATACGAAATTGTTTGACTATGATAGAAATCGGCATTTTTTTAACGAATAGCATATCAAAAGCATTTATTTAATTTTCATTACTGTATTTTATATTGAAATTTACCTATAAAAAAGACGATACCAAAAACCGTTATTATAGGGTACCAGTATCCGACATTAATTTACAAGGATTACTAAAATTTAATTGTTACAGAAAATAATGACGGGTACTGGTCAGTAGCTTTAACGTATTGTTGTGAATGCAATCCAAATTTTAAAATTTTAGTGTAAAAAGCGTAGGAGAATATGCATCCTTTTTTAAAATACAATTTGTTACCCCAATAACCGTCACTATGACGGTTACTGCAAAATTCCTGTATTTTATGTACCAGTAACCCCCATCAAAACTAATAAATTTCTGTTAGGTTTTCCGGTCTAAAAACTATTTTTTAACAAAATTGAATTCATAGTAAACCTTAAAAAACAAAAAAATATAACTAATTATCCGTTAGACCAAAATTGTAGTAAAATTAAATTAGTGCTTACCTTAGCTAAAACTTCAGAGTTTTAGTGAATATACGCAAATTTTACAAACACTAACTTTCAAATGAGTCTATTTCTATATCTAATGTTAACTGAATTATATCTAATATCTAATGTTAACTGAATGTTACCATAAATGGAATAACGGTTGGGCATACTTTCCAGAATGTGTAGCAGGAAACACAAAAAATATATGCTTACTTAATAGCTTAATATTTATCAATTTACTGCAACTTGACGGCTATTGGATCAATGACGGCTACTGGTGCTCTTACCTTACTTCTAGACGTTTCTGATAGGTTCGAAAAAATAAAAGTTTTCCATTGGTGTACCAGTCTTTCAAAGGCTCTTTACTGGTAAGTAACGTGTACTTGTCAGTACAAGAGTACCAACAAGGTTAAGGCCCTTATTTTCAACATTTGTTATCTCTGATAGTATAACGTGAACTACTTGTTAGAATTGAATTATCACAGAAGAGAGTGAATATTGAATTTTCTGAGCTTAAATTGAGTTTTCGTTATGATCCAAAGTTACACTTTCTACAACGTTCCGGTAAAAAATAAATAACTTTTGAATCTTTTGTAATATATGCGCAATGTGCTCGATGCATTAAGAATCAACTATTGTATGTGTTTGTATGTACATGTACTTATACAGTAAGTTAAATTCATTAATTATTAATTGTTACATTAGAATAATATTTCTCTGGAAATTAGTTATTCATATGGAGTACACAATTAACAAGTTCTATGTTATTTATTATTATATTATACATAAGGTAGCTACAAGTTTGTTAATAATATAATTTATAATTAGATAGCGCGTTATATACTTACATACACATCAACGGAACCAAATGGATAGATTCAAACAAGTATATAATTAAATATAAGAGTACAATGCACAATATACCTACATTTATAAGGCTAATATTTTTGACAAAATAATACAAAAGTGTTAGAAAATTTAAGGGATAAGATTTTTCAATGAATCTGTAATTATAAGGTGAAACTACCCCGAAATTGATAACAGAAATTATCTAATTTCGGCGCGTTTAAAGTTACAAATTGACCCGTCATGAAAAAGTCTCAACTGGAACACTACTTTTTTCCGAAAATCGGAAAAGATAATTGTTATATATATAAAGTTATTTTGGTTTTATGTCACCAGTCTGTATAGCATTTGATGGTATACTTAAGCGGCCCTTAAAAAATAGACAAAGTAATCGAACTTTAAATATTTTTCAATATTTATAAATAATTTTAAAGATCAATGTTTACATTTATTGTGTACCAAATTTCAAATCAATTAAATGCATACTTTAGGAATTATCACGTGTTTTCAAAATGTGCGGCATCTCTTCCGCATTCACTCTACTTTAACCTAAGAACTTGATTTACGTAAAAGTATATCACCAAACAAATTATAACAGAGGAGTAAGTTGCATAGATAGTAAAAAGGTTCAACACCACAAATAATATTTTCTTAGAATTTGATTTAAAATATTATCTGCATGTTTTACAATAAAGGATGGTTGAAAATTTTAGAAAGAAAAGCAGACAGCAGAATACATTCAGTAAATATTCACTCTAAGAAAAAAGGGTCAAAAACGTGTAAAATAACTTAAATTTAGAGCAAAATTACTCCTCGCTCTGAAAATATGCACTATTATTTGTGTAATATGAAAAAATTGGTGTATTTTTATATAATTTGTGTATAATTACTGTTTTTTTTTTAATATTACACAAATAAAGGTGTAACTTTGGATTTTTACAACGTTTTTGATTTATTTTTACACCACTAAATAGCAAAACCCATGCGCGCGCAAATGAGTTTATGTATTTTAATATTATCTGTTATTGAATTGCTGTATTATTTATACGTACATAAGTAATACTCTTAAAGGTTAAAAGTTATGTTTTCAAATTAGCTGAATTAAACAAAAGTATTTTTTGATAAGATATGTATATAGTTAATATGATTATAACGTGTATGATAAATTAATCTTTAAATATGCTACAAAAACAGTGTTATAGTGGTGTACTGGTGTTTTGTTTTTATTTGCATTGTGCAAATGGCTTCTGGAATAATGTGCAAAGAATACTGTAATATAAATTTGTTTGTTTCCAAAATGCTGTCCTGATGATACATTTAAAATATTTCAGGTAAGTTAATTTTTTTAATTTTGCTTCATACAAATAGTTATGTAATTTGATAAAAGTTTATTTTACAATTTGACTAATAATTTATTTTGGGGGGTTGTCAATTTCTGTGAAAATTAAAACATTATCTACAATTCAGATATCTTTTAACACACTGACAGGGGGTAATAATGTCACAATAGATCGTTCTGAAGTTAGACTATCGTATGTAAGGTTTTTATTAGGTTTCGTTATTTTAGGTTAAGTTATGTAATTTTCGGTATCGATAATTTTCGATAAGGAAAACTATAATATCCATTAAAAAACAAACCTAATAAAGACCTTACATATGATAGTCCAACTTCAGAACCACTTATTGTGACATTATTTTACCCACTATCAGTGTGTTAATAGCAAAAATTAGTGTATATAAACTAGTATGTAATTTAAGAGGGTGACTCACCCCCTCTCCAATGTTGCTCAAACTCAATTTTGAATTCGAGAATTTCATTTCTACGTTATTCTAATTGTCTTAAGCTATTTTCCATGAAGAACTCCTTGAAATACCCAAATTGTACGACTATTCGACAGAGTCACCCTCTAGTTAACTACCCCTAGACTTAATATTAGGGCAGTGAGCAAAAACAGGTCAATTAGATTTTTTGACGTAGATTTCAAATCTGTAAACAAAAAATTTATATTGTTTATTTTTCACCCCCTTTTTGCAAAATTAACCCCCAAATTTTAACCCCCAACCACTCCTGTTGATGTAATATGAACAAATTGCATATCAATAGATAGCTCTTTAAAAAAGAGCAATATCGCCAATTTAAACTTTTTCTCTATCTCTTACTGTTTTCGAGATATTTGAAAAATTAAATTTTTACCCCAATTTTTGGAGGGCGATTTCACCCCTTCAAACCGTTTTTCCGCAGATAAAAAAAATACGTGTCCCTTAGTTTTTAGTGTTCTACAATATATTTAAGTTTCATCGAAATCGATAGGTCCGGCCTCGGGACCTTTACTTGTTAGTGCGTGTCAAGAACACGCACTTAACGAATTTTTTTTTTTTTTTTTTTTGCTTTACAGTAATATAAATTCATAACAGGTTTAAATTGAAACGACGCGACGTATGGAAATCGAGTTTTTTAAGTAATAATAACAATGGTAATAATAATAATGGAATTTAACGTTCGTTTTTTAGACAATGGTATGTAACGGACGTCACTCACATCATTATTTCTCAACTTTTTCATGATGATATGGGCGGAGAACAAGAAAAGCGGTATAAAGATTTGGCAGGTGTCTGTTTGCAACCATCTTTTTAAGGACGATGTCGATATTCATCTGGAATTACGATGCGAAATAGCAGAAAACTTTCACCAGCATATAACCGGTTACGGAATTCAAACCCTCAGTCTACCAGTTCGGAAGTGCCAGTGCCTAAGCACGCCGGGTTACTTTGCTAGTGAGTTTTTTAATCAAAAATTTAATATCTGTACATTCATTAAAATAACCTAAAAGTAATTGTGTAGGAAAAACGAAATTTTCTTAAATTTGAATTGCTGTGAAATAGTTATTGAAAAAAGAAAAAATAAATAAGCAAAAATGGTTATAAAATTAAGTAACCTTATTTTCTGATTTGTTTAGAAATCGAAATTGGTGAAGACATCTGTGAAACCGTAGCATACATTTTCCCTGAAGTTCTAGTAATTGCAAGAGTCAGCAGAATATTGGACGGAGGACAGGAAAAGCGGTATAAGGATTTGGTAGGTGTCTGTTTGCAACCATCTTTTTAAGGACGATGTCGATATTCATCTGGAATTGCGATGGGAAATAGCAGAAAACTTTCACCAGCATATAACCGGTAACGGAATTCAAACCCTCAGTCTACCAGTTCGGAAGTGCCAGTGCCTAAGCACGCCGGGTTACTTTGCTGGTGAGTTTTTTAATCGAAAGTCTAATATCTGTACATTCATTAAAATAACCTAGAAGTAATTGTGTAGCAAAAACGAAATTTTCTTAATTTTAAATTGCTGTGAAATATTTATTGAAAAAAGATAAATAAAATAAATAAACAAAAATGGTTATAAAATTAAGTAATCCTTATTTTTTGATTTGTTTAGAAAAAGGAATTGGTGAAGACATATGTGAAACCGCAGCCTACATTTTCCCTGAAGTTCTAGTAATGGCAAGAGTCAGCAGAATATTGGGCGGAGGACAAGAAAAGCGGTATAAGGATTTGGTAGGTGTCTGTTTGCAACCATCTTCTTGAGGATAATGTCGATATTCATCTGGAATTATGATGGGAAATAGCAGAAAACTTTCGCCAGCATATAACCGGCTACGGAATTCAAACCCTCCGTCTACCAGTTCGGAAGTGCCAGTGCCATAAGCACGCCGGGTCACTTTGCTGGTGAGTTTTTTAATCAAAAATCTAATATCTGTACATTCATTAAAATAGCCTAGAAGTAATTTTGTAGCGAAAACGAAATTTTCTTAATTTTAAATTGCTGTGAAATAGTTATTAAAAAAAGAAAAAGATAATAATCAAAAATGGTTATAAAATTAAGTAACCCTTATTTTCTGATTTGTTTAGAAACTGGAATTGGTGAAGACATCTATGAAAGCACAGCATGCATTTTCTGCGAAGTTCTAAGAATGGCAAGAGTCAGCAGAATATTGTTTTTCTTATATTTAAGTATTGTTTAGTTAATTTTCTTAAACTATATTTTGATATGATGTAACTACAATTTTAATCCATAAGTTTTTAATATTATCATTGTAATCTAATTACAATTAAATTTTTTATAAGATATTGCTTAAATAATTGTGTCTGCAAAACGTAAGCATTGTAAAAAAAAGTCATATCTCAAAATTTTGACCAGTTTAATTGGCAGTTACACTGCAAAATAAAGATTACCTATGTTCATGAAAGCAAGTAAACGTTCATAATAAAACTTTTATAATCTTACTTTTTTGGAGTGTTTATTTTAAAATTTACCAAAAAAATTATTATTTTATCATACGACACACTTATATAGAAATTTAGACATAATAAGCAAAATATTTAACATCTCGAATCTTTTTGTATATAATTCCAAATTATTCTATACGTCATATTATTATAAATATTTATGTAAAAAAAACCATCAATAATCTTTTTTGATTCGTTATTTTCAATTAAGTTGAATCAGTTTATTCTTTTCAGCACAATTGAATCACTCATACTGATTCAGTTGAATTGAATCAGAATGAGTGATTCAGTTGGATTAATATTACACTTTTCTGGGTGTAAACATTACTATATAAGTGTGTAAAATTACATTTTCAGGTGTACAGGCGTGGTTTAAAAATACATTAATATGATGTAATTTTACGTTTAACTGCGCACTATTGCGAACTGAATGTGTAAAATTACATCTTGTTGTGTAGTTAATACACAAATAAAACGTAATCTATTACACACCTGGACCGTAATTTTACGTACGACATGTGTAAAACTACACATATGAGTGAGTAATAATTACACCATGATGGTGTATTTTTCACCTTCGTACATTACGGTTTGTAATGTTACTGTCATTATAGAAGGCATTTAATTGCCTCCTATAATAGTAGTAAAACGGTACATTTTTTTCTTAGAGTGTTCTTTTCCTTTCTGGTAAGTGTACTTACGGTTTAGATTAAGATACTGTCGCTTTGAAGAGGAAAATTATAGGTATAAAAATTTGGTGGAAAAAAATTGTTTGTAACTTCATATGTGCTGTTACATCTAATCCATAAAAGTAACTTAGAGTATGGAACATTATTCGCGTAAGTACAATTTGCACTTAACAGATGTTTTATCATGAATTGATACTAAAAATACATTTTACAGACGAAAGGACCCTGAACACATACGGAAACTTTAGAATTTTCAAAAATTCATAATCTATGTTCACTTTTAATCTATACTCTTATCTCAGACTTATGAATTTAACATTTTTTTATTAATTGTAAATCAATATTTAAATAAAAATAAAGCCCAATATCAAACTGTTAGGACCCACCTCTTTAACAATTTTTATCAGATCCTACACACTCATCATGCTATATAATAATAATTACAACCCTTGCCCGCCACCTAAAAAAGCATTCTGATAATTTTTGATCATTTTTTTTATATTTGAAATATTTTGTGATAAAATTACGTATGGAATGAGAAACGGCATATCGGTAATAATATGGAGCCAGTGGAAAGGTGTATTTTATAAAATTAAATTGTTCAAAAAAAAAAAAAGAGATAATAATTTAAATAAATGTGTCGTCCTAATTACTTGGTACCATTAAATTAATCTGAAGCCTTATTGATATTCAAATATGTACTATTTTGTTATAAAATTCATATTACCTAGTGATTCCTTTAGTCTGAATAACCTTTTCCGCAAATTTCGTAAAAATTGGATGATTTGTTCAAAAAAACAATGGTAAGGTCCGATTTACATTAACGCTCTGTTCTCACTCCGATATCACTCCGCTCCAGGTTCGATAAAATATTCTTACACAATAAACAATGGGTGTATTCACATCATCGCTCTGATATCGGTCCGATATCAGTCGCGGTTCGCTCCCGTTTCAATGCCACTCCAATATCAATACCACTCAGGTAATATTTTATTGGAGCGATATCAGGCTTGTTATGGCTTGTACCTATAGTGTAAACACTTTTTTGATTCCACTCCACTCCGCTTGCATTCAGTTGTTATGAAAAGATATTTGTATCGAACTCAGACCGAACTGGGAGTGTACCCAGAGTGGCATTATAATGTGAATAGAGAACGAATGGGTACCAGCAGGATATCAGCACTGTAATGTGAACACAACAAGATTATATCGAATCGGGAGCGTAATGATATCGGAGTGAGAGTGGAGTGATAATGTAAATCGGGCCTAAATGTTATTTATTCATCAAGTTAGTATGTAAGTGCGTATTTACGATTAAAGAGGTTTGAAAAAATATATAGGTTTACATATACTTAGATTATCAGCTAAGCCTTAAATTAATAATTTTAATAATTCCATGCCAAATCAACACACTTTTGAAAGAAAATTTCCCTCCCCATTTCAGATTTTCTTAAAATTTTGTATACTCATACTAGGTACTAAGACTAAGAAAAGTGTCAATTTTTAAATTTTTATCTGAAACCACTTACGAGATATAGCTATGTAAAGTTTCCAAAAACTTGCCAAAAAAAGGCGAACGTTCATTTTTAAATCGTTCTAGAAGCTGTTCTAATTCAGCTAGAAATCTGGGAGAGGTGTCATTTGGTAGCATTTACAATGCTCTTTCAAATGATATACAATATGACAAGGGTGTAATGAAAATTTTTTTTCAAAATCCATGTAAAGACTGATTTAACTTTTTTTCCAAAAAGTACATAATTTAAAATTCTAAAAATATTTGTATAAATACTTACATTAGTACTGTTCTGAATCATATAGTAAAATATGAATGTGGGGTCTTAATGAGTAGATTGTTAAAAAAAAATTTCTGTTGCTGGTTTGCCACTATTACCCAATTTTGTCAAAAAAATGTATCTTCAGCACTCAAGTATAGGGCCGTAACTAGGCTGGGGCAGCCGGGGCATTTACCCGGGGCCCCCATCCAAAAGGAGCCCCCAAGAGCCCCTAAATTTCTAAATTTATTGGCAAATTAATGTTCAATAAGGTCGCCGCAAAGTGGAAGCAACGTAATTTTTAAATAAATTGTACAGTAACATGAGAACATTAAAATAACATAAAAAAGAAACTGCTTCTTCCATGCGCGTTTTATACAAAAAAAATTGAAGTGTTATTGAAAATGTGTTATTTTGAACGAAAATGACAGTTAGACCAAAGTTTGGCGTCCCACAGGTAATACTAATTGTATTTTTTATTTTTATTTTATATAGGTACATATTTTCTTGTTAGGCATATAGTCTACTTTTAAGATATCTACTTAATGAATTTGTAACACTGACTGACTGACTGACAGACAACGCACAGCCTAAACCATTGGGTTTAGAAGAAAGAAATTTTGCACAGGAGTTCCCTATGTAACGTAAGTGACCACTAAGAAAGGATTTTTGAAAGTTCGTCCCCTAAGTGAGTTAAATAGGGAATGAAAATTTTTATGGAAATTCGTTATTTTTGAAGTTAGAAAAATATGTTACCATGACTATTAAAATAAATAATATCTTATTTAATGAATCTTTAACTTTGACTGACAGACAACGCACAACCTAAACTGTTGGGTTTAGAACGACGAAATTAAGCACAGGATTTATGAAAATTGGCGTTTAGGCTTCTATTTATAAAATAAAAGTCAGTTGTTTCAGGAAATTTATTCCCTAAGTAGTTAAAACAGAAAATGAAAGTTCATATGGGAAGTTCATGGGAAGTTCATATGGAAATTTTTGAAGTTAGAAACGTGGATATTGATTTAGGCTTTTGAAGAACATTTAAAAAAGTGAGCAGAAAGTGAGTACCTAATAAAAAGACATTGTCGATAGGAAATCCCCTCGGGCATACGGCTAGTACTATAAAGAAAACATTAAATCGTAGACATTTTTTTTTATCATTTTGGGGCGGAAATAAGGCCTTTTCGATACCCCTCCTTTTAAACACAAATTTTTAAGTTAAACTACAGACTTACATACATAAATTAAATGCAAGTAGATTATATTTTATTATTGGTATATTCAGTGAACATTTTTTATGTCCATAATTGCTTACATTAATTATAAACACTATTTTTCAAATATTTTGTAAACCAACCAAGATTATAAAATTTTTAGTTGATATTGAGAACAAAAATTAATAGAAGAAGAAAATTATAAATAATGCAATAAAATATTTCATACATTTTGTAATAGGTATTATTTTCTAAAAGAAAAAAACTGAAAAAACAATTATAATAAAAATTATTATAGCACTAAAAAACTACATAGGTATTAATAAATAAAAACTATGTACATGCATATATATATATATATATATATATATATATATATATATATATATATATATATATATATATATATATATATTTGATAATATTATTTAATATTTAAAAACAGGCAACGCATTCGTCGATTTGCAAATCGCGTCTCCAGCACGCCCCATCACTTTTGATCTTTCTTCGTGTGCTAACCGTGCCTATAGAATAACATTTTTATATTTTTATATATAACTATGTATACTTATATAAAAAAAAAAAAAATTGTTAGCAATAAGCAATAGGCAGCATAATATATATATAGCAACATTTCATACAATTGTACACGTTTTTATACCTAATGTTCATGTGATTTGGCGCGTTATTGGAAGGTTGGACCGTCGTTACACACAAGCGACCGGCAGGCACAGAGAAAAACGCGCGGTGTACCAGCGACGATTTCGTCGTGTCATGTTTTGCATATCTACATGTGTGTGTATATTAATGTACACGTACATGTGATGTAGTATGGTCAGGGAGGCAGGTGTGCCCCATGTGGTGCGCTGTGCCGGCAGCGCAAACGCCGCCCTCCGTGGGATGGGCATAGATCGCGCAGCACGGCCCTCGCACAGTACAACTTGTCTATCCGATTCCGTACAATACAATCGTTCGCGTATTTAGTATGTTTGAAACCGTCGATCGGTATAATTCGCGTCTCACGATATTTTGTCTCTTTTTACGTGCAACAATACGCGCGTCGCCGTTGAATTGAATGCGAATGGTTATCGAAAAATCGGCTGCGAATTATTTTGGAAATTACGCGTTTTTCTGTTTTCTCGACCGAAAGAAACATTTTTGATCCGTTTCGATGGATTTTCCAATTTTGTCGGCTAGAAATCGGTGGCTTAGCGAGGAACAGTTGCCAATGAATTTATTGGACGTTCAACAATCGCTATATTTTGTGATCCGTTTTGGCGGTTAAAACGTTTTTGTGGACTCAGAGTGCGACAACAATTTTCTTTCTTTAATTATGTGTTATTTATAAGCAAATTAATTTTAAGCAAGTAACACAACAGAAAATTTACGCGCAGAACTCCGTTTTATTAATAAAACAAAGTATTAATAACGAAAAACATTACGTTATCGCAAAAAGAAAAACATTTTCCAAGAAAACTGTCGTTTGTGTTTAAAGTGTTTATAACGGGACACGTGAAAATTATTTACATTGAAGAGTCTTTGTCGTTGTGCAGCACACGTTGTTGAGCCAGAGCGGTGGCGGTGCAGTGTTTGTTTTTGTGCCCTCTTTGTCCCGCTTCCGGTCGGTGGTCGGCTGTTTCTTGCACATGTGGATACGAAAAGTATTTGACGAATTTTTCTTCCTTCAACTTGACATTTCGAGTTCGAACAAACGAATTTTTTACCCTCAAGATTCTTCGTTCGTCCTATCGTCGATGACTGTTTTTTGTTTTTGTTTTGTTTTGTTTTTGATGATATAGATTTGTTTTGAATTGGTTTTTGTTGGTCTTGTTTTTTAGTGTTGTTTTTCTTTCTGTGTTATTTTTTTGTTTTTATTTTCTACAATTTTTCTCCCCTTTTGGAATTTTCTTCTTCGATATGCAATTGTTGCTATAAATACCTAAAGTGATGAAAACCAGCATATTTAAAACAGGTGAGTTTTTAAAAATTCGCAATTAAGGGGACTGAGTAATATTTGAAACACATAAATTTAAGTAGGTTAGTTTATCTGTCTATTATTTAAAATAATTTTTATTGCTAAAAATGGTTACATTCAGAAATGCACCATTACTAAATTGCACCTTTATTTGTTTTGATTAAGTGTTTAGTTTATCGAGATCGTCAGTGTACGAAATATCACATTTTTTATGTATCTAAAATGATAACTAATTTCCGAAGAAAATATACGGATATTTGTTTTCATATTTATTGTATTTCCTGATTAGCTTAAGCGCCTTGTGGTTTAGTGTGAGGACAGATCAGTACGGTCAGAAAATTCCAAATTAACCAAAACACGTATTAGATTTTTTTTTGGAAATCCAAATATAGTTATATGATTTTAATTGCGTTCATAAATTATTATCTATACCTACCCCGTTTCAAATACAATTATTGAAAAAATTCAATAATTTATTATTATATTCGAAACAAATCAATCTTCTGTTCTTTTCTTAAAACAAACTGCAAATTTAAAATTTACGTAAGTGCAATAATCAAAGAGATAAAGTCAAGAAAACGGAAATTATTTAAATTCATAAGTGATGAATCATGGTTAAATTTAAGTGAAATGGATCACAGATAAATGCTTGGGTATAAGTCAAGTAGTGCAATAAAATTAGATGGCCATCATTCCCGTCTGTCTGCTTCTTGAAGGCTCAGCAAAAATCTCCTGTTACAAAACTTTCGCCTTAAGAACGTGGTAGTTCCATACTTAAAATTGTTTGGTGGGAGCGCCGGAACACTATATTTGTCTATAACTATAGCATCTGTCATGTTTTGGATCGTAGTTTCATGTTCAAAACCTCTTGATGGACGCATCTGAACCAGAGTTGTGCCATGTGATGTAAAAATCCAGTTTTTTACATTTTTATGTAAAAAATTGTAAAATACGTAAAAAACTGTAAAAAACCGTAAAAAATTGTAGAAAATTGTAAAAAATGTAAAATACTTAAATCATTTGTCATTTCACTGACAAACAATTTATTTTGACGGTTATTACTTATTTATAAGTTCACATGAAAAAACGTGTAAACAAAATATCGACACAAAAATGATTTTCTGCTGGTGGAAGACCATCCAGAACTGACTACAAAGCTTTAAAATTCCAAATCAACAAACTGAGTTTGGACAGATCAAAAAAACTACTACGTATTTATCTTTCTTTAAATTATAATAACAATAAAATCACTGACGATAATGATGATGAAGATGACTGATACCTTTAATAAAATTTAACTGAATAAATAAAAATCTTTTTAATATTGAATTCTTAAATAAACCATTCTATCAAAACTAACCTTTCTTTTTCCTGTTTGTTCCCATTTATATTTTTAGTTTTCAAATTACTTAATTATTAAGTTTTACTTTGCAAATATAGCAAATACTTCAATAGCAAATATGGAATACCATCAGTAACGCTTACATATCTATTACATTTAAAAAAATTTAGTTTTTTATATTTTTTATATTTTTTACAGTTTTTTTTATTAAAACAGGTACATGTATAAATTACGAAGTTTGTTAAATGTAAAAAATTGTGTAATTTACCCGAAGTAAATTACACGCACAACTCTGATCTGACAATAATTTTTATTTTTTACTAACGTTTCTCGTATCTTTGGTATAATATTTTTGCAGCACATTCATTTTGTGTATATGGAGGACATTTACCGCCTAGAATTTGTCTGAATTGTAGCCTTTAGTATGTAATGTAATAGTGCACTCAATACCAAATTCAACGTGCACTAACTCAATAACTTGAGCCAGTATTAATTATTACATAGGAACAGAAACCTTGTTGACCGGTGTATTTATTTTCGTATTAGAGCTGGTCTAGACTCTCAACAACGATAGTTACTGTGTCTGCACAAACGTAAAATATTATGCTAATGTTTGGTGCATGGACTGGACTCGTTGCCTGTCTTGTGTTACCTACTATAAAAGTGAAAAACTTTTAATCTTTTGCAATTATTTGACAGTTCGAAACGTCAGATGTTGTCTGTTGGTTTATTAAATTTTTTCTTCGGACTGATTTGACATTCAAACAAGTCGTCAGATGCAAATTGTACTTGCGCAAACAGTGTTCCGTACTATCAGTTGTTATTTATAGATTTCAGTAATTATCAGCGACACAATTTATTATAAAATAGTTCAAATAAAAAAGCAACTTTTTTATTTACGATTATTTTGCTTGTTGAAAATTTTTTCAAATTAGGGAGGGTTTCAAATAGAAAATTTTGTTTTTGAAACATTCATTACTCTTCCCTGTGGAGGAGGGGGCCCTTTTTCACAAATTTTTAAGCGTTTACAAGGAACGCCATATCTCAAAAAGTACCTGATGAATATTTGTTAAATATTTTTTCATTATTTTATTCCTAAAGGACCTGTCCATAAAGCTGAGTATGGGTTTCAGGTAATTTTAAAAATTAACTATAAAATTGTAATCCTAAACTTCTAAAAATTATAAAACCCAATTTTTTATTTAAAAAAAATGTTTAAAAATAATTACAATTGTTCATATGGAAAAAGCATACTCCACTTTATGCGCAATATGTTTATGAATAAAATTTTAAAAAAATTAAGTCTCTATCTTTTTTAGAACTTTAGATATGATTTTCCTTGTCGGGAAAAACACAACTTTCGGAAATAAGCAGATGACATACAAAACAGATGTTGAGAAAAACAAATCAACTTTGAGAAAATACGTCTACAAAGGCATGCAAATAAAAGAACATTATCTCAGTGCATACTATAACTCATGTATTCATCAAAACTAAATATTACTGATCATATCGCGAGGGGGTGACGAGCGTTGTCTGCAAAGGAGCAGCAACTTCGCTGTGTCTCATAAATAAATATTTTTCTACTTGAAAAAAAATTTTTTTGACTATGTTTTATATATCACCGTGTTTGTAAAGAACCACAGAACAAAAAAAAAGAACGAGATTCGAAAAAAATTAGTTTATTAGCCGTTTCTGGCGTGAACTCCCCCTTTAAGGCAGAAAATTACTTAAAAATTTTTGTCAGTTTCTTTGTATTTTTTGACTAACAAAATAATATGAAAAATACAAAAGTAAGCTATGTTTATTAGCAAAAATTGTCATATTTTTCGCGTATAAATTTATCAATTGTTTCTTCGTTCTTTTTTAATTTCTAGACCTCATTTTCTAAAGAATTTACTAAAGCCGTCTAACGTAAGATTCTTATAATTTATTATTGATTAACAACATTTTGATCAAAGCTAAAGGTGTCATCAACTTTTTCCTTTTATGTACCAAGGAAATCGCGTAAAAAATTCAGTCCTGAT
Source organism: Brachynemurus nebulosus (assembly GCA_035578155.1). NCBI lineage: Eukaryota > Metazoa > Arthropoda > Insecta > Neuroptera > Myrmeleontidae > Brachynemurus > Brachynemurus nebulosus. The sequence continues at coordinate 15,877,960 of JAPWDM010000011.1, read as the reverse complement.
AATTTTCTTTCACTTTATACCTCATCCCCCATTGCTCAAAATATTCTCCAAAAAAAAAAAATATATATTGTTAGTTACCTAAATATATCATTGAATTCGCGTTTTAATAACTTTTTCTTTGATACCTTACTCAATGCTCTTGGGGAGAAAAATGATTTCCACTTTTCAGGTTAATCCCTAAAATGAACTACCAGAATATAAAAATTATTCACATGTACAATCGGGTCACCATACTCTATCTCTGTACTAAATTTCAAATTTTCACGTTGAATGATTTCAGAGAAAAGCGCCTGTGACAGTCGGACAGACACCGAAGTGATTGCATAAGTGTTTCGTTTTGCTAGTTTTGGTACGAAACATTAAAAAAGCAATACGGTTAGTCGTTTCGTAATTCCCATATTTATATAGCCTATTAGGAAAAGTTAAGATGCAGTTCACGCTATCCTTGTCTTCAAGTTATTTTTGACATGACCTAAATAATATGTTAAAACACAAAATTTAAGATAAGATGCAGCTTAACCATAAAATTGCTTTAAAGACTGGAAAAGTCTCAAAAATTTTGTCCGTTTTTATTTATATTATAGATCCAGTAACCTACTGGTAAAATTTTTTTCTATAAAAAGCAATTTCACCTTGACATTAAGATCTTAACATTTTTAAATATTACAGTTATCTTAATTTTTCAAATACACATTTTCAAAAATCAAAAAGTTCAAGAAACGTATGTAGATTATGTCATACTTATGTATTTAGAGTACAATATTTAAAAAAAAAAATAAAAAATAACTAAGTACTAATTTACTTAATTAAATAAGCATTAGCGTCTATTTCTCAAGCTGTCTACTTATTAGTACCGTCACGTAATTATCAAATAATCGCCGACTTATTAAATTTATCAGATGAGCCTAAATGGAAGAAATTTTAGTGTTAATACAATATTACACTTTCTCAGGTCGGAAAAATCGACTTTCTAGAAAGTATCGTATTAGAAAGTATTATATAATTCAATAATATTTTCTGAAAACAGAAAAAAAAAATCAAATATTTTCGTAGTTATAGACGACTATAGCGTCAAGTACTTTAATAGGTATTCACTTTGTAAAAACTTGAAATGCGAATTTCTCAAAACAACAGTTTAGTAATCGGCGGGTAGGATAACTTAAAAATTAAGTAATCGATTGGTTTGAAATTTTAATATACTCACAGAGGGGAAATCCTTTAAATTCCTTTTCTTTTTAAATAATCTGTCAAATTGAATTTCAAAAAATTTAGAAAGTCGAAATTCAAATCGAGTGTTGAAACTATTTAGAAAGTCGAAACTTTCCTAATGTCTTAAATTTTTTTTTCAATAGTTTGAATATTTAATGAATAGTTCGAATATATTTTGACTGATTCAAAATTTAAAGTTGTTTTAAAGTTTTTAATCGCTCGAAAAATTGTTGGTGAATTGTTAAATAATTTGAAACAGTTTTAAAGACAACGTCGAAATTCAAATCGAATAATGATATTCATTTCGACTTAAAGAATGCACGCAGGCCTAAATACATACTTTTTTTGCTCCATTATTGAAGTGATGGTAAAATATTAAGGTAATAAATTTTTTCCACTAATCGGAAGATACTTATCGCCAAAATTTTTACCAAAACCAACAAATTAAATATTTCTAGTGTTTAGGTGGAAGTTACTGAATTTAATTGGTCTTTGATCACATTTGGCATAGGATTCACCTTGGCACTAATGTTTGTTATCCGCTTTGAACGACTTTCCCCTATACAATTTATAGTACTTGGCGCTATAATCAGCTGCAACTTCAAGAGTATCTGGAATTTTTCTTTGAAATTTTCAGATAATATTTTTGACATTTAATACTTTTTAATATGATACTTTCTAAAAAGTCGATTTTTTTCAACCCGAAAAATTGTAATTTGGTACTAGAACTAAAATTTCTTCCATTTAAGTTCAGGTAATATGATTAATAATATTATATTGGCAATAACTCGATTACTAAGTGATAGTGCTGATAGCTTAAGAAGCAGTCAACGAATGGCCACTAATGTCTACTTAATCCAAACCAGGAAGAAATCTAGATAATTATGAAATTCGAATGGTGATATTCATTGCAGTTTATGGGGCTCACGTCATTAAACTTCTCATTTTATCACTGAAGATTGAAATGTACATTTTAATGTACTCTTTATCGACTCAATACACTTTTAAAACTATTGTACCGGTGCTTCCACCATTCCATAAATCTTCCTACCGCTAAAAATCTTTGAAAGCAATTTGAAGAATTTTTTTTTATATTTTTGTCTAATTTAATGTTTAGGAAATAATAAATAAATTTATTTTACATAGGGAGGGGCGGGGTAAAAAAAAAGACAAAATCAAATCTTTTCATTTTTCATGTAGAAAATATTTGAATTTTTAAACAAAAAAAATACTGTAAAATTGTTTGTATTTTAAGATTTTTAAGTAAAAAATAGATAGCTTGGGTAATTAGCAGTACAACACTTCTTATTTCACAACTCTATCTCTACTACAAAATTTTTTATAGATATATTTAAATTTTACGTATTTTACCAAAAACTTTAACAAAAAAATTGTTTTATTGAAGAATCAGTATTTTTTTAATCCATAAAATATACATAAACATGCCATTACATAGTTTTAAAGTGAAAATCCTTGTCAATAATTTTTAATTTTTCTAAATGTTAACCCCTTGTTTTGTCTTTTTTTACCCCACTTTTTTCTTTTTTTCTAACATATATGAAAAATTACAAGCAGTCGGACCATTTAAATAAAACTTTGCACTATACATTACTAAAGCATGTAGAATAACAAGAAAAAAATACAGCACTCTATCTTATCAGATTTTTTACTTCCTGAAAAAGTTTATCGCCGCGGAATGAAAGTTTTTCGCTCATGAATAACAGAGGTTAGGGAGAAAATTTTTTTGTTATAAAGCCCGTCCCAAAAAATAATTTTTTGGCCCAGACAGCTTAAAATACTAATGTATTTTGTTGTAATATTTTTTATTTTTTGAATTTAACACTGTTGAGTTTAATATAAGTATGTCTTTTTTTTACCCCGCTCGAGCAGTGTCTTTTTTTACCTCGCCCAACCCTATTTGATTATTATTCTTGACTTTTATCTAAAAATTATTTTTTGAGATTTGAGAATCAAACATTTTAGAAATTTGAATTTCTGGAAAAATTCTTTTCTGAACATAAGTAGCATTATTAAACAATTTACAGCGTCTGAGTTTGCGGGAACTTGACATTTATAGGTACCACGAGAGAGAAGTTCTCTGACTTAAAGGAATTTTTTTTAACGTTGTCAAAAAAATATTGTTACTTTAAAAAAAATTTCTTAAAACAAAAAACTCAAAGAAATTTTCTTTTTAGTGTATTAAAATGAAAAATCGGGGATGAATTTTTTAAGTAATTAACATTCGGTTTACTTCGCGAATATCCTTATTAAAAATATAAGATCGTTTGCTTCGTCACTTTTCACTAAAAGCATATAGAAGAAAGTATACAAATTTCGGACAGTATCTTAATTTCAGATACGATGATATGTTGATAACTGAATGATAAATAACGTTTTCAGGACTATTAAGGCGTAGCTTTAGCCGTCATGTGGTTGTAGTGTTGTCCCCTTAAATGTAGGAATTTAATAAAAAATTTCATAAATTTTTCTAGAGTTTAAATATTTTACAACGCCGACTTCTAACATTCATGGCGACCAGAAGGTAAATTGCTTACATTATTCAGTTGTATGGAATATATTATACTTACTAAATGTTTGAATGTCGAATCTTTTTTAATAATCTGAATAAAAAATTTAAAAAAAAAATTTAATATAGATTTGAAAATCGATTTTTTTTTTGTATTAACACAATTCGTAAAACGCAAGCTATCTGAAATTAAAAATCCCATGTATCCGAAATTAGAAACTCATTTGCTGTAGTTAAAAATCAGGGTTTTGATTAAAAAGCATTTAAAAATATAATTAGGTGTAATGGAATAATTCAATCTCAGGGAATTGTTCCTTATGAAATTAAGTATCAAATATGTAAATTTTATAGGTATATATTGCAGAACAACATTGACAAAACTACTTATTATTTTAAAGAAATTGTATTCAAAATTTGGGTACTTTTCTCTACATAATATAACCAAGAGCCGACTTTTTTTCGGTCAGAAAGCCGCCTCGGGGTCACATTATATACGATATTATATATTTTTTTACACTTCCAAAAAATTTCTTTGTTCACAAATTAAAAATTTATTTGATTTTTGTTTTTTATCAAGAAATAATTTTTTTCAAATAAACAAATATCTTAAGGTACCATTCACAGTGTGATCGCCCGAAAAATAGTCAATTTTTGCAATTTTTTCCGGATTAATTACGATTAATATCACTATTTAACAATAAAAAATTATTTTTTTATTCATTTTTATTTATTTTTTATAGTTATTATAATTTTTTTTTTAAAAGTGTCTAAAAAAGAGCGGCTATTGGTGCCTACGATTATGGCCGCAGTTTTCATCTGAGAAAACAAAATCAAATAGATTATCAATCTGTAGGTAAGCCGCTATGTTCCTATGGAGGTTTTTTTTTTGAAATTTGAAGAAATGGCGGCGGTTTGAATAAAAAGTAGATAATTTTGGCCTTTTTCAATAGTTTTCTGTGTGAAAAAATAGGAAGATTTCAAAAATAGCTTCCATAGGAACATGGAGAATGAAATAAAGAATATTCTGTCAACATTTCAAACTTGTAGCTTGGAAACTTGACTTCTGAGGGTGGGTACCGTTTTTAAAAAGGGCATTTCGAGACACACGCGTTTCAAGTTTGTCTCGAAATTGTTTCAAATCATTGTTTCAACAGTAATGTGATACTGTGGTGATAACAATTGCTCTTATACCTTCACTGGTTGTGGAAAGACTGAATGTAAAGTGGTATAACACCCCGCCAAATGGTGCTAATCGATCCATAGAGTTTTGTATTTAGACTGTATCCATTGATCCGTGGTCGTAAAGACCGTAATATTCGAATTTCAATTTGAAATTCTGAGAGAACATGCATAACTGTATGCACTTTAAGATAAGACCAAAAAAAAAATTAATTTTTTTTCAAAATTCTACACTGTGATGGTACCTTAAATACCTTTCTTTCAGTAGTCAAAGAAATTTTTTTTGAATCAAAAAAGTATCTTCTTTGATTTAAAGAAAAAACAATCAAGAAATTTCTAATCTTTGATCAAAGTAATCATTTTCAGAGTGTACTGAAAAGTGACAAACAAACGATCTTATATTTTTGACGAAATTTTTCTTAAATTAACAATAATCCTACAGCGCACGAATAGAAACAATCTTTTAGAATAATACTTTTCATATCAGTATATATTTATTATATCGCATTTAACTTTTTAAATGATTGAGACGAGTTAACTCGTCCTGCAATATGGCGGCTCAAAATCCTGTTATATGTATATATTCACTGGTACAGGTGCCGCTATCTGTGGCGGATTTTTCGAAATACGGTATAGTTCTAAGTAATGTTGAATTTTATCAACATAGTTTAGTATAATTTTTATTTTGCAAATTCCTAGGGTTTACTTTTTTCATGTTGAGATCTCTGATTTTCTTTCCTTTTCTTTTTTGTAACCTTATCTATTGTACTTGTCACTGGCAATGAAAGGTCCGGCATTTTCAGAAAAAAAAATTTCCTTATGATTAAAATAAAAGAGTTAATGCTTGCGCTTTTTCCTTATTCTTTTTTTTTTTATCTTTGTGTATAGTATACTCAATAGAAAACGAATCGGAATTTCTTGATACAATAATTAAAATGTTTATTTTACACGAGACACTAATTTACCAAGAATTGTGTTTTATCGTAACATATAGGTACGATTCGTACTATACATCATTATTGTTACATATTATGCATATTAGTAGATATATAGCACACTATTATAATGCCAAGATCTTGTAAAATTAATTATTCGAAAATTTTTTGTAATTTGTTTTCTCAACATCCGTTCTATGTTTTTGCTTTTCACTTTTGTTTCGATCACCGCCGTTAGTGCTGAGACATTACAATAAAATTAGTCATAATATAATGAAAAAAGAAAATTATAAATTTTCACTATTTCACACGTGAGACGATTGTTGATCCTTGCCAAAATGTTTGTTTAAATTTTTGAGATTTTGAAGGATTTGCTACAAATAAAAAATAAATTTGATTTAAAATATACTTTAGACTAGCCGCGCATTAGCAATTTTTTTATCACGTCTAAAAGCAACTTTTAAATCACCGAGTAAGTATAAAACGTATTGTTTTGTATTGAACCCAGCGCACTGGTGATTTTTAAATTGAGGCAACTAAAAAATTACATCACGTTCTATTTTATGAGTGAGAGAACTGTTGCCGATGATAATGGAACTAGTGATGTCGAGTCGAGATGCAGTTAGTCGATTAATCGACTAAAATGGTTTTTCCGACAAAATTAGTCATTAGTCGAAAATATCGAGCATAGAATAGTCGATTAATCGACTAAATTTTTAGTCGAATTCATGAATAGAGTAATCTTCTACGTAACTCTTTCCAAAACAATGTTTTGAATTTAATTATTGACTTTTATTTTTAATTTTTTTCTTCAAAAAAAATTACATATGTATCTATTTATTCACATAAAAGTAAAAAATCATACAAACAGATAATTTTTAGTTTTCATTTTTTCGAGTCTAATAAATAATGCAGAAAAATTGTTAAATTAGTCGTTTTTAGTCATTTAAAAAAATATTAGTCATTTTAGTCATTTAGTCGAGGGTTAAATAGTCGACTAAAAGATGACTAAATTTAAACAAAGTTAGTCGACTAAACCGATAAATCGATTAATCATCCGACATCACTAAACGGAACATGCATGTTCAGGTTAGTTGGAGCGCACTGGTGACTATTTAGTTGTTTATAACTATTTCTTATGACAACTTTTTATTCATTTTTGTGAAATTGAATCATGGCGTTGAATTCTGAAGATATTATTAGTGAGATCGAGAAACGACCAGCAATATATAATACAAAATTAATAATACTCTAATAAAAATTTTAAATAAAAGTATGGGTTGATTTAGATATGTGAAAAATTTGTTGAGAATTGGAATGAACTTAATATTGCAAATTATCAAAAATTTTGACAATCATCCGATAATAATTAAAAAATTTATTTTTATCTTCCCTTAAATTTTGAAATAATTTATAAAATTGACCGTTAAGAAGCCTCTGGCTCACTAATGGATGAATCCACAATCGTTTGCGTTTTTCCTTCTTTTTCCATAATTCCAGAGCGCAAACACATGCAATTACTATAAAATCCATTTCTGTACTAAAATTGTACATATATTGGTTGTATAGAGCAACTATTTAATCAACTAGTGCGCGCTTGTAAAAACGAAAAAGCAACTTTTAAGTGATTAAACTATTCAGTTGCCTGTTGCAAAAGTTGCTAGTGCGCGGCTGGCCTTAATGTTTTTACTATAGTTATAAAGTACAGCAAACATGTTAGTCAAGTTTTAAGTCGCTTCCTTAAACATCCCTAGATGGTAAAAAAATGTAGATTTTTAACAATCCCTTTAAATTACACAATAGCGTATAGGGTCCGGTTCCATTTATTGGGGTTAATGAAACAGGGGTTGTGCTGTGCAATATCTTTTGTATACCTTTAAATAACTTCACTCCGACTAACGACTGACTACATTTTATATTTTGTTGTTTCTTTAGAAGTGGAAATATCAGTAAACATCTTCCAGAATTTTTTTAGTATGAGTGCACAGTTCGGCGCATTAAGTTTTAATTGTTTGGTGACTAGTTTTGTGAGATAATGTGTATTATTATTAAGTTTAAAGGTGACATTTCTTTATAAAAAACATGTAAAAGATTTGACAATTATGCAAACAAAAATGTATGTAAATTCCAGATGTACTTAATTTTTTTTTATTTTATATTGTGGTTACAAAATTTTACGTTGTCTTCCTTTTGATAATTTGGGTATTCTAGCAAAATTCTAGTTTTACAACATTTTAATGTTAATATATATGAAAGTGGAACTATTTTGATATAGTTCAGTAGGAATTTCAATATTTTTACCCTTTCATAATTTGATTTATGCAGGTCCTGATTTTAATTATTTAAACAAAATTAGTTGTGGAATTGTTTGTTTACATATTTACAAATTACGTACATATTTTCAAAATTTAAAAAAAAAAAATTGTTAGCATGTCGGTAGAAATCCAAAATATGTAGATTCAAAATATTCAAAGAAATTGACAATAATATTTAAGTAATTTTCTGACTCAAAATATGTAATATTATCTTATATGTTTTAGCGAGTTTCTGAAGGGAAAATTCATTTAATCTTTATTTTATAATAAATAGTTACTAATTATTACTGAAAAGAAAACAAACGGCGCATATTGATACATTTTTTCATTCAGTAAATATTATTACTTCTTTTTGGTAAGTGTTAATATGTTGCAGCTATATTGTGAAAACCGTTTTATTATAATAACTCTAGTCAAATTATAATAAAACGAATTATTGTCAACGGATGATATTCCTTACAATACAGAACAAATTAATTTGTACCAAAACTATACTAGACCGATCTCAATAAAATTTAGTAAAGATATTTATATGGTTTAAAATAACTGATAGGATAATTTGTATATTGGTTGAAAGTTCCTGCTGGATATTAATAGCAAACTAATTAGTGTAAATCTACAAAACTGATTTCAATTAAATTTAGTATGGCCATTTATATGCTATGCATCAAAAAAATAATTTTTTTATCTCAGTTAAAAGCTTGCGAGGGATACACAATAAATTATTCAGTCAGGTCAGGTCAATAATCGGGATAAAATTTCCCTGTTTGTTATGCCAAAGTATAAGAGTATTCATATCAAATTTGACTGCAATCGATTCAGTGGATTTGACATTAATTAGTTTCATATTCATATCCTTGAGGAATCTTCAATTGGGATACAAACTATCCCAGCGCAGTTATCCAAAATACCTAAATATCCAAATTAAATTTAATTGAAATCTGTTCAACAGTTCTGACGTGATTGAATAATTTATTTTGTTTCCCGTGGGAATCCTTAATCAGGATGAAAATTTTCCTATGTGTTGTTCTATAGTACATAAGTATCCACACTAAAACTGACTGAAACCGTTTCAATAATTTTAACCTACCTGAATAAATTATTTTGTTTCCCTTGGTAACCTTAAATCGGGATAAAATTTCTGTTTCTGTTTTTCCAAAGTATAAAAGTAGCCATACGAAATTTGACTGAAATCGATTTTGTAGTTTTGATACTGATTAGTTTCGTATTCGTATCCCACAGGAACCCTCAACCAATATATAAATTATCCTGTTAATTTTCTATACTATATAAGTATCCCTATAAAGAGATTTGTTGAAATGAACTTAGTAGTTAAGACATTATTTATTTTTGTATTCACATCCTACAGAAACCTTTAATCGGAATAAAAGTTTCTTAGTAATTATTATTAGTTTCAAATTCACATATCATGTTTATTCTTACAATATTTTCCTGTATATGCATATTTAGTCAAAAAGCATTACACTTCACAATTTCTTTAAATGTGTATAGCGAAATTATAATTTACTAAATGTATTAATTGTAAGAAACATCATCAGTTGACAATATTTCTTTTTTTTATAATTTGACTAGTGGTATTATAATAAAACGGTTTTGATAATATCGCTGCAACAAATACACCAAAATAATCGTTTTGAAATGAAAAATCATGGTTTATTTTAATTTTCAGTTTTAAAAACGTAAAACTCACATTTTACCAATTTTAATATGTTACACTAATTGGTAAATATTTTTTGGGTTTAGTAATTTCTTAACTCCTACCACCTACAGCCACCATAACCGATTTTTTTTACTAACACATGCTAAATTTAAAATTTAAAGTTCATTAGAATTTAATGAAAAAGTAAGCTTCATTTATATTTACTCTAGTTAGTTTTCGACAATTTTTTTTTCTTTTTTTTTTTTTTAGAGCGCATTTTTTAAATTCAGTATTACACTTTGGACTCGTTCTAAGCAACTTGAAATAGAATCATATATCTTACTCTTTTTAGATAATAAAATTCGCATACACGTAAAAAGAGTAAGACATATGATTCTATTTCAATTTTAATATTACTTACAACGAGTCAAAAGTGTATTTGGATTAAGTTCAGATTTGAAGTATGGTAAATAGTTGAATCAAAAGCAATGCTTATTTTTGCGGTTTTCCTGCATGAATTAATTTGATGTATTAATATTAGTGTTCTGTCTACAGTAGGTATGTTGAAGTACAGACTCTCAGTAAATCGTACGACTTTATTTACGAATTTATTTGCAGTAGATGCTACATATATTTTACTTTTCTCCTATTACTTTTCCCCTAAAGCTTTTTTATAAAGAATTTAAATTTGGAATAAATTAAAAAATGAATTTTTTGAGGTTAGTTTTTCTTCGGATTTTTTTTTTAATTTTTTATTTTTTTATTTTTACTCAAGTATAATTTTAGTTATGGAGTTATTTTATGTAAATCTTTCTTTTGTAGTTCCGCAAAGTGTCCTGTCCTATCAGTAAAGTATTTCAATTCAAATTAATTTAAACTGTTTAATTACTAACTTAAACACCAAAAATAGAAAAAAATAATTAAAATATGCAAATTTAGAATGATTTGATATTTATTAATATTTTATAACTATTAAATTTTTTTTCTATTGTCGTCAGGGTGAATACATAATAAATATTTATTTTTGAGACATTATTTCAAATATTCATTTTATACTAATTTTTTTTTTCATTTTTCTTATACTTGATGTGTATAAATTTAAATGATCATTTATTTAAAATAAGAGTAAAAAAAAGGTAAAAATAAATAAATAAAAATACTTAACTCAACAAAGTGCGGAAATGAATTTTAATTGAATTTTTTGTTATCATATTGTTATGTTAAATACCTATTTCACTGTTTTTTATTTTATTTTCAAAAAGAAAATAAATCTTCAAAAAAAAGTTTTTGTTCAACGAAAATAAAACACGGCAGGATACCTTTAGTAAGTTAGATCGTTACACAATACACACTTTATTTATTATAATTATAGTACCTATACGTAGTACGTAAGAAAAAACATTTTTATTTATCGAAGTTTTAGAAAAAACGAAAACTTATTTATTTTCACATTTTTAGATAAGAGAAGTAATATATTTATTGTATATAGGCTTGTTACGAATAGCCTATTCGGTCAGTAGTCGAATACCAAATATTCGATCAGTACTCTTGCCGAAGAGTCGAATATATTTGGCGAATTCTAGTCGGTGTTTTTGGTTTAAATATTATTAATTGCTCCGTGTTTCTGCATATTTTTTAAAATCCTAAAAGAAGAATATTTTTGTATTCCTTATAACAAGATTTTTCAAAGAACTGCCCACCCAATATATATGTATATGTTGCGAGAAAATTCTTCCAGTACTTAATTTTGCGTCTCCAAGATAACGATCAGGGGAGCGAGGGGTTTGTTGTAACAATCTTCGGAAAAAATGATCTAATTTAATATCTGTTCGCGTTTTTAGTACCTATTAAAAAAGCATTTGTCAATAGCTTAACTATTTCTCTATCATATGGAAAATAAATAAAATAAAAATTGTTAATATGTGATTCATGCCAGCCATTTTCTTAAAGAAAGACGGTTGGTACAACTTGCCCCGTGTTTAGGGCTAGATGTAACAGCTATGGGGTAGATAACAACAATAAAATTAGTCATTTTTGATAGGTATTTGGGCTTTAATTTTGTTATCTGCCAAACTAATATAAAATTTTATATTACTAATATTTATGAACAATGAAACTAAAAAATTCTTCTACAAGAAAAATCAATAATAAAATTTTTCAGTTAAATAAACTATATTTATAATCAACATAGCACTTTTAATCACTTTAATTTACTTAAAAAGCTAGAATTACCTTGAACAATAATCAGCCTACGAAAAAAGACGCAATAATTATTATTATAATGACTGAATTCAGTCTTCATTGGAGTAACAATAGTACAAATAACATGTTACATTTTGTCCCAACATATTGTTACAATAAACCCCATAGTATAATTTTCTACCTTTAATAAAGTTCTCATAAAATCATGTTGCTAAACCTAAAACTTTTAAAGAATACTAAAACTACGTACATTATGAAATTAAATGAAAAGCTAAAAGTTTTAGATTAATTGATAATAGACTCGAAAAACCAAATTCTCTGAAAGCAATATTTTACGTTACCTAACCAAAATGAAGCACGTGTACACCGCCACTTACTGCGTCGTCGAGTGAAACTACTTATGATGACGTGATGTCGCATAATATAAGAATTAAATTGAACAAAAAATATAAGTTTGTAAAGTTCAGATTCCCACTAAAAATTGCGTGTTACTACTTACTCGTGCTACAACAAGCCCCTAGCTCCCCTACATATAAATATTTTAAAGTGCCAGCTTTTTTTGATATAAAATCCTAAGAAAAGTTAAATATTCGTTCAAATTCAGTAACTGATTGTAGTAGTTAATGGTTTCTTACTAGATTATTTGCAGATTCTCTCAGGAGTCAGAGGATCCGTAGTTGCAGAAATAAGCGGTTAGGTATTATATCAATATAACTCTTAGGCAGTGTTTTTGAACATTGACTATATTATTTTGTTTTATGGAACTGAAGCTAGCGACCACTAAGCAGATAATAATTATTCTGAAAAAACCTCTGTACAGGTTGATTATGTGAGATCGAATTTTTTTCGTTAAATAAATGTCTCAGGATAATTCAGGACAAGAATTAATAAGCTCCGAGCATGCCTTCTATTTTTTTTAGTCAATAAAGTGTTCCTGGATGCCCTAAGTAAATATTAATTATTATAAAACAACCTCTGTACAGGTTGATTTTGTGAGACCTAATTTTTTTTTCAATAAATAAATGTCTAAGGATGATTTAGGAGAGGAATCAATAAGCTTCGAGCATGCCTTCTATTTTTTTCATTCAATAAAGTGGTCCTAAATGCCCTAAGCAGATATCTCAGAAAATCAACCCTGTGCAGAGGTTGTTTCAGAATACTTATTATCTGCTTAGTGGTCGCTAGTTGACCGGTAGTTTCAGCTCCATTTTTGTTTTTAATAGAATAGATTAAGTAATAGCTGGGATAGCTAATAGAGAATTGTATTTAAAATACCTATACATATTTAACAAATCAAAAACCAACTGCCGGGAAATTACAAATATAAGGAACTAAAAGTTCAAAATTGACGACAAAGCCGCAAATTACAAGTGATAAAAATCACCACATGATTAAATCAAAAACAAAAAAAAAATAGAAATCTAAATAAAATTAAAAAATAATAAATTGAAAACTTTAAAAAATTATTTTAGAAGTTTGAAAACAAAGAGACGGGGTTTTTAATACTCTTTGTTTTCAAACTCCTACAAAAGTTTTTAAAGTTTTCAATTTATTATTTTTTAATTTTATTTAACATGAATTTGTCTTACCACATAGTTCTCGTAACTATGTTATTATATTTTGATTTTGATATTTTTAAACCTTTTACAAATTCACTTTTAGACAATTTTTTGAATTTTCTCTAAAATTTTATGAGTTTTGACTGACGATTTGGGTCTGTTGATGACCGTTTAAACGGTGGAAACTAGTTAAACTTGATTTTTTATTTTTGTTTTTCAACTTTATTTATTTTTCTATTTTTTGTTTTTTTTGTTTCTGATTTAATCATGTGGTGATTTTTATGACTTGTAATTTGCGGGTTTGTCGTCAATTTTGAACTTTTAGTTCCTTATATTTACCTATACATAATTTATGAATAATTTTGTCTACTTTAAGTAAACAAATGCATGAGATTTCATATTTTCCGCTCTTCAATATTCAATCGAATAGTATTTCGATGACGAGCAGACGAATATCAAAGAAAATGGCCAAATAGGCCGAATACCGAATAGTCGCCGAACATTTGTTACAAGCCTATTTGATTGTTTTACTGTGTATTAACGGTAGTGAATATAAAGTGTGTATCTTTTTACCTAGAATATCCGAAAATTGACTAAAAAAAAATTTAAAGAATTTTGGTTTCGTCATACTTTTAAGCAGGAGTGTATAAAAACAATTTTTTTCTCTAGTATTTAGAAGTAATTTATCAAATTTAAATGTTACTTAGAGTTAAGGACATTTCGTATCATCTGCTATTATAATAATTCTATAGACAGTCTTGTTAAAACAGATAATCTGAAGGCTGTAAATTGTTAATAGGTTAATTTACATTGATAAATTGAATGACTATTTTTTTTTTATTTAATATATATATATTATGAGGTTAGAATTTTGTTTAATGTGGATTATATACTATTCATTAGGAATTTGATCTAGTTGACTATTTAAATACCGGTCGAAGAGAGCGTAAACGAGACAGTTTACACCTGTGACGTGAGTGATTACCGCAATTTAAATCAGAATATATTGTCGGTTTTCAAGAGAAGAACTGGGAATTCACAAACTCACATTTTATGAAAATTTTTTATTTTAATAAACTGACTAAATTAGATATTTTGTATACGTAGATATATACTTGAAATGTTGTAAATGGTTAACATAAGTAATATAGTAGACAAATATAATTTTGTTTTATTTATATAAATGATTACTATAATAATACTAACATAAAACCTGTCTGTATGTGAATAGACCAATATAGTAGAAGTCATTACTAGTAGCAATTACAAATCAAAATATTATTATAATTTAGAAATTATATGTGTTTCTTACTTTTCTTATTTAATCGTATTTTTCTTTCTTTTACTTTTTATTAGATAACCGGTTTAGTATTCGAAATATTTCTAAAATTAAAATTGTACGTTGCTATAAAAGCATATAGGTACTATTATTAATCTAAACTTCAGCATAATATAGGTTCGATATAAATACTGAAATTGTCAGTGACTTGTTTTCCACGATTTTTTTCCCCTGTAGCGCGTATTTATTTCTGTTATATATTATAAATTCCAGAACTAAAATACTCAAGAAAATATTTTTTTCAGTTCCGGGACTAGAATTCATACTTTATTCCCACATACATAATAAAGAGTAAAATGTCACTTTTACTCCCAAGGGACAAAAAATACTTTTACTTCTGCTTTTAAGCCAATCAGCAAGCAGAATTTGTTATTCAGATAATGACAGTATCTGCTAAATCTTTACGGTTTCTTATATTTTTGAAAGAGTCTTTTTTTCTTGATCTTATTCACATGAGTCTTGTATTGGTTTTGTAATCGATTATGCACAGTATTAGTCTTTGTGTTCGTCTTGTATTTTTTGTCGGATCAAGACAAGACTGTAAAGTCCCAGATTGATTTTGCTCATCATTACAATTTGGTAGTCCCAGAAACAACTTGTCTAGTGCAATATTTTTTCCTAAAATATTTTCTTAAAATATTTTTAAACTTAAATAGAATAAATATCTATATCAACCTATACAAAATTTAAGGGCCATGTTTTAAGTGTATTATTCTTGAATGGTTCATCTGGTTAACTAATTCAGAATATTTTGCTGGACGAAGAATTTTGAATCACTATTTACTGATATCGTCTAGCACTAATTGATGGTAGCAAAAATAACAAGAAATCTAAACTTTTTGATATTATAGTTTCAAAATTAAATATAAATATTACTTTGTACGTATTAGGGTAAACTGAGGTTTAACTGGCCACTTTCATTAACTGGCCAGTAACCACTTTGAATTTGAACAGATTTGCGTCATTGTTACGCCATTTGTTTCTCTTTTCGTGCATTATTTTATGAACGATCTTATATTTTAGTTACTTTTTTGTGTTGCAAGTTTCTAAATTTGATGGCCAGTTTCTACTTAATTTGTACTATTTGAAGTTTATTGATAAAAAGAGTATTATGTACTACTTTAACTGTTTAATTAATATCCTTATAAAACTAAAAATATACATGCCTTTTAGATTTATATTGAGAAAACACTGATCTGAAAACTCGTTTTCACACATAACACTTAATTAAAGTTGTAAAAGTGCTTAAATGACCAGTTACTATTAAATTTACCCTATAATGGAGGATTTGTTTAAATATTCTCTCTTTCGACTATTATTAGAATTATTTCTTTAAAAAAAAAAAAAATTAATATTTGTTTTCTGATTTACTCATGAATTTGATTTTTATGTCCTAATTTATTCAACAAAAGAATGTGTATTATGTACATAATATTGTTTTTATTTATTTATTTTTTTAAATAATTTTTTATTCTTTAATAGTTATTAAAAAAGTAAATTAGAAAATTTTTATTGTTATTTGAAAGATAAATATCAATTTATTACACTCTGATAAAGACTTGAACAGTATTTTTTTTTTGCATTCATAAATGTCACAGCAAAATCAAAATTATGATTTATTTGAAGCTTGTTTTAATTTACGAGTAGTTGCTTAGTTTATTTTAAATTGCAATATATGATTTTTTTATTGTTTCAGGTCTTAAACCCAAATCAAAATTGCAAAAGTTGGCATCCAGCGGTACCACAATGCAACATTCGGGCAGTAGTCCGCAACATTTTTGTCTGCGCTGGAACAACTACCAATCAAATTTGACCAATGTGTTTGATCAACTGTTACAGAGCGAATCATTTGTGGATGTCACATTGGCCTGCGATGGGCATTCCGTAAAAGCGCACAAAATGGTGCTGTCAGCGTGCAGCCCGTATTTCCAGTCATTGTTTTTTGAAAATCCTTGCCAACATCCTATTGTAATAATGCGTGATATTAAATGGCCCGAACTGAAGGCCGCTGTAGAATTTATGTATAAAGGAGAAATAAATGTGTCACAAGAACAAATTGGTCCGTTGTTAAAAGTCGCAGAATCATTGAAAATTCGTGGTCTAGCCGATGTGAATGGTGAACACGATTTAGCGGCTGGTGAAATATCCGCAAAAACGCCACCGACGTCAGTATCAAGATCTCGAGACTGGGAGACGGCCACAAATCGAACCGACTTATCCGAAGATTGTATGTCTCCGTCACCAGTTGCAACACCCGCATCCACTAGACCAAGTAAAAAACGACGACGAAATTCAGCGGAGCGAAGTAGTAGTCGAAGTTCGCCAGCTGATAGTCTTGCAACGGACACACATGAAAACACAACATTGCCAGCTGATCTGAGCCCAATACCACCGCCACCGCCGACCCCCGCCTCGACGCCGACGCTCCAACACCACCATCATCACCCGGCGTCGTCACAGGCGTCCGTAGTTGTACATTCACCGGCACCGATACCACCGCCGCCACCCTCGATGACGCCCACTGTCTCAGTATCGGTATGTAGTAATAATAGCGGTGAACGTTCCACCCCCGTGGGACCGCCGCCGCCACCGCCAGGTGTTGTGTCTACACTCCAAGAACAGATGTCACAATTGTCGCAGATGACATTGCCTCCGCCGCCCCCGCCATCGCATCATCAGTTGCCGCCGTCGCACGGTGGCCTGGCGGGAGGGGGCAGTAGCAGTATATCATCGCACGTTGACGACATGGAAATCAAACCCGGCATTGCTGAGATGATACGCGAGGAGGAACGAGTGAGTAATGTTTCAACTTATTTATTTTTACTTACTTTTTCTATATATTTTAACTCAATTGCTTTTAAATTTCTTCGAACATTATAAATTAATTAAATTAAAGTAAATTAAATAATTAGAACACAAGTAACTAACTAACTACAAGTTATTGATCATTGTGCGCATTTGTACGCATCATACGATATGACCGCGTTTAAAGCGACCAACCAAAGACCACACACTTAGCCATTTTATTGTTATAATTAACGTTTTAATTTTTAATTACAAATATTTTTTATTTAATTAAAGTTTTCGTACATTTTATAAATACTATCTATACCTCTCTACACATAATGCACTTGTATGATATGTCGAATTTCACTTACCTACTGTTTAGAAATCTTGTGGTTGATAATTAATTCGTTCTGTACTGACGTCGTTAAATATATATTAGGAAAAACTATTGTAGTAGTGTGAACACAGTAATTTTTTTTAAAAGTTTAAAAAGGGTTACTTTTACCTTAAAACAAACAAAAAACAATTATTATTGTAGTTAATATTTGCTTTAAATTATACTGACAAAATTAATATTCACTTCGGTGATCTACTTTATAAAGACTAATTTCCTTATTATAGAAAATAATATAAATAATGAAATTTTTATCCTTGGGTGAATAAACTAGACCTAAATGCTTAAAGAAAAGTAATATATACATACATTATACAGTCATTTCTTCACTTATAGTCGATAAATATCCAGTTTTTTTTAACGTATTAACCAATAAATTTTTGTGCACTTAAAAATTTGGCACGCTTACCCAATTGATTTGACATTACTGTTAAAGATCAATGCACATCAATAAATAAAACAATAAATAGGTACGGTTTTTCCTACATAACAGTAATAATTAATAAATAATACATAGAAAGTTCTAGATAAATAATTTATATATTTACAGTTTTATCTGTGTTGTTTATTTTAAGAGAGAGATTCTTTTCCTTCAAATTAGATAAATTTACTTATATTGATTATTTATGAAATCATTCTATTATAATTCACAGTTATGTATTTTAATAATTCGATTTATTATAATAAAAAATATATTAATCTTTCTCAGGGCATTGTTTTAGCTGGCTTTAGATACAACTTTCCAATAAAGGAGAATTTTCCTTTATAAAAACGGCATTCTATTATAATTAAGATAAAATTTTAAATAAGCATTCAGTTTGTTATAATCAGGTATCGGACTTCTTTCGGATCAGACAGTTTCGTCTTTAGCATATGCAGGTATACATATTGCACTCAATGTGACTAAAAGTTCAAAATATTTTCATAAAAACAACGTACACAAGTTACATACACACACATGTATATGTGTATCAAAATATTATTTATACGTATTTTATCTAAACATCCCTTTTTTTCTTTTATTTATTACCTGCACAATTGAAAAGTGCCACTGTAATTTTAATTAACTATCAAAAGTATTTTTGTTTATATTATGTATGTGATTTATGTGACATGTCATTTAAATTAAATAAATTCATCTTTTTTAATTGTTTTCAATTTTGAGAGACAGAAGTATAGTTGCTTGTTAAAAATTTGTTTTTCAATAATAAAAAATCTTAGTAAATACGTACGTCTTAGCTATTATAGTGGACCGTCTAAATATTCAACAACTTTTCAATATATTTTACAAAAATTTTTTCCGATTTTTTGAATTTTCTTACTTTCGTCAAATAAAAAATGCTGTTAGTATTCTAAATGGTGAAAAATGTAATTTTTGACCAATTATATTCATTCAAATGTGCATAATTTAATGCAATTCGGTTGCAAAATTTTATTGAAATAAGTACGGTCCTGACCTGTCCGAAGAAACCCGGTACCTAGTTATAATAAAATAAAATACATATACATAATTAAAATTAACAAAAATATGAGAATTTATTTATTTTATTTTTTTCAAAATAATCAGTAGTCTATAGGGGTCCTCAAACTTTTTAGATTCGCGGTGCTTTTAACACGAACCAATATGAGACTCATGCCAAATATATCAGAGTACATTTTATACCACAAACTAGGGGAGAAGTGGTATGAAAGGGACACGTATTGAAAGGGACAATTAAAATTACCCGCTAAATACAAATCCCGCCAAATCAAACGTATTGGTGTTGTGTGGCAGCACCAATGTAGATATGTTTGTTCCTGACTTCAACCTATTGTCATTTAAAACATGGTAGTACTGTGCTGTAAATTTTTTTATGTTTCAAACTAATTTTTTTTGAAATTTTTCGGAACGTTTTCTGATATAGTTACTGTAAGTATTTTTTGAAATGTTTAGTTATTCTTTCAACCAGCGGAAAACAACTAGTCAGATATCATTAAAATAAAATTGTAGATTTAAAGGTTAAATTTTTAATTTGGGTGTAACATTTATGAAAGGGATCGAGCAAACAAGTTATGAAAGGGACTACCTTTAAGACTAGTAATTTCGAAGTAATTTTATTTGAATATCCACATGTCACAATTTTTTCTCTTTTATAGTGTGTTCTTAGTGTTAATAATTAATTTTTTTAAACTTTCTTCTTTTTTAAAAATTTCGAACAAAAATAGTCAAATGAAAAACAGTGATTTTAATTATCGATTACTAAAACCACGCAATTAATAATCATCGACTACTGAAATCATTTGGTTATTTCCATTAGTGTATCAAATTTATTAATATGTAAGTTCAGTAAGATGACTTGCGCAGTAGTATGCACCCTATGTCTTATGTACATAAGGTGGAAATATTTAATTTGTTATTTCGTTTATTTACTAAAACGCTTAAAACAAAAACGTCTCTTCATGCCACTTCTCCCCTATGAACCTTCTTTTTTCTTTTTCAGCGAGAACTTCGCGGCGCCCTTGGTGACGTTTGACGGCGCCTCTAAGCGGCACGGCCTACACTTTAGAAATTCTTGTAGTACTACATTTTTTTTATTTAATAAACTTTCTAAATCAAGTTACTCACGAGATCTCTATACTTACTTATTTTATATTAATTTATTTAAAAAAAAAAAAGCAATGTAAACTTATAGTATAGCCAAGGGTGAAGAATAGAGTAGATTTTCTTCAAATTGTGAATTGATTGTAGGCCTTTCTTTTAGTCGTTTTCTTTTAGCGAATTTCCATTCTGAAAGTTCAGCTATTACAGTAGCTCTTATGGTAAGACCTAAGTCCGGGACTGTGGTAGAAATTTGGTTTGGAGCCTCTAGAACCCGAAAATCTATTTCACTAAAATTTATATTTATATATATATATATATATATATATATATATATATATATATATATATATATATATATATATATATATATAATGGCCATTTTTCGCCATTTTCAGTGTTTTTTTTTTTTTTGCAAAATTTGACTAGAATTCAAAAAGTTTTAAAATTTTTTTTGACACTATCGAAAAGGGCGTAAAAAATTATTCAAAAAATAAGGTCTTAAAACATTGTACTAAGTGAACTAGTTTTTAAGAAAAATTAAGAAATTTGCTGAATTTTTTTACAATAAATGTTTATCGTTTTAGCAATTCTTTTCTAGATAAAACAAGTGCTACTTAGTTATTCAATATGTATGTATGTGTTATAATAACAATAGCTCTGTTTCATCTTTTTAAATTAAAATTAGTCAGATTTTTTAAGAGCACGTTATGGAAAGGAAATTTTTGTATGATGTCCTCCTTTAGAGAGAAAATATAATTTATATATATTTACATACCTAGAAACAAAATCGAAAACTGTGGTTACGTAATGTAATAATATGTTGTTAAATGGATATATGCTACACTATATGAGATTCGTTAGGGTCGTGGGGGACCCAAAAGCGCCAAAAATTAACTACTGAACTGATTTTGAAAATTGTTTCACTGTTAGAAAGCTAAACTATTTTAAATGCATACAGATCTTAGCTGAGATCGGCCAGTGTCCAATATTTGGAAATTCGCTATGTTATGCAGATGCTGCGACAGGGATATTTCTGTTTATAATTAGGCATAAACCAAAATATCTCGCAGAAAGGGTATTTTTCTTTTTTAAATAAATAATCCTATAATTATTTATTCATAAATTAAATAAGACCTTCAAAATAAATGGTTTATAATACAACACCAATTATTACCAATTTAATTTGTTCTTACTGGGTAAGAGTATAAAATTTTTAGATTGTTAAAAAAAAAAAATTGTACGTGAATTGTACAAAGCATTTGATGTATAAAGAAATATATAACTACATAACTTAACATATAAGATAATTTCAATTAATTTAATGTTTTAGTTATGAATTATGAGCAATAAAGAATTTTAAAAGTATATTAATATAAAATGACGTAATTGCATTTAAATGAGCGAAACCTACGCGATTTTCAAAGTTAACTCCGTACTTGAAAAAAATTCATTTAATATATTTATTGTAAATTTAAGTATATTGCAGTGTACAGCATATTCTTTTTTTTATACGGTGGATATAGGAACCGCATAAAAAAATCGCACAAAATGAAATATTCACCAACTTCGTAAATAATTATAAAAAGGATGGTTCGTTAAAAAAAATAACTTTTTTATGTGGTGAATCGGGACCTTGGGATCACAATTTAATCTAGTTTCGTACGATAATTAACAATTTTTTTTCTTAATGTATTCACGACGTATGTATCTCTATGTAACTGAGGGCCTTCCAAACATTTTTTTTCCAATACAGTTTCCAACTGGGTAGGTAGGGGAGCGAGGGGTAATGAAAGCTAGCGGGTAATGGGAGCGGTGCAAAAGTACACGCTTCATATGCTTGTATTCGCTAGTATGCAACTTAAGTGTCTTCAGTACTTGTCGGCTAAGCTTGTCGCATGCGCATTTTCCAGTAGTTGCACGCATTCAGTT
Source organism: Brachynemurus nebulosus (assembly GCA_035578155.1). Taxonomy (NCBI): domain Eukaryota; kingdom Metazoa; phylum Arthropoda; class Insecta; order Neuroptera; family Myrmeleontidae; genus Brachynemurus; species Brachynemurus nebulosus. The sequence goes on along the minus strand of JAPWDM010000011.1, from coordinate 15,855,344 downwards.
GTTACGAGAGATTTTGTTTTTTATGCTCGGTGCTTTTAACAAAATAATTTTAACGATGTCAAAGTAACAACTAAATTAAATTTTTATTTTAATTAATTATCACTAATTATAAAGTTAAGTTTGCCTATTTTTTGTTATGATTATCAGAATTGTGATAACAATTGAATATTGAAATCTATAACCATGTTTCACAAAATGGTGAATTTCGGGAAATGAAAGCCTATGTGGTTCTCATCTGAAAAAGATTGAATGCAAGGCTTTTTTGTAAAGATAGTTGTGGTATCGTTACAGGAGTACTTGACTATTAAGGAAACGAATGATTGACTTCAAAGTTTGCTTAGACTTACTTCGGAAAAATACATTTAAATTTTAACTCTACGTCCTAGTTAGTACCACGCGAATAAAACTAATTAATTATATGTATTTTCTTTCACTTTAATTCAACAAAATTTTAGATTTCCTGTAATTCATTTTTAACTTCGCATTCAGAATCTTTTTTTATGTTTGTTCGTTAAGATTTAATGAAAAAATTTAATTAGATGTTTTAAATTTCATTTTTTTTTAAAGTATTTACAAACGCTGCAATTTATTCCTGCACATAATCAAAATTATTTTTATTTATTGTATAAAAGCCCCAAATTTCAATTCGACCGTAGTTTTAGATATGAAACGTATATTTTCAATACTCACATGTTTCTTATCAATCGTAATTATTAAAAAATAAATACAATTACATTCCTTTTTTGCACCTATTACTGCGATTGTTATAATTCTTTCTTTAATTAATAGAACGTCAAAGAAAATCAATTATCGTTGATATTTCAAAAAACAAATAATCAGTATTCAAATTTCACAATATGTTACATTAAATACAAATTACTTAAGTTTCTGTATTTAAAATATACAGAAGTTATACGCATACAAAATATATTTCGACAAGCACGAGTTGGCAGTTGATCAACAATAAAATTTTAAAAGGTTGCAAGTGATAAATGACAACTAATACAATAATAACCCACACTTTCGCTCTTAATATTATAATTATTCATTGAGAACTAATATGATAATTCACAAAAATTGATTTTTGTTTAGCTGACGTAATTTCAAAAGTTGAATTTACATATATTTAAAAAAAATTGAAAATAATTTAGTACAAACTGATATTTCACTCTCAAGACGATTTCTTTATTTAAAGATTAAAAAACTGTTTTTTTTTCGTTGAATTAAAAAAATATCCTATATACCTAAGGATTTTAAGAATGATGTTTTAATATTTTGTTTCAGTGTAGAATTTGCACGCTTAATAATAAACCGAAATAAGTCAAAATTTCAGAATTCAAACTTCTTGTAATAAACCGAACTACCATAGCTCAAAGAATGTGTGCAAGCCGATCGCCACGTGAAAAAGCAATAGAATATATTATAATATTGCTTTGTTTCGCGTGGCGATCGGATTGTACCCATTCTTTGAGCTATGGTAGTTAGGTTTATTACAAGAAGTTCCAATTCTGAAATTTTGACTTATTTCGGTTTATTATTAAACGTGCGAATTGACTTGTAAAATTTTATTGCTCTCAGCTCGTGCTTGTCAAATTACATATTGGTATGTATACAGATCGGCATAATTTTAAATATAAAACTTTTTGCTGTTTAGCGTTGCAAATGATATGAAATTTATACGGTTGTAAAAAAAATTAACTTGTAAATAAGTATTTGGCCTCAATAATTTTTAAATAATTTCAAATAAATAAATACAAAATTGTAATTTAAAACCGTTGCATATGACAAAATTTTTGAATGTTTATTAATTTTATACAAAAAAAATATGAAAATTTATGCATAACGAAAATATATGCAGGGTCATATCAAGTAGATATATGTATGTATAAAGTGCGTAACTTGGCTACACTCTAAGAAAAAAATGTACCGTTTTACTACTATTATAGGAGGCAATTAAATGCCTTCTATAATGACAGTAACATTACAAACCGTAATGTACGAAGGTGAAAAATACACCATCATGGTGTAATTATTACTCACTCATATGTGTAGTTTTACACATGTCGTACGTAAAATTACGGTCCAGGTGTGTAATAGATTACGTTTTATTTGTGTATTAACTACACAACAAGATGTAATTTTACACATTCAGTTCGCAATAGTGCGCAGTTAAACGTAAAATTACATCATATTAATGTATTTTTAAACCACGCCTGTACACCTGAAAATGTAATTTTACACACTTATATAGTAATGTTTACACCCAGAAAAGTGTAATATTAATCCAACTGAATCACTCATTCTGATTCAATTCAACTGAATCAGTATGAGTGATTCAATTGTGCTGAAAAGAATAAACTGATTCAACTTAATTGAAAATAACGAATCAAAAAAGATTATTGATGGTTTTTTTTACATAAATATTTATAATAATATGACGTATAGAATAATTTGGAATTATATACAAAAAGATTCGAGATGTTAAATCTTATGCTTATTATGTCTAAATTTCTATATAAGTGTGTCGTATGATAAAATAATAATTTTTTTGGTAAATTTTAAAATAAACACTCCAAAAAAGTAAGATTATAAAAGTTTTATTATGAACGTTTACTTGCTTTCATGAACATAGGTAATCTTTATTTTGCAGTGTAACTGCCAATTAAACTGGTCAAAATTTTGAGATATGACTTTTTTTACAATGCTTACGTTTTGCAGACACAATTATTTAAGCAATATCTTATAAAAAATTTAATTGTAATTAGATTACAATGATAATATTAAAAACTTATGGATTAAAATTGTAGTTACATCATATCAAAAATATAGTTTAAGAAAATTAACTAAACAATACTTAAATATAAGAAAAACAATATTCTGCTGACTCTTGCCATTCTTAGAACTTCGCAGAAAATGCATGCTGTGCTTTCATAGATGTCTTCACCAATTCCAGTTTCTAAACAAATCAGAAAATAAGGGTTACTTAATTTTATAACCATTTTTGATTATTATTTTTTTCTTTTTTTAATAACTATTTCACAGCAATTTAAAATTAAGAAAATTTCGCTTTCGCTACAAAATTACTTCTAGGCTATTTTAATGAATGTACAGATATTAGATTTTTGATTAAAAAACTCACCAGCAAAGTGACCCGGCGTGCTTATGGCACTGGCACTTCCGAACTGGTAGACGGAGGGTTTGAATTCCGTAGCCGGTTATATGCTGGCGAAAGTTTTCTGCTATTTCCCACCATAATTCCAGATGAATATCGACATTATCCTCAAGAAGATGGTTGCAAACAGACACCTACCAAATCCTTATACCGCTTTTCTTGTCCTCCGCCCAATATTCTGCTGACTCTTGCCATTACTAGAACTTCAGGGAAAATGTAGGCTGCGGTTTCACATATGTCTTCACCAATTCCTTTTTCTAAACAAATCAAAAAATAAGGATTACTTAATTTTATAACCATTTTTGTTTATTTATTTTATTTATCTTTTTTCAATAAATATTTCACAGCAATTTAAAATTAAGAAAATTTCGTTTTTGCTACACAATTACTTCTAGGTTATTTTAATGAATGTACAGATATTAGATTTTCGATTAAAAAACTCACCAGCAAAGTAACCCGGCGTGCTTAGGCACTGGCACTTCCGAACTGGTAGGCTGAGGGTTTGAATTCCGTTACCGGTTATATGCTGGTGAAAGTTTTCTGCTATTTCCCATCGCAATTCCAGATGAATATCGACATCGTCCTTAAAAAGATGGTTGCAAACAGACACCTACCAAATCCTTATACCGCTTTTCCTGTCCTCCGCCCAATATTCTGCTGACTCTTGCAATTACTAGAACTTCAGGGAAAATGTATGCTACGGTTTCACAGATGTCTTCACCAATTTCGATTTCTAAACAAATCAGAAAATAAGGGTTACTTAATTTTATAACCATTTTTGCTTATTTATTTTTTCTTTTTTCAATAACTATTTCACAGCAATTCAAAATTAAGAAAATTTCGTTTTTGCTACACAATTACTTTTAGGTTATTTTAATGAATGTACAGATATTAGATTTTCGATTAAAAAACTCACCAGCAAAGTAACCCGGCGTGCTTAGGCACTGGCACTTCCGAACTGGTAGGCTGAGGGTTTGAATTCCGTTACCGGTTATATGCTGGTGAAAGTTTTCTGCTATTTCCCATCGCAATTCCAGATGAATATCGACATCGTCCTTAAAAAGATGGTTGCAAACAGACACCTACCAAATCCTTATACCGCTTTTCCTGTCCTCCGCCCAATATTCTGCTGACTCTTGCAATTACTAGAACTTCAGGGAAAATGTATGCTACGGTTTCACAAATGTCTTCACCAATTTCGATTTCTAAACAAATCAGAAAATAAGGGTTACTTAATTTTATAACCATTTTTGCTTATTTATTTTTTCTTTTTTCAATAACTATTTCACAGCAATTCAAAATTAAGAAAATTTCGTTTTTGCTACACAATTACTTTTAGGTTATTTTAATGAATGTACAGATATTAAATTTTTGATTAAAAAACTCACCAGCAAAGTAACCCGGCGTGCTTAGGCACTGGCACTTCCGAACTGGTAGACTGAGGGTTTGAATTCCGTAACCGGTTATATGCTGGTGAAAGTTTTCTGCTATTTCGCATCGTAATTCCAGATGAATATCGACATCGTCCTTAAGAAGTTGTATGCAAACAGACACCTGCCAAATCTTTATACCGCTTTTCTTGTTCTCCGCCCATATCATCATGAAAAAGTTGAGAAATAATGATGTGAGTGACGTCCGTTACATACCATTGTCTAAAAAACGAACGTTAAATTCCATTATTATTATTACCATTGTTATTATTACTTAAAAAACTCGATTTCCATACGTCGCGTCGTTTCAATTTAAACCTGTTATGAATTTATATTACTGTAAAGCAAAAAAAAAAAAAAAATTCGTTAAGTGCGTGTTCTTGACACGCACTAACAAGTAAAGGTCCCGAGGCCGGACCTATCGATTTCGATGAAACTTAAATATATTGTAGAACACTAAAAACTAAGGGACACGTATTTTTTTTTATCTGCGGAAAAACGGTTTGAAGGGGTGAAATCGCCCTCCAAAAATTGGGGTAAAAATTTAATTTTTCAAATATCTCGAAAACAGTAAGAGATAGAGAAAAAGTTTAAATTGGCGATATTGCTCTTTTTTAAAGAGCTATCTATTGATATGCAATTTGTTCATATTACATCAACAGGAGTGGTTGGGGGTTAAAATTTGGGGGTTAATTTTGCAAAAAGGGGGTGAAAAATAAACAATATAAATTTTTTGTTTACAGATTTGAAATCTACGTCAAAAAATCTAATTGACCTGTTTTTGCTCAATGCCCTAATATTAAGTCTAGGGGTAGTTAACTAGAGGGTGACTCTGTCGAATAGTCGTACAATTTGGGTATTTCAAGGAGTTCTTCATGGAAAATAGCTTAAGACAATTAGAATAACGTAGAAATGAAATTCTCGAATTCAAAATTGAGTTTGAGCAACATTGGAGAGGGGGTGAGTCACCCTCTTAAATTACATACTAGTTTATATACACTAATTTTTGCTATTAACACACTGATAGTGGGTAAAATAATGTCACAATAAGTGGTTCTGAAGTTGGACTATCATATGTAAGGTCTTTATTAGGTTTGTTTTTTAATGGATATTATAGTTTTCCTTATCGAAAATTATCGATACCGAAAATTACATAACTTAACCTAAAATAACGAAACCTAATAAAAACCTTACATACGATAGTCTAACTTCAGAACGATCTATTGTGACATTATTACCCCCTGTCAGTGTGTTAAAAGATATCTGAATTGTAGATAATGTTTTAATTTTCACAGAAATTGACAACCCCCCAAAATAAATTATTAGTCAAATTGTAAAATAAACTTTTATCAAATTACATAACTACTGGTATGAAGCAAAATTAAAAAAATTAACTTACCTGAAATATTTTAAATGTATCATCAGGACAGCATTTTGGAAACAAACAAATTTATATTACAGTATTCTTTGCACATTATTCCAGAAGCCATTTGCACAATGCAAATAAAAACAAAACACCAGTACACCACTATAACACTGTTTTTGTAGCATATTTAAAGATTAATTTATCATACACGTTATAATCATATTAACTATATATCTTATCAAAAAATACTTTTGTTTAATTCAGCTAATTTGAAAACATAACTTTTAACCTTTAAGAGTATTACTTATGTACGTATAAATAATACAGCAATTCAATAACAGATAATATTAAAATACATAAACTCATTTGCGCGCGCATGGGTTTTGCTATTTAGTGGTGTAAAAATAAATCAAAAACGTTGTAAAAATCCAAAGTTACACCTTTATTTGTGTAATATTAAAAAAAAACAGTAATTATACACAAATTATATAAAAATACACCAATTTTTTCATATTACACAAATAATAGTGCATATTTTCAGAGCGAGGAGTAATTTTGCTCTAAATTTAAGTTATTTTACACGTTTTTGACCCTTTTTTCTTAGAGTGTAGCTAAGTGATAAATATAAGTAATATAATACTATGCATTAATTATTGTGTCAGTTACTGATTTATGAATTATTGATGAAAGATTGATTATATTTCGAAAATTAGTGACATTGCACGTTTTTTAGAGTTTTGTACATCAAACGTGAATCAAGAAACTTTACGGACATAGATATTTATTTGTTTGATGGTGTGCTGTCATTTCACGGAAGCGAATAGCTTACCTTTAGCATTGATATCCACTGGTGACGTTATAATCGTACATTACGGCTACGTACAAGCCGTTTATTCGGCCGCTTATCAAGACGCAAGCCATGAAAAGACCTAATATTTTTTAAAAAATGACAATATTCTGGGAGTTTTATGAGATATCTAAGATCAAAGTTTTCGATAACGAAAAGTATCATTTAAGATCAAACATAATAAAACTTTAAAAATGACAGTCCAATTTCACAAGCATTTATGGTAAGATTATTACCCCCAGCGCCAATACGTTAATAGTGCCAACAAGTACATTCACAAAACTGGTACCTATGTAATTTAAGATGGTAAAATTTGAACAAATAGTATATTAATTTTAAATAAATGGTTCTAAAAAGAAAAATATTGCCAATTAAAACTTTTACTCTGTCTCTTACTGTTTTCAGGATATTTTAAAAATTAAATTTTTACCCCAATTTCTAAATGGTGGTTTTACCTTTTCAGATTCTCGCTTAATTTTTACTGTACTATACAATATATTCAAGTTTCATCAAAACGATAGGTTCGGACTCGGGAACTTCATTTGCTAGTAAAATATAGGGGAAGGTCGCCCAAAGCGGCTAAGCTAAGATTAAACACCCAAAAAAGTGACTTTTAACCTCGATAAGCAGATCTTTTTTATATTATCAGATAGAATAGTTATCGAACTTTAAAATGAAACTTCGCTTAAGAAATGTTTATACGATATTTATTTTTAATAAAGAAAATACAAAACCTCTGCAAAAACCCGCTTTGCCCGTATAGGTATCCTAAAGCGGGTAACCCCCTCTGGGCAAAGCGGGTAAGTACGTTATGTATTTAAATACTGTTATTATTTTTTAATATAAACTTTCTTAATCATATAGAACTTAACAATAATAATAATTAAGTAAAAAAAATTGAAAAAAGACAAAAATAATAAATTTATAACAATTAACTGTAACTTTCTTTACAACCTCCATATTGGAATATATTATTTCAGGTGATTCCACATCAAAATCACCACAAACAAGGCAGAAATATTTTTTTTAAGCTTTTTCCCTCATTCCGTGGTAAAAAGAAGACTGTTTATTTTTTTTCCCCTTCCAAAAGTTTTTTACATTAGGATGCTTCTATTTTGTCTACCCGCTTTGCCCAAAAAGACTTAATTTTGTTAACTTAGAATAATCTCAAAATGAAAGCCGATACATGTCTACCTTTTTCTACATTAAAAGTCAAATGATGATAACATAATATGGTAATACCGAGAAGATTACAAATAAAAAGGTTTGTGACTAGTCACAGAATACTTATCGTCAAAATTTTTAACAAAACCAACAAAAAAATTTGATGAAGCTTAACTAGGACATTAAACGACACAAACGTTCAAGTGCAACTGATTGACATTGGTTGATATTCGGTTAATCTCGGTATACACACTACCCGATAAATACATTCAATACAACGATATACAAGCGCTTACCCGCTTTAAGAGGGGTACCCGCTTTGGGCGACCTTCCCCCACATACCTAAATGTAAAATGCTCGGCCGTTTTAAGGTTCAGCAAACGTTCAGGTGATGAAGACATAAGAGAATTTCTATATAACAGTAATTTTTCTTAATTACTGTTACTACTTTGAAAATTACTGTATCTAAATTCGTTCAAAATAATTCCTAGTAACGTTTTGTATTTATAGCGACTTTCCTTGTGTTCGTACATATTTACTACATAAATATCACTAGGTAATTGTCAATAAAGTTTAAATATTTTTTTTTTTAATTTAGTATCAAATATTTTAATACTTATTTATAAAACGTTTTGCTATTGACAGAATTTTTAATAATTTTCAAAAACAAATATAATTAAACATTAATGAACATTCATTTTATTAATAATAATATAATAATAGACAGTTCTATCATAAATTGAATTTAATTAATAGTAATTGAAATTATTTTTTTCATATGATTAGTTAAAACCCACGAATCATTTTTATTATTAATTTTTTTTTTATGTGGGACATTTCAAATACATTTATTAGCCTTTTTTAAATTTGTCTATATTAATTTAGAAATGAAAAATCAAATTATTACTATATACGTTTTAAAATAATTTTAAATATGTAGTATTATTTTTTAGAGAACCAATGCTTTTTATATTACATAAAATTACACTTTTTTCTGCTTTTCTGTTATTATATTCTTCTTGCATCCTTTATGTGCGAACGGTTTAATAAAATAGGTATATATACCTATGGACAAACTAGGAGGCTGAATAAAAATATAAATTTCAATCTTACTTATGTATTTTAAAAATTTCGAAGGTAGGTAGAAAATCCTACTCTAGTGATAGAGCTCTGCTGCGCGCGTCTTTTTTTGAATTTGCAATGTAAAAATGTTTAAATATAACTTGTTTTATTCCATTTTTTAATCAAATTACTAAAAAAAGGTAAAATTATCCAAAGCAACCTTGTGACATAACTTTTTCCTTAGGGAAATTCAGTATTATTAATTAGGATACAGCCTATTTCAGAGAACTAAAAACATATAAATTTTAACATGGCAAAAAATAATTGATATCAGAGTGCGCTTATTTTTGTATGGGTATGATTTTTATAAAGTATCCATAGTTATTAATATTTTTTTAAATCTTACTCTAAATGTCCAGTTTCCTACTAAATAGTATTGTTATCTCTTAATAAAAACATATTTCAATATTAGATTCATTTATTTATAGTTATTTCAGGGTTAGTCCACATCAAATTAAGATCATTATAATATTTTTTTATAAGGTAGTACTTACTTTGAAGATTACGAATATAAATTTTTTTTCTTTTTATTACCATTATTTTTATAGTTATAACAATTTTTAAAATCCAAAAACCGCAATTTTTAATAACGCTTTGAAATATTTAAACACATGTAGCTCAAAAACTATTTGCCCTAGAAAGCTAAAACTGGTACCATTAATTTCAGAATTAAAAGAGCTTAATTTGTCAAATAGTATGATTATGTCGACACAGTCACCCCCTAGTTCATTACTCCTAGACTTATTATTAGAAAATTAAACAAAAACAGGTCGATTCGATTTTTTTACCTATGTATATTTGAAATCTGCAAAGAAAATTTTAATATATTTTATTTTTTACCCCGTTTTCGCAAAACTAACCCCCAAATTTTAACCTCAAACTACCCCTGTTCCTGTAATTTGAATAAATTGTATATCAATAGATAGCTCTTTAAAAAAGAGCAATATCTTCAATCTAAACTTTTACTCTGTCTCTTCTATCTCTTATCGTTTTCGAGATATTCGGAAAATTACCCCAATTTTTAAAGATCGATTTCACCCCTTCAGACCGTTTTTCCGCAGATAAAAAAAATACGTGTCACTTATTTTTTAGTGTTCTACAACTTATTCAAATTTCATCAAAATCGATAGGTCCGGCCTTGGCTCTTTACTTGTTAGAAACCTGTACTGGGTCTGTCCACGAGAAAAGGTCCATAACATAAAAAAATAAAAAATATGATAAAATTATAATATTACTGGTATTGTGTTGTGTATTAGATGTAGGAAGTGGGCACCCCTCTGTTTTTGCAGGGAACTTGTGTTTTGTTTGTTTTTTTGCCAGTTGTTTGGAGGCTATGTTGATTGTTAATGGTGTGTTGATTTTTTTGTATCCTTTTTAAGAATAATGTTACAGTTATAGTTGAAAATTGAGAAGTTTTGATAAAAGAAGAATGATCTACAGGATCTAAGGTAACTATAACCCTAAAGCTTTTAATTCAAACTAATTTCATAAAATTATGAAATGGATGAAAGATTAGCAACCCAGTAACTGTAACGTGAGTTACCAAAACATTAATTTGTTTCTGTAACTTTTAGGAAATTGGACTTAGACATATGATTTTTTGTATTCTCCTCACAAATAACTCATTGATTGCAGAACTAATTTTTTTATATTTTTACAAAAAACAAAAATGTAAATTTAACGTACCTAAAAAATGTAACGTGAGTTACCAGAATGGTAACTCACGTTACGGAGTTTCTTAAATAGGAGTTATTTCTTTAGTTGTTTCTTTATTCGAGAAATTATGTGTGCCAGAGTAATGTGGATGCCATCCCTGAGCAAAAGTTATGTGTTTGAAGAGTGTTTCTGGACAAAATAACAAACTTTTCAAAATAGATGAAAATGACGTTACTTTTGTTAATGTTAACAGGTTTTAAATGTACTTCCGTACCCAGAAATTGAAATGAAAGGTGGTAGGATGTACTTGAAGTTCAAAAGATCAGTTAATATTAAAGAGAAGTAAAAAACAGTAAGGGTTTCCCATTATGAATTTAGAAATGTTTTAACCAGTATTATAAGACAGCCTATTAAAAATTGTAGGATTAAAATAAATAGGCTACTTTTTCACCTTCTGTTTAAAACTTCTATTGTTTAAGACTAGTATTTTATAGTTTATAACAGGTATTATAAAATTTTTCTGTTATTCTGATATTTAGTAATTTCTAGTATTTCATATGTGTCGCTTAATTTGTTTGCCCAAACACTTCTTTTCTAAATACTTCTATATAAAAAAAGGGCTTCAACATTGTAAAATATTCTTTTAAAAACTGTATACATTGATTTGAGTAATGTATACAAATAATAATTATTTTATATAACTGTTTTCAGACTATTTTCCAATGAAGACAAAATGTAACGTGAGTTACCGTAACGTGAGTTACCGACATTGATATGGAATTTTAATAATAAAGTCTTCTACAGGCATAGGAAAATTTTGACAAACTTATCATCTTCTATATAACACACACAGGTTGAATATAAAAAAAAATTATTCTTGTAACTTTGAATCGGGAGCAGAAAAAAGCAATTGACTCCAACGTAAATTTTGTACTGTCCCTTTTTTGTAACGTGAGTTACCGAAATGTTTAAATTATTATTTCAGTTGTGGACAACCCAAAAGCTTTAAAAAAAATTATGGTAAAAGCAGATCATCATGCTAATACTAGGAAAAATTCCAATTAAAAAATGTTTTAACTTAGTGTTGTTATAATACAAAAACTATTAAATTTTGATTCACTTGGTAACGTGAGTTACCGTGGACACACCCTACTGTACTAAATGTACCAGATTTCCACACGTCTTAGTTTAGAATAAAAATTATTTCTGTGTGATACCATTAGAATACCATCATGAAACCTTGTATGCAACTTACTTAAGAGGTTGCTTATAAGATACTTTTTTTTCTCAATAAAATTAAAAATTCCGATTTTGTATTTTTTATAAAAATCAGTGTTTTGGATTGCTGAGAAAGGGTTATATTTGAATTGTATTATCATGTTATATGTTAAATTAAAGCTCTCTTAATTTTGAAGTTAATGGTACCGCAGTTTCGGCTTTCTAGAGCAAATAGTTTTTGAGCTACATGTGTTAATATAATATATAACTCAAACTCAAGTACCAATGTTCAAAAAAATATAAAACTTGGTAATTTTGGTTACACTGATTTGAAGAAACTATTCGCCAAATATCATGCATTTTAAGAACATTGATGTTTAAAATATTTTTTTTATTGGATGATTTGATATGGACTAACCCTTCAATAAATTTACTACTGGTGGTTTTGGACACTTTTAAACATCATTTTAACGCAGATCATTATAATAAAAAAGCATCACTTATTAAAAACAATTTCCTTATGCCAAAATTTATGTTCCTAGTTGCTTGAAACACCTTGTATAAGTCGGTACAATTAGTAAAATGTACGTAATTTTTGTTGTTCTTAAAAAAAATATATGTCGCTAAAATATATTATGTACACCAACTTAAAATATTATGTTTAATTATTTTTTTTTCAAATGAAATACATAATAATTGCTTAAAATAAGCGTAAATATCTTTGGCTCAAATCAAGATTAAAATTAGTTACACGGTAATTTAATATAATAAATTATGTAAGTATGCCATTTTTAGAATTTGTATTTCATTGTATTTTGATAAAATTTAAAACCGTACAAAATTCACAAAAGATAAGTAAATATGTAGGTATATATTTTCATTAAATTATATGTGACCGTTAAGACAGTGTCTGCGCGTATCAGAAGCACTCTCGGCACTTTCGTGTGTATCTTTCTATATTCCTAGAAAGAAAGACCACTTTAAAATGATTTGTTTAGAATTTTTGCAATAACTGTATAATTCCCGATGCTCCCACCATGTAATTTTTTTTCAAATCTTCTGCCTTCTACTCTCTGAGGTAGATGATATTGTGTTACTGTTCTTAAACTAGTCACAGTAGAATGTCGTATGGCATTGTAATTGTTATATTAAAGTGAAACTTCTTATCTAGTTTTAGTATTTATTTATAAAATTATACTAAAATGAAATTTCTTACGTCGCGAAGGGGTAAGTTCGCATGGTAAGAATATGAGTGTAACGAAATATAAAACACTGATCATTGACGTTTTCTTAAAATAAGAAAGATACTTTTTGAAGCAAAAACAAAAAAATTGCTTCAAAAAAACATTTCTTGTTATAACGATTTCTTACGTAAAGGCAAATCGAAAGCTACGAAACTACTACCAGCTACTAAGCTAATTGCGAATAATCCAAAGAGAGTCCCAACATTTTGCATTCAGAAACATTTAAATACCCAATTTTTTATTTTTTATTTTTTTTAGTTTAGCTATAAGTAAAGTTTTAATAATTTTATAGAAATTTCGTTTGAGTGTTAAAATTCGGCAAACTGTAGTTGTTTTCTTTTTTTTCGTGTGTAAAGCTTATAAGTATCGGTCAGGAAAAAAATTCGAATCAATTCAAAAGTTGATTTCCTTTTTCTTTACTAAGAATTTATTTAATTTATTAACTGCCTGTATGTGACTTACGCAATGTAGGTTTTCATATGTACATACTTACGTAATGTTTTTATTTTTTAGTTATCAGTAATTTTATATTTTGCTATTTGAGCGTTAAAATTTTTTTGTTACAAGTAAAGATTAATATATTTGAACAGTAAAATAACAACTAGAAATTTTTTGGTGTAAAAATATTCTTTGATTTTTAATGCGTAAGTGGCTCGTATAGCTTTGTTTTATTAATTATTTGAAGAAATATTTTATCAACATAAAAGTACACGCTCAAAAAGAAATTTTTGAATCAAAGAAAATTTTTTTTAATTAAAGAAGTAATTTCTTTCAATACGCACAAAGAAACTATTTCTTTAGTGGTAGAAAGAAATTTCTTTAATTTTATTTCTTTGGACTAAATAAGTTTAATCTTCAGATTGAAAAAAGTGAATTTTTTTGATGACAGAAACGGATTTCTTTAAAATTAGTTTCTTTGAATTAATAAATTTATTTCTTCAAATTTAGAAAAAAAGTGAATTTTTTTAAGAGCAAATTCTAAATTCAAAAAAATTGATTTCTTTAAAATAAAATATTTTTAAGGTTTCAAATAAAAACTTTTTTTGCTTTAAATAACTTTTTATTTGGTTCAATAAAAATAAATTTTTTAGACAAATAATAATTCTTTTTTCTCTTTTACTTTTGTATTTTTTACTTAAAAAATTACTACTAGAATAATAATTAAATGAAAGAAAAATTTTAGTACACTATTACATTTCGTATAATTGTCTGAACAAAAAGAAAAAATAAGTAGGGATATAAAATAAAAAAAAACAAACAACGAAAATTATTTATTTGTTGAAATTACATCGCAGTTTTAAAAAGTATATATCAAAATTATAAAAATACATAATTATTAGGTATGCTGAGTAGAAAAGGACCACGCAGGCCAAAAATTAACTAGAGTAAAAAAATAACTTATCAGAAAAGATTTATTTTGAAAATTGAATTTTAGGAGCAGTAGCCTGTAACTTTTTTTTATTTTGGTAGCTAAGCCATTGACTTTAGAAGTTTAATAGAACAATTTGTCCATGTAACAAGACCAAGACTAGATTTTGGATATAAGCTACCAACTTCCAAGTTTCAATAAAATCAGTTTCAAGTTTCCGCGTAATTCTTGCTCAAACCGGTTTTTGTATGTGATAGATAAAAAATTCAAAAATTGTTGTTTTGACAACGAAATTAGTACCTATTGGTGATAACTAAAGGTGCATTTATAGCCCCAGGGCTGGATTTACCTCTGCGGAGACCCCGGGACACTTCCCATGTGGAGGCCCCCTTGGAAAATTTCTAATATTTTTCCAAAAAGTGAGGTTGACAAGTAAAAAATAATTCTATTTTATTCATTATTTTTGAATTTGTGGAGACCCCTATTGTGTGAAAGCCCCGGAGAACGTGCCCCAAGTGCCCTTATGTAAATCTGGCTCTGGATAGCCCTGGATCAAAAGATGATTGGGCACTAGCAGTCGAAACCGAAACAGTAAAAGGTGATGTACATCTAGTCCATGTGCGTTTATTTTTTATAAAAATTCCTACAAAAATAAAAAAAAGGTAAGAGGAGTACCAAACAGAAAAATTTTAAGTCATAGATATGTCTTATAGTGAGTGCAATACACTTACAGACAACAACAAAGTAGTAAATAGTAAGTAAACTAGCTATTTTTTGGTTTAGTCAATTATGATCATTTGCACCCAGTCAAAAAACAGATCCATGTTTATACAATCGTTTTTACTCGAAATCTTCAAAATCATTATTTATACTTTCAGAAAAAACTATAAAAGTAACCAAAAAATCCTTTCGGCCACTTACTGATTATATATTAGAGTTTAGAAAAGCTTTATTTTTTGTAATTTTAAAAACAAAATGGCTATGTACAGCACTTCAAACCAAGATTACTTTTTTCGAAGGTACTAATTAGCCCGCAGTAGAACTGACGAACGTCGGTATGTAGAACAAAATAAAATTTTTCTCACTGTCAGCATGTGTTTTGTCACAAAAGCACACATGGACATTAAAAAATATCGATTTTTTCAAATTTGACTTTGTTTTGAAACAATAAAATGGACTTTTGACGAAAAAACGGACCTTAAATGAAAATTGTTGAGTTCTACTGCGTACGAATTTTAGAAACACGATTTTGAGAAAAACGCTTTTTAAAATTAAAAATCATTTTTCTATATGAATTTTTAAAGATATCGACTTTTACCATTAGCCAGTTATCCCAGCACCATATAACTGTCCTTCCGAATTGAGAGAGTTTGTTTCGAGTTATTTTCGGACGATTTAGTGTTGCGCCTCGCGGTTTTTGCTACATCCGAGTTTGAATTCTCGACCACTTTGATACACAGTGCATTATCATTTCCGCACAAAAATCGTAAATATTCTAACTCACAGTTAAACCGAGTGTATCCAGAGCCTAAAAAGGCTTGATCTAAAATTTCAACAAAAAATTTTCAAATAGATAATACTCCTTAAAGTAAAATAAAATTACTTAGAAACTTAAAAGAAATAATACTTACATGTATTTAATTTGTACTGATTTTTGCACGTATTGCTCGTGAATGTCCCTTTGTTTGCGCTCATTTTCACAATTTGAAAAGAATTATGGGAATCACTCCATTTTATTTCAAATTTTTTATTCCACTCTAACAATGTGCGTATGTAAGTACATTAACTAAAATAAATAAAAAATGTTAAATTAACTACAATCAATATAGCAATACTAAAATAAACTTCACTGTAATGAAATATGGCTCTGAATTACTTTAAAAACATCATTATTTTAACGATTTACATGATTATTCTGGTTAATTTACTCAACTGTATATTGCAGCCATTTTAACTGTTTCGCACAGATAAACGTAACTGCGCATGCTCGTAAGAACAAAAAATTCTTTGTTTCAAAGCAAAAATTTTTTTTTGTTTCAAAGAAAACGAATTGTTTATTTGTCAGTCTATATACCTATAATGTTTTTAATTGTATTTAAGCAAAAAACACATTTGTTAAACTGTTGAAATAAATAACAATATAGAGTGCACATAATTATGACATAATTAGTAGGTTAACTAAAATATGACACGTATATATAATCCTATTTTCATAAAAAAATTTAAAATTATTAACATAGTTAACCTATATTTATTTAGAAAAATTTCAAATTGTACCAACCTTTTTAATGACTAATATCTAAAATTATTTCCATATAGTGAAATACTTTCTCCCAACACTTTTCAACTTAAAATGTTGTTTTTATCTTTCTAAAATCAGTTCTGATTTATTTTAAAAACAAATCACCATTTCAATAAATTGTTTGGTTATTTCGCTTCAATCACATGTAGCTATGTAGCCATCTTAAAATGTGCAACACGTATGTGTATAACATACACATATTTATGTGACTACGCATGCTCAGAAAATAATTTCAAAGAACGCAATTGACTAGTTTTAAAAAAATTGATTCTTCAAAACATCATACAAAGAAATTTTTTCTTTAAATTGAAAAAAAACTTCTTTGGATCAAAAAAATTTCTTTTTATTCTAAAAATTTTGTTTTTTTTCAATTTAAAAAAATTAGTTTTTTCCACTTAAAACTATTTTTTTCTTAAATTAGGGAATTTATTAAAATTAAAGAAAAAATTTCATTGAAGTAAAACAATAATTCAAAAAAATATGAATTTTTTCGTAATGAAATCACGGTATTATTTCAAAGAAACCTTTTTTGTTTTAAAGAAAGAAAAATTAAAGAAATTTTCAATTTTTGCACAAAGAAATCGTTTTGAGAGTGTAAACTAATGAATATATCGTTTTTACAGTTGAAATGATATTTATAATGATATTCAAAAATTCTAAGCCTGGTGCACATTGGATACAGTGCACACAATGTAAGAGATGGACACATGATGCGTGTAGGCCTATTGAAACTGATGCAATTTTTTTTGTGTGCATGAACTTTGACAGTGATTTGGACTGTGACTCATCCTAATTGATTTGTAGATCCTATGAATTTTTCGTTATTTTATAATTTTTGGTATTTGAATTTGAAGTTTTGTCTTCTTTTTTGCTAATAAAACTGATTTGCATATTTATTGATTTTTTTTTTTTTTTTACAGTTAGCCCTATTTTTTTTCATTTTAGAATGTGTGTAAACTTACCCTAAGTACCTATTGTATAAACATGCCCCGTAAAGGGGGCATGTTTATACAGGCAACATCACTCAAGAAAAAGTTAAGTGTCTAAAAAGGTATGATAGTAGGAAGGTTTTTATTGGTGTCAAAATGAAGCTTAATAATCAAGTTATATTTGAGTATAAAAAACAGAAAGCTGTAATACAAAAAATTAGAAAAATCTAAAACTAAAAACTGTGTCAACATGCCCCGGTCTCCCCTACGTAACTCTTACATAACTTTTCCGTTCGTGTGTATTACGCAACTTACTGCCTCAGTTACGTAATATACTATTATCTGTTACCAACGTACTATATGATGTTAAAAAGCACGGACTATATAACATTTCTTATTAATTCTTTTCATTGATATATAAACAAAAGACTACTTATTTTTCTTAATTACGTACGGGAAACTGGGGTAAAGTTGCCACTCTAAGACAAAATGTTGTTTAGTTTATTTGTTTGAAAAGAAATACAGATTAATAAGTATTTAGCATATAGTTGCTTTAGTGCAGAAGCAATAACCATCAATATATAAACAAAATCTTGAAATATTTTTGCAATTTTTGTCTTTTGCAACATATGCAAAGTAACCACTTTACCCCACTATGTTGGGTAAAGTGGCCAGGGGTACCCATTTTAACCCAAAAAGAAATCTTGAAGTAATAAACATATCTATATACAAAATTAAACTATGTTTGTATCATTAATTATTATATATCAACGGACGGACGAACGGACAGACATTGAGGTCTCATCATAAGGGTTCCTTTTTCACATTTTTTCTCGGAACCCTAAAAAACTGATTTCAGGCAATTCTTTTGTTTATAAAATATAAAGAACTAAATAAAAGTTCTGAATTTAATATAATATGTTAAAATATTCTAAAAATTCAATTTGAGCAGCGATCGAAGACACTGACCACTTTGCCTTATTATAAGTCTGGCCACTTTACCGCATTAGACGCCATTTCGGCAAACTACAACTAATTTCAAGAAAGAATTTTCTGATTCGTCGATAACGAGTTTTTAGCTGTCCCAATTAAAAAATTGTATTCGTAATTAATAAAAAAATAATGAGAATACAACTTAAAACTTACTTTACAAAAACACTCGAAAATTCAGAAAATTCGTTATAATTCATATTCTGTGAACTGATCATCTGACAATCTAGTGAACTGATCATTTACGTTTTAATAGAATACTAGTGGCTTGTCTACAAGCTAGTATTCAGCTTCGCCACAAAATTGGAGTAGTTTCCGGTGAGTAAAGGTCCATGGCCACTTTACCTTCACTGGCCACTTTACCCCAGTCTCCCCTACTTATAACTACCTGTAACAGAATTGGTTCAGATATCGGTAAAATCAACTTCTAGTTCAAGCTTCTTACATTAACAATTGGAATTTCTTCTTATCAAAAGTACTACGCTTGTTATTTAATATGTTTGTTAAAAATGTACCTAGCTAACTGGCTATCACAATATTTGATATGTGTATTAATTTTATTTCAAATTTTTATGGTATTTTGAAATATTTTTTATTATAGCGACAACTGCATTGATTCCATTTTTCGATACATATTTCGCAATTGTCATAAAAATATTTTGCGTACATATTGTGGATATTAAGTATAATCTATAATTTTTAATATATTGATTTAATATTAAAATTTTTTTAATATGTTTCATAACTTTGTGTGATCATTGCTTATTTATTATTGTATTCGACACATACATATATTATGTATATAGAATGTTTCATGAAGGATACGTTTATATAGTTTCAATTTAAGTGGTTATATTTTTGATATGGTGAGTCATACCAGTTACTTCTCAGATAGATGATTGTCAAAGTGAATGAAACTTCAAATCAGAGTTTTGTTCCACTTATCGACGGAAGTAACTCCATACTTTTTATATTTTGTTTTAATTTCTAAACTAATATGTACTAGATTTGAGGTTTAGACGATTCGAATTTTGAATCCACAGAGTAAGGCAGAAACAACATATCTATCTCTATACTACTGGAACCAGTGTAACCAGCAAGAGATAGAAAATATGTTATATACGTGCACGGTGTTTACTTTGTATTGGCGCGCTAAACTGTGTATGTGTGCGTAATCTAAGATAGTGGTGGCCGTCACGTGACCGTATTTGCATACGTATGTGTAATATCACAACGCTATGTGTGGGGATGTAACAATGTCAACACAACCAACATAACAATACAATCCATTGTTTTCTGACTGACCTGCACTCAGTGAGTGCCACTAAGCAAGTGACTACTTAGTAGCCTTAGGTACACAAAAATGCACACTGCAGATTTCATGATAGAGATAGTTGCTGTGTCTCCACGTGTTTGAATCGCTTCATCTGAGCTATCATATCTACTAAACAACAAAAACGAAACAATTTTGTTTTTTGCTTCGTCACTTTTCATCAATTTTTCTTTATTTTTTTTGTTTTGTAATTACACACGTTACTGGGAAATTAGTTGAATATTCCAAGAATTTTACTCTCTTTACGTACATTGGCATTAAGTTTGATTTAAGTCTACAGACACTGAATGTCACAGACATACGTACCGTGGCAGACACGACAAACATTTTTCAATGCTTTTCTTATGAACGTATTCATGCATAGCGTAACGTAACCGCACAGACAGGATGAATATGTTCATAAAAAAAGCATTAATCAGTCTTTGGCGTATCTGTCACGATGCGTGTCTGTGACGTTCAGTGTCTGTAACTTGTAAGCTTTTATTGTATTTACTTTTGTTTTACATATTTTTTAATGTTGTTTTACAAGAAAATGCTTTTACTAGTTGATTTCTTTCAAAGTATAACATATTTTGTCTAGTTATAACGTAAAAGCCCCCATTATGGAACAGTCTCTAATACTGGAACAGTTTTGACATTTACATATTTATTTCTTTAATTAAGTAAGGAAACACTAAATGCGAGACGAAGTTAAATTGTAAAACAATTAATCATTCTATTAATAATAATTTTTGTTATCAGACGTTTCTTTCAGAAATAACTTCATTAATATGTAGCTAAATGTCAAAACTGTTCCAGTATTAGATACCGTTCCATAATGGGGGCTTTTACGTTACAACACTAATAAAAGTGATTAGGAGCTGTCGGTCATTTTAATTTTACGAATTTGTGTCATACCTCTGTATATTTGTCTATATTTATTAAGACTTAATTCTTGTAAAATGTGTTTTTTAGGATTTAGTAGTTCGAACATCGAAATCCTTATGCAGCCACGGTTTTGGCGAATTTAAGAATGTTCAATTTTCACTTGATTCTTTTTAAAAACAACACTAGCACCTGTTTATATGGGGCCACAGGGGGAGGGGTTATTATTGCTTGGATACGTTATGCCTATAATTACATTTAAATATATTCACATCTCATTGTGTTACGAGGCAAAACTCAACATTGATTGAGAGTTTTTCATTCTAATTTCACTATACACAGCAATAATTATATACATATGTTAGTGTCCACACATCGTCAACATAGGAATAAAATTCTGTCGTAAATATAATTTATTATTTATAAGTTTATATTATTTTTGGGTTACATGTAAATAACAAATAGTAACTGTATAGTTCTGATATGTATATTTTAACCATGTGAATTGATTAAAAATTGTTAGTTGGTTAATTGTAAACGATTGCTGCGACAATGAACAGGGACATATCAATCAGTTTTGTTGATGGCGTATGGCAGGCGATGAGTTTGTGTGTAATAAACAACAAATATATCTTTTATTTACTGTGCTTTCAGTTACTAAACAGTCCAGTTTTATTCTAAATGTTCTAAATATACATAATATTAGTGGTGGTGAGACTGTTCTTGTGATCACTGCTACTAAAAACAGTGTTATTTGCATTGAGCAGAAAACATAATATTCTACTATTTAATTTAACTGCTCTTTCAGCTTTTTTCTTCTTTGAAATATCTATGTTTAAACCATTTCAGCAGTGGTAGGTAGATTGAGAACACCCTCATGTGTACTGAGCAGAGAACATACTGCTATTCTGTATAGAACTTCTTGCATGATACTGTTCTGCTCTTTAACATAAAAGAGCAGACAAAATTCTCCCTCTTTTAAATACAGCTTATTTAAAATATAAATATAGGTAATTCTTAAGCATTTTCAACTGTGGTAACTGTATAAATACTACAGGTATTAGGTCCAATTTTAAACCTTACTACGTGTTATACCTATTTAATACATTCATGCTCGTTCACAAAGTAGTTAGATTTCAACTATTAGGAATTCAGCTGTTAGCCACTGTCATGACGCGATTTGAGCCCGCGACAATGGCAGAAATTTGTTTTGAGGTCTCTAGAAACCGAAAATAATATTAAATAATATATATATATATATATATATATATATATATATATATATATATATATATATGTATGTATGTATGTATATATGTGTCCGCACGATAACTCTGGAACGAAATGCCCTAGGTTTACGAAATTTGGTGAAAATGTTGGAAATGCCAAACCGTTGGACAAGTTCGTTAGCCAGACACGTCGAATGCCAGGAACATGCTTTTTGTTCTTGCAAAAAATTAGTTTTTTACCAAAATTTCTACTTAATCAACAATTTTTTACACCATTTAAAAGAGGAGAAAAAATTACATAAAAAAGGTCTTTCAACTATTGTTCTATGTCAACTAGTTTCCGAGCAAAACTAATTTTTATAAACGGACATTCGCTATGTTATGCAGGATGCTGCGACAGGGGGTATTTATTCTGTATCTACTTTCTAAAATTTTCTAACCATTTTTAGTTTCAAAAAAATTGAATCGTTTCGATTTCTGCCTCACAACTGAGATGTTAGCGTATACTTTACATGAACTGAACGATATTCTTGACAAATTCCTCCAGAAATTTCCACTAATACCAAGCGTGGACAGGTAGGGCAGGTGGGACAATTGCCCAGGGGCCTGGGACTAAAAAGAGGGCCCACAGCCTCGATTAGGAGTTCAGAGAAATTGCGACGAGGTTTTTTTCTTTTGTTCGTCAATTGTATTTTTGGGGAAAAATGTTTGAAAGTTGTGCCTGAGGGCCCGTTTTTACTCTCGCCGACCCTGAGGGTGGACTGACTAGTATTTTTTGGATGTAAAACTATGCATTTACTTTTGAAAATGTGTAATATTTAAACAGTAGATACCTAATTATTAATTTAAGAAAGTGTATTAAATTCCATAAATTTAATATATACCTATATGTATAGGAATAAATAGATCACTCTCAGTAACTTGTATAAAAATGAATATGACTGTCGTTTAAAAATTTATATTTCGATAATTACCCGATGATTGCCAAGTTTACACTCAGCAACCCATATGTGGGCTGTGAACCAAAAGTACCACGATTTTAAAACGTTTGTATGAAATACTTTTTAAAACATTTTATTACAAGAGTTATACAAACCTGAAGTTGACTTGGATGGTAGCAAACACTCCTGAAGCTAGAGGCTTATATAATACACTCGAATGTTAGACCATTTAAAGTTTTGTTATAATATTATCGTATAGCATAATTATGACTGATTATAATTTTATTTAAAATTATATATACCTATTTAAATGACAATCGAATCAGAATGTGTGCATTAGACATAGTTTTAATGTATAACTAGCTAGTCGACTCCAATCTATAATAAAACATGACCAAATACTTTAATATTTATAAAGTAATTTGCATTATTTTAATTAACTAAGTAATTTATTTATTTATATATGTATGTATGCATGTACTCTAATGCTGAGTGGACAGTGGGCACTCATCATTTCATCCAACTATTTTACTTTTATTATGGTTATTAATATTAGTATTACTATTAATGCAATGCGCGATCAACGCCATATAATATTTTGGATAAATTTTGTTCATTTATAATTCATTAATTGTCAATAAATTATTGATATTTGCTGTTATTATTACTTATTTAAATATTGATTAATATTGTACACGACTAGATATTTGTTGGTATACATATATGTATATTGTTAAGCTTTAAGTGCATACATGTTTTATATAGATGTATGAAGAACAGAACTACATGTGATAGGTATTTCGATATTTTAATATTATACATATTTATTTATTAGATTTATGTACGTATTTATAATATTCATGTTGCATCACCTAGATACGTATATTTGCGGTTGATGAATAATTAAAAAAATCATAAGTATTGATTATTTGTTGTATTGTATGACGTACAGTATTTTCTTGCAGTACTGCCAAATATGGGAGTGGAAAGTAGTATCCCTACATTTGCTCTGTGTATATTTTACTCCTCAGAAATATTGCTTGGCGCTCTCAATACCATTACTTTGTAGTGTATCTCTTTAGGCTAGGGTTGTTGAGGTGATGAAGTAGGTCAAGTGTGTTTCGTGCGACTTTCTGACATAAAGTCACCAGATGATGTAGTTACCTTTGTTGTTGCTCTTCAATGATGTTAATTTGTCACGCTTTTTCGGTGTATCCAAAAGTTAATATAGGAGACAAACAGTTGGTACAACACACACATAATTAAATAAAAATGCACTAGTTACAGTTTTAAAATGTATAAGTTTTTTGGAATAATACAGTTAAGTATAAGTTTTTTTTTTTTTTTTTTTGTTTAAATCGAAGTTCCCAATTGATGTAACCACTGAAGAAAATATTAAATATACAGAAAAATTTCTGAAAATTTAATAAAGAAAAGTTTTACATTGAAGATCTGCGAATCACTTATAATTCCCACATCTCCTTTGGAAACGGGTCCACAAAAATTGGGAACTTCGGTTTAAAAAAACTTATACAGAATTTTATGGTGTTTTTAATGAAATGAATTCAGTCCGTCTTTTTAAAATGTGGTAGGATTGACCGGGGTAGTTGTGAATGTATTTTCATGAGTTGAGATAAAAGCGTTGTTTTAAGCATTTTTTATTTTATATATCACATTACGGTTGACTTATTTTTAATTCTACATTATTCAAGAAGCACCACACGAATTTTGAGCAAATTCTTATGAAAAACAAAAATTTTATAAGCCATTCACATTTCCCCGGTGCGGTTTTTTAAATTTTATGAATTTCGGGGTAAAAGTGAATGCCATCAGAAAAATTATCTAGAATGGATTACAAGAGAAGTGTGGTACGTGAGAGTAAAGCCGAACTCAAATTCTTTACATTTACTCCACTTTCAAATTTTTCATCATACTTTAGCGGTCACAATTTCTCTTTGTTTAATGTAAGTTACGCATACTTCAAATTTCTACAAAAATCAAAGTTAAAGAAAAATAACAAAAATTGTAGCAACAAATTTATTACAAGCTAAAAATGATATTTCGATGATATTTTGTCATTTTATCATATAAAAAATCAAAAAATTCCATGTATTCACACAAAAACAAGGAAAATAAGACTTTTTCAAGGAAATACATTTAGTTTACATGAATAAAAAACAACAATTTTTTTTTTGTATTGTTTGTACAACGGAAACTTGTAAAATAAGGTCACCAGCACCTTCATCAACATTTTTAACTCTGAAAGGGACACTACTGTAATTTTTGACCGAATGGGGGCATTTGTGAATGACGTTCACAATTACCCCACAAATTTAAAATCATGGGGTAATTGTGAATTGGTGATAAATTGTCCAAAAATATTCTTTCTTTAGCAATTAATAAGGAACCCTCTTTCAAGGGAACAAGGAATCCGTTCTTTAGCAATTAATTTCTAAAGAAAGCATATGCTTTCTTTAGCAATTAATAAGGAAACCTCTCAGGGCTTAGACCACTTCTTTAAAAGTACTTTTAACCATTTCTTACCTTTTAGAAAAAGAAAATGTATTTAAAAAAAATTTTTTTGAGGATTGGTCGAAGTAAAATACATAAAATTTTGCAAGGGTTTTTTCAAAATAAAAAAAAAAAAAACATACTAATACTTGGAGAATTGTTATGAAATTTTAATAGCATATTAAGAAAGGACAGAAAAACATATTAAGAGTTGATTTTTAACAATACATATTAATGTTACTTTAGAAATTTTCGGCGCCGTTCACAATTGCCCCAATTCACAATTACCCCGGTCAACCCTATATTAAAAATGATTCTTGTTTTTTAAATATTAACACATAACTAACTTTTTTTTAAAAAAAATTTGTAGTTATTAATTAATACCTTGATAGTTGTAATTATCTGTCATTATAAACTCTTTTAAGCTACAATTTCACCTTTTTTGATCATGGCAACACAACGCTTTTTTTTATAACAATTTTATTTTAGCTACTTAGCTACCTGAAGTCTCAGTTAGGAATATGTGAGGTTCCGTTCAAATTGTACAGTTGATTTTTGGATTATTGTTTGTTAAATAAATGATTTAATAAAATTTACTATGATATAATACATACGTGTAATTTTTGCAACATCTTACAAACAGTTTTACGAAGATTTGGATTGTATCTCCATAGGGACGGGAGCTTGCTAACTTAGGATCTGCGAATCATCAAGTGACTCGAATGCGTTACTTAAAAATTATCTCTAAATTCGGTGATTAAAATGAAAACACTGCTGAATTTAATTTTTTGTGACAATCAAAAAAGGTAGCTTAAAGTCTTCGCTACAAAGTGTCATTGACTTTTCCAGTGTAGAATTTTAAATAAATACTTTTTCTCAAAAAGTTTTTCTTTTTTATTTAATCTTTATAGGAAGTTATTGAGCTTTAAGTTCTTGGAAAAACTTGTGTGGAAAATAACGTTGTCATATATTATTTAGTTAGTACACAACATATGTTGTATGTATTTATGTATATATTTAAATCGTTTTTATGTCTTTTAAATGTAATTACGTTCAATGTTATCAAAGTAGGTAAAATAAAAATTATTATTACTATTTAGAATCATTTAATATAAAAATTGATTTAATTTTATTTAAAATATTCAAGGACTACATGTTTTTATGACAATTTACATTGTGTTCAATTTAAAATACATTATTTTAATATTGAAATTATTTTAAAATATCTACTTTTAACTGGGTTTTAATTGAAATTTTAAAATTTCATATTATGGATCAAATAAACCTTAGCATCAGTTAGTATCTATTCAATCTACTACACAGAGATAAAATTCCTATAAAAATTACTGTGCTCAGCACTACAATCGACGTGTAAAAGGCGAACATATTCAATTCTGTAAGGTAAAAATATAAAGATTATAATTAATCATAAAAAATTTAAAGGATGGAATGTTCTTTTCGTAATATTATCTCCGTAAAATTTGTAAAACAGCACAGTAAAAAGTTCCATTACCGACAAAAAAATAATTTTTAATTGTTTTTATTAAAAAAATTACCATGTTAACATGCTAATAATAGAAAGAAAAAAAAAACAGAAAGAAGGTTGGTTGTGTTGGGAACGCTGTAATGAAATGTACCTCACTCAGCGAGTTACATGTGGACCATAGGTGTGGACTGTGGAAGAAACTTTGTCAGACAGTTCGCACCAAGCACCTTGATTTATCAGACTGTGTTACAAGCAGCTAGCACAGCTAGTAGTCAGTTTCTTTTACACTCTCTTAGGACGATGTCATCGTTTAATTCATCTTTTTGTTATTTACTTATCTTTAGTATATGTATTAGAATATATTGTTGGCAATCATTTTTGTATACACGTTTTTACAGGCACAGTGCAACCAACATAAGGTCGCGAGTCAGATGCGCAAATGAAAGAGTACGACAACAAGAATTAAACTGTAATATATATGCATAAGAGTGTGATAAAAGTTGTGTTGGCACCACATTAAATTTTACCATGCTAGCACATATTTTTTATTTTGGTCGTCGATCGCGCACGGACTATAGGGGAGCATGGTAATTTTTCTGAAATTTTCTCTACAAAAATTATAGGATTTTTCTCCCCGTGTAGAACATATAATCTAAGTATTAAATTTAAAATGCAGCAGTTATAGTTATTCCATATTGATCACCATTTCGAATCAAATCAATTGCAGTAACAAATTCTAAATGGACATTTCGTCATCAACAGCTTCTCATGTTTCTTCTCAAGGCTTATAAATAAGTAAACAGTACCTACGTTTACCAGTATTTTGATAGTGGAAATGCCGGAGAGAATCTTTTATATATTAAATATCAGAATATTTTATCCAGAAAATTAATAACTTAAAAATTTTTTTAATGAGTGCTTAGAATGTTAAAGATTTAAGTAAATTCCAAGTACTAAAAAATAAATTAATTCTATTTTAAGCATACGTTTAATCGGATCAATGTTTTTAATCCTTGAAAGCTTCCAATTAAAATACATAGCCATGCAGTTTTAACATTTTTTTTCCAAATAATGATATGGGAAAAGCAGGGCTGTGGAGAGAAATGGTAGGCTCTGAGAATAAAGCATATTTTAAAAATTTTTCCCCAAAAAAATACGTGACGAGGAAAAAATGGTCGTTTTAATTTTCCACTAACTCATACCGAACACGACGACCTTCCTCTTCTAGCCCGGACGCTGTGACTATAACCCTGGATACCCCATCCTCTTGTCGGGCCCGGTAAAAAGTGTCCTCTATTTATAACTTCAGTTGCGTTTATTTTTTAAAAATTTATGTTTTATTTATATTTTTTTTGATAGTATAGCAATAGTTTCTGCTGTATTAATTTTATTCTTAATTTAAGGGGGATCACTAGTGCGACCACCAGAAAAGGGTGATTTTTGGGAATTTTTTAAAACTACTGTATGGAATGTTTTAATATTTTAAGAATATATTCGTTCATATACAATAAATTCATGATAAAATTTTTGGACCAAAAAATTGAAAATTTAGTGCGTTATTCGCGATCTCCTAAGACTCCTAAAAAAAAGTTTCGCCACTGCTGCAGTGATAGAGACTTTTACAGTGCCTGAAATCAAAAAAATCAAAAAGCCTATTAAACTAGAAGGTATGGCCCGTGTCATGAACCTCAATGGAAAAAAAGTTGAAATTTAACAAAATGGCGGAGTTTTTAAAAAAAGTTTCAAATTTTGCGCGAAAACTTGAGGATTTTTGTCCTGCAAAAATTACATTTTGTATCGGAAAACTGAAGGTTCATGGCACGAAAAAAAAAGAAGCTGCAATAAAATTCAAATCGATCGGATGATTCGTCTTTGAGTTATAGACTATCGAAACATGCAAAAGAAATTTTCCAATTTTTTAAAAATGTCACACTAGTGGTCCGCCTTAGTCATTTTTTTGTATAGATACCCATTTTTTTTTTATTTTTTTGAAAAATGTTAATTAAAAAAAATTTCCTACATTTACTGCCCAAATTAATTAAGCGATAGATCGTTTTTTATTTTATTAAAAACATCATTTGCTACTATCTGTTTTTCTTTAAACCAACTTTATGGAATCTAGTGTAAGCCTGTAAATAAATAGTTAAACAAAAAATCGATTGAAAATTAATTGGCTTTTTTATAAATTTATTTTTTATTTTTTTCTACGTAAAACAATTTCAAATTGTAATGTAATAAAATTAATAATTAATATATTTTTTCTAATATTTAAAACATCGTTTATTCGCTTGAGTATTGCCGATTAATGTATCATAGTACAAGTTTGATCATATAAAATAAGTATGGTCCATTTCAGTTAAATTTAACCATGCTTCATCACTTATGAATTAAAATAATTTCCATTTTCCTGGCTTTATCTCGTTCATTATTGCACTTACGTAAATTCTAAAATTGCAGTTTGTTTTTCGAAAAGAATAGAAAATTGATTTGTTTTGAATATAAGAATTATTTAATTTTTTAACTTTGACTCATGATCAATTGTATTTGAAAAAGGGTATATATATAATTCGAAATCGTGAAATATGAATCACTAGTGATCCATTCGATAATTTAAAGTGACCCACTTGGATTCCACAATGAAAGTGCAGTGTATAAAAATTTATTCAAAATCATTGTTTATTCGTTTTTTAAATCTATTGTTTATTCGTTTCTGCAGAATTGATGTAAAAGAAATTACTTTATGCTTAATTCACCCAAAAATTTTTAATTCTTAGAAGACAAGAACGAAAATAAATTTTAGGGTTCACGTTTCTTTATATCACCTTTGGGATCATCCTTTACGTTGAAATCCGTTAAGTAAATTTTAGATCCATAACCAAAGATCATAAATTTTTATTTTTCCCCATGACTTCCACCATTATTTCATAACATTTAAGTTATGACATAATATGTAAGTAGTAATGACATTACAAATCCTATTTCTGTATTATTTGTCTTTTCGCTGAGCTCTGTCAAAGTCAGATGTTTAATTAGAGTGATTAAACAACACTTGTTGAAAGATATTTTTGTCGTTATGTACCACAAGTCGTAGTAGAGGTAATTGGGTAATTATTTTTATTAATCACTCAAAAAATCAAATTGTGATAATTTTACAATTACTGTTTATCAGAATATGTTTATAAATGTATGAACATAAGTGTACACATATTATATGCATTCAATTTAATAATTTAAGATATTCATTTAAAATTTTTGAAAGAAAATGTGCTATAAATTTGTAATAAATGTTAAAAATAAATAATTAAATCAGAAAATTAAATTGTAAATAATATAAATTTTCTCTAAATATAAAATAAATTTTCTTTAATAACATAATTTTCATATGAATTTTTAATTATGTAACATTGCATGAATATATGAGTAAAGAAATCCAACTTTAAGTTGAAAGTTTGTTACTTATATATATTATATTACAATATAGTTAGTTATAACCCCTGTATCAATGTATGTGTGTGAACAACAGTGCTGTTTTTAATGTTATTATAAAATCATTTATATTTTATAAATTTCAAATAATTCACCCTACCGAATAATTAATCACTTTTAGAATTTACTTATTAATAATACACTGTCTTATTAAGTGTACAGTGTGTTCCAAGTACACAGAGAAAAGTTATACTTTGGCTCAGAAAAGTGAAAAAAAAATCTTTATTTTTTACAATAAAAAATTCTATTTTGAAAAAGAATTTATTTAAATTAAAGAAATGTTTATTCTAAATATGTACCTATTTGAAAATTTTATATATAATACTTTAAAACAGGAACCAAAAAAGGTTAGGAATGTAAATTTGGTAAAAACACAAAAAATATTTGATTTCTTAACGCAAATAACATTAAAGTGGTCCTCGTTTTGTGTAGTACGTAAGTTCCATAAGACTATTGTGCATTTTTAACTTTTTTCGTAAAAAAAAGTTAGGACAGATTTTTACAGTAAAAGAAATTTTATTGTGGCATAACCTGATAAAAAATAAAATTTTTTTTGGGTTCACATTATAGTGCCGGTTACTATTCATTCTCCATCCACACTATAGTGTCACTCCCTATACCCTTCATTCCCTAAAAGTATAATAGTAACTGAGTTCTGACGGAGTGAAGTGGTATAAAAAAATATTCATACTGTCGGCACAAGTCATAACAAGTCTGATATCGCTCTTACTATAAGTCTGATATCCAAAAAGAGAAATAAATATTTCTTTTTTTCTTTTTTTTCTTTTTTCCCCTACAAAAAACAAGTAACGAGCAAAAAGAAATAACACCAAATACCAAATTTTGCCGCCCTAGGCACGTGCTACCGCTGCCCCCCTCCCCGTGCACCCGGCCCTGCTGATATCGCACGAACTGTATTTAGATCGTAGTGATTATATAAATGCTTACATTGTTTTTACTGTAGGAATATTCTATCGAACTGCGAATATAATGGGACAGTACCAAGAGCGGCAATATAGTGTGAAATGGGCTCTAGTGTGTCTCATATTACCCTTAATCCTTAATGGATTTCTGTTACTGGTTGTAACAGAAGTAACGAGAACAAAACTTGATATCCGTCACTTACCTATATTTACAACGCAATGTTTCATTAGTTCTCAGTAGTACTTATATAGATGGATATTATTTTTAATTATTCAGGTAACTTTTACTCTATAAAATGTTGCTATTAACGTAAAATTTTATTAGAAGACGTTTAACCAATAATTCATAGGTATATATTAATAGGACTTTTAAAAGTTTATAATTTGTTCTCTTATATTGAATTAATTGAATAAATATAACTTTGATTGTATTATGTGAAATTAGTGATATCGGCCTACACGTTATCGAAATAAATGTAGTCTATAGACGCCCCTTGAATTACAATTCAATTTCGTTTAATAATTCATTATCTACCTATATACTATTTAATTAATTTTATCATTGCTTTCAATAAAGTTATAGAACTTTTTTTACATCTTTATCTAAGTAATAAAACTTTTGGAGACTAGGACTCACTCTTTTCCTGAATGACTTATAAAGGTGTTTTGCTGTGAAGCACGGCGAGTTTGGTATATGTATTTTGAATCACTTCAATGTACATATCATCTAATCAGTTGGGAGACTTATAATCTATTATCTTAAATTTACCATAATTAAATATAGAAAAATGGAACAAACATAGTTTTTATTAATATATACGTATATATCAAAAAATGCTCAGATATATAAGCCACTAGGAATAATTTTTCAAAATAATTTCCATGACTTGCGATGCACTTCTTCATACGTTGAAACCAATCGTTAAACATCTCTTCCCGCGTTTCTGTAGACACTTCTTTGCAATTCGAATCCCATGCTGCAAATAATTCATCGTCGCGTCGTTAGGAAAGCACCGTTCTTTCAACTTATCCTTGATTGTGGGGAACAGTACAAAGTTACAAGGGGCAAGAATAGGGTTAACACTAGACCAGTTTTGTTCAAATAATCTTGATTTAATTAGGCTCGATTTGCCGACGCGTTGTCATGATACAGGCGCCAAGTGTTTAAACGGCAGTTCGAATTCGGATATATTGAAAATTTTAACAATTAATAAAAAAATATTGAAGGTAGATGTAATTACTGTCTTGCTACGTATGTTGTAGTATATCTTCTATTTCATGTGACGGCAATTTTATATTTGTTAGGTTTAATATTTTGTATTTTATGTAGTTAATACATAAGGTCACATTTTTTCACCGTTAGAGAGCTAAACTATTTTAGATGGATACAGGTTGTTATATGAGATCCGCCAGTGTCCAGTCTTTGGAAATTCGCTATGTTATGCAGATGCTGTGACCGGGGTTATCAGTTTAGTTTGAAAATTATATTGTACCTACATGCGCGGACAGCGATAAAAGAATGGAATTTAAAAAAAAAAACCAACATTTCACAGTAAACAATTTGTGTTTTGCGTAAAAAAAAACTAGTGGTTAAAATTTTTGTGTTAAATAAGTAACACAACCCTGCGTTAATGTAACATTTCGTGTTTGTGTTAAATGAAAATATTAACACAAATTTCCATTTAATAAAATAAAAATGTTAACCTGTTTTGTACAACAAAGAAGTAACATAATATTTGTGTAGAGCAAAAGAATGCTATAAGTACCTAACTTACATTACAATATATATCAACCAAAATATGTATAATATTAAAAAGATGAGAGTAGTTCTTATTTTTAAACAAAACCGAAAAGTTTTTTCAGTTATTGACGAATATAGTTTTATTAAACGCTTAAAAATGAAACAATTTTCTTACATTTTAAAGTTATTTTGTTAGAGATTCAGTTACAAAAAATCATGTAAGCTTACTTGAAATTGTCTGTTATAATATTATAACATACAATCTCGTAAGGTTACATGATTTTTTGTAACTGAATCTGTAACAAAATAACCTTAAAATGTAAGAAAATTGTTTCATCTTTAAACGTTTAATAAAACTATATCCGTCAATAACTGAAAAAACTTATAATTTTTCGGTTTTGTTTAATAATAAGAATTACTCTCATCTTTTTTATTATATATATTTTGGTACATATATATGGAAACAAATAAGAATTTTTACAAAGGACTGACTTACTTTGCGTTCTCTGGGTCTCATCTATAATAATAATATATGAACAAAATCGTTATAATTTTTGACGATTTTCAAATATCTTAAGTGGAAGTAAAATATTGAATAAAAAAGTTTAACAACTAAGTCTGATAAATCTGAAAAATTAACACAAAATGTGTGTCCCCTTGTGTGTTAAATCATTGACGCAAATCTTGTGTATAGATTTGATACATATGCTTTGTGCTAAAAAAAACACAAAAAATTGAGTGGACCGTTCTGGACATGTGAAATGTGTTAATTTTAAGACAAATTTTTTCACTGTGTAATTAATGAATGTTTCACGCCTGTATAGTGATTCTGCCTGGTTTGATATATTTTTCAATCCGTAGAACTTGCAGAACTTAAACAAAAATTAACTAAACACTTCTTTCGAAATATATAATATAGCACTCTGATTTCTTTTACCTTTACACTACTGCACATAGTGTGTGAACATTACTACTTGACCGGTAGTTTCGTTCCCTATTAGTGTGAACTATTACCTACTAAACAAACTATAATACTATTACTAACTGGACGTGAATAGAGAAGAACGGACAGTCGTCAGTGCAGAGCAATTGTTTATTGATGGGGCCCTTGGCTAATGAAACCGGTACCGGATATTGTATAATATCCATATCATTTATTTCTATTAACAATATTTTTTTAAGTTAACATAATATATGAAGAAATTTGCATATGTCGGTTGCTTATTATTTTATTGCTATGGCAGCAACATATCTCATCTCTCTAAATATTCATAGATAACAATAATAATAAAAATATATTAAACTATTATTATTTTACTAAATAGGGGAAGTGCCGAATCAACATTTCATTACATATAACATATATCATATTATATGAGAGTACATATCTTTTCGATATTAAGTAAATTGCGTTCTGTCACTTTAAATTTAACTTGACAGCCGTCAACAGAAACGGAAAGGAGTGTCGGAAGGGTCTACAAAAGTAACATTTTTAAAATCTAAGTCGTTAACTGCTCTTAGAACGTTCGATTGAAGATTTTTTTTTAAAAAGAAGAAGAAAATGGAAGAAACGAACACTGTATCACAGTTTACGAAAGTACCGTAAAATCGGCTAAACCCGGACACTTTTTTACAATTTTTCGGTTAATTTTATGTTTATACATGTTTCCTTCGTAGATATCAAACTATCAAAGTATTGCCATTAGAAAAAGTGTGTATTATTTGTTATATCCCTGACCCATTTGTTTCATTATAAGTAAAAATAAAAAAAAATAATAATAATTAGTAAGTATCCGGGTTTACACCCTAAATCGATCTTGACCTGGACACTTACTTAAATAATGTAATAACATACAAACTAACCTCTCTCATCGGGGTTAGGAGAGTGTTTTATATCGTCTGATGATGTCTTTGAATCTGTCAAAGACTTCAAAACATCTTGTGAGAAGGGAGAGGGGTCAGTGCATAGTATACCTCTCTATGAAATAAACATACGATATGACACCAGAAGAGGCATAAACCGCGTAATTCTGACGGGAATATAACATATGGGTAGTGGGAGTTACAGCTGGTGTGAATCGCGGCCATAGTGTAAAACATCATTAAATGATGCGCGATAAAATTCTGAATATATACATATCAAAACTAATAAGGGGGTAGTAGGGTAGTAATCCTGGAAAATTAAATAGTAAAAGTTTAAATCCGTAGTTTTTATTGGTACAGCCGTTTAGAGGATGTTTTTCTCTCTCTAATGACGTCAAGAACAAATGTTTGTTGTTGCGGGTTAATATAGAATTTATTTACTTTGTAGATTGGTGCAATGTGTCCGAGTTTAATCGGTTTTACGGTATATCAAAGGTTTCATTTTTGAAAAATACGTCTAATAAATCTAGTGAAAATTTTTCTACTGAAAACCAAAAGTATATTTTTTTTCGAAGTTTCCTAAAATAAAATTTATCATATTTCTCCCAGTTATCACTGGAAAAAACAATAAACTTTTTCAAAATCCAACGAAGGTTTGGCAGTGAAATAGTTAAATGATAAGTTCGTCATTTTCACACTTTAATTGTTTATTGAAACTAGCATAGAATAAAGTACAAAATTAAGCCTACTTTTATTTGTCTTAATTTCCTCAATCACACTTTAATGTCAAGGTGATTCATTGCTCTTGACATACTGAATTCTATTATACAATGCTTAAGTAGAATTAAATTAGATTGTATGTATATGTGTACATGTCAGTACATTTGACCAAATGAACTCTTTGACATATGAAATCAAAATCATTTTTAATTTTATTTTATTCTTCATTGTGTAACATAAGCTACATAATGGTGATAAACAAAGTATTTTTTTTTATAGTAATTGATGGCTTTACTCAAATTTTAATCATATAACTACTTTTTAATGTTGGAGAAATGTTTTCTCAAATGTTAGACGAATACACTTGATTGTAGGCAGAAAAAAATCTTTTTTTTTTGAAAATTTCAAAATGATGTTATATTAAGTTTCGTAATACAGTTCTACGAATAATACACATTCGCAATAACATAAATATTTTTCCATTTTGGTAGTAATTTTTCCGCCTGTACAAAAATATTTTATCTGTAATACGTATGTGTATCGTAAAAAAGAAAAACCTTGGTATTTAATGAACATAAAATATTATTTAAATACTAAAATGATTATTTTATTTTTTTAAAATAATTAAAATAAAAAATTTTTTGTAATAAAAATATAAATATGCATACATATAAATTTCGTTTTTCGGTCATTCTTTTTTCTTGGTATGCCATAAAAATAATCGTAAAAAATTATTTGATAAAATACATTAAATGACTCATATTTATAATAATATTATATATTCGAAAAAACGACGTTTTTAAATAAATGACTAATAATAATAACAATAATGTAATAATTGTATGAGGAATTGTATAGGGTGATCCTAATCAAATCGTTGGTGAGAAAGCTTTCTGTGTTTGACTGACCCAGTTTAAAAACTAATACGACATATCTGGTGAGAAATTGAAATGTTACGAGGGAGATAGGAAATTAAAACTAAAAATTTAGAGATACTAATAGGTATATAGTAAGTACTATGATAGTAAGTATCTAATAGGTACTAAAGCTTTCATTTTTTCTTTAGTTTTATATAAAATCTTTGAAAAAAATTTATTTATCTGACTTCGAGCTCAACTTACTTACGTCCGGTAAGAAATAAAAAATACCCCTGCCGCAGTATCCTGCATAACATAGCGAATTTTCGGTTATTAAAATTTCTTTTTCTCGAAAACCAACTTACATAGGATAATGGTTTGAAACGTGTCTAATGTGATTTTTGTCCTCTTTGCATTAGTGTAAAAAAATTTTCGAAAAACTTTTGAATTCTTGTAAATTTTGTCAAAAAACTCATTTTTTCGTGGTTCCGGATAACGGAAATGTCTGGCTGAAGAACTCATCCAAGGGTTTTGGACTCCCAATGTACAGGTTTGCAGTTTCGATTTGTTTTCTGCCATTCAGACCATGTGAAAAGACGAGGCTAGGCTACTAGCCAGGAAAGTGGTTTTACACAGTGATAGGCCGGCCCACGACATGTCTCATAACCTATTTGTACCTATACAGAGTATCCCGTTTGGCTATGACCACGTGCAGACTTTTTGTACATTTGACGCCCTATAATTTTTGACGGCCAGGTTCTCCATGAACGTGCCCATTGACAAAGTTGGACTACTTGACCAAGGCTATCGATCGTCACCGGTCTCAACCTTGGGCGCTAGGGGGCAGCTTCCCATAGAGTTTTGCCCATTGTCCTTTGATCTTGTGTTAACTTATTACCTGGGTCAACATACTTTTTATTGTGGGGAAATATCTCCTCCCCTTGAGAAAATACAAAACAATTTCAAGCATGTGCACACATTACGCAAAAACTATTGAACAGGTTTTGACAAATTTAGTGTGGTGATAATTTATTACCTGCGTCAAGACTTAGGATACTTTCCCATGCAATGATACAAAAACAATTTGAAGCATGTGCACGCATCACGCAAAAATTACTGAGTGGATTTTGACGAAATTTGGTCTACTTATTACCTACCTGGGTGAACATCGTGAACATTGACGATACTGTTTAATGCAGGAAATTACCAAATCGATTCGACAAAGCGTCGCGCGAACGACATTGTGGATATATGTAGCTAGTATCTCAATGAATACGGATGAGAAAGTTTTCTAAAATGCTGGCAAAGTAATTTGGACCATTCTGTATATATTTCTATTGTAATATATTATTATAATTTTCATGAATTTAGTTAATTTTAAGTATTTTTAAAG
The DNA here is from genome assembly GCA_035578155.1 of Brachynemurus nebulosus. NCBI lineage: Eukaryota > Metazoa > Arthropoda > Insecta > Neuroptera > Myrmeleontidae > Brachynemurus > Brachynemurus nebulosus. The sequence continues at coordinate 15,817,188 of JAPWDM010000011.1, read as the reverse complement.
TTGTTCGCTAGTTGACGGAAATCCTGTGTTTTCTTTTCACATTTTATTATTTAGTTAAATAATACACATACAGATGCGAGTATGTTACGGCATGAATATAATATATGGTAGATTATTATGTGTGTGTGTTTTTTTAAGTATGTAGGAGCACAGTTTGTTTCTTGCTGCTGGTGTAGGTGGTTTTAGGTAATGAATTTTTCTTTAATAAATTCTATATCATATTTTGTGCACATAAGTATACAATATAGATACATACATATAATAAAAATATACGTACGTAGATATAACAAGTAAATTATTATATATTTCCCGAGTATATGGTTTTGTAGGCGGTAAATCCTGTTTTACTATTTTCGTATCAATTATTTTACAAAATTGTGCAGTATCTATTCTATGGCATAGCACAGACGTAAAAATTACAATTAACAATGATTTTGGCTCGAGATCCTTAGGGATCGTCAGTTTTCTCAAGTTCACTCAATATTTAATTTGTTTCCGATGTAACATTATTTGCGGGGTTGGGCGGGGTAAAAAAAAAGACAAAAACAAATCTTTTCATTTCTCATGTAGAAAATATTTGAATTTTTAGACAAAAAAAATACCGTATGATGTTAAATTATTTGTATTTTAAGATTTTGCCCGCCAAGTGGGGTAAAAAAAAGACAGTGGAGGGTAAATAAAAGACAGACCTCTAACTAATAGGATACTGCAAGTACATGATTGGAAGGGTAAAAACTAGACAGCTTGGGTAATTAGCAGTACAACACTTCTTATTTCACAACTCTATCTCTACTACAAAATTTTTTATAGATATATTTAAATTTTACGTATTTTACCAAAAATTTTATCTAAGATTAGGCAGTAAGAAAAGTCAAAAAAAGTTAACTGATGCAAAAGCTTGACTCACAGGAAATTTCTTTGAACTTTAAATATTAAAACAGTTTTTATTTCACAAACGTCCAACCAATAAAAAATTTATTGTAGCTCATTAAAAACCAAGTATGTTAATTTGAGGCTGTCTTTTTTTTACACCACTTTACATAAAGTAAAAAAATAAAATAATCTATGAATGAGTTAAAAATACTAAATGTGTGCAGTAAAGCATAGTTATACATTATAAAAACATAAATAAATTTTCGTAGGTCAAGAATACAAATTTTCGAATGAGCTGAAATTGATATCTATGAAAACCGTCTGCTCATTAACAAAAAAATTGTTTTATTGAAGAATCAGTATTTTTTTAATCCATAAAATATACATAAACATGCCATTATATAGTTAAAAAATGAAAATCCTTTTCAATAATTTTTAATTTTTCTAAATGTTAACCCCTTGTTTTGTCTTTTTTTTACCCCACTTTTTTCTTTTTTTTTAACATATAAAAAAATTACAAGCAGTCGGACCATTTAAATAAAACTTTGTACTTAACATTACCAAAGCATGTAGAATAACAAGAAAAAAATACAGCACTCTATCTTATCAGATTTTTTACTTACTGAAAAAGTTTATCGTCGCAGAATGAAAGTTTTTCTCTCATGAATAACAGAGGTTTGGGAGAAAATTTTTTTATGTTATAAAGCCCATTCCAAAAAAAATATTTTTTGGCCCAGACAGCTTAAAATACTAATGTATTTTGTTGTAATATTTTTTATTTTTTGAATTTAACACTGTTGAGTTTAATATAAGTATGTCTTTTTTTTACCCCGCTCGAGCAGTGTCTTTTTTTTTACCCCGCCCAAACCTAGTTGTATTTTCGTTAAATGGGTATAGTTTAATGGAATTTATTTTGCATAAAATTAATTTTCGTTCATTACGCAAAATATTGAACTGATTTTTTTGGCTTTTTCTGAGTAAATAAAAAATAAGTACCTATTACCTTGCCATTAATAAATAAAAAAAAAACACTTTGCATTGCAAAATTATCACTTTTATTTTATAAGTCTTGTGATATGTTTCGGTCAGTATGACCATTACTAAAGAAAAATGGTTACAACAACTTTTATTGAAAATCTTTTATGAAATTGAAACAATAATTTTTTTAGGACTGTGACGCCACTTAGACTTTGATCAATAATCATTAATATCAAATATCACCATATTTAATTAGGTAGTCAAAAAAAAAGAAAGAAATTAACAATTTATTTTCCTTTTCATAAGAAAAATTTTGTCTTCCATCTTTAATTAAGTTTCTATTCAACGAAATTCGGCGGTTTTTTAATTATATTTTAACCATGTTGAATCGATACACAGTGGTCACAAAAATTTTATAATCAATCAATCACATGATTAATTGCTTCGTTATCCAACTGGAGTGACTCTCGAGCAGGGATTGATAGTCTAGTACTCTAGTGGAAGGCGCTTGACTAGTAATCAAGAATCCTGGGTTTAAGTTTTAGCTCATCCAGTTTCATAATTTGTCAATCACTATGTAATTTTGAATTAACACAAATATTTCATATGTATACGATATATTTAAGGAGATCCTAGGGTTCAAGTTTCAGTTGGCCTGAACACTAAGTGAGAATATGAATAACATGTGTTTAAATACGAACAAAAGTTTGTCATTCTGGGTAATATTCACAAGCACTCGATAATATTTGAAATTTCCAAGAAAAAAACAACGTATACAAGAGGAATAAGAAGGATCACACTATTAATTATATGTTAAAAAATTGTTACCAGAAAACTAGGAAATATGCTTATTATAGTATAATAATAATATATAATACATATTTCAATGCATTTGTAGCATATACCATAATACATATTATGCAAACTACATAGATATAGTACGAATGTATATATGCCAGTACTGTAGGTATATATGTATGTACATATATGTATTCGCATAATATTCAATGTTCAAACATCTACTAATAGTTGGTCAGTGAGAACCTGATCTATCTCAATTAAACAATAGAGATCATCCTGCAACTGACCTCAATCATAGCTAGTTGTATATCTATTACTACCTCCTGTTCTCTATGTACTAACTATATGCATTACTATTACGTATAATACGTTATTGTATATGGCAAGTAGTTTTATCATAAGGAAAATAATATTCTAAATTAAAAATATTATTATATTAAAATAATTTTTAATGATATAATTTATTTTTATTGCTCGTAACTACCGATATTGTTTGTTATTTTACTCTTTTATACATCAGTACTAGGTATTATTTTAAAGTACCCATTCACTCACTGTATTTTAATATTAAGAAAATTTTGAAGCCTTTATATCAAACATTTATCAACGAATGGATTATTATCAGGGTTAGAGTTTTGGATTGTGAAAAGAATTAAATCGGTTCACCCACTTACTCACTTTTTTCTGTCTAGAGAAAATTGATACCTTTCGCATAAATACATAATTTCATCAGAATATATTGGTGGAAGCGCCGGGAAATAATTTGGTTTTTTGGAAGTTTTAGCGTTGTAAAAGATGAAAAAGTACGAAATGGATGTTTATTTGCACGAATTTGTGGTTCACTCTCGAATTTGTACTTCTTTTTTGATTTTGAAACATGGGAATTAAATTTCAGTTTTTTTGGTCCTTATAGTCAGTTTTTGCACATGCAGTGCTTAAATAATGAAACATATTGAAACGCTTATTTTACCGTTTTTAGAGTTCGAAGCTTAAAAGATAAAATGGAAACCTTTATGGTATTTAAGATTTAGTGTCCGTTCGCTCGTCTGACACAACCATACTTTCCTCAGAATCTGCCATCACTACCGTCTTAAGATTTGGCAACGAATTCACTGGTCCACATTATAGTGAACAAAAAATAAAAAATTATTAGGGTTCAAAAGTTATGCTCATAAGGTCAAAGGGAATATCTTATAAAAGAGACCCGCTTAAAGGTACGAAAAAAGTTTTTTTCTACAATCATAGTAGAAAGAAGGCTTTTACGCTCTGTGAAGCAAGCGAAAAACAGATGATTACCGAACATAAAGAAAAAATAAGTTAGTAAATAATTTGATAAATACTATATATACTATATGCTATATATACTATATATATATATATATATATATATATATATATATATATATATATATATATATATATATATATATATATATTTGTAAATTTCTAATCGCTTTTTGAGGTATATGATTAAAAATATGCGCACACTGTACACAATTATTTGGATAAAGTGAAATGAAATTTAAATTGCGAAGAACGCTATGTTTGAGTGGTAGTGATATTCAAGGGGATTTTCTCCGCTACTGGACAAATTTGGCATTACTGAGAGTTTCTTCGTATAGGAGTTTAAATTTTTATATGTAGAAGGCTGGAACTGCTCAGAATTAAATAAATAGTACAGAAATTTTTACTCAGGTTTTTTAAATGTTTTTAAAACATTCATTTAAAAAACTTTATTTATGTTAGTATTAGAAAATTAGATGTCACTTCCCTCTTTTTCAATTTAAACAAGGTATTTAAAAAATTTTGAAACCTAACTAGAAATTAATTTTCCTCTCTAAATGTGCATATACTGACGTAGTAATAAAAAATGATAAAACTCTAGCTCACCGTTAATTTTATTTTGAATGCGCACCGAACGAAAATTTATTATCTTGTAATATTCCAGTGAATTATTTCGAATGTGTCACCATCTTGTTATGATATTTGTATATATTTTTTCCGGTATTTTATTTCCACTGCCATTGTTATGTTAGGTACTATATTATATGTGTGTACTGGTGTATTATTTAAAACAATATACTGACATGATTTCAAATTTATATATACCTACATTCAAATATACACATATATACATATATATATATATATATATATATATATATATATATATATATATATATATATATATATATATATATATATATATATATATATATATATACTGTGTGTTTTTCGAGAGTTGCCATTTTTATTACAGCCAAACCGTTGATTTAAACGAATAATTGTTCAAATAAGAGTTGTAGATATCGACGGGGGTAACCGATTGCTATAGTCAGGAGCTTTATAGCTCTTATGGTTTTTGAGCTATGATACAAACTTATAGATTTTTAAATGAGACTACATATTAATTTTTCGATAAAACTGATCTTATGCATTAATTAACAACATAAATGAGCAAAAACATTTTTTACTCAAGTTTAATTTTTTAATTTAGCTTTAATTTATCAGTTAGGCGGTAACAATATGCATATGTACTTGAGACTACTTCAACCGATAGTGTTTTTCTTGGTTACATTTCCATTACATCCAAGAAAAGGACCTTTTCCAGTACCATTTATATCATAAAAATTTGGTTGTAATAGACATGGCAACTCTCAAAAACTCACATGGTATATATATATATATATATATATATATATATATATATATATATATATATATATATATATGTGTGTGTGTGTACAAATACATATTATTGTTATTATTGTTATTGTGAAATGGACATCATGAGTGGCCGGCGTCTGATTAATTTATGAAACAATACCTGAACACCCTCAGTTCGCCTCAAACCAACATGAAATATTCTGTGTGTTATGCTCCTCGTAGCCGTTGCCCATGAGTCTACAATGCTCGCCGACATATCTCTAATCGAATTGCTTGTTTTGCTATATTGTTGTAGAACAATACAGTACAAGTGTTGCGAGTATTGTTATTTCTGTTACTACTGTATTCACTCAATGCTTTTAAGTTCTGTTCTATGTATTCGGGATTGTTCTGAGTGACAATATGAGTGTAACATGAGTTACTGCTAATTTTTTAATAGCCACTTGTCAAATTTTTAATAATTTTGTATTTTTTATTTTTTTATGTTTTTTATTCTGTCTTTATTCATCTAATGGTCTTTAGTTGTAATATATAGATGAGGGCTGTCATTCCAAAGTCAGAAAATTTAGTAGAATATTCCTCATTAAATACTAAGGCCCCTGTGAAAATTTCAAACCGATTCACTAAGCCGTTAAAAAGTTATTTAATCTGTTCTGTTTTCGAATTTCCATAAGAGTAGGTGTAAAATTAGTTTTTTTTTTTTTTAATATCTTTTTAACGGCTTAGTGAATCGATTTGAAATTTTCACAGGGGCCTTAGTATTTAATGAGGAATATTCTACTAAATTTTCAATCGTCTCGTAGCATTTTGAAATTCCTCCGACAAATCCTCAGAATGTACTCAGCTCTTGTAGTCAGCTGAGAGCTATAGTTTGATGTATTGTACAATCAGTTGTAGTGATAGCTATTATTTAACAAAGATAACTATTTATTTACCTCATAGTTTGTTATACAACGCAATTATTCACGAATTTCTAATTTCATGTACTTTTATCTCCGATTGTACCTCCCAAACATCCTTAAGGTTAGGTTAGTTTAGTTAGTTTTGACAATATACTTCCACTTTGGTACAAAAAGTAGGTGGTGAGGTTAGTTAAGATTAGGTTAAGCGGGTTCTAGACGATGCTACGAACGTTCCTTCCAACGTTCGATCGAACGTTTGAGGCAATTAAGTTCGATAGTTGATGCGACGAATGTATCTGCTACACGGTGAATCGAATGTTTGATCCAATACGAATGATGATGTGTTGGTACTCAGTCGACAACGCTGTTATCTGTCTGATGTTATCTCTAATGTTATACACTGATGTTGTCTCTCTTCACATGAACGAGTCGTGCGCAACCAACGAACGCAACCAACATTGACCTTCAAACGTTCGAAGCATCCCTTTGACTCGGTGCAAGAATACCGACATCGAACGGGACACGACCAAATGCGAATATTTGACGCTCGACATTGGACACTCGTAGGTTCGAACAACGGCGACACGATGCTATGAACCATCCAACGTCGAATGTTGGAAGGTGTTCGTAGCATCGTGTAGCAGCGGCATAAGTTTAGTTAGTTTTGACAATATTCTTCGATTTTGATATAAAGACTAGGTGGTAAGGTTAGTTTAGTTAGTTTTGACAATATGCTTCGACTTTATCACTTTCAGTATCTTAAATAAATTTCGATGTTCTAAAAGCTTCACCGTAAGTAGAAATTACTATTCGATTAGCTTGCCAATTTCTATTATAATCGATTTTATATTGTTTGTATCGTAAATAATGAATTTTTGTCGAAACTGTATTTTTACGCACATTATATGTAAAATGGGAATCACTCACTGCATTTCATTTTAAAATTATGCGAATTTAACGCGTAAAAAATGTAAATAACATTACGTAATATTTAAAATCTAACCCTTTCAAAAAAATAACCTGCATCTATTCGTATAGATAGGCACTCACCGATATGTTCCAGGCACTGTAGATAGGTATATTATATACTGCGTTATATATTTAATTAAAATTTAAATGATACCCTTCCTTTTGGTCAGTAGGCCAAATGAAAAATAAATGTAAAATATATGTCGTAGGTACATTCACCTACGCATACATATTATATTTTTGGCTGTACCAAAAATAATTTTTTGCTTATGAAAATAAAAATTGGTATTTTTTAAATTAGTGTCGTTTAAAAGAGCTTTTATTATTCGAAGAGGTGTTTGAACTGGAGATCATTATCACATCGGATTGGTAGATAAAATGTTGTTGCAAATTTATCAAAATTGTATGAATTAAATGTTATAATTTTGACAAAAATAGGTTTAGGATTTTTTGCCATGTTGTGCTATCAAAACGATTTCTTTGTTCAGAGATTAAAAATTTCTTTAACTCTGTTTTCTTTTAAACAGAAAAAAAGCTAACCTCGTGAATCGTAAGTTAACGTTTACATAGCTGGTAACTTGCCGAGTATAAGCAACATTTACCATTCTATTTTCTGGTTAGTATAGTTATGTATAGATTGATTAATAAACCACGTGGTTGCATTTTGGCCTCTTTTGAACCGCTCCACCATGTAGCCTAGGACGTGACTTTTGCGTTTATGTCTCATCTTTTCTCAGATGAATGTAATTTTGTCTTATAAAATATCAAATAACTCGACTCTGACTCTTCTTGCATCCCATAGCCAAACATTACTCCTTGATTAATCTACATGAATTATGAACTGTTTTTGATAGTTCTTGATTTCCTCGAAAACCAACTTTAAGGTCTTGAATTTTGTAATTCGTTACTACTTCTTGCTTTTAATTTATAAATTTCATTAAGACTGACCGTATAGTTAATTTATAATTAAATCTATCATAACGTGGCTTCTAATGGAAATGACAATGAATTTTAGAATTTAATTATCTGATTTAAACTCACTGTACGGTCAAATTTAATGAAATTTATAAATACATGCAGTAATTCTATATATGTAGTAATTAGATACAATAGCAATTAAATAAATATATAGTAATTCTAAGACTGATCACAAAATTTAACATTTCGGCTAGTTGAATTGTATGAACCGGCAGGCATAATACATTTATTTTTTAAATATATAATATGTCTACATGTAATTGATACGTTGTTACAGTGAAATAACTCTCGAACAGGGATCGGTAGCCTAGTGGCAAAACGCTTGACTCGTTATCAAAAATCCTAGATTCGAGTCCCTGTCGATTCAGTTTGATGATTTTTCAATCACTATGTGATTTTTCAGTAATACATGTCAGTTTCTTGAATTTTTAAACAAATTACAACCAAGTAGTAGATTTGATTCATATAAAAATGGAGTCTTACCTGTCTTACTCACCACAAAAATGCACTATACCATAATTAAGGAACCTGTCTATACAAACATTTCAATAGCAACACTTTTATCATCAGTATTTCGGAATAATAGCTACGATTCACACTCCACCTCTTCTAATTTATAATTTCTATATATTATAAATTTACATGTACATTATATTGGTATATTTCTAATACAAATATTTACCCCTTTCTAAAATAGATACATCGTTAGGAGATATATTTGTAATATATAGGGTGATTTTATATATAGGTTGGTTGGTCATTCATTCAGTTGGAATGTTTGTTAGTGATTGTGTTTGGAATGTATTGTTCGGCAACAGTATATCATTCGTCTATTGTTCCAAAACATTATTGTCATTAATTCGAATTTATCCACCGCCACCACCCTTATACATCCACCATCATATCATCAGTGATGTGTGGATGGAACATTTTAACCCTTACCTAATACAACAACAATTCATTCGACACCAACCCTTCTTGCATAACAATAATAATAATAACGAAATCGAGGTGAATGAACCACTAACCTGATCAAATCAACCCTTTACCAACTGAATCGGTTCAAGTTTGCTAGCACGTGGATGTGTTTTTGCGTTGTTCTATGCTTTAATATTTTTGTTATTGGAAGTGTTTTAGTAACTAAATTTGTATTAGCATAAATAAAACATTGGTAAAACACGAACTTGTTCCAAGTTTCTGAAGGTATACGTAAATTATTATCAGGAAAAATATAAGTTTTTATGCTTCCACTGAAAGCTTATCTATTAAAGTTAAATAAAAATAAAACTAAATTTTATTATTATTTTAAAATATAGTATATTGTGTAATAAGTGTGGGAAATTGTCGATTTCCTCTCATTCGCTTGAGTGGGCAATCGACAATCCTGCACGAGTTACACATACTATTTTTTATTACGAATTTCACATACTTTTTTCTATTATTATTACTATTTTTGACATTTTTATTACTTTTTAAAATAATATTTTTAAGTGTTCTTTTTTTCTTTCTGAATTAATTATTGTTTAAATTACTTTGTGGGTAGTTTCTATAGAAATAATTATGAAATATTTATTAAATGAAAAATCAAGATGCGGCTTTGCGTATTTTATTGTCAATTTGCGTGTGGAAAGTTACTTTCTGCACGCAAAAAAGTATGTGGGAAGAGTACAGTGGGCAAACAGCTATTTTGCGTACAGAAATCTGTGCGCCAAGTTAGTACTTCTCCCGCATGAGTTATAAAAAATAATATATAAATATTTGGGTACATAAGTTAAATGTACCACATATTTCGTGCTAGATCCATTTACTATTATGTTTAAAATTTTGGAATATGATAATTATTTGATATTAGAGAACATTCTAGAGTAAAATTTAATCTGTAATATTTTTAAAATCAAGACATAAGTTTAAGTTGGAATTTTTATTGATTAACAAACTGGAAGAAAATTCATAACTAATGATCAACCAACAGTATATGAACCTCTTATGTTAATTTAAAAAATAATAAACTTGTTAACCCTTGTTAAGGTCAAAGAAATATTAAAAAATTCCATATTTTTTTCGACTTTTATTCTTGTGTTATCGTGTTATTAAACTATTTAAAGTCATTAGAAAGGGTATTTTTGTTTATAAAATATTTCATTTTAGTGATGCACGAAATTAGGTACCGAGTTTCTGATTTTATGTATGTTATTCCGTCGTACCTAAGTACAGAATCAAGTAACGCACATGAATATTTACTCAACCTGTTTTATGTTAATTTTTGAAATTTTTCACTTACTACAAAAAACACACGATAAAGACACTTTAGAGTTAATTCCCTACTAGCATTTATCTATACATATTTTTAAAAAAAAAATTATTTTTTACCACGTAAATTGAAAGCTCTCCTTTTAGTAGGCATATGTATTTGATGCAAAATAAATCAATCTAAAATTAATATAGGAACTATGAGAGTATGAAAAATTATGAGGTTTTTAAAATTTCGATAACTCTAAACAAAACCTTAAATATTGTTTCATAATTAAAATAATTTTAATAAATAAATTTTTGGATTCAGTTTTCTTTTGGTTAGATACTACTCGTCCATAATAATTTTTTTCTGATATTAGAAGCAATGCATTTGCCAATATTTTCATTATTAATGCAATGTATTATAGATGTAGGTACCTATGCAGCTATAATAAGCAAATAAGTGTATATTATGCTTTATAGTTATATTTAATATGCGTTATGTGTACCTGTTTATAAATTTAATGTTATTTATACGTAAATGTGATTGGTTTGAAGAACATTGGCTAAGTTATATAATAAAACATATGTATCTACATACATAAAACATATCTACATGTGTGAACTCAGGGGTTAATTGGAATTTGTATAATTATAATAAGTTAAAGTTGTCAATTTTAAATTAAACCGGGAATAACGATATTGTGTTTTAACTTGAATAATATATACATTTGTGTACCTAATAATATTACCATATTTCTCTTTTAGTGTGCGATCATAATGAAACTCTCGATTACCTGATCTACCTACTGTCAGTTATTTTTTATTATCAGAGTTAAATTATTTAAACTTATAATGGAATCAAATTAGCAAAAGATAAAAATAAAATGTCTTGAAATTCAAGTTGTACTTGTACAAATAGTGATCCGTGCAATCACTTGTTAGTGTAGATTTGATGTAATAAGATTAAGGTGACACTTTTGGACCTAAGGGACTAAAAAATATTTATAAACCAAGAGATTAAAACATGACTTTTGATGCCGAGTGTGAAATTTGTTGCGAGAGGACCTGTAAAGAATGAGACAATAAACTTCATACTCAGGATCAAAAGTTATACTTTAACGTCTTAGTATATATATATATATATATATATATATATATATATATATATATATATATATATATATATATATATATATATATATAATATTTTAATATGTACTCTAAGGCGTTCCAATTATCCGGAATTGCAAAAATAATCATTTTTGCAATTCCAAATAACTTGATATTATAAAAATTAAGAAAAAATATTATTTAAGAGTCCTTTAAATTGTATGAAATAATATAAAATCAAGTACACTGTGGACAAAAATCAATCAATATATAACAGTATAACTATTTGTCTTGAACTAGTTTGAATTTTTTAATTTCAAATATTATCGAGTGCTTGTGAAACATTACTACGTATGACAAACTTTTGTTTGCATTTAAATACACGCAGTATTCATATGTTCACTTATCGTTCAGCTATACTGAAACTTTAAGCACTCGATTTCTTTGGTTAGTGTGATCAAAATCCAAATGTAAATTAAAAATCACAAAATGATTAAAACAATTATCCGGATCGGCCGGGAGTCGAACCCAAGATCTCCCAGCTGATCCGGATAATTTTTTCAATCACTTTGTTGGATTTTGGTCAAACTAAACAAAAAAATCGAGTGCTTAACGTTTCAGTTTAGCTGAACGATAAGTGAACATATGAATACTGCGTGTGTTTAAATGCAAATAAAAATTTGTCATACGTAGCATTGTTTCACAAGCACTCGATAATATTTGAAATTGAAAAATTGTAAAATAGGTGGTTGAATGGTCGGTGTCTGGCTCGGGTGACAGTCGAACACGGGATCGTTGGTCCAATGGCGAAGACACCTGGCTAGTTACTGGGAGATTCTGGGTTCGATTCCCGGCCGATTCGGATAATTTTTTCAATCACTTTGTGATTTTTATTTTAAGTTTGAATTTGTTTGTGATTTTAAATAAATAAAAATAATTCATTATCTAGCAATACTATTCAATTTAGATTAAATATTGCTTGTCGATTGGCTTAAAAACGTTGATAAAGGTAAACAGTTATTTTGTAATATTCATTTTTAATTGACTTATCCACAGTATACTTGATGAAGTATACTGTGGATAAGTTGATTTAAATTTTTTTTTTATTTTAATTTATCCTGAATTGCAGAAAATAATATATTCACCGCGGAACTAAAGTGTTAGTTTTGATCCCCCGTCTGAATTGTTATCTTCGGGCCTTCACGGGCCTTCTGGCAACAAATCTCACACTAGAGATCAAGTCGCACTTGAAGTCCATTGGTAAATAATATACTATTTCCGTAAGCTTCTGTAAAATTTTATTTAATAGTATCCATATTATTACCTAATATTTCACTGAAAATCAGTACACGGGTTTACTGAACTCGCCTGCAATTCTAAGATGAACAGTGTCCAAATCACTGTGGTCGTACAATAATTTTCCGTTTATAAGAGTAATATAAGAAGTTGATTTGATGTGCCTATACATAATGTATATTTGAACATTTAATATAAAATAAACTATACACAAGTAACGTACATAGGTGGATATATAGTTGAAGAAAACTATGTTGTTACTACTAGTGTTAGTTAGTACTCGTTATGGGATTTAATATGCGATAAACATGTAGATGGAGGTGTTATCGAGAGCAAAACGTGACATAGTTATATTTGATCATATTTCGCGTAAAGCTATCGGTTACGAATTAAAACATAATATAAGTATATTATTAAGGAAAAAAATATGCCTACATACATACAACATGCCTGTTTTTATTGCAAATTTATTTATTACGTTTTATTACTGCAAAATGTTACATTCATAATAATTTTTAATGCTAAACGAGGAAAAAAATTATATAGATGGTAAAACCTCATTAAAATTAAATAAGAACAAATCATTTTTCAAAATGGAAATGTAATTAGAACAGTCTGAGTTTATTTTAGGAACAAGTTATAATGGTGGAAGCTCAGAAATTAACTGAGCACAATTTACAGATCCAAACATTGAAAAAGGCTTGGTCTAAGGTCACACTAGAAAAGGGTTAGGTAAGACAAGTTACTCGTGCGTCTGTGTGCGTACTTGTCGTATCAAAACAATGTGAATGATTGAAAACGGTCACATTAGAATCAAGTTAAATTTTGGTTTTTTAAACTAGCTAATCTTATGTGTAGAAGAAAACAAACTGATGTTATTTCTTAAAATTTAATTTTCTATTTTTTTCACTTAAAGGGTCTTTTACAAGTGATGTGCTAATATTTCTTTGGAATTTTTTTTTTGGAAAAACTATTTATTGTATCTTGAATCTTGAATATTTTTTCCTTTATTTTTGATCAGTTATCTGCCCTTGTAAGCCTATTAAAGATAACAGGCCAAAAAAAAAATGGTGTCAATGATTTAAAAAAACTAAGTCCGATTGGACTAAAATCTGATGCATTCAATCGGACTTATAAGTAGTTTTTTTTCTTTTTTTTCGAATCATTGGAACCGTTTTGAATTATAAAATTTACATGTGACATTCAACGGGCCTACAAGAACAGATGAAAGGCCAGACAAAAAGAAAAAAAAATTCAAGATAGGCTTAATTGTATGTACGTTAATATATGAAACTTTTTTTTTATTACATTTTTATTTAATTAAGTACACGGAGAGAAAATTCATAGAAAAATTACTGTGCTCAGCACTACAATCTTAATGTGCATAAGAGTGTGATAGAAGTTGTGTTAGCACATTAAATTTTACCATGCTAGCACAACAATTTTTATGAAGCCATGACTAATACTTTTTACGTTTCAATTTAATAATATTTACATGATCGTAAAATATTTTTTACTTTGGTCGTCGATCGCGCACGCATTATAAGAGAGCATGGTAATTTTTCTGAAATTCTATCTACAAAAATTATGTGATTTTTCTTTCCGTGTAGTTTCTTAAAAAAAATCCAAAAAAGGTGTTTTTTAGCACATCACTTATAAAAGAGCCCTTAAGAGAATCTTTGAATACCTTTGAAATTGAATGTTTCTTTATTTATACAAAAATATTGAAAAAACTTTTATTTCTTTTCAATTGTGGAAATAATTTTTTAATTTCAAAAATTCGTGGTTAGTAGATCTTTTTACGTAGAATTAATGAACATTTGAATTTATATTTTTCAACAAATTAACGTTGAATTATATTATTATTATCTCTTAGGGAAATCATACTTAACACATTGACAATCATAACATAATTTAGGAAACTCCTAACTGGTAAACTAAATTTTTCTGGTAAATTGAGTTGTAAAATAAATGCTTTATTATATTAATTAAACAATTCTAATGATGTTTTAAATATTTTTTCTCCAATTTGCTTAATTTCTAAATAATTACTCGGGCACATCAACTAATAAATATCCATATTTACCACCACTTTGGAAAACTATAATTTTGGCACTAATATAACTAAAATATAAAATAGTTTGAAAATTATAATTTGCTCATAATTAATATTAATAATAAAAGAGGCTTCGCTCGTTGTTTATTGCTCACAATTGCCACTGTGTTTATTTCCATTGATACGACCCGACGGCATCGGCACCCAAAACGCTAGAGTTGATGAGGAGCAATAACAAAACATTACGAATGGGTAGTATGTATATGGTTGTATGTGGTACCTATTATAATATGATCGCCGTATATCCAGCCAGTACGGTTGGTGCTAGTAGCCTAGCTGTTGTTTGTACCTATGTCGATGAAATTTTCATTTGGTATTAATTACTTTGGCGATATTAATATCGATAATGGATTTCGAGAAAATTATATTCCCATGTTATTTTAAACTGAATATTATTACTAATAATAATATAGTAATTATTTTTAAAATTATATATTTTAATTAACCCTATATAATAATAATATAATAGGTTTAGTTGGGAGGGTTGTGATGTTTAATGGATTACATATAATTATCATTATTGTTTAATTATGTTTCTTGTTTTTTTCTGGGCGAATATTTCAATTTAATTTTGTTTTCTGATAATGCTTTTTAAAGAAATTGTTTTAATGGAAAATTAATGGACATATGTATACCCACATACAGTGCGATTGTCCGTAAAGGTAGGAAATGCATAGTAATTAGTATGGTCGCAAGCTCAAAAGACCTCCAGAAACTGAGGTGAGGGGAACACAAATTGCGGTATTTCCATAGTTACCAACCAAACCAAGTAATTATGTTTTTATATGAGTGAGTGAGTAGACAAAGATAAATGCAGATGTAGATAAAAAAGTTCTTTTTAGCTTGTGCCCATAATACTAGTGACTCCCTCTTAAGGTTTAGTTTTCATTAAAACCACAAAACAAACAACAGTATTTAATTCGATATACAGAATTTATTTTTTCGTATTTAAATGACTCTTTAGTTTAATTTATTATTTCTATTTCTGGAGCGTTCAAGCAAAGAGACATTTGTCACAGTTTGACAATTTTAGAAAAAATAGAAAAAATGAAGGAAAAGGTTAAAGTAAAAATCAACGGGAACAACCTGAATTGCCCCTGTTTTTGTTAGGAACAGAAGCATTTATTTCCTTCGTTCTTTATACAAATCAATTTGCTTAAACAAAAATAGATACTGGTTGGTCACATGATATTTTCCATCATTGTCGTTAGATAGGACTTGTACTTCTTTGCTTGAACGGCCCAACTTCAGATTTTTAGTCGAATTTTCTCCGAAAAATTAGACTTATACAGTCTATACGATAAGAGCTGCGAGAGGCGAGAGTAGGGGCGCTATCCGTTTTCGGACCCGTAGAACACGAATATGTAGAAAAAAAAATGTCTGATATATATATATATATATATATATATATATATATATATATATATATATATATATATATATATATATATATATATATATATATATTTTCCCGCCACCTTTTAATTTGTGTAGGGCCCCCCTATGGAAGTTAAGAGATGAAATTTGGTAAATGGGGCTCATTTTCGAGGCACCTCATACTATCAAAGTGGGGTCAAATTTTGGGAAAAATTTTTTCCTGACCCGACCTTTAAGGGGGTGGTGGGGGGCGGAAAAGCAATAAAACTTTTCCAAACCGGTTTTAAATAATGTTTCGGTCAATTATCTACAACATATCCAAAATTAAGCTTCCTAGGATGATATGGTGGGAGTAGAGGGGGGAAAAACGATTTTTGCTGGATCTAACAGGCCCCCAGCCCCCCAGAATTAACGTAGAGGGTTGAAATTTGGTGTGTTGATAAAGTTCGTACCTAGGTTGTGCTTTTTGGAGGTTTTAATATTTTACCCCCACCCCCCTCATTTTTAAGCTACAATTTCATGCATTTTCGACGTTTTCGAAGTTTGTACCACTCGCACAGGTCACCCGAATAAACCTAGAGGGCTGAAATTTTGTATTCGGATTGAGTTAGTACCAAGGGGGTGCCTTTTGGGGGTCTCGACTTTTAACCCTCACCCCCATCATTTTTATACCCAAAAGAACATGAATTTTCTTGTTTTTTAACAGTTTCGTTCGGGTCAAAATCTCCCCAAATAAACCTAGAGGGCTGAAATTTGGTGTACAGGTTAAGCTAATAGCCAGACACTGTTTTTTGGAGGTTTCAACTTTTAACCCTTACCCCCACGATTTTTACGCCAATATTTCCTTAATTTTTTTGCTTGTTTTCTAACACGTCTAGAGACTCCATAAGGAAACCTAGAGGGCTGAAATTTTGTACGTGTATTCAGTTAGTATCCAGCTAGTACCTTGTAGGGAGTCCACATCACTTTTCCCCCCACTTCTCCCATTTTTACATCGGAATTGAATGCTATTGTTAAATGTGTTTTAAAAGCATTATGTTTATTCTAAATACAAGTAGGCGAATAGTAATTTTAAAAAATTTAAAAAAAAGTGAACTTACTTTTATGACAAATGAAATACATACATAGTAAGTAATTTAAAAATGTTATTAAAGTCACTGTTTATTTATAAATTAGGAATTTTGGATTTTTAGTATTTATAAAATAGAAATTTTGGATTTTTTTGGAAAGAAAAAATATCTTTATAAAGGCCTTCCAGTTTACTATTTAAGGTCCTTTTTTAATATTTAAAACTAAAACATAAAGGCAATTAGCGGATAAACATGGGCAGGAATGTCCTCGTACGAATTGTGTTGGTTTTTTTTCTGCTACCTGTTTTCGGCACAAAATTGAAATTTACTGAGATACAGCCCTTAAATACTTAAAACCTTTTTTTAAAGCCTCGATCAGCCGAACAATCATCACCAGTTTTGAAACCAACAAAATGACAATTCGGTTGTAGACTTTCAATCACATTTCGCTTGTAGACATTCAATACCGAAGATGAAGGGGAAAATTCGACTACCGTGATGGGGCCCCGCTGCTCACGGCGTTTTTTTTATGTAAATTAATACTTTTTAATAAAAAATAACATTAGAAATCTGTAGAGAATTATCATAACCTTTTAAATATGTACAAACACCAAATTCAAAAATTTTAGACTACTTGCCTTTTGCTTGAACGCTCCAGATTTCTTCTTTATTTTGAGGCAAACAACCTCCAAATATGCGTCCAAATCTTCGTCGTGAATCACTATACCGATTAATGAAAATTGGAACAGAATTTATCCAATAATTATTAAGAGTATTCTGCCTAGATAGACTGTAAGATAGTTTGTCTAGTTGTCCAAGACGCATATAGAATTGATAATTTAATTTATTGAAAACTGTATACATATTATTTTAACTAAGCAATCAAATTATAATTTGGATAATAGTTCCAATGGAATCGTTCCAATGCTTAAAAGGTTTTGTTATGTATATATACATACTTATTTAGAATTTTTATTTTTCGATCACAAAAACCTTTGAGAGAGGGATATATTAATATCGATATGTAAAAGCTATAGCAAACGCCACCCCGATCATTCTTTTTTTTATTTTATTTACAAATTCATGTTACATTACATTATTGTTATGAGGGTGGATGATAAGGAAAAGTGTTGGCGGGGCTAGGATTTGGAAGGTACGCGTCTGTAGCCAGCCGTCTTCTTAAAGGAACTACACCAATATTCACAGAGAAAAAAAAGTTCAGGAGTATAGTTGATCGGTGGGATTTGAACCTTCGACTTACCAGTTCAAATTACCAATACCTAAACAGGCTCGGCCACTCTGCTGGTAAATACAACCATATTATTACATTCGATTTTCAGATTTAAGAATGTTCATAATTCAATAATTATTACAAAAAATTCATAATTTAATGATTTAGACACCCACAATAATATAAGAATTAAAAAAATATTTCTTTTAGTCAATAGTATAAATATAAAAGTTGGAATTTTATTTTTGATCTTCAAGTAGATAACGTGGTGATTATAAGGTTTCTCCCTTCAATTTTTGATAAAGAAATCACTAACCAGTGCAAGGTGCAACTAATAGAAATTTTAATGCAACAATTAGTCTTTTTTTATAATTGTTTTTTCCTTTGGATCACATAAACGACAGTCCTTCTTAAGCGAAAAAGCCCTTCGATATACACCATATAATTGGAAAATAAAAATTTAAGTTAGTAACTCAGTGTCGAACTTCTTTAAATTGTTTTATTTAACAAATTCATCGTTAATTTTCTTGTTTAATAAATGTATATCTAAGAAACATATTTGCATCCTTCGTGACAACTCTTACAATTAATTTGCATTTTTTAGTCGATTGTTTGTTTGAATTACTCTTATGTAGGTACCATAAGTTTCTATTTTTTTTTTTTAAATATGTATGCGACTAGACTGTGGAAATATAAAATTATATCTATCTATATATTATAAAAATAAATAAATTCTAAAAAGATTGCACTATGGTGTTGAGCAACGCGCGGCAATTGATTGTGTTAGCGTTTTAGATGTAGTGGAGCTCTCTCTAGCTTTAGAATACTATACTCACCGACGCGACACACAGATGTGCCAGAGTATAGAGTGGTGGTGTTTTCCAGAACTGGAATGAGAGTGAGAGAGCACCAGGCAGGCAGGCCAGAGTACGAGAGACGAACGAACGAATGAACGCGTCGCGGATACCGGATTTGTGTTTTTAATTAAATTTTTAACCTACTAGCGATATTTTATTCACAATATTTCGTACAACTCAATTGCAACACCACCATTGCTATCAATTTAAAAAAATACATAGCATTGTTTTTTGTTATCTATAGATTTGAACGTTCAGAGAGTTAGATTGTGTTCCCTGATACTGACCAACTAGTCTACACTAGTGGCCTGAGTATAGCAGTAGAGAAATAAAGTTTTTCGAAATTATATCGCGGGTCATCGAAGTTCGATGAATTTATTTTAATTACCAAACAGTTATATTATGTAAATATTAGTTAAAGTAAATTATATGTACCTATCAAATAATGCTTTAAAAGGTTTAGAAAATAGTCTATTCTTATTCAAGCCTAATCTTATGGAATTGAAGTTTGGGTAAGAAGGTAATTTTTAGATAATTTTTTATACAATAGAAGCAACTGCTACTCTATGATACATATATTTACCAGGTCGGTACTGTCTGATTTCGATTAGAAGAATGCAATAAATATACCTACCCCTACATTTGTTTACGATGTTATTATGTACCTTGTGAGAATTTATACGAGTATTACAGTTAGTAATGGTATTAGTAATAAATTATTACTTCCCATCAGGAGTAGTAAAGTGATTATCCCTCCCACTTAGCTTGGTTTCCAGTGTGTTACTTTTGTTTAAGTATACCTATGTTGCAAAAAGTAAAGTAGTTTAAAATGCTTGTACGAGCTTCAGGGCCGGCTTAGCCATTAGGCTTATCTAGGTCATGGCTAAGGGTGGAAAATTTTTAGGGGTGGCAAAAGCTGGAATTTGAAGTCTTTTTTGTGCGTGTACGTTATTTTTTTTTAGGGAAAAGTTCTAAAGAAAAGTAGGGAAAATTAAATTTTTTCTTTTTAAGTAAAAGGCATGGGCGGCATTTTTCACGGTGCCTAAGACGGCACTTAGGCTGACGAGCACCAAATCAGAGAAATTTACTACTTTAATTTTGTAAACTACTTTAGTTAGAACTAAACAAGTATTATACTACTTTAGTATTTTACTACATCAGTTTTGCTCGGAGAGCTCATTCACAAGATACTTCTTTAGTTTCAACTACCTTAGTTTTCTCCAAATACTCTTTTTGTTATCAGAAATGTGCGATGTAACATAAAATTTTATCAGAAAAAGTTAAAAGTTATGATTTGGGTTGCATCCACTATAAACAAAAAATCTTCAGAGAACAAATTTTTAGTTTCCTACACGGAGAGAAAAATCCTATAATTTTTGTAGAGAAAATTTCAGAAAAATTACTATGCTCCCCTATAATCCGTGCGCGATCAACGACCAAAATAAAAAATATGTGCTAGCATGGTAAAATTTAATGTGGTGCTAACACAACTTTTATCACACTCTTATGCATGTATATTATAGTTTAATTCTTGTTGTCGTACTCTTTCATTTGCGCATCTGACTCGCGACCTTATATTGGTTGCACTGTACCTGTAAAAACATGTATACAAAAATTATTGCCAACAATATAATTCTAATACATATACTAAAGATAGGTAAATAACAAAAAGATGAATAATACGATGACATCATCCTAAGAGAGTGTAAAAGCAACTGACTACTAGCGTCTAGCTGCATCAAGGTGATTGGTGCGAGCTGTCTGACAAAGTTTCTTCCACAGTCCACACCTATGGTTCGCATGTAACCCATGTAACTAACTCGCTGATTGAGGTACATTTCATTACAGCGATCCCAAAAAAACCAACCTTCTTTCTGTTTTTTTTCTTTCTATTATTAGCATGTTAGCATGGAAATTTTTTTAATAAACACAATTAAAAATTATTTTTTTCTTGGTAATGGAACTTTTTACTGTGCTGTTTTACAAATTTTACGGAGATAATATTACGAAAAGAACATTCCATCCTTTAAATTTTTTTATGATTAATTATAATCTTTATATTTTTACCTTACAGAATTTAATATGTTCGTCTTTTACTCGTCGATTGTAGTGCTGAGCGCAGTAATTTTTATAGGAATTTTCTCTCCGTGTAAAATTAGTTTCCTTTTTTCTGAAAATTTTGAAAATTAAAAAAAAAAATTTTATTTCTTTCATTTTTCCTATATGGTGCGCATACCACACCCCCCCCCCCCTCCCCGCAAAATAAAAAGCTTGATTGTATACACGCCTGTCTTTTGTATCTTGAGCAGTTCGTATTATAGACTCAGACGTATTATCTTCATCAAAAACACAATCCATATTGTCAAGATACAGTCAACACCGATTATTCGGCGCAGTAATGGGGAGAACAAGGACGGAGAAATCAAAATCATCGTTAATCCAAAATTAAACAGAAAAAGAAATTTAGTCATAAAAAATTTAATCAAAAACATAAAGAAACCAGACTGCGTAGAAAACAAACTAAAACGGTGGAAACAAGATGAAATAGAGACAAAGAAAAATGACTAAATAATAATTGTACCAAGTTAAATAGAAATGTCTGCTGCCTCTGACTGCTTTACTTTTTAAACATTTTTCTTTTTCTCTACTTGACTTTAATTGTGTTTAAAAATTATTTAGAAGAAAAGATATACAGATACGCATACAGCGGCTGGGTTTTCAAATTCAGCCTGGTTAATTTGCCCCCACATAATCGGAAACTGTAATTAGGTAAGGACTGTAATATTGAATATCATTTTATTACCAGATTACAACATCTAATTAAAAACTCAAAAAAATGTTCAGTTACGAAAATAAACTGAAAAGATGGTACAAAAATGCAGGTCACCAATGTTTTTTAAAGATACTCTTTCACATACGCTTGCTAGTGGGTAAGAGTATATTTTGGCTTTGTATACTCTCTTACTTAGGTACTACTTTAGTATTATCTATACTCCAGAGTGGTGCACACCAGCAATTGTTTACTCTCAAGAGAATATTTTTAATACTTCTTTAGTAAAATACTCCACAACTGAAAATACTACATTAGTATAGAAAGTAATTCAAATCGTCAATTTTTCCCTCTTTTAGTAAAATACCAAGTTAGTTACAAAATCTCCTGGCTGGTGCTCGTCAGCCTTAGAGTAAGCCCTGGCGAGCTTTGTATTTTATTTTTATAGATCTATATGATTTAATAAATAGATTAATAACAAACTTTTCATAAACAATCTATTTCATGACAAAGTACAAGTCTGGAGCGTGAACTGGAGATCATATCAATCAAAACAAACCAGTTTTAATCTCAAAATTTATCCGTAGCTATATTTTAATGAAATTTTTCCCCAGTAGTGAAAAGTTTCGAAATAAGCATTTAAGAAACAAAAATTGTTTCATCTGATCCTTAATTCTTGTTTTTCTTGTTTTATATTTCGCTCAAGCCTGTTTTTCTTCGTATTTATTTGTCCACGAATCAAAGTCGCGTTCATAAAAATTTTTCGAATTTTATAATTTATTTTTTTTTTCAAAGGACTAAACCGGTTGTTCTCAATTTTTGTTTCAGCAGAAGCAGTCCACCTCTAGGCGCTAATAATTTTTACAGTTTTTTTGTCAACCAAATCAATCTGATGTTACGTAAACTCGAATGTTCGCTTCAACGTGTTGAGAAATTGCACCAACTGCATTCAATTCATACATAATACATATTAGATACGTACACATATGCACGAATGTATATGTATGTGTATGCATTTTTTTAACAATTTATTTTATACATATTTATTTTTTTCCTACCCCCCAATTTTTGTTACTTTTTTTTCAATAATATCATTTCTGCCAACATTTTTCCAATTATTTCCTATAAACAAACCAATTCGTATTTGTAGCATTTTTAATTTATTTTTTTCAAGCTTGAACACTACAACTTTGACTGTTTTATATTTTTCTATTCTGATATATGTACATACCGCGCGTTATAACTCGCTCGCCCCACCCTATATTATCCCCCACTGCTGGCTCTCACCCACCACCACGGTACCACCACCTCATCTATCATCGTCACCTGAACACTCATCCTCTTGGTATATGAGATATAGTTTTTTTTTTTAGTTAGGTATGTATGATGTACCTGCTGCCTGCATACTACCCCTTCCCCGGGCCTTGCAAAATGTTATAGCAACATCAAATATTCCTATTTGGGAAAATTTCAATTTAAGTTTAAATTGATTTAGTTTGGTTATGTGCATTTTTTTTTCATTTGTAATTTTTTTCGGTAATATTTATTTTTTTTTTTATTTTTGGTACAGAAATATATTTGATTGATACATATAATCAAATTTCATGGTAATTAAAAATATTTATTTATTTATCGAAATTATTTTTTTCCGTTTCCAATTAAAGTGTAGGCTGCGGCTGCAGAGAATGTCGTCTAATGTTATTCGTTACCCATTCACATTACTCGAAATTTGCAAATAAATAGCTGAGTAAATAATATAGGTATTTATACGTACCTTTACATTTAAACGGACATTACAATCCTTTTTATGTTGTTTTTAACGATTTATTAAATAATTCGTTTGTAACGTTGAAAATGGGGCTTTTTGTAAGAAACTAACTTTTATTATTTATCTTGATTTATTAAATATTTTTTCTTTTTATTATAGAAAGCTCAAAGTAATGAAACTTGTTGGTAAGGCAGATCGCTTGACGTAAAATTTTGGTGGTCTGCCATTACATAAAATCACGGAAGTATATACGTAAGCAACGCTGAATTTGTTTAGTATAGATTCATTTTAAGATTCGACTGATTTAATCATTAAGATTTAGTCAATTTTTCTAGCAAATTATCTGTATGTTTTTGTTATGGAGTTGTATATATTTTTTTATTTTTTGCGATTGAGTGCAAATAATACTATTTTTTAACTAATCTTACGTAGAATTTAAACTAGTTTAAATTATAAAGATTGTATGCACTTTACTTTGGCACCAGCTCTACTAGCTTTATCACTGAATCGAGCAGATATATAAACATTTAATTATGTAAATTTTTGATACAGTAAAAATGTAATAATGACATATAAATTAAAAAAATAATTTCAATAACGATAATAATTTATTAAATAAAATTTTATCAATTTTCTTATAAATAAATCGGCGTTTTGTTCAGTTGAACCGACAAAAGTTGGTGATACAATTATTTATAATAACACGTTTGCATGTTTCTGGTTAATATATAATGCATATATGTAAGATACAAATGTGTTGATAAAAATGATTATAATACATTTATGTGAATTAGTTTACCTATATGTATATAAAATAAAGGTTATACAAATTACCTGAAAAATTCTACGTCTTGTAAAGATAGTGTTTTAATAGTTTCATAAAATTTGTAACTACAAGTAAAAAGAACTGAATTTACGAATTTACGACACAAGAGGAAAAGTGAAACTTCCACTACAATATTTGTGTGAAAAATGTATAGATCCTCGAAAGTATTAAAGTTTTAGCTATAAGTCGTGCAAAACTCCATGTAAAGCTTCATAATATTTCTGCTCAATATAACGTAGATCCTAACACCTTGGCGGTCATTGACGTCATAAGATGTCAAGTGAAACCTTGTTAGCTAGCACACCATGGCGTAGGAGGGCTACGACGTGGTGTGGTAAGTGTATTAGCTGTCAAAATAGTGTACCAGTTGGGAGTTTTGTCATTCTAGGTTATGACGATTAAGGTGTTAAAAAATAATACTGTTTTAAGGATGATAAAAGTGTCACCCATTTGTTCAGTTTATTCAACGGTAAAAGCTTTTTCTTTTATTTTTAGCTAAATTACTTTAAAAATATTAAAGTTGCGTAAGTTATAGAACGTTCAACTAAATCTCTTCTCGACAGGTAGTAATTTTCTCCCTTTTGAGATTGCAACTTTTATTACTGAAATTTTATATTTTTCGTTCTATTAAAGACGGAGACATAGATGATTTTACCCGATTTTATTTAAAAACACAAAAGCTGGGCACAAACGTCCAATTTTAATTTCAAGTGTTAGTGTCCTAAGTAGTCGGATTGGAAGCTACTGTACACATTCTAATTAAAATAGCCTTTGTGAAATGTGAATTTTAATTAGTCTGGATCTGCTTAAATTTTATTCTATCGGCAGCGATATCCACATCTAGCCTTAATGTTGAAAGATGGGAAACTTTGTGTGCAAACCAAAATATTAGTGATTCGATTTTAAATATTTTTGTTCCAATTTTATTAAAACTGTACAACCCTCTCTTTACTCAGTCTTACGTATCAAACAAACGTATGCCTATATAAAAGAACTCGCGGCTAGGTAATTCTATAATAAATAAAAAATAAATATTGTAAATTATTTCAATAATTTACAAATAAAATTAATAAAACGTATTTTTTTCTTTCATTCCTCTGATTTTATCAACAGTTTTATTAATGTGCGAAATAAAAAGTTGTTTTAACTTAACAAAGTGTGAACTTCAAATAACACATTTAAATGTGTGTATATATGTATGTACGTCGGTAAATATAAGGAGCTATGTGTGTATGTATGTTTTCGTTATTTTTATTTTTGTTTCAACACCATGATAATGATAAAATAAATTACATGTTCAATATTTGCATATTATTTTGTTTTAAATAATAATCATGAAAAAGAAAAATGATTTGACGAGTGCTTGTTCAAGATAGAGTTATTTGTTTTTTTTTGAAAATTATTTTGTGGCGAGTTCTACCTTTTATTTGCAGGCTTTAGAAAAGGATAATAATAAAACAAATATGATTTTTAAATTATCCTCCAAAACACCAGAAAATGCTCAAAATTGAATGATTTTCAAAACTGTCTTACAAAAAAAAAAAAAAACGTTTTATGTCCTTTAAAGCTTGGCGTTAAATTTAATTTTTCCAAAAATCCCTAAAACGGAAGAAGATAGGGCAAACACCTAAATTTATGTAAGAATTCTTTCGCTATATAACCTGTTTGACAACAAAATATTGTTGATCAAAAAATATCAGGGATTATAGCGACCTTAAGAAAAAAATCCCGTGTAGTTTGTAATCGATCCTAGTCTTTTGAAGTCTTGCCTAATTTCAGCAGTTTGTATGTTGAAAATATAAACATAAATTACTTAAAAAATTTCTTATTTCATTTTACTCTAATTTAAAACCCCGGAAAGGTAATCGTTTTTCATTCGCCTTTCTGTTTTTTATTTTTTATTTTTATTTTTATTTATTTATCGACAAACATATACAAAGTAATATTTACCTGCAATAAAAAATTTTAATTTATATTATAAAAAAATAAATCATTAATTATTTAATAGGGGACGCTAGGAAAAACATTCTGTTTTAAAAAAGTAGTTTCAAGTAAACTTTAATAATCACTCTGCTTATCAAATACTGTAAGAAACTAACCCAGTCTATAATTTTTATGAAATGTGAAAGTATTTTCTTTATTAATTTTTGAGAAAATAATATAATTTAGTAATTTTTAGATAAGTAAATTAGACCCAATTTTTATTTATTATTTATTATCAAGTTAAAAATTTTGAATAAAATGGAGGATCACTTTTGAATAATTTCCAGTGAGAATGTTTTCATTTTTCTGACGTGAATTTTTATAAAATAAATATTGTAGCTTAATTATTTATAACTCTTTATAATTTTAATAGATTTGAGCATCACTTTATGGCATTCCATATTTGACATTAATAAATAAAACACTTTACTTCGCAAAATATCACTTTTATTGTGTACAACTATCTTTATCTTTAGTTAGAATTTTTCATTAACTATCAAAAATTTATGCGAAGGCACTGCCACCCTAATCAGTATCACAAACCACGTAACGGGACATAGGAATAATTAAAAATAAATAATAAAAATATAATTAATAAAAATTATGAAGACACTGAGGTAAATATGAAAAGTCGTTATGTACTGAAATAAGAATAAAGCCAAGAAACTTATGAACTAAATTGTGAAAAAATTAATTAAAACAGTGAATAATCAATGTTTGTAAACAAGAAAGATAAAAATTCTAAAATAATTATTTGAGAATAACTTAATTTTATAAAGTATTTAAAATAAATTTTAATAATTTAAAATCAAAATCATAAATAAGTGTTTAAGTTAGAGAAAAATATAATATAAGTGTTAAGTACCTATAATTGAATTAAGAAAAGTCTGAATTTATGAGGTAAATTGGAGAAAAATATGAATATGTTTTCAGTTTTTTTTTTCTTCTCAATGGGATTAGTCAGTCGAATTTGACTGTTGTTGGTGTTGTTATCAGAAAATTTCCTGGCGCGACAAACGTCCATAAAAACTCGGACTACCAACTATACACATCATATCCGACCAAGAGTATCCACTGACGTCATAAAACATCCTGTAATCCCCCATTCTTGCATTTATACATACCTACAGAAATTTGCACACTGTTGCCCTTGTGTTGGTTGTTTGCTAGACCAAAAGAAAAAAAAATATGCAAGAAAAAAATGTTCATTATGTTTTGAATATTATATTTCTTCGCATACATCCCACTGAATATTTATTTTATAACGTTATAACGAGAATAATTTCGCTTAATTACTTAATTTATATAGTAAATATTTAACAGCAGTAAGTTGAATGAGAAAGTACATACATATATATGGTGTTGAATAAATAATGATGCAGAAGGTGAGGTGTATGCATGTGATATGGCCGTATAGAGTTAGTGCTTTTGTAAATTATAATTGTCTTACTTACATGTATGTTAAATAGCCATTACGATACTTTAATATAATCAACTCGACGTCGTAACAGAATAGACAGACATAAGCATTATTATATTTACATATGTAGGTACATGAAGTGACAAAAGTGCATGTACAGTAGGAACAGTTGAAAAAATATGACATAATTTTTTTTTTTTAAATTTCATTATTGATCAAAACAAATTGATCATTAATAAAGTGAGTGAGTATTTGATATTATGTAAATATGCTCTAATTAATACGTATGCCCCTTACCTCATACACTTGAAGGATACAGGGGAAAAACGATCAGAGTCACAAAAAGTAAATTTTTCATGAGAGCGTTTTTAAACTTTAAAGAGTGAATCATGTATTATAGGCGCATTTTTCAACATACAAGTTTTTTGCCTGAAAACCACGCATAGGATCTGGTTCAAGCTTTCGGTGGTTATTGCTAATATAGTAAGCTAGAAAACGCCATGCCAGTAGAAAATAGACGGCTAGCCGTTTTCGCGAAATTCGACAATTTTGTTTTTCCCCCGCATATCACGGACTATGTTCGATTTTCACATGTAATGTTAGCACAGGGTCAATATTCTGCATACTGCCAACATAATTGCATGGATTTTGGCATTTTTTACTTTTTGTGATTTTGATCGTTTTTCCCCTGTACCCTTCACTTGTTACTCGCAAAAATCGTTCCGTTTTAGATGAAAATCGATCGTAACTATTATTTTTTTTATACATTTAATAGTAAGTTTGTATGAAAGGGAGAAATGAAGTGATAAGTAGTACTTTGGGGCGGGCATGAGGAAATTTAATTTTTTTGGAGTGTTGCACCCATCTAATTCGAATGCACTTTTTAGGGTTAAGAGTAGACATTATATATTTTTTTTATGATTGTGTCTCTGCCAGAATTACAATTTAATTTTTTTTAGGTAGTAGAAATAATTAGAAAATTATGTCAAAAAGTACAGAATATGGAACAGCGTATTATCATCTAACAAACAGTTTTAGTTTGATTAGTCTGAGCGTAATAGTTTTGGAATAAAACAATTTTCAAAAATACTCGCTCTAGCATATATAATTATGGTCAATTGTCTCAAAAATGGAGAAAGATCAGAAGCCAAATATATCCTAATGATATATTTATTACTCACTGATATTATAGCATAACTTATTTTTGAAATCCCTCTCTGGGGCTGCCAAACCCTTTACACATATTCGTCCTTTTTGGTTAGATGGGAGTGTAAATGTCGAAGAAAAGTTTAACGTTATTAAGCAAACCATATAAAAAAATTTTTTTGTTTCAAAATGTACTGGCAGTAACAAGTACAATAAATAAGATTACAAAAAGAGAAAAAGAACAAACTCAAAGATCCCAACATCAAAAAAGTGAACCCTAGAAATTTACAAAATATAAATTATACTAAACTATGTTGATAAAATTGAACATTATTTTGAATTATACCTACCATATTTCGGACAATCGATCAGATAGCGGCACCTGTATCAGTGAATATATACATATCACAGCATTTTAAGCCGCCATATTGCATGACGAGTTAACTCTTCTTAATCATTTAAAGAGTTAAATACCATTTTTAATAATATTAGTAAATACAGTTTACAGTGAAACCCTAAAAGACACTACGTCGTATAAAATATTAGATCAAAATTCTAAATTTTTTCAGTCTCAAATATTTTATGAATTTTAATTTTTTTTTTTTTTTACTTGTATTAACATATTGTTGTCGTACATTACATTAAACACTCTATATAAATTTAATTTTTGTTACAGTTAATTTAGTATCCGACGTAATAACATTTTAAAAAATTACCAGTAAAAATAATTATTTTAACACCTTCTGGACTACTGAACATGTCTATAAATTATATTTTTTTAATAATATTTATACAGTAATATATAGTATTATAGTATACAGATACCTACTTATATGTATATAGGTACTTTTTTTCTCTATATACTTAAGTAATAATTATATTAAGTATACTGATTTTTAATGAACTTATTAACTTTGTCATGCATTATTATTCGACAAATTCATTCCATTTTCGGAGCATTATTAATTTAATGGAATAACACTTCCATGTGTTGGCAGACTATAAGGCATTTAATAAGGATATTTTATAATTTAAAAATGTATAAAATACGTGCTTAACGAAATTTATAGAATAGATTGATTTTATTTTTTGTAATTGACTAAATAATTATAACAATAATGTGTGTTAAAAAATCATCAAATCGTAGGAAATTTTAATTATTTTCAAGGTGCTGTTATTTTTTTTTTATATATTTATAAAATTTCTACACGGAGAGAAAAATCATATAATTTTTGTAGATAAAATTTCAGAAAAATTACCATGCTTTCTTATAATGCGTGCGCGATCGACGACCAAAATAAAAAATATGTGCTGGCATGGCAAAATTTAATGTATGCTAACACAACTTTTATCACACTCTTATGCATATATGTTATAGTTTAATTCTTGTTGTCGTACTCTTTCATTTGGGCATCTGACCCGCAACCTTATGTTGCTTGGGCGGTACCTGTAAAAACTTCGAACCTGTAAGAACTTTATGATGCATACAAAAATGATTGCCAACAATATATTCTAATATTAAAGATAGTGAACTAACAAAATGATGAATTAAACGGTGATATCCCCGTCCTCTAACACAGTGTAATGAATACTGCTTGCTGCTTGTAACACAGTCTAATGGATCAAGGTGCTTAGTCCGACCCGTCCGACCAAGTTGGTCGTCCAAACCTATGGTTGGCTATGTGACTTGCTATGAGTGAGGTACATTTCAACAGCGTTCACAACAAACACAACCTTCTTTCTATTTTTTTTTTCTTTTTACTATTAGCAGATAGCATTTCAAATATTATAATACAGCATGGTAATTTTTGTAAGAAAAACAATTAAAAAATATTTTTTTGGTCGGCAGTGGAACTTTTTACTGTGCTGTTTTACAAATTTTACGGAACTAATATTACGGAAACAATATTCTATCCTTTAAATTTTCTATGATTAATTATAATTTTTATATTTTTACCGTACAAAATTGAATATGTTCCCCTTTTACACGTCGATTGCAGTGCTGAGTACAGTAATTTTTATATGACTTTTCTCTCCGTGTAGATATACTTGGTCATGTAGTGTCTACTGGTGGTGAGATCCAATTAAAAATGATCGATGTTCCAATTTTTAAAATATGTAATCGGTAACATACCATTATGAAAATAGTGAGAATTATTTACAACTCAGATGCAGTGCAAAAGAAATTGTGTGAATGAATTATGGAGTGGCCTTAACAAAATTAATAATATATATTTGTAGAATATATAAATAGGAAAATTATAAAAATTGCGATAAAAAAACATTTTCTGAAATTAAACTTATAGGTATTTAAATATTCAACATCAGAAATTCAGCATAATCTTCATGATTTGAGAAATCTAGAAAATTCTTCATTAACCAGTTATTTCTCTTTGAAAACATGGTTTTACTATAAGTGCAACAAATTTTTTAAAACTTTTTAGTGAATTATATTAAACAAAAATCGTACTGATTTTTATTAATCACAATATAATACAGAAAATTCTCAGTCATAACAAAAACAATTCGACACGATCTTGAGAACATTGTCAAAAAGTTTACTATCAGATGGCTCTAGAGAGAATGGAAATTTTTGAAAATATACTCTCAAGTAGGTGATTAACTATTAATTCTCTGGATGGTTACTTTTGCAAGTTACTCTTAAATGAACGCATATCCTAATGGTTAAAAGTTCAGGAACCGATTTAAATTTCGAAAAATTTTCTATTATGAATGGAAAATACGTGATATCCTCGGCAATTCAGTAAGTATGTTATTCGTACGTTACTTACTAAATAAAATTATTCCTAAATGTCAAAGTAATAAAAATTTGTAAAAATTACAAAAATTCTCAATTTCGTTATTCAACTTTTGATATTAGTAATCTTTACGGTGTCTTTGTTTTTAAGTAATATTAAAAAACTTATTCAATAAAAATAATATCTCAGTTCACAGTTTTTTTTTTTCATTTTTATTAATGTTTATACCCATTATTTTTTTGAACATATAATAAAAATAATCATTGATAATAATAACAGTAAATAATTATAAACAAAGGAAAAATTAAAAAGAAAATTTACAAAAAAAAAATTAAAAAAATTTTACGCTAAATTAACAATAAATTTATATGTAAGTTTTGATACATATAATAACAGTTTGTCGTCTGTGTATAGTATTGTTTTTATAAAAATATTTTATAAATAATGTTACACAATAATCATAGAGAACTACAATGTATATAATATCTATAGCACCCAATGTGGCGCCCCCTCAACACTTCTCAAACTTCGTTTTATATAATATAGGATGTTCATTTTAGTAGAGATGATAAAAAAATTTCAACAGTTGTTTTATAGATATCTCAGAGTAATTTCTATTTTCAATTTCAGATTTTTGTTAATTATAGCGATTAAAAAGCCAACCAAAAGCCAAGTGATTTGTTGTTTAAATTGATATCGCACACTTTTGTACGATAATTGCGATCTCCTACCGATCCGGAGATCGGGATTGATATTTAAAAATCCTAAAGCTTCGGTATTGAATTTTCGGCATCCGGCTTAATGTCCTATTGTTAATCTTCCAAAATTCTAAAATTTTTAGGACCGTTTTCATAGTCAGACTCACTTTAAGACTGTAACTGAAGTAACATTAAGCCTTTACCTTTAATTAAAAATAATTTGTTTTCATAATAAATTTGGCATGGTATTCAAGTCAGTTTAAAATGATAAAGTTAATTTAAAGTCAAAAAATAAAAAAAAAAGATTCATAAAAAAAAGATGAAACAGAAACAGAATGATTTCCTTTTTACCAAGTTTAAAAAATTTATTTTCTTTCGTGCAAAAACTGTGTTACAGTTACTTCTTTTTTCACGTCACATAAATTTAAGTATATGACTGAACTGCATCTCAATTTTTCATTTGGTGGTTGGTAACTTACGATGTCACCATAATTCATTCCTCCTGTTCTTGACAATAAAATTAGATCTTGCCTTGTAAGAGGTTACACATTGATAATCACACTGTATAACAACAATAATCATCCCCTATAAAGTTCATGCTTCATCTAAGAAAAAAGAATATTTTTATTACGAAAAAAAAAAATAATAATAATAAAATAAAAAATAATTACATATAATAACAGTAAAAATCTACGTTGGTACACTCTGGTGCTCGGGAATAACCATTAAAACTTTGTCATCGTAATCATAACAGTAACTATAACCATAATGTGCTTCTCCTGGTAAGAAGAGAAAGAAACACAAACAACAGTTCCACACATTCATATATGTATGTAGTAAGTACTTGTTATATGGAAGAGTCTCCGCATATTTCGTGGACTGTAGACTGTACCTATGTACCACTCTAGCGACTGACGTTCAGATGCAACAGCAGCAATACACACGGAGTACTGAGTAATGCCGCTGGAGTAATGCCGACATTGACAACGACGCACGGGCGTCACAACAAACAAACATACAACAAGCTTACAAGCTCAATGAGTGTGCCATGAACTGATGACATACATCAACAACAGCGAGCCAGACAAACGAATCAAGTGTGCACGCATTCCGTGGTGATCTTTTTCTTGCGTGAAAGAAAAGTGTGCAGTTGTATATAGGAATTGTTTGGTCGAAAGATGCCGAATTTATTAAAAGCAAAAAAGTTTGGAATATTTCAAAGAATTCTGGATTGTAATTTTAGGAAATATTATAAAGAACTACACGGAGAGAAAATTCATATAAAAATTACTGTGCTCAGCACTACAATCATTTACAGTGTAAAATGTAATACACCGTTCTCTTAAAATAAGCAAACCTAAAATAAGGAAATATTGTAAACAAACACACACACATTCAAACATGTTTATATTAAAAAGTAATAAAAATTTTGTCAAAAAAATAAAAAATAATTGTATAAATGGTGTGACAAATAATAAAGTGTTCATGAACTTTTTAATCATTTATTCAGAAAAATTAAAAATTTTGCAATTTGTACATTTACTTATGAGTTTGAAATGAAATGTTTAAAACGTCCAAAACCCTACAATTGTCTATTCTATATAATTATGCATATATAAACATATCCATGATTTGATTATTTAATAGTATCAGGTAGTAGGCATACATGCATATAATGCTTGTGAATGTGTTGTTGGGACCGTTGGGACATTATGAAGTGGTGATAAATTAAAATTGAATAGCTTCTTTGACATTCATTCCACAATATGTATCTGTACGTATTTACTTTTTGTTCTGTACTTAAACATTAGCAAAGATTATTCTTAAAATGGTCTCATTCGGAACATACAAACGTATTTTCTTATTAATAATAATAATTGTTATCAATTTATTATATGTATTTATTGTGTACAGCTGTTATTTTAAATAGAAAAAGTTAATTATTTAATGTATGTAGTAAAGTTATGTACTTATTTTATATAAGTATATAACTAAATAAACTGTATTTTTAATATGACAGGGGTTATTAAGAAAAGAAAACATTTAACGTGAGAAAATAAACTAGAAATATTTGGAGAACTGGGCATCGCAGCATGTCTTAGCTTTTGGTTACGGTGTATCAGTGACCTAGTAAATATATGTATATGCATATACATAGACATTTAGTTCATCCTGTATGTTACGCTTAAAATAGGGAAAGTGACTTGTTTACTATTCCCTATTTTGAGCGGAATCTGTACATCCGATTTTTGGAAGCCAAAATTTTCGCCAATTTTAGTGGTTTTTTGCAAAATTTGGCCAGAATTCGAAAATTTTTTTGGTTTATTTTTACACCATCGAAAAGAGCGTAAAAAATTTCATAAGACAAGTTTTTAAAACATTGTTCTAAATGAACTAGATTTTGAGAAATATTAGAGAAATTTACTGCATTTCTTTACAATAAATGCTTCATTGTTTTTATCATTACAATAAGAATATTTATAACTCTTTCATTTTTCAAAATAAAAATTAACTAACTTTTCAAGAACGCGTCATCACCGGTTTTGAAAATTTGTTTACTGTTAGAGAGATAAACTATTTTAAATGGATATAAGTTATGTTGTATGACGTCTATCAGGGTCCGGGGGTCCCAAAGTGCCAAAAATAAAAGTACATAACCGATTTTGAAAATTTTTTCACCTTTAAAAATTTAATTTCATTTAAATACATATATGTTATACTATATGAGATCCGCCAGGGTCCTGGAAACCCAAAAAGCGCCAAATATTAACTACTCAACTGATTTGAAAAATGTTTCCACTGTTAGAGAGATAAACTATTTTAAATGGATATAAGTTGTTATATGAGATCCGCCAGTGTTCAGTCTTTGGAAATTCACTATGTTATGCAGATGCTGCGACAGTGATATTTTCCTTGTCGTTTCTACATTTGTCTTAAGAATCACATTCGTGTGGGCAATATAATCAAAGTGCCTTATATTCATTTATTTCGTTATAAGTTGCGAAAGAGATACAAATTTACAGTTTAAGCCAGCTCTTCTCAGCGTTCCCACCGATATAAATTTTTGTAAAAGTATTTGATATATTTGGTTTGCCTACTCAATGAATTTGAGTTTACCTTTTTTATCATTTTTTTTAATTATGTTTTCAATATTGGAAGCATATTTGGTTTGATCATTGGATTATTTCATCATCTTTAATGTTATATTTTGGTCAAACCGAAATACTCAGTATTCCGATAAGGATCTCATTCTTGGTTAAACAACTAATAAAAAGCATGAAAGTACAAAAATAAAATAAAGAGTTAGTAAGGTGTATATAAAATGTGTAATAATATGTACTTTAACAATCGTTTGGTATTCTTGGATTTTATTTATCACCTAAGAAGTGAAAATATTCTTACACACTTTGACGATACAGATTTACAAAATTCGTGGAAGGAACTAGAAAGCATACATTTACATATTTATAAAAATAATTTTATACCCAAATAAAGAGAAAAACATTATGAAAAGAATTATAATATAAATTATATAAAAGATAAATAGTAAAGAAAATAACAATTGCTAAGCTAAAAATAAGTGTTTTTCATGTTGCTATCCTTTTTGCTCTTACATCTTTATATATACCTATATATTTATATTTTCTATTCTGTTTATATTTATCGTTTTTATTATTTTTATTGCTTGTAACGACATTCAAGTGAGATGTTACGTCTGTCTGTACTACCCGGTCACTCCGCCACCCTACACTTCAATCGTCATTACTCTTATCATTTTTATTCTTATTTTTTTTAATTATATTACACAAAAAAATAAAATCACAGTGTATATAATTTTGTTTTTCCCGTCACGTCAATGATAATTTATTTTTTTCTAAATTTTAACGATCTTTTAACAATCATATTTTTAAATATTATATAAGTATTTTCACACATATCTTTTTTATTAATATTTAAAAATAATTTAAGTTTTGTCTGGAAAATTACTACCGTAGAAGGGCCCGACGAGGGACAGAGAGGTGAATAGGAACAAAACGATTAAAGTATTGTTATTATTGTAATTAATAGTTGATAGTTTGAAGATAATTTCATTGAGTTGACAAATAATAATAGTTTAAAATAATATTTAAACTCGAGAGTCGAGAAATCATAACTCGTTTGATTTTTTATTGGCTAAGAAGTAAAAGACCATAAGAAGTGAAATGCTTTAGTTAATAATAAAAATTAAACGAGCTAAAGAATATTTAACCCGAGTTGTTGGAATGACTAAGACCGGCGCTGACTCTACCGTTCATCTTGCAAGTTTGTGAGCGATAACAGATACCCAACTTAGGTTTTTCTACAAAAATTTGGCATCTTCTGGCTCAAAGAGAACCAACATCTAATTTTCTATTGTTACTATTGCTAGTTTACTCCTTGTTTAATTTTTCTGTAGTCAAATAGTCTTTTAGAGTAATGATATTTTTTAAGTCATCAAGTAATTACCCTAAGAACGTTGTTCAGTAAATGGATCATCTTTTTGTGCGCGACAGTGTATTTCGGATAGGAGGCGATTTTTGTGGCTATTCCCGTGGCCACAAGTCGTACAATAAAGGCTTTTTTGTAGATAATATAATTATTTACAATCTTCATTTGAAGCATTTTAGTGAAAAATTAATATTCAAAAAATTATAGATAAAGAAATTACCAGCCGACAAAACGTGTAAAAATAAGTTTTTCATTTTCAGTCCAAGAAAATATGTTTCTTAGCTTTTTTAGAGCATTTCCTAGTAAACAATTTTACTTTGTGTTTTGGTTTGGTATATATCTACTGACTTAAAACATATCAAAAACGGAAAAATTAAGTATTTAGATACAGAAAATATTCTAAAATGACGTTAATTTTTCACTTTAGCTACAAAAATTCTAGTTTTAGTAATATAATTAACCCGGCGTGTATACACTATATTTCCGAGAACACGGAGTGTATACTGGGTCTTTTAAGGAACAATCGTGTTTTCAAAGTTTTCTAGGCTTCCAAAAAATCTCAAAAAATTCTGGCTTACTTTTTGAAGTGTCTACTACATGGCCGAACAGTTGCCAGAGTCAAAAGTTTAAAACCGTTGTTAATAAAAATTGAACAATAATTCAAAAAGTATGAAAAACGAAATTTTGTTAAAAAGTTCCTAATTCTACAATGAACGAATATTAAAAAAAAAAAAAACGGTTTTAGGCTCTTGTAGTTTATATTATGAACTTTCAAAGGAATATAGTCTTTCTGACATCGGCTCCAAAAAGTTGAATTCTTTAAGCACCCGAAAATGGGGAATATTTACACGCAAGTCATAATAAACGGAACCGTAATTATTTGGCACAGAATCAGTTTTTGTTATTGAAAATACAAAAGAAATTAAATATTAATAGAAAAAAACCGAAAAAGCAAAAAAGTAAAGAAAACAAAAAAAATGGAGCAAAACTTTGTTTAATAAAAAAAAAAAAAAAAATGAAAAATAAAGCCGCGATTCCACTGCTGTGCACTAAAGCTGTGCACGTTACTCACGCCCTCTAACGTGGATCCATCAATGAATTATAACCGTATACAAGAATTTATTTTAGCCCTGAAAAAACTGAAAAACTACGAGAAAGATAAAAATAACATCATTCCCTTACCTTCGAAATTACTGACGCCGTGTGTAAACTGACCCTTTTAGGGAACGGATGCAGCTTTCACTCGCTCGCGTATGCAAGTCAACCGCCAGACTCGGGCATCCATTGGACCTTGAGTTCCCATTACTAACTAGATTTTTTAGGGAGAGTAGCCAAATTTGCGCTTTATTCATGAGAGAGAAATTTTAGTCTTAAATTTCTGACTGTTCCTTTAAAGACCCAGTGTACACGCGCCGGGTTAACACATACCTTTACATTGATATGCGAAATAATTTACGAAACCTATATCTTTTTTGTAATTTTCCTAACATTACTTAATATGCAATTATTTTCTTGGTTTAATATTGTAACTTTATGTAAAACTGTTGTCAACTGTAAGCCCTGTAATTTTTTTGAAGTAGCAAGGTGCCCGAATATGAAAGCACGTGTCCCAAATCAGTCTCACATAACATTAATTTTTTTTTATTCTAACTTAGCTAGGTCCAAAAAATATTCTTATTATTTCTAATCATCAAAAATCTACTTTGTGTTAATACGTTATAATAATCGATAATATTTTATCCGTTACATATCCGTTTCCTTAATTTGGATTAAACACTTATTTTTGTGTTAAAAATATTATTTTACTTGAATATCTCTATATTTAACTGTCCATTTCTGGTATCTATCTGATTCCAATTCCCCCGTTTATATTTCATCAGACTATTCTTTTTTTATAACTGGCTATTGCTTTTATTACTCACATCCCCAACAATAAAAATATTTCACCTGTAAAATACATAAAACAAACGGCAAACAACATACACACACCTGTCTCCGTCTCTTTTCTCCGTGTTTTTTCATTTATTTTTATTTTTTTATTTTCAATTATTATATTATTTGAAAAAACAATTCAATAATATTTTTTTTTATATCTCGATTATAGTCATCGGGCAAGAGCAGGTAAGACTTAACAGAGGTATATGGTCACTATGATCGGATCATACGATGATGACACGTTTATAGATATATATATCCTTGTTTTGTTGCTATAACATTAATCCAACTATTTTTTATTCTATTAAAATAATAAGGAGAAAAAATATCCAATATTCCGTATTTGAGGAGGTGAATTTTAAAGGCAAGATGTATAATTTACAAAGAAAGGTTCCCAGGTGTCCGCCTCCGATTTCAATGCCACTGAAATATGTTATTCTATGTCGAAATCTAAAAGACACGTATTTTTCCTTATCGGCGGAAAAACTGTTTGAAGGGGTGAAATCGCCCTTCAAAAATTGGGGTAAAAATTTAATTTTACAAATATCTCGAAAACAGTGAGAGATAGAGCAAAAGTTTAAATCGGCAATATTGCTCTTTTTTAAAGAGCTATCTATTGATATTAAATTTGTTCAAATTACTTCAACAGGGGTGGTTGGGGGTTAAAATTTAGGGGTTAATTTTGCAAAAAGGGGGTGAAAATTAAACAACATAAAAATTTTGTTTACAGATGTGAAATCTACGTCAAAAAATCTAATTCACCTGTTTTTGCTCAATATCCTAATATTAAATCTAGGGGCAGTTAACTTGGGGTGACTGTGTCGAATAGTCGTACTACTTGGGTAGTTCAAGAAGTTCTTCTTCACAGAAAATAGTTTAAGACAATTAGAATAACGTAGAAATGAAATTTTCGATTTCAAAATTCAGTTTGAGCAACACTGGTGAGGAGGTGAGTCACCCTCTTAAATTACATACTAGTTTACATACACTCATTTTTACTATTAACACACTGACAGTGGGTAATAATGTCACAATAAGTGGTTCTGTAGTTGGACTATCGTATGTAAGGTTTTTATTAGGTTTCCATTCATTTTGAAAATATCGTTGTTTTCGGTATCGATAATTTTCGATAACGAAAACTATAAGATCCATTAAAAAACAAACCTTATAAAAACCTTACATACGATAGTCCAACTTCAGAACCACTTACATTACTTTTTACGCTGAAACCGTAACTTCGAAACTGAAACCCGTCAAGTAAATTCCTTTCAACCACGTACTGGAGGGATACTCCCCTGCAAAATACATATAAACTTCATGAAAATTGAGTTTTCACAGGTTTAGTAAACAAACTTAATTTTGAAAATACATTGTTTCTTTTTGCTGAAAAACTGTAACAATTTGTTAGCAAAATAAACTATGAGCGATACGGGAATTTATCTAGCTATGGAAAAATATTTCGGAACTCATTTAGTTTTTGAAATCAAACTCCAGATTTAGTTAGCCGATGCGTTATATAACTATATTTTTTCTACGATTGTCTTCGTATATTTGTTTGGTCAGAGTTGTTTTTTTTTCGTTCGTTTGTGTTTATTGTTTACAAATAAATAATAATATGATATAAAATTATAAATTTACCAGGTAATAATAAAAATAAAATAATAAATTTTTTTTTCACTTTCTTGTGTTGCAGCGTACGAACGTTGTAGTGTGGCGTGTTATTTCCTTTTTTCTTAATGATTATTTTATGATTCCCCGTATAGTTGATTCAATTCGTCAAGCGAATTACGCAATTAATGTTTAATTTCTGAAGTACGGCAGTTCGGGCAAATTTAAAAATAAATAAAGATTACGATACTACATACAAAAAAAAAATTTCACCTATTCACGACATCACTGCATATCCAGAAGATTTGGAAATTCTTATCATTTTTTTCCTCTTTCTATCAGGATAGTTTATGCCCTAGATGGAGCGATCCATAAGGAACTAAACAACAGTTCTTCAAATGCCATTGCTAGTTCGTGGTCTGATACTTGACCCCTTGAAGATTCTTTAGAAAATGTTCCGCAATATTAGGTTTGGTATATTTAACCAAATTTTCAGTTTTTTTTATCATCTCTCATTTTTCTGAAGAAAAATAATAGTGGCAGTAGAATGTTAGACAGAAGAGTGAACTAGCTAATTGATAAGATAAGCCCAAAGTAAATTTTTTTTTTTTTGTAGACTTCATTGATTTTTATAACCACATTTTTGAATTGAGATAACAATAACCTTTTATTTAGAATTCCTATACCTTGGAATCATTTCCGCTAAGTTAAAATATCATAATTAAGGCTTCCAATAAGAAATGTTTTTTTTTTCGATCACCCTGGTCAACCATGTAATTCATATAAATATTAACACTTTTTAAGCATTAGAGAAATGTTTAAAAGCCGCACTTTGATCTTAAATAGAATTATTTTATGCTGGAATCATTTCCGCCATTATTTGGAATAATATTTGATCATATAATAGTCGTTTTCCAACCACTTGGCGCACCATTTAATTCACAAAAATATCAATATTTTCTTAATCGTAGAATACTACAAAGGGTGAAAAAACACCTATGCCTTGTTATATTTTTGGAATTTAAAAGGGGATGTGGAGAGTTTTTGCTAAGTTTTCTTGTATGTATCTTGAGTATTAGTTGTGACTTTATCCTTCTGTCGTTTGTTATCGATGCAATTCAATTTTTTCTTTGAATATTCTGTGTAGTAAATAAATCGCAAAAATCATTGTAGTAGTCTACGGTTAAGCATAAGAGAACAGTTTAAAAGCCATTTCCGCTATCAGTTGGAATATCATTGGGTAGTGTAATATGAAATGTTGTTTCCTGACCACTGTCTTGGTCCACCATATAATTTATAAAAATATCAACACTTTCTCAAACATTAGATAAATGTTTAAAAGCCATTCTTTACTTTTAAGTAGAATTATTGTATGGTGGAAATATTTCCACCATTCACTGGAATAACATTTAGTCCGGTATGTCCCCATCAAGTTAAGTCCGCCATTTGCTTGTTTTTAAAGCAAATAAATAATTATAAATATTTTTGTAATTCATTTTAAATCACACATATTTTTGCGGACCGATGAGATACTTCCACAGATTGGAGATTGATAAACACTGCTGTAATAGAAGATTTCTTCGTAATTCAAGATATTGACTATAATTATTTTCCCCTATTTTTGTTCTTAGTTAAACCAAAGTTCAAGTCCAAACTCTATTAATGGTGTGAGCGCTGGAAAGAAAGAAATTTCTAATTTATTACATTCTATGAATTATTTAATCCTTAGCTTTTTTAAGAATAGTCAATTATGGTACTTTTTCATTTTCAGTTTTCATGTAAAGATTAATATTTTTAACGTTTCAATTAATACATAGTAAAAAGTTCAAAACTGAATAGTTTTTTCTGGATATAGGTACAGACATTGTATAATGAAATCAAATTTTTCCATATTTAAAATAATGGTAATAATAATATAATCTTGAATCGAACAGACACCACTAATTATGATCGAAATAACAACATACATATATACATATATAGTAAAAACATTAATACCGACGTATATACACG
Organism: Brachynemurus nebulosus; assembly: GCA_035578155.1. Taxonomy (NCBI): domain Eukaryota; kingdom Metazoa; phylum Arthropoda; class Insecta; order Neuroptera; family Myrmeleontidae; genus Brachynemurus; species Brachynemurus nebulosus. Next base: position 15,774,335 of record JAPWDM010000011.1, on the reverse strand, counting down.
TATACACTGCTGAGTATGTGTAGTGACTGAATTCAATCTGTTTTTGAACATAATATTAAATATATATAATATAAAAAAAATAGAATTGAAAATATGAAATTATTATAATTTTAATAATTATATGTGAATCAGATGAAACTTAAATTTTTCTGGACTGAATTAACATAATAATAATTTTTAAAAAAGATAACGAACTGTAAGTATATATTGAAAATAATCAATCAAATATATATAGTTATGTAGCGGTATCAAAAGTGGCGACGAAAGAGGGTTAGTTCAAAATAAATTATATTACAAGGTGTTTCGAATCGATGTAATTTTACATCTGAAAAATATCATTTATAATGTGTCGTTATTCTGGCACGAAATTAAATGTAGAGATTTATGATTTATATCTTTCTTTTGAAACCAACTGGTTGCATAGTTACAAAATTTAACCGTGGTTTCGAAGTTGGTTAATAAATAGTTCCGAATTGTCAGTGTAGGTACACGGACAGAAAATTCTGTGCTCAGCACTACAGTCGACGTGTAAAAGGCGAACATATTCAATTTTGTACGGTAAAAATATAAAAATTATAATTAATCATAGAAAATTTAAAGGATAGAATGTTCTTGCCGTAATATTAGCTCCGTAAAATTTGTAAAACAGCACAGTAAAAAGTTCCATTGCCGACAAAAAAATATTTTTTAATTGTTTTTTTTACAAAAATTACCATACTGTCTTATAATATTTCAAATGCTATCTGCTAATAGTAGAAAGAAAGAAAGAGAAAGTATCAACGCTGTACATAGCGAGACAGGCTGCAGAAGGTATCAACACAATCATACATGAAGGTCACATAGCCAGGCTGGTGTGGCAAGTAACATAGCCAGCCTGGTCACTGCTGGTGTGGTGCCGTGTGCAAACAGTATTCATTAGAATGTCTTACAGGACGGTCACCGTTTTATTCATCATTTTGTTACTTCACTATATTCAGTATTAGAATATACTGTTGCCAATCATTTTGTATTAATTTTGTATCATCATTTTTCTGAAATTTTACCTACAAAAATTAGATGGTTTTTCTCTCGGTACAGCAAGGATAATTTACTATCAAGTATATATTACGGATAGATTGTTTACTTGCAAATGTTAACTAACATATTATAACAAATAAATATCTCATTAATTCTAATAGATTTGAGCCCTGCTTTATAGTATTCCATTTTTAATAACAGTAAATATAGGTGAAATTATTTAAAGTTGATCTGACGCCATTAACAAATGAAACAAAATTAGACGTTTAATTATATATTAACATAGTTACTATAATATAAAAATAACAAAAAAGAAAAGAGATAAGAGACAGAAAATTTTGGTACGTCTAATTGTGATTAATTTGTTGCATTTGTTTAGACATCAGACCAAGTTTAGTTAATTTCACCTATAACATTAGAGTCCAGTAGTCACAACCGTACAACCGTTGAGGCTAATTGTGGTCAGTGATCATACGTGTGTGTGATGTTATCGCGGAAGGGTAGCATGAGTAACACACTCTCAATGTAGTGATCATTTTACTAATTGTTATAGACGAAGTACGTAGCTACACGGAGAGAAAAATCCTATAATTTTTGTAGAGAAAATTTCAGAAAAATTACCATGCTCCTCTATAATCCGTGCGCGATCGACAACCAAAATAAAAAATATGTGCTAGCATGGTAAAATTTAATGTGGTGCTACCACAACTTTTATCACACTCTTATGCATGTATATTATAGTTTAATTCTTGTTGTCGTACTCTTTCATTTGCGCATCTGATTCGCGACCTTATGTTGGTTGCACTGTACCTGTAAAAACATGTATACAAAAATGATTGCCAACAATATATTCTAATACATATACTAAAGATAGGTAAATAACAAAAAGATGAATTAAACGATGACATCGTCCTAAGAGAGTGTAAAAGCAACTGACTACTAGCTGTGCCAGCTGCTTGTAACACAGTGATAAATCAAGGTGCTTGGTGCGAACTGTCTGACAAAGTTTCTTCCACAGTCGACACCTATGGTTCGCATGTAACTCGCCTAACTCGCTGAGTGAGGTACATTTCATTACAGCGTTCCCAACACAACCAACCTTCTTTCTGTTTTTTTTTTCTTTCTATTGTTAGCATGGTAATTTTTTTAATGAAAACAATTAAAAATTATTTTTTTGTCGGTAATGGAACTTTTTACTGTGCTGTTTTACAAATTTAACGGAGATAATATTACGAAAAGAACATTCCATCCTTTAAATTTTTTATGATTAATTATAATCTTTATGTTTTTACCTTACAGAATTGAATATGTTCGCCTTTTACACGTCGATTGTGTATAATTTTTATAGGAATTTTCTCTTCGTGTACAATAGTTTTACTGGAAAACTGATGAATGAAAAAGTGAAAATGGACAAATTTTGGCCAAAAATAAAAAAAATTATGAATTTTAAAGCCAAGATTGTCAAACAGTTATTAAAATAGAATAAAAAATATTAGTGAAAATTTAAAATACTTACCCTACTTTATAGATTTTCTCTTGTATTTATTTCTATACATTAAATTTTATATTTGATTTTCTTAGTGAACAAAGGGTATCAACGCTTGCAAAAATATTCCTGTTTTCACATATTTTATGCATTTAAGTTTTATATCCAGTTCAAACATAATGGACCAACAATTTCGAGTAATATGATGTACAATTAACCATTAATCATTTTTTCATCTTAGTATTTTGAGATATTTTAAATATCTTGATCTGGAACATATTGTAGATTTATTATTTCTTTGATGGAAATAAAAATATTTGTGTAAGATTATCAAAAATTTTTACAATATATGAAATTAATAATTGGTTTTTTTATTTGGTACTATAATTTAATACGGACTTTAGAAAATATTTTTTTAATGTCGGTATAATATATATTTATATATTTGTTTGTATGTAATATCGAATGTTCATGGATAATAAGAAAAAAATATGTTTGAATCGCATACAATCACATGGATTTTGAATTTATTAAGAAATTATTATTTTGTTTAAGTTTTAATTAAAATTTTAAGAATTTTAATTGCGTATGATTGATTCTTTTTTATTACGTTTTAAAGTCATTTCAGTAATTTAATTATTTTTTGTTTCATTGATATACACCAGTGTGTTTCTTTTTCAAAGAAATTAATCTGTAAATGAAAATTTTTTAAATCAGCCTACTTATTTATTTTATTGTTTTTTAATTGACTACCTATGAATGACTTTTAAAGCTAGAATTTTAAATCAATAAACTGACTTTTTTTGCTAGTGTTTGTTTCCAGAGCTTGTAGAAATTCGAGGGTATACGGTAGAAATATTGAAAACATTTTTAACAGGCTTACTATTTTAATTTCAAATATTATCGATTGCTTGTGAGACACTACTACGTATGACAAACTTTTGTTTGCATTTCAACACACGCAGTATTGATATGTTCACTAATCGTTCAGCTAAACTGAAACTTTAATCACTCGATTTCTTTGGTATAGTATGACCAAAAACCACATGTAAATTAAAAATCACAAAGTGATTGAAAAAACGAAAAAATTGTAACTGTTTCTCGAATCAGAGAGAGTACTAATACACATAGGTGATTGAATGGATGTCCGGCTTGGCCGCTTACCGAGCATGGGATCGTTGGTGTAGAGGTTAACACGTCTGGCTAGTTACCAGAAGATCCTGGGTTCGATTCCCGGCCGATCCGGATAATTTTTTCAATCACTTTGTGATTTTTAATTTACATGTGGTTTTTGGTCATACTATACCAAAGAAATCGAGTGCTTAAAGTTTCAGTTTAGCTGAACGATTAGTGAACATATCAATACTGCGTGTGTTGAAATGCAAACAAAAGTTTGTCATACGTAGTAGTGTCTTACAAGCACTCGATAATATTTGAAATTAAAATTGTAACTGTTTCTCGAATCAGAGAGAGTACTAATACACATAGGTGATTGAATGGGTGTCCGGCTTGGCCGCTTACCGAGCATGGGATCGTTGGTGTAGAGGTTAACACGTCTGGCTAGTTACCAGAAGATCCTGGGTTCGATTCCCGGCCGATCCGGATAATTTTTTCAATCACTTTGTGATTTTTAATTAACAGGCTTACTATCTAGAGCCCACTTATGGGTTGTTGGTTCAGATATTTTTTGGATACCAATTATAGACTGGACGACAGAACAAAAAAACTAATATGGAAGCAAATTTTAAAATTCAGATATTAACACAACGATTTTAACGAAAACATCCTAGGACGTGTGAGAATCGACCATATTTCTGTGTTGGATAGTGAATTAGATATGCTAGTTAGATAATAGAGCCACAATTCTCCGAGCTAGTAGGCTTGAGTAACCCTTGATAACCAAAAATTTGGGTAATAAATAGTCATATCATCCTCGCGCCTTTGGGGGCCTCGCATGATTAAAAGTGTTGTCAGTTGTTGATTGCAGGGAGGTTTTTTTGAAAAATCATTAGGGCCTCGCAAAATAATTGGCTTTTTTTGTTTGTTTTTTTTTTCTTTTCATTGCTTGCCACCTAATTTTTAATTTTTTTTTTTAATAATTAGAAAATAATTTTGGGCGTTGAAAAAGTGATTATAAAATGTTTTATTTTTGCTCGTCACCTAATTTTTAAAGGAGAAACTTCAAAGCGAAAATTAAGGGAGCCCTCGCAAAACTTATCTTGCCCACTATCCATTTTAGTTTTGCGCTGATTCTGGTTATCCTACTGTAAATGGATCATGTAATACTTTCGCCTGTTGGTTGTTCATGGCTTACAGTTCTTTTTTTTTAAATTGACTTCGGTTAGGTGGGATTCAGTAAATCGTCTCGTTCCTGTATTTATTGTTCACCAGTTAAGCGCCCAATAGAGCAGCCAATAATTCCAATATAGACTTAATTCATAATTTCTTTAAAACTTCACGTGCTTTGGTGTAAAGTTTTTTCATTCAAAAGAAGTGGTTTTTGATAAATGTTTTGTGTTTCTAAATAAATTTTTACAAACACTTCTACTTTTACCAGAACAGAATATTACAATTGCTGGTAAATTTGAATAATATTTGTACTTAAAAAATGTGTTTGCATGAAGAAAGTCAGTTCTGCAAATAAAAGATTGCAATTCTTTGCAAAAGTCATGGTCAGTGTCTCGATAATTTCCATTGATTTGTTCACAACAGTCCTTACTGGACAAGTGTATCATACAATATAATAAATAATAACAAAAAAAACCTGCTATTTAAAATCATTGTAAAATACTATAATTAATATTATATGAAATATTTTGCAATTATTTTTGCAGACCAGTGACGGCCTGTTATTTTCAGTTTCTGTCTCTACAAGATACCTTCATATGTATAAATCTGTCGTTCGTACGTATCGGGACTACTAAACTAAATATATAATTATATAATTCTTGTAATGAAATCAAAAATAAAAGAAGAAAAAACCAAGTCGATATATTGTAAGAAAAACTATAGTTTATGACAATCAATTTTATACCTTGTATGATATTATTATAGGTTATTTATTTTATTAATGTGTTACTTTTTATTACTTAATTGTAATATGTTTGATGTCGCCTATACTCATTTTACTTTACTAAGCATATTCTATAATTAATAGTAACTTGTATGTAGATACTTGTTTATTAAACGTAAGTGGTAGTTTTTTTGTTTCTTTTTTTTTTAAAGAAAAGAACATATTTTATAGTCTGTAGCTTTGGTTTTCTTAATGGAACTTATTAGAGACTTTCTAGAAAATATAACACAGATTCGATCGCGCACAGGAAAAAACTTGTGTTCGCTTTAACATTGTCCGAGAAAAAGTCTCCATAATTCAAATTGGGTTAGTACAATCTGAAAATATTTCCACGACCATGGAAATTTTTTTCTGCTGAACTACTATTTTGTACGTTATACATGAACCTTAAGCGATGCTTTTTTTGTTGCCAAGTATTGTTAGATTTTAGGTTAATAACACCATTTAGTTCAGAAATTTTGTTTTCAACAACGCATCTTCTAATCAATTTTAAACATCTTTTCGAAAGGTTGAATTTCTTAAATATCTTTTTGTAAATGAAAAAAAATATTTTTTTGTTTCAAATTATATTTTTAATTATTTTTATTTTTTAATTTTATAAAATCATTATCATCACGGCTACGCACTTTCACTACATTGGTTACTCAATTAACTGAATGTAAGCAATTTTCTTAAATACCGATTTCACTCGATTAAGCGCTAAATAAAAAACGATTGTGGTTTTATTTAATTAAATAAATTTAATTTAAATTTTGTTTTTTAAAGTGGATTTGCATAAAGATATAAAATAATTGTTGATATAATATCATTACATGGTACGAAAAAAATTCACATTTAAGAAAAGAAATTTTTGATAAAAGTGAAACTTTGGTAGCGATATTCATATGAAATAATTATTGTCTTCTTTTATTACAAATAATCTTCAATTTATTATCCACTAGGATAATTAGAAATATGTGCGTATGTGTGTGTGTTTCTTTGTTTTTTAATGGAAAATAGTTTTAGTGAAGAGACTTAAAATGGTACGTATCTCTTTAACGTCTTTAGGTTCAGAGTGTTTCCTCACTGCTTCAACTTTCTCTGAGTCGATTAGAATACATCCCTTGATGAGATGATATCTATCATATATGTATAATTTCTAGATATAGAAATCGACGCTTGATTAATTTCAACCTTAAATTTGCTTATCGAATGCAATTGAAAAATTCCTTAGTTCTATTCAGATGTTTTTGTAACCCATTTTTATTGAAATTGATTTTATTGTTGGTGTTTTCATATAAATTTCTCTTAAATAGTTCTGGTAGTATAAAAATTACCTTTACATTTTCTAAAATCAAAATTATCTTTACTGATGTTTTGTGCACTCGAATAAAATTTTCAAGAGATATTAGATATCTTTATTCATTGTTCTGGTTTAACACAACTTAAAGTCGTGTCAGCTATTTTGTTAAATGAAACTAGATTTGTAAAATGATCAGTATTGAAAGAATAGAAATTAAAAGAGTGATTTTGTTATAATTAGATATCTGACGACACAGTAATATCTTACGAAAGAGTGGCATTTTGTAAGATAGTAGAGATCAAAAGTAAGGACTAGACTCGAAAAATTTTATGGTGTAGTAGAAGTTCATAGTTACATAATTTTTTTATATACATAATTTCTGTTAAAGTATTAAGTAATTAATTTATTCTTATCATTTTCGCTAATATTTTTCTCAAAAATATTTAGCCATATGAAATTAGAATTTAAACAGTTATAAATTTAAAATAAATTAAAATGTAATTAAAATTCACATAGTGTTTGAAAAATTATTAAATTGGATTGGCTGGGACTCGAACGCGGATCTCTTGATTGCTAGGCCAAGCGCCTTACCAATTAGGCCACCGACCGCTAGTTCGAGTGCCATTCCAACCTGATAATCAATCAAACCAACCTCTCTTTAATGCGAAACGCAGTTTATATTTTTAATTTCAAATGTTATCGAGTGCCCGTGAAAAATTATTAATGTATGGCGGACTTTGTCCGTATTTAAACATACACCAATATTCATATATTTACTTAATTTCCAGCTTTAGCTGGTACTTGAACACTCGATGTACTTTGACAAATGGCCAATTCATCATGTTAATTAAAATCCACATAGTTTTTAAGAAATTATCAAATTGGATCGGCTAGGACTCGAACCGGGATCTCTTGGGTGATAGCCAAGCGCCTTACCAATTAGGTCACCGACCGCTTCTCTAGCAAATAAATAAATAAATAAATAAATAGATAAATAAATAAAAAATAAAAATAAAATGTAACTATAAAAATAAAATTGCACATATTTGATAGATTTGAGCGTTACTTTATGGTATTCCATTTTAAAATAAAAAGGCAGTTTTTTTACTTTACTAATACCACTTTATTTAGAGTTTTAATTGTCTGTTACATGTTTCGGCCCGTATGGCCATTGACGAACAGTTCGTCAATGGCCATACGGGCCGAAACATGTAACAGACAATTAAAACTCTAAATAAAGTGGTATTAGTAAAGTAAAAAAATTGCCTTTTTATTATAAAATTGCATGTTTGTATACGTATATTTTATAAAATAGTTACTTAAATCTCTTTACACCCAAATTTAATTTAATTTGATTAATTAATTAATTAAGTTTAATTTGATTGATTATTTTAAGTAAGGTTATAATTCTACTGGGGTACAGAAAAGTTAATCGTTAATAATCGAAATAAAGTGTTTGGAGCGAATGAAAGTACTTAATCTGTGTTATGAATATTAACGTGGTGGTTAGAGTCCGGTAGTAGTAAAAGAAGGTAATATTGGAAAAAAAAATCAAAATTGAAATTGTATCCAAGCAGACTAACTAGGGGTTAATTTACCCAATACTCTCAATGTTATATCCTTCAGTATATCCACTGTTAGCCGAAATCGTCTAGTTTAGTTTACATTTAATTTTTACTATTTCATATTGACTCTGTGTGTCTTATTGGTAAATATTACTTTTTTTTTTTTACATAAACAGAGCAGTATTACCCGCATTTATTTACCAATATAACTTGTAAATATTTTGTAAACGTTATTTTTTCTACAACATTAACATATACCTACTACCTACATATATGTGATTGATTGCTAGCAAACTTGTATGTCACATATTGATCAAATATTACAAATGGCACATATGCATATATACATACATATATGTTTCTATTATTGTATTTGTGTTTGTGTGTATTACATGTTAAATACACATACCAGAGTGTCCCATATTGAACAGAAACCCAGTTATCTACTCCCGGCCAACTCTTCTAGTTAGTGAATTAACCATTTTTCCTCTCACCCAGCCGTTAATGCCACCCCCCCGTGCCTGGTCTGGGTGGTTGTATGGAGTTTGTTACATATTGTGTAACCCCTCTTGTTATATTATATTATATTATGTACAATGTGTAATAGGTTCAGTCGACATGGATATTTGCACTTGGAAAATTTCCATTAGTGACGAACGGGGGCAGCAAGAGTAGCGCAGGAAAAAATTATATATATATATATTTTTTTTTTGTTCAATCGATGACGCAATCGTGAAAAATGTGTTCCAATTATTACACAAATACGTAAGCAGCAGTACCTACCTATACTCTCTCTCTCTGTATGACATGAAAAAAATTACCCCCTAGAGAGTGGATGTGTAGTTGATTTTGTTGCTAGCTCCGGCGCTGACCATTGTATGGAAGGGTTAGAAGTTTTTTTTTTCGCGTTCAACTGATAAATAAAACAATATTGTGCAAAAAAATTTGGGTTTTGGCGAATATACCTAAGTAGATGTTATTATGTAGACACATACGTATACTGTAGTATGATTGTTTAATTAAAAATAAAAACCATTAGTAACAATTTTGAAAAAAATGGATATTAATAACATTCGATTCAGTTCAAATATTCAGTAGGTACGTACGAACGATGGTGATGAACAATGGGGGTACCTACTTGAATTCAGTTTTTAAAGTTATCTATTATGTAATAGTAGAAGCGTTTTCCGGTTAGTGTAATTACGTAATGTTAAAAGGATACGTTTGTTAATATTTAAAAATCGAATTATACAGAACGTTCCATTTAATTTGTAAGGAGACATATCGAGCCATTAGCGCCATTTTAGCGTAACCGACAAATATCAGATTTTACAGGAGACGGATTTTAGCGAATTTCCAGAATGGAATTCAGCTATTACAGCCACTGTGATAACGCGACCTGAGCCCGGGACCATGGCAGAAATTTGTTTTGAGGTCCCTAGAAACCGAAAATAATATTCGCTAAAATTTATATATATATATATATATATATATATATATATATATATATATATATATATATATATATATATATATGTGTGTGTGTGTGTGTCCGCACGATTACTCTCGAACGAAATGTCCTAGGTTTACGAAATTTGGTAAAAATATTGGTAGTTCCAAACCGTTGGACGAGTTCGTTAACCAGACACATCGGATGCCAGGAACACGGTTTTTGTTCTTGCAAAAAATTAGTTTTTGCCAAAATTTCCACTTAATCAACAATTTTTCCGAAATTTTTTTACACCATTTAAAAGGGGAGGAAAAATTACATAAAAAAGGTCTTTAAACTATTGTTCTATGTCAACTAGTTTCCGAGAAAAACCAACTTTTATAAACGGAAATTCGCTATGTTATGCAGGATGCTGCGACAGGGGTATTTTAAATATTTGTATGGCGCTTGCGATATTTCTGCTGTCTTAATTTTATTACGCCTGAACGTATTATTCCTATTATTTTATTAACCTTACGATAAAGATGGTTATTGTCGGTTACGCTAAAATGTGAAAATGTGTTGTATTAACGATAAACTAAGCAGTTGCTATAACTCGTTAATTAACGAATTTTGGAGAAAAACGTTAACACTGCTCGGTCCGTTACAGTTTAAAATGTTGCTTGCAATAAAAATCTCAATTTCGATAAAAGTGTTGCTTACGATAAATCGGCGGTAATGGCTCGAAAACTACTTATTTATTTAAGAAAATACCACTGTTACAGTATCCTGTCCCAATTTCTGTTTACAAAAATTAATTTTTCCCGGAAACAACATAGAATTATAATTCAAGACCCTTTTTATGTCATTTTTTCTTTTCTTTCTAATGATGTAAAAAATATCGCAAAAACTTATAAACTTAGGGTTTTCGTAAAAAAAACTTATTACTTCCACGAAAAATTGCCAAAACGCCCATTTGATATCAATCAAATAATGTATATTAAATATGATTTCAATTGTTTGTTACAATAAATTATTATTTGTTTTCCGCATTTTTGTTATTGACTTCGCACGTCCATCTACAACCGCGACTGGTTCAATAAAGTCCTATCTCGAGAATATATTTTTTGTTACTTCGAATCGGTTACGACGTCGCCATAGAAGTTTTCCTTTTGGCCGTGTGGTCTTAGGCACATTCACAACATTGTAAAAACATGAAATTGTTCACTTTGTTACTTTTCGTCAAGATAAAACTCTTCGATTACGAACCAGTTTTCGAGTGTAACCTTTTCTTCAGGAAGAATACAATTTAAGGTGTTATTTTCGGTAAGAGTCCTGTATAATTTTATACTGTTTACGTAAAATAAGGTCGAAAGCTGATTCCTATTCTTACAGTTTTGTTTTACTGAAATGTGGCAAAATAAACGTTTCATATTTTATAATATGAATTTTCACAAAGTAAATTGTTCAAATGTTAAATAATTCTCGATCACCAAACATTATTAATAAACTTGTTTATTGTAAATAATATTTTAGTTCAATAAAAATTATAAATTTTGTTACAGTTGTAAAATTACAGTGACGTTCAAAGGGCTAATTTTGTATGCGTATCATATTTTTATTTGAATATTGACAATAAATAGGAACCAAATTTTATTTGGACAGAAATACACTACAGTCACTTGAATTTCCCAAAACTTAAATAGTAAACATGGTTAAATATAAATTATATTTTTGATAAAGACGCATTATTTAAATTTTCCTTTTGTATTATCTCTTGAGAAAAATAGAACAATAAAAATTATTTATTTTGCCAAAATTTTTATATAAATATATTAGTATTATTATTTTTTTTAAATGTTGATTAATATACTAACAATTTTCAAAATGTACGTCATTGCCAAATTTATTTTAACAATAGTAACATATTTACTTGTAATAAATATTACAAATTACATTTAATATATTATATATTTGGAGAGTTGGCTTTTATTTTTTAAATTATTTTGTATTGTTCAATATATTTTTTCGGATTACACATGATTTTATTATTAGTTTTGACATGACAAAAAATTATTTCTTAAAAATATTTACAAATAAATTTTAGACCTTTTAGTGAATTTGCATTATGAAAATTCAGCTGTTACAGTAGGTGTAATTGTGATATTTTAGTCCAGGACTCTGATAAAAATTTGTTTTAAAAATCTAGAAACCGAAAAATCCTCTACCCAATTTAGGTAAGTTTTCTAAATTTTTCTATACCATCGGAAAAAACGGAAGCGATAACATAACGAAGTAAACTGGTCTTCGAGAGAAATTAAAAAATATATCAAATATTAATGGCTTAAAAATTATATGTATATTATCTTATCCATCTGTAACATTTATAGAAAATCACCACACAGAAAGTGCATTACTGATCAGTTGCCGTTGGCCGTGGCATCATACACATGTATTTGATCTCTACAGTTGCTCTGGCTGTCACAGACATGTTGTGTAAGTGGTCATTAAGTTGTTATAGAGAAACCAACGACAACTGCAAATGACTCATTCTCATAAATTTATGTTTTAGTCAAACTCATAATATAGCTATCTCTCACAAGATCTACTATCTAATATATTGTTAAAGGATAGTAGAAATTATAATATCTTTTATATGTGACGAAACTTTATTTTTGAAATGTATCATTTTCTTGATAGTATATAAATTTGACTTTAATTACAATGAATAAATGTGTAAGATTTCTAGTAATGTTGATGATGTATCTTTCCTGATTGGTTTCGAATTAACGATCTACAAGCAAAGAATCGGAACTGTAAATCACAATATGCTAAATTTGGGATGGTTAAGAGTGATATCTCTGATTGTAGATAGAATTGATTAAGTATAGGCATAGACGAATTAAATAAACAATTGAATAAAAAAATTTAGCGTAGATATTTTGAATGCAAAAACATCACCGAATTGTCAAGTTTCATTTTAGACGTATCGAAAACATATAATTTCCCGTGCATGCATGCCAAAGTATATTATTTAATGGATGATGTTGCAAAATTGGGCATCAGATGCAGAACATCAACCAACGCGCGTCAGCAGCGAATTAGACAATTCCATGAGGTGGATATAGAGGTGGTGGTGGTTGCGTTGGTTTTGGTGATGAACATTGAGTGAGACGAATTGAGTGAGTGATTGTGATTATTAGTTATCTCGAGGTGATTGCACTCCGCAATTTTTTTTATTCAAATAGGCGTCCACATATGCGTACATATGTACCAAGTATGAGTGAATACAAATAATTAATATACACATAACATTAGGGCGGTTTTCGAGTGAGCTTATTTCTCATCGTATCATGTACGCAGTGCAGAGTGTAGTAAGGTGCATGCGGGTGGTTTCAGGGGTAGGTACCCTTGACAGAAGGGTTGATTATTGATATATACATACATATTATTCGTATGCGTTATATCGATCCATATTTTGTTACGATTTAATGTAAATAATTTTTTTTTTCGTACAGCTTAATTACACTACGGCTAAAAAGGTTGGGCTATTATTTTGTCGGACTGTGAGAAATTTTTTTGCTATTTACTAAAAAACTGAAGCGCCTAGCGAGATGTGATATAAGGTATATAATTTGCTGTCTCTTCTTCAGTAAACAGGACCATATTTGAAAAAGTTTATATTAACTTTTAAAACAATTAAATACAATTTACTTGATTAATTTTTGTTTTTAGAAAAGCGGGACTCCATATAATAAAACGAGTCGATATATTAAAACGTGGAAAAAGGGACTAGTTTTTTTGAAAACGGACAGCAGTGAAATTTTTTTCTACGGGAACGGGAATTAACGATTGGGCTAAGTAAATTTGGGAGTATGGTTGGGCTAAGTAAACAAAGTACCTAACTGTAACAGCTAACACTTTTATAATAACTACAATCATTTTATCAGCTCAAAAAAAAACAAAAAACATCAACTTAAATATTTACCTCCAACAGTGGAGGAGATATATGCGTTTGAGCTAAGAGATGTGCGTGTGTGTGTGTCTGGTGCCATTTATCTCCAAAACGCCCTAATCAATTTTAATGCGGTTTTTTTTATTTAAGAGCTGGTAATCCAGGGATGGTTCTTAGCCTGGTTTGATGAAAATTGGTTCAGCCGTTTTTAGGATATTCCAGGAAATCCAGGATAAAAAAAAATAAAATATTTTAGAAACCCATTTTAAAAGCTTATGATTTTGCGGGATTTCTTTAAATCATTTTTAATGAACATCGACATGGTCATTTCCACGATATTTCATTCAGCATTTCCAGGATATTCCAGGATTTCCAAGATAAAAGTAAATTGAAAAATGTTAACAAGGCACTTTGAAGGCTGGTACTTACGAGATAGTTCTTAGCCAGGTTTGAGAAAAAACGGTCAAGTGCAAGTTGTACCTGCGTAAATAGTGTTCCGTACATTAAAATTTTTTTTCTTTAAACGTGGACTTAAAATAATTTTTTTTTAAAAAAACTCACGACAGAAAACTCTAAAAAGTTACAAATAAAAATTCCTGCAATTCTAAATTTCATTATAATTTAGAATAAGCTAATTTTCATTGGTCGTGTGTGACATTTAACTACAAAATACACGGCAACGGGTGTCACACACGACCAATGAAAATTGGCTTATTCTAAATTATAATGAAATTTAGAATTACAGGAATTTTTATTTGTAATTTTTTAGGCTTTTCGTGGTAGGTTTTTAAAACTTTTTTATTTTATGTGCATATTGATGAATGAAGTAGTGACAGCATGTTATTCTTAATATCTTTGATAGAATTATTTATTTTCTTTAGAGTTGCAAATTTTTTACAAGTGCTGTACATTTTCCTGAATTTATATATATTTTTTTTATATTATGGGGTTCGTATAAATATTATTATTATTACGATGCGTTCTGGTTCAGTTAAATTTTGTTGCACCCTTCTATCATATTCGATTGTTGATATACATACATATGTGTATATAAAGTATAAATAAAGCTAGCTGCAATTTTGCTTGAAAAAAATTATTACATCAAAATAAATAAAAGTGATTCATATACTAACTTATTGTACAGATATTAAAAATATTTAAGTTGGAAACGAAAAATTAATCTGTCATACCAATGCAAAGTAAAAATTTAACAACGCAATTGTCGGACCTTTCCGTCTCGTTTTTATTTGAAACCTGCCTAGGAATGAGGTTTGGAGATAGTAAGTGATGGGAACTAATAAAAGGATTGATAAGTAAAAATTTATGAATAATATCTAAACAAAAACCGCAATAAAACGCTATTTCGTTCCAAGATTAAAAAATCAAAATTTGTTACTTAGGAGTAAATGGGAGTGTCTTTAAAGGAAGTTGTTGGGAACAGAGTTGTTGCAAATTAAAAGTTTTATTCCCGGTTTTCTCTAAATTGGTAAGTTTTGAAAGTCACCTGCCCCCTCCGGGCACTATTTTAGAAAGTAGGTGATTGAACGTATCCTACGGCTTTCACCTTGCTGCAAAATTTCAAAAATTCTTCAGTTCTGACAATGGAGATAAGGAGTAAAAAATTTCAGATTTTTCTAAGTCACGTGACTTACAAAACAAATTTTACACTTAAAATAACGGGGACGTTCTGTAGGTAACATCTCTTATTTTATTGATTTTCGTAAACAGGGTTTGGAATTAGCCTGGTTTCACGTTTCTCACCTCAGAAGATCCGGAGGTATTCATTAATTCGAACACCGGTATACGAGATCGTGATCAGTGATCACACATGTGTACACAGTCAGTGAACACATGCCACCGCGGACAAGTATTGGTAACATGTGATTGTAAGGTGTTAATACCAAACTGTAGACTTTACAGCGCTTCCACCATTACTGTGGTTAGCCACTCAAGAACGTATACATAACAGTTCTACGTGTACTAAATGCAACAGTTGTATAAATATTTTTCTGTAGATTAAACTTGAAATTTATCTATTTCGTACATATTAGGTAGTTCAATGAAATGAATTTTCTCGGTTATTATAGCAATGGTTCTGCTGTTTCTGTCATAACGATTATGCTACCTCCTTGTATAGGTATAAACATTAATGATAGTAGAAAAAAGTACATAAAAACCAATATCGAATGACATCGGTACCATTTTTCCATTCCAGTGAAGATTATTTGCATAAATGAAATAATAATAAATACACATAAAAATTGTATAAAAGTTTTACAATTTGTTTTAATACAATAATACATACCTACTCAAAACAAGCAACTACTTTTCTATAGAAATTTTCATTACTTTTATCACAGTTGTTGAAAATGTTTTGAATTTCTGTTTTTTTTTTCCTTCGTCGCTTTACTATATTATCTGTATTCGTTCTTTTAAAGTTGTATTGAAAGTCTGATAGAATTGTATTTGGTTTACTCAGTCTGGCTAACCGTATAGTGTGTTACACAATTAGTAACCGTTGTTTCAGTTCTCATTTTCGAGAAACGTTAAATGTTGAAGACAGTCGATCTCTTTTATTTCTAATAATGGTAATGGCGGATTCTGCCAGACAGTCCACAGAAAGCAATTACTGTTCCACATCGAAATTTTTCTTAAAATTATACCGGAATAGGTGTAATGTGTCCCCAAAGTACTATATTTTCTAAATTAGAAATAAATTATAAATTTAATTCGTTTTTTTTTTTTTTTTTTGCTCACAATTGTATTTTTTGTCAAAAATGTTATTTATTTTTTTTTTTTTTTGGGGGGGGGGGGGTTGCAATTTTTTCCAAAATTGGTATATTATTGTCCCGCATTGGCAGATAAAAAAGTTGGTTGCCTTGAGTAATGGAAAGATTGATAACATACTGGATGTCTCTATAGATAGTTGCATTGAAGGTCTCTACCCATAAATGATAAATTTTTTCTCAACGGTAAGTAAAACAGTGATTTTCTTATAGCTTTTGATGCTAAAAATTTACAAAAAAAGGTAGAAAAGTATAACTAAAGTATAACAAGAAAACAGTTTGAAAATAAATTCGAGATAGGTAACTGTCTAAACTCTAAAGTATTTAATAAAAATTTTTGGTATAGGGAAACCTGATGTGGGTAGACAGAACTCACAATTTTCCATTTAATGATGGCGAAATGTATAGGCTGATTCAAAAATAAAATAAGTGAATAAATTATTGTAATTTGTAAATATATAAAAATTTTTTTATAAGAGCATTTTGTCACCATCATAAGTTACAGAAGTTTGGGTCTCATTGTGAAACAGGATAGTAATTTTCAGTGGAATATTTATTTATATCTTTTAACGTGATTAAAGGAGTTTTTTTATATTTAATTTATTTATATCTTTTAAAGGATTAAAGGAGGAACGTAAATAAAGGAGAACTTTCGTTAATAGGGTAAAATTGGCAGAAGTTTAAATAGTGAAAATGACTCGAAGATTATTGGGTCTAGGTTACAGTTTTAGCTGATCTGAAATAAAACTATATCAAGAATACTGTAGTCAAAATTTGGAAAATATCTAGTATTTAATCCGAATTGTAAAATAATAAAAATTTCCAATTCATCAGATTTTGATACTGAAGCTTCTTTCGTCTCATTTATTATTAATTCATCTGAATCATCAAAACAAAATGCATAAGTACATATAAATAAATATTCCATCCTCTTTTTCGTATACACATGTACAAATATTTTATGTATGTAATACATATTGTAATATATTGTATATGTAGAAAGAAGAAAATAAGGAAATATACTGCAGGCGAACAAAATATGCAAGCAAACGAGCCGAGGACGCACACACAAACGAAACAAAACTCACGACGAGCAGCGGTCGATTCAAACAGCAGCGGTGTTTGTTTATAAATAAAATGTACTTCTAGTACAACTTGACCTTCACTTGATATATAGATGGCGCTGTGTTTAGTAGCATCGTCATCTTCATCACACACCGACCGCGATATCTATGTACGTAACATTCATCATGTCTATCTTACTCTGTTCTGTTCGGCGTTGTATCGACATATTTATCTCTGTTGCGTTGTCAACGACAATCTCAGTCTAGTGTTTTGTCTGGAATCATTCGCGTCTTCTCTTTGCCTTCGTCGTTACACGCTACGGTCTTATGAATGAACATGTGAATGATGTAGGTACTGGGGAAAATGAGACAACATTTAAAATGAGTTTCATATTTTATAGCACAGACAATAATATAGGCATGTGTGTTTGCTCGGATTTTTTTTACATATTATAATATGTTATTTTGTGTTAGACTATGTGTAATATACGTGTGGGTATTTTAATCCTTACTCTAAAGACAGTATTATACTGTATGAATTTAATTTAAAGTCCAAAAATACGAATTTCTTGATATTTGAAAATATAACGCTATATAGGAGAAGAGGTAGTTAAATTCTTAAGATCGACATTTTTTAATTATTTACATTATCTTTGATATAGTATATTGTGCAATAAGTGCGGGAAATTGTCGATTGTCTGCGAAAGCTTAGTTGAGCGCACGAACGTAGTGAGTGCGCTCATTCGCTTGAGTGGGCAATCGACAATCCCGCACGAGTTACACATACTATTTTTTATTACGAATTTCACATACTTTTTTCTATTATTATTACTATTTTTGAAATTTTATATTATTTTTTAAAATAATATTTTTGAGTGTTCGTTGAGTGTTTTCTGAATTAAATATTGTTTAAATTATTTTGTTGGTGGTTTCTGTAGAAATAATTATGAAATATTTATTAAATGAAAAATCAAGAGGCGGCTTTGCGTGTTTTATTGTCAATTTGCGTGCGAAAAGTTTACTTTCCGCACGTAAAAATGTATGTGGGAAGAGTACAGTGGGCAAACAGCTATTTTGCGTACAGAAATGTGTGCGCCAAGTTAGTACTTCTCCCGCATGAGTAATAAAATATAATTAGTCTTCCTAATTAAACCAAAAACGTTTCACATTTTCATGAAATATATAAATTCAAGAAAAAGCATTTCTTCCCGTCTTGCCCCGTAAGTGGAGCAAGACATTGAGAAATGTAATACACATACATATATATTTTCAATCATTTTGCACAAAAAACACATCCCTTTAATAAATAAATAACTAAACATACCCCTGGCGCAGCATAACATAGCGAGTTTCCGTTTACAGAAATTAGTTTTTCTCGGAAACTAGTTGACATAGAATAAGAGTTTCGGGCATCGGCCGTGTTTGGCTAACGAACTTGTCCAGTTTGAAACTTCCAACATATTCACCAAATTTCATAAAAGTAGGACCTTTCTTTCGAGAAAATTTGAAAATTTTTTAATAAAATATTTTTTTTTAATAAATCTGAATACTGTTATTATAAAATGTTATGATAAAAATGAGAATAAAGCTGAGAAAATTTATTTTTTTTTTCATTTTGTTAAAGATTATGAAACTTTAAGAGCAAAAAATTATCCTTTAATTTTTTCAAAAATTCAATCGAATAAAACAAAAAAGCGGCTGGAATGATTAAACTGAAACTCTGTGGGATTTTTTTGGGTATATTGAGCTGTAAAAGTCACACTTAACATTAATGGTTTGCTCGATATTTTTAATTCAGGGCTTGATTTCCCAAAAAGTCACCAAAAGCTCTTTTTTCCTAGATTTTTCAAATTCATGTAGAGTATAAAAAAATTTTTTTTTTAAAAACAATGGCTAGTCCTTATAAGGAATTTATTCAAGTTTTTATAACCCATGTTTAATTTTCTTTGCAATCATTGGTTGCTGAGATATCGATGGTCAAAAAACGAAATGATCCTTTTCTATTCAAAGTCCGATATCTCAGCGAGAAGTGGTCATATAAAGGTCTAAAAAAAGCATATTAAAGCTGACTAAGCAAGTTATGCGGTCTATATGGTGGTTAAGTCGGAAGAATTTTTTCCAAGTCCGTGGACCAAAAAAAGAAACCGAAAAAGTTTCGAAAATTTTTTTTTTTTTAGGGTATTTATTAGGATTGAGCGATACACGTTACCTTGAAAATTTTTTCGTTGCAAGATCTCAAAATTAGAAACTTCCAGCTTTAGATTGCTTTGTTTAACGAAGATATAGCCGCATTCGAAAAATCGCTAAAAATTTAGAATTTTTTTTTTTTTTTTGATCCTTTAATTTTTTCTGCTTGTGTATACTACATGTTAAAAAGGGTTTGCATTATTTTGAGTTTTCACAAATGAAGTTTTGAATGAATGCAGAACTGATTGCTGAATGAAAAACTGATTCAATTAAATCGATATTTCAAATTTTGACCTTTAGATTTGCAATTCTTAAAATTTGAATTTCTTATATCACTTTTCGCTGTTGGTGTGTACAAATTATCCGTTATAATATTGTCAGAATATTAATTTCTTGATGTCTAAAGATCTACTCATTCACCAATGAGTAGCTCTCGCTTGCCTTGCTTGATCATAGTAACATAGTAGTGTAGTGAGTGCCCTTTGTAACATTGTGTTTTTCTGTCTGACGTACTGATGTACATGTTGACGGAACTGTATGCCAAAAGAAAAATAAGTTCAAAAGAAAAGAAAAATATGTTAACAAATATTTCTACAACTATCATATCATGCAGATAATATAATCTGGTCTAAAAGTAACTTAAGTTTTTTCAATTTTGAAGTACTAAAATAAGGAAGAAATAAGTCTGGAAATTCAAAAAATAAATCAACTTTAAGATCAATTTTTGTTTAGTTTTCGTTTCTACAAAGCCCTTTTACATACGTATCTGGTAGAAATACAGCGCAAAGATGTGTATAGATATGATATATAAAATTCAGATGATTTTTATTTTCGATGTAACTTAAATTATAGGTCCTTATTCACAGCCATGGACGGATTAGCTCACTCTGGTATCACAGACATTTTCTTCTTAACGGGCCTACTCTCATCGCTCTTACAAAAAATATAAAACAATAAAAAAATAAATAAATATGATGTGAAAAACTAAAAAAATCTCGAATATTGATTTAGATATTTAAAATAAACAGCTTAACCAGACCCTTCAAATAACCGGGCTCTAGCCATTTGTCTCATTTACCTGTACGTTGATCCGACCTTGAGTGCCGATATTTATCTGAATTACATTCTCGACCAAGTGATCGGAGAACGACATTTTATATTACACAACGTAATGTTGTCCGAATTAAGGGTGGAAATGATTCCGATCCAATGTCAAGACCCAATGTCATTCCGATTAGTGACGGAAATAAGAAATCTATTCAGAGTTCAAGAATTGCTTCTAAACATTTCTATAATGTTCAAATAAGTGTCGGCAGGGCGGGTTAAAACACTTAGGTGCCCTAAACTTTTTCTTCTTACAGGGCCCCTCCCACTACCACAAGATATACGGCACATAAATAAAACAAAACTAAATAATGTGGAAAACTAAAACAAATCTCAAATATTGATTCAAATATTGAAAATATACACTGTGACCGGACCCATCAAAATACCGGGTTCTAGCCATTTGTCTCATTTGTCTGTGCCATGATCTGGCTCTGATCATAGTATATGTCTTAATATGTGTTTTATAGGTGTAACCGAAAAGTATAGTATTAAGGCGTCTCCACATTCTCGCCGAGGTTGGACGAAACGAGAATGTAGAGGGTCATTTCGTTGTGTCTCGCGGTTGGTGTTTTAATGCTATTCATATGGCTGAGCCAACCTCAGCGAGGAACTCGACGAGGAACCTCGTCCAACCTCGGTGAGAATGTGGAGACTCCTTTATAATACGAAACAAACTAAATTTTTTGTCTGACTACTTTAAAATATTGAGCGACTACGAATTATTCATAAACAAATTGTTGCGCTAAAATTTTTTTTGGTTAATTTAACTTGCCTCATGTAATTTCGAATTCTGATAATTATTTCATACTAAATTTTTTGTAATCAGCCCTATATGCTCGTCTTATAAAAATATAAAATATATGATAGGGTCGAATCTACCCTATAAAAAGAAAAAAAAGGGTTTAAAATACGGACTGTTATACTGTTGCACCGGAATACATATACATAATACATATAAATGTGTATGTACATAGAGAGATTCATCTGAATATGTATGTATAAATTTTTATGAGAAGTGGGCTCATCATCATGGGTTTCAAATGAGAGAATGGGAATTAATTTTACTACTTTGTGTTTGAAAGCATATCTTTCGCATGTAGGTACATAATATATTTCATACATATATAAAAAAAAAGTATTTAAAATATGTCTAAAAATGATATCTCAAATAAAAAAAAAATCTGCTTAAAAAATATCAAGAATATAAAAATGTTTTGAAAAATATTCATAGTTACTTTATGAAAATTAAAAATAAAAAAAAGTTGTGAATGTGATGTTTGATGTAAATTCTAAGTAAGAAATTTATCACAATGTTAAGTTATTGTGAATATTAAAGAAAAGTGTTTAGTTTATCTGTTATATTTTTACTTTTTGAGTAAAAATATTTATTGTCGATTTTGTATTTTATAGATGAATCATGTAGTTGATATTTTTTATTGAGGTATTTTTAATGGTATTGCTGATAACACTGTATACAGTATAAATATTTTTCTCCCCAGTGATCCCACCACCATAATGATATACTTCCTGTAATTTTAATTTTGTAGAACTTCTTTTAAAATACATAATAAATACTTAAAAATAAATAAAAAATGGAAATGTCTATCTAAATGATTTTCTAATTTTCAGGTGTTAATATTTTTTTTTCAATTACCAAATTCGATATATAAACCAAATTTAACGTTAAAAAAATTCTTATCTGTCTGTTTGTACGAACTGATTTAACTCAAAAACTACTAATCCTATTGAATTGAAATTTACAATGATTTTACAAAAAAATTAACCCTCGGGTCAACTTAAACTACATTTTAATATGATTCTTCAAACGGTCATGTACTGATCCTTCTAAATATACTGTATTTTTGAAAAGTTGATGGTGAAAATTTTCAGTGATCAAGATTTTAATCAAAATATTTTTAACTTGGTGCTCTTTCCAGTTATATCGACAATCGACGCCAACTTTGTGATTCTAAATAGAATGTGGTGTTTTTGATAATAAATTTTAATTCACTGGAAATTATTACTAATATTCTGACAGTAGTATTTCAGCTTCCTTAACTTGAGGAAGGTTCGTCGAATGGCTTCAGTGGTATACGCACTAGAAAGTTTTAGAACCAAATTTTTTCAGATTTCCTCCGATATGTTATAGCAGATTCAAAACCGAAATATACTTTTCTTGAAAATATTGCGGATTGTTTGTATACGGAAAGAAAATTCATAGGAAAATTACTGTGCTCAACACTACAATCGACATGTAAAAGCCGAACATATTCAATTTTGTACGGTAAAAATATAAAAATTATAATTAATCATAGAAAATTTAAAGGATAGAATATTCTTTCCGTAATATTAGCTCCGTAAAATCTGTAACACAGCACAGTAAAAAGTTCCATTCCCGACAGAAAAATATTTTTTAATTGTTTTTCTTACAAAAATTACTATTTAAGCTGCCATAGAGTCCTAGACGAACTAATATATTTTACCATGCTGTCTTATAATTTTTCAGATGTTATCTGCTAATAGTAGAAAGAAAGAAAGAGAAAGAAGGTATCAACGCTGTTGAGCATGACCCCACTCATACATGCAAGTCACATAGCCAGGCTGGTGTGACGACCAAGTACCTTGATAGTGCAAGCAGTATTCATTAAACTGTCTTACAGGACGGACGGTCACCGTTTACATACATGTACATATTCATCATTTTGTTACTTCACTATCTTCAGTATTAGAATATATTGTTGCTAATCATTTTTGTTATTTTCAAATGTGTCAAGTTTATTTATTATTTATGTATAATTGATTATGAAGTCAATATACGTTACACCTATTGGAAATACAGTCTCGTTTATTTGGTAATCATCACCAACACACAACAATGATTTTAAACAAAAAAATGATATTAACTATTAATCGTAGAGAGGCTTATAAGGGGTCATTTTGTTCGTAAAGCAATTTTCTAAAAATTGCACGCATTATGTCTAGATCTCGGATTCATAGTTTTAGAGATATTCTACTATTAAGTTAAAACAACGTGCATTCTCCTATTAACAGAAGAAAGAATCGAAGGTCGGAAAAGATCGGGCATCTTCGAAGTTTTTTGAAGCAGGTTTGAATACGTTTATTGTTCCTCAGTACGTACAGCCCAACCAACATAAGGTTACCGGTCAGATGCGCAACTGAAAGAGTACGACAACAAGAATTAAACTATAACATATGATCGTAAAATATTTTTTACTTTGGTCGTCGATCGCGCACGCATTATAAGAGAGCATGGTAATTTTTCTGAAATTTTCTCTACAAAAATTATATGATTTTTCTCTCCGTGTAGGTTTTCTATTGATAGATGTTCCGTTACTGGCTGTAATTTTTCATATAAACAGTTTATGAACCACTGGTTCACACGATTGTGTATGCCATTCAAATTTACGTATGTAGCCTACATATTATGCGTAAAATGTATGCGTATTTGATATAATTAAAATGCGTACAATTTTTTCTCATTTAAATATGAAAATATAGTAAGCAGATATATGTAGATGACTGTATATGACTGTAATATGTATGGTAACCAGGTTTTTTGTAATATTTTGCTGTGTTTATATTGGATGTGAAAATTGGAAAAATTATTAAAATACATATATTCTAAAAATGTGCCTTTTTACGTTGAATATAGGCTACCTGGGCGTATATACATTATATTAAATTTCATTTTTTTGATGACATTTTAGTAGCCTTTTAATACTTTATTAGTGTCGCTCCAATACTAACTACTTAATATTTGAGAAAAATGGACTAGGTAGATACCGTGTGAGAATTGAATTTATTAGGGTATTTTTTGATAATAAATAAAAATTGCAGCATATTGTGCGATTTGCATCTATTTCACTTGGTTATAAGCTTTACAAGTTGTTTTTGAAATCATTCGATAAGAAAAAAATACTTGTATGTCTGAATCTATTTTTAGAAAATTCAGAAAATAAATTCCGTATCGAAAATTTTAATTTCTGTCAAGCGCAGAAGAGGTTTTTCACTGTGTTTTGTGTTAAGGGATATAAAATAAAGTCTGCAAGAATAGAGGATCAATTTGGGAACAATTAGGGATCTTTTGTAAGTTTATATCAAAATTATAAGAATAATGCAAGTGTGTGGTCGAATATTTGCTTTTTGCGATATTAACCCTTTGCACTCGATGGGCGCCGCCACGGCGACACAATAAATATTAATTTCACTCGTTATGCGCCGCAGCGGCACCATAAACAATAGGTACGTATTTTATTATTTACAACACGCTAGGGGACCTAAGGCCCGATTTACATTAACGCTCCGCTCCCAGCACGATATCACTCCGCTCCCGGTTCGATAAAATATTCTTACATAATAAATAATGAGTGTATTCACATCATCGCTCTCATATCGGTCCGATATCAGTCACGGTTCGCTCTCGCTTCAATACCGCTCCAATACCAATACCACTGAGATAGTATTTTATCGGAGCGATATCAGACCCTATATCGGTGATAGTGAACACGTTTTTGATTCCACTTCGCTCTGTTTCTTAGCCTTCTTCATTTATTTGAAAATTATTATATTAGAAAAACATGATACAACACAACGACGCGACGTCTTGCTACAATACATTGTGATACATACTTACTAATTAATATATATATTGTATAATGATATTATGTTCTTCTAATACAATAGTGTTTGCAGCGTTTTAAAACTACTGTCGAGTAGCTGAGTACCCATACTAAAAAATGATTCGAGTGCAAAGAGAAATTGCTTTAGTATTTTCAAAAATTTGAATTAGGTATTATTTATAACTCTATAAGAAACATTTAAAACCAGTCAGTTAGGCGGGTGTAAGTTGGAGTTCGATTACTGCGATTGAATGTTTGTGGAAGTTTTTCTATTGTTTTGTTTCACAATTGAAATTCGCCTTTCAAATTCTTCCAAAATCTTGTGCCACTTTTTTGATCCTCCCCTCACATCATAAATGACAATGAAATGCAAATATATAGTAAAGTAAGACAATGATGTGTGTACGCTATTTGTTATAAACGGGTATTAAACCGCATTAATATTATAATAAACTTTAAAATTTAATTGTATAATATTTTAATGAGATCTTTCTTTTTGTTTCAGGTAAGTACTTCATAATTATATTTTTATAATTAATAAATCCTGGCTTCTGCTACAATTAAGGTACGTACATAATAAAAATTTAGACTGCAGTAACAAACAGTAAGACCACTGCATTTTTGCAAAATTTCACTTTTCTACAATATTCAATTCAGAATTCTTTTTCCTTTTTTTTGTATCGCTTATATCAAGACAACCACACTTATTTTTCACGAAGTAACGAAGCACAGACGAATAAATTTTGAGTTCCAAATTACAAAATTTTGCAGAATGCCGTTTGTTTGTTGGCGCCGTCAAT
Source organism: Brachynemurus nebulosus (assembly GCA_035578155.1). Classification (NCBI taxonomy): domain Eukaryota; kingdom Metazoa; phylum Arthropoda; class Insecta; order Neuroptera; family Myrmeleontidae; genus Brachynemurus; species Brachynemurus nebulosus. The sequence goes on along the minus strand of JAPWDM010000011.1, from coordinate 15,747,944 downwards.
TTTGTCAAAGTAAAATAATGATTAGGAATAAATTTAGTATTTGGATTTTCAAGGCAAATAATGGGGAAATAGTAAAATCATATTAAAACTATTCCATAATTGGGTAAATCAACAAATCAATGTTTTTAATTACATTTTCCATAATATGAAACCAATTTTCATTTAAATTATATTAGTAATTTTCGTTTAAAAACAAATTAAATGTAAATTAAATTCTCATATTTTTAATATTATTTTAAAATAAAGGGGATGAAAAAAATATATGTATAAACATTTATTATTTGGTGATCAGTTGAGATATTCTCCAATACATTTAATAAAAAGGTATATATTTGTCAAAAATTATTTCCCTTGAATCGTGTAGGTAATCGAAAACGCAAATATAAAGATATCAATATTAATAAATTCTCAAACGAAATAAATTGGATTAACACTTGAAACCTATTGTTATTTAGATTATATTAAAAATAATATACAAATACCTTAACATATAAACAAAATACACTTCATCACAAAAATTAAGTATTACTGTCATGGATTAAACTTGTTTTATTTATAAAAGTTTCCTATAAGAGTTTACGTTGAACTTAAAATATTAATTGAAGAGAGATGGTTACTAATTAAAGTAGATGAAGAAAGGTATGTCGACGCGCAGATCGTGATGACGTAGATGGCGAATTACATATATACAGCATGAGTTTTTTGAAAGTTGCGATTTTTATTACAGCCAAACCTATACCAAACCTGACTATAGGTCAGGAGCTTTATAGCTCTTATGGTCTTAGCTCTTGTCAAAGGTTTGGCTGTAATAAAAATGGAACTCTCAAAAAACTCACGCTGTATCAATATAATAATAAATAAAAAAATTGTAATGTTGTCTTTTTCTAAAAATTCAAATATGTACGTATTATGGCGTAGATGGCGACTGCGCAAAAATAGCTTATTTTGGATTCAAATGTAGCGTACCTTTCTGTGTTTGCTTTGGTTACTAGTAATTTTACAACAGTTAAAACATCTAATATTTTTCAATCAAGAATGTTTGGCAAGTACCTATTAGCTACCATTCGAGCTCAGAGAATGTCGTCATTAACAAGGATCGGTGACTTCGATCACTGATAAAATTTATTCTTTAAATTACGTATTTTGTCCAGAACGGACTTTTTGGAACCGACTTTGTACGGATTATTTGGAAACGGTACAAGTATGCCACATTTTTTCTCGTAAGATTTTACTCTTAATCACAATTTAAAAAATAAAAGTAACGGTACAAAAAAGTCGTGGTACAACTTGAATATTCGTACATGATAAAATTTCGAAAAGAAAATTCGTTCTTAAGTGATACAGCTACAAAAGATAATTGAATTATTGAATCCATACCACATTATGGTTAAAACTCCCTTCATTTGGGCCAAGAAAAGGAAACGGAATCACATTTGAGTATTAAAAGTTTTAAATTAGCGAATAATAACTTCTGAATGCCAAGACTAAAATTAATGCTTTTTTATATTCTTTCTATTTATCTGCCTACTTGAAACTTTAAAAATTTGCACGGTATTTAGTTTTCTCATCGATCGAAGTCTGAAGTGAGTAAATTTTTGATTAAAATTAACCACTAAGAGTATTTTAAACTATAGCCTGTTTTTTTTTTTAAAGTATGGTTCATAACTTTTGTTGTTGGCATTATTTTTTTATTTTATTTTATTAATGGATATATAATATTTAATTTTCTTTTTCCACTCCATTGATTTTTTAAAAAATATTTGTACTGATACGTTATTGCGTTGATACGGAATGAAGTGAAGTGACTGACTGACATGTTTCTAATATCCTTTTGATAAGGGGATTGATTGTACGTGTTTGTTGTAGCAACTCCAACCAATATATTTTATTAAATGAAAAGATTTTTATTGAAATCAATTACTTGTGTATTTGTGTTAACATATTATCCGTGTCTTTTTTAACAATTTTATTCGACTGATTGATTTGATTTAATAAATAAAATTCCTACATATGTTTTTATTTTTATTTATTTTTATTTATTTTTATTCTTCCTTTTGTTTTTTTTATTCTAAATTATTATTTCACAATTTTTGTTTTGTTTTGTTTTAAATTAGATTTATATACATACATTTTTTTAATTTGCTCAATTTAAAGTTGCGAATACCACTTTATTTCAAGCTGTATTTACAAGTAAAGCTGTATCTTGGATATTTAATGGATTATTTTGTCGTATATCTATTACATTCTATTTGGGAAGTTCTCTTGAGAATACATTCTCCAAAAGCGGGGAAATAAAACGGTGCGGTTGTGGAAGTTATGAAGAAATTTTTTGCCTTCTAATTGCTTGAGAGCTTCTTATAAATTCCCCAGAAAAAATATCTGCACTCTTAAAACCAGGGCTGGGAAAAATGGTTCATAGAAACCATGTAAAATAGAAAATGGAAAATGATTTCCAAAAATTTATTTAAAATACAAAATGGAAAATGGTTTTGTTGAACATATTTAAAACAGAAAATGGAAAATAGCTACTTAAAATGGATTATAAAATGAAAATGCATGTTTATAAATTTTTTATCATTACTTATACTTTTTAGATAATTATTTATATAAAAAAAAGTTAAGAATATGTCAATCATACTGAAATTAAATAAGGGCAGCCTTTTGAGAAAATTTTATAAAGTTTGGATGTTATGAAAACGAAATTTAATTCTTGAAATATTGTTACTCAAAAATATTGTAAAATTTAATTTAGCCTTGACATATTCAAGCCTTGACTACGCTGCAACTACGACTTTAAAACTATGAAAACCATCTACTCGAAATACCAAAAAATTGCTTATCGACTAGTTTTAAATAGAATAGCACACAAATTAAGTCAGAAAGGTTTGACTTGAAAGAACTAGTAACAAATTTAATCCAAGTGACATTACAACTCGAGTTATAAAAAATTTCATTCTATTGAATTTAACTTACAATTTGTTAGATTGCGTTCAATTCGAGTTCTATGATTAATATGAGTCATAAGTGTCATAAATAAACACATAAATTTGAGTATGCATTCATTTTCATTTTAAATGTAAAATATATTCAAATTTTCATTTTAAATACAAAATGGAAAATGATTTTACCGAACTTATTTAAAATAGAAAATACAAAATGTCATTTTGTATTTTAAATACATATTTATAATGAAATGATTCTAACTAGTTCCCAGGCCTGGATATATACCTACATATTTGTTTTTTTAATTTACTCAATTTAAAGTCACAAATACCACTTCATTTCAAGTTGTAATTGCAAGTAAAACTTGTACTTTTATCTTAGATATTAATAGGTAATTTTGTTGTATATCTGTTATATACTCTCGCGTAAGTTCTCTTGATAATACCTGCTCCAAAAGCGTGAAACCAGAACGGTGGTCGTGGAAGTTATCAGTCCCCCGTCACCTCAGCATGAAAATTTTTTTTGCCTTATAATTGCTTGAAAGCTTCTTATAAATTCCCCAGCAAAAATGTTTGCACTCTCAAAACGATTTTTTTATTTAAAGAATAAAAATTTTTTTGACTTTTTTTTCCTTGAATCAAAAAAATAATTATTTGACAAAAAAAAAAAAAAAAAATTGAAAAATTTTTTTGATACAAACATTCAGTAACGTAACATTCTATAACGTTCCACTTCAGCATCTTACTCGCCTAACAAGTTTTCCTTCAGGAATTTCAGTACTCTCCCCAGCGTTTCCATCATATTTTCCACATTTTTCCAAAATTTTCAATTTTAATTAATTTTGTTATCTTTTGCCACCCATATTTTATAATTTTATTTGTAACAAAATATGATCACATAGGATCCATTACCGTAAAATATACAGACATGGTATACAAATGTTGTAATATTATTATTTATACAAAATAAAATATTTAATAATTATTATAACAATATCTATCTATACGGCACCAATAGAGATAGGTACTGCTGTTTTATTATTAAATATGAATTATAAAATTTAATAAAATTTTGTTTCTATAAATATGTGTATCCATTTTATATATGTGTGTAGGTGATATTGGTACTAATTAATAATAGAATATAAATAAATAATATATTTTGTATTTATTTATTGTTTATTTGTTGTATAGTTTGACAGTTGACACCACAAAACAATTGAAAACAAATTAATATGTTTATTTATTATGCACAATTGGTTTTTAATGAAAATTTACAATTCTCTATATATTTTATTAATTAAATTATCAAATATTGAAAATATTCAACAAATATAATATTAAACAATAAAAACGATTCAATAAAACCTATCTCTCCACCCGGTTATATATGTATATAGATGGCAACCAGCCGGGTACATACCTAAATATTGTATATGCATATTTATAAAATGTAGTATATTTTAAAATTGTATTAGCAAGATTGAAAAATTAGGATCAACGCCATCACTTTCAAGCAGCAGCAGTTAAACATCACACGGTTACAGCGAAATCGTTATGTACTCCCAACCATTATAAATTTCGTTATATGATCACTATTTTTGTTATATTTCCGATTATTGCTAGATCTTATTACGCTCTGGAATAGTGCTAACCTCGCTGTAAAAAATATCACTTAACCCCTAATCGCATATGAAGCCATATATGGATTCTAAGTTTTACTATTTTTTTTCATCATATTAAAATATATCTTTTTTTTTAAACTAATGTTAAATCCTAACTTTATACTCTTTTGAGTAACGGAACGTAATTTTTGTTGTCTTTGGTAAGTGTGGGTTGTAAAATTATTTGAAGTTATGTTCAAAGTGTCCGACCGTTACAGTGCAATTAATTGGTGCTAATTTTATTTGTGAAAACTAAAAACAATAAAACGGTAAGTACTAAAATCAAAAATTTTCAAAACAGATTCTTTATATATCCAAGAACATGGAATAGTTGTGATTCGTGTGTGTTTTCTTGTTTTCTTCGATTTTTGGGGCTTATTTTGAAGTTGCCATATTTGGCTTCGTATGCGAGTAATTTCTATACAATAAGACTTAATTTTTTTTTTCTTAATTTGACTACTAAAATAAAAGAAGTGAGACAATTTCAGTAAAAAATTTTTTTCTTCACCTCCTTCATAATTCATGCAATAAGGGGTTAAAAAAGATTATCATTTAAAAAAAAAATAAAGATCGTATACAAATTTAAATTTTGAACAAGAATATCTCCAACAAGCTTAAATATTTTATAACTAGCTGTACCCTCGATGTGGTTCGCGTGACGCATTGTTCTAAACTCAATGAGAAGTATATAAGTGTAATATTTATACAGAACTGTAACAGAACAATAATTTGTGCGTAATGCATGCACATGCTCAAAATGGTTTTTGTATTTTCCAGAGGGAAGGACACATTTTCCCGTAATAAATACCTGTATCCTAAGTATTGACGCAGGTAATAAGCTATCAGTAGTTTTTGCGTAATATGTGTGCACATGCTCAAAATAGCTTTTTTGTTTTCCCGTGGGTATGAGTCATTTTCCTGCGATAAAGAGTATCTTGGATATTGACCCTGGTATTAACCTATCGCCGTACCAAATTTCATCAAAATCCGTCGTATAGGTTTTCCATAATATATGCACATGGTCAGAATGGTTTTTCTATATTCCCGTGGGAATGAGACAGTTTCCAGGAATAAAAAGTATTCTAGATGTTGATCCTGGTCATAAGTTATCAAAGCACAAAATTTAATTGAAATCCGTCCAATACTTTTTGCGTGATGTGTGAACAAACAGACAACAATTTTAAAAATCGCTGTTTTGATATCTACATCGATATCTATTTACAGTATCAATACAATTTTCAAAAAATATTCCGGGTACAGAAATGGTCTCGTTACAGTTCTTCATTATATGTATCTTCATGCATCTAAATGTCAGTATTTTTGCTGAAACAACGAAAACTTGTACCTAGTTTTGCTAGCTCATTTGTGCATTTCTACTGATATTTTTAATTACTTGTTTGGAGTTACTCAATGAAACAATGGTTTTCTTTTGACTTGTCTTAAAATATGCTTTTTGTTAAATAGGCATTTCTTATTGAATATAATGATATTCATAATTCAGTAGGTTATAGACTAGTCAGAAAGCCGCACTTAGCAAAATATTCATATAATTTGCAATAAAAAATTCGTATTGAGAATCCATAACTTAAAAATATGAAACTAAAACTGAATTTCAAAATTTTGGAGTCTGTTAGGCTACCCCTTGGGCCATCTCTTATTCGCAAGTGACACTTTACTTGTAGAATTCCGTTAAGTAACTTTGACTGTGACCAAAGTAACTTATTTGGCTTAAGTAACTTAATAGATTTGAGCGTTACTTTATGGTAATCCATATTTGCAAATAATAAACAATATTTTACTTTGTAACTTAATCACTCTCGTTTATTTCACTTCACAATCATTATAGAAATTGCGATACACTCGCGCTTAGCATAACCCTCCCTATAGAAATTTTCACTTCCAAAATTTGATTAGCTAATTAAACTGGTAAAAGTTGCATTCACTACAAAATCCTTCACCCATATGTTTTTGTTTATAAACGATTTTCGCAGTAGCTTCACTAACGTTATTGTTTCAAATTTTTTAATGGCTACTGTACATGATACATATTTTATTAATAATATAAACATTATCTAATGCTGGCCACTTGACTGTTACAGTAATAAACACACACACACATATATATATATATATATATATATATATATATATATATATATATATATATATATATATATATATATATATATATATACCTATGTATGTGTATTCACAATATACATATATACATAATATTAGATACCTGCACCAAATTGAAAAATATATGTGTGAAAATATTTCACAACTTGTACAATAAACAACTCTCATACCTTTCCGTTACCATATTCATCTCTGGCAGTTTATATGATGATCAATTTTGTTGTATGCATAATATATAATATACATATCGATGCAATTCTATTATTTATTATATATTTAATAAAACATTTTGACGACTAGTTAGAAAGTAGCAATTGAAAATACATTTACTGTTTGAAAGTTTTCTAGATATGTTTTTATTGTTCTTTGATATCCCCAAAAAGAAAAAATTTAATCAAAATTTTTATCTAGAATAAATACAGAAGTTACGGTGCAGTTCTCACAGTTGCAGTTACTCCCACAAAATTCAGTTAAAGTCATATTGAAGGTGTAATGAGCCTCGTTGTGAAGGAACTTATTAATCGTCTGTATTTATCACTTGCAAGGTAAAAGTACTTTATATTTAAAAATGAATGCACTTGTTGGTTAACTGATTTGTTGAAATAATGGATGGATGTACTTTTAGCTTTTTGAAAAATGTTAGTAGAGATGATCGGATCGAATCTAGTATGGTGCTCTTCAGATAGATGGTGTGTTTTTGCTATTTATTATCCATCGAATTTATTTTATACATTCCAAATTTTAATTTATTGCAATTTGACATTAGATCAATATTTGATTTAAAAGGTTCGATTGTTTTATTAAAAATTTTATTCCAGAAATTTTTAATAATAAAAATTTTTATGTCGGTATTCAGCATTCATCATTTTGAACAAAGTTGTATGTTTTTTTTAGTAAGATTTCCATTTAATATTTTAAGAATAAATGCATCAGAAACTTTAACATCCTTTAAGTAAATCACTGGGCAGATCAACAATTCATATTTATTATAATTTTTAGCAAACTTAAGACTTGAGCTCGGGACTTGTACCGGCACAAAGATTGCCGTGAAATTAAAATTTCCTGATTTTGGAAATTTTAATTGACTCCGAGTAGGTATACATATACCTATGTATCAACACAATAACTCGCGAACAAAATATTCGATTTTCACGAAATTCGGTGAAAACGTTGGAAGCATTAAACTGCTGAATAACTGCTTCAGTCAGTTACATCTCAGCAACCTTCAGATATCCAGAACCGAGTATCAGAATAAATTTTTTTTCAAAAATCACATAAAATAGGTTTTCAAACTGTTAGCTTATGTAAACTGTGTTTTCGAACAAAATTAAATGGGTTGTATTATCCAACTAGAATGCTCATATGGTATAGTTGGTATCAAACCAAAACCTCCAAAGTGGATGTAAAACCTCAGTATTATTATATTTATTACAATAAATCTTGTAGTAATTTAAAAATTTTACTTTCTGAATTGAACACATATAGGTACCTCATGTTACCTATCAAGAAATTATAATCTTAAAAGTAAATTCTGGCAAAATCGCTATGTTATGCAGAATGCTACAACAAATGTACTATTTCATTCTAAGCTTCGTGATGCTTTTTATTGGCAGTGTCTTAATATTTGCTAGAAGTTGACTCACACTGCTATATTTTCACAGACTGTCCCCAGTAGAAAGTTTCTAGGATTCCAGTTGAAGCCTGGATCTGCAATGTAACTCTTCTCTATTTCTCGTGCTCATTGGTCTGTGGTTTGAGTTTTACACGATTATCTAATCGGGTATGTTGGCTATGTAAGCAAAATAATTACTTTCTTTCGAAAATTGTACAGTTGAAGAAAAAAGAATGAGAAACTGAAGGAATAGTGCGTCATAACGGGGAAGCGTTAATTGGCTTCACACCGAACTTTTTTTAAAAAAAATCGTGGTTTTCATTTTTAGTTTAGCATAATTAATAAATAAAGACAAACAATAAGAATAAGGATACTTTGGTTTTCTTTGTCCACCGGTGTCTTCTAACAGAAAGTGGTGTCCGTGGCTACAAAATTATTATCATTATCGTAACAGAAAAAAATTACAATATTACCAATTTTATATTATTTTGCTCATTTACAAGAGAATGGTTCCATAAGAAAGAAAAAGATAATAATTTTTGTTTTTGCTTCTGATTTCTTATAATTACTGCAAGATACTTTCCATATTTATATAAATAACTTAAAGTGGTAAACCACTCTCTTTGGGAATAAATTAATCATAATATTTTTTTTTTTTTAATTTTATTATTATTATGCTTGAGTATATTATCTAACAATAAAAACTAAAATTGTCACGCCTCTGTATTATTCGTAAGTGTGAATCAATTTATTAATTTGATATATGATGTTAAAATACACACAAAATGACATGAATATGTCTACAATAGAACTATCATATCCATAACATAATGGTTAGTTTCGTATGAAGTTTGTCGCTTTTTGTTAAATTGTTAATTTAAATAACAAAAATGTGTTTGTTTTATTTATTAAAACATTGTAAATAATATGATGTTTTTAGTAAATATTTATAAATAAATAAATATTACAAAATATACATTATTTAAGTAAATAATGGTGAATAGGTATATTATATCTACATTTAATTTTGAATTTTAACAAATTTTCACTTTTCATTTACGTATTATGTATATTTAGGTTTACCTGAGTTATTGTAAAGTTCCTTATCTGGATTAAATTCAAAATTTACTGGATAGTTTTTGAAAATCCTCTCACTATTTAAAGGCTAAGTAAGGATTTTATGAAAGATGCAATATTTGTAAATTCTCGAAGGAAAATTAACATTGCAAACTAAACTGACTATTAACCTCCTCGTTCCAACAGTCGACCGTATTCGACATAAAACATTTCGTAGGGAATTCTTATTATCGCTTTAGAGTGAGTTGACAGCACTGACAGGAGTACCACTGTCTTCCTCATAGATAGCAGCACATTACAGAATTTTTTTCAATTGGATCCACGTTCATTGTCGATATTCCACAGCAGTTTGAAAAGAGCGCATCGCTACAAAGGGTAGTTCTCAACGTCTTCGTGAATGTAAATAATTTTTTAGTACATTAAATAAATTATTTTTTAATATGTGGGAGTTAATATGTTATTATGAATGTCCAGAAAAGGAAATAAGATATTTGTTTAGAATGTTTCATGAGTTTGGTTGTCATAGTAACGCCAGAATCTTTTATGTCTACTATAGTCGACATTTGGAAACCGGCTACGTAATAATTAAAAAAAATATGTTTATGTAGTAAGTACATTTCAGTCTGGTTAGAGAAAAAACCAATCGTAGCTATATTGAAAAAAGGGTGCCCGCTAATTTCAAATAATGAGCAAAGAAAAAGGTTTTTTCGTGCCTCCATCAAAATGTCTGTAATGGGACTTCCAAGAACAAGAATGCACTATCATTACAAAACAATGGTTTCTTCTATTGTAATCTTGCCGAGAGACGAACTTTTTGCTATCATGAGAAATTTGAAAGTTGTTTATGACAATGAAGTGGCTCTAGCGGAAAAGGCTGCTTCCAAATTTTGGAAAGTGAACCCTCTTATAAATGTATAAACCCTCATGTGTTCATTATCATTACAATAATTATTTTGTAGTTATTAATAGACTTGGGAGAACAGTGGTCCCGAACAGAATCGCCATATAAAATATTTTGAATTGGGGGGCTATAAATTTTATTAGAAGGCTGAGGATTTTCCCCTGGATTTGATGACTAGCCTAAGGAAGCTTTAAAGAACAAATCAGTAAAAATCAAAAATTACCCATTTTTCATAATTTAATATATAATTTTAATTTTAAAAATAATTTAAAAAAATTAATGTTGAATAAATAAGTGGTCGACTGTAATAGAAATTAATTTAAACGAATTCAAAACATTTATATTGTAAACAATATCTCTTTTTCCTTTGTGATTATTCAAATAATATGTACATGTCACCTTCTTTATACCTGCTTTAATGTAAACAAAATTGATTGTATTAGTAGATTGTATCACTCTAGTAGGTCGCTCACAAGATTGAACATGGTTTTGTTTTTGCATTAGATAAATATAAGATATGTATGTACATATAACAAGCAAAATGATTCATAATATTGGCAATTAAAAAACACAAACAGACACAAAATAACATTAACGATGTGGTATTATTAGTAAAACGTCGTAAAACTGATTTTTAAAAAAATTGATAATATTTTTACGTTTTATGACAGCCCTCCAGTTCTATTCGTAGGCCCCCAGTACAAAATATTTTATATGACGACTCTGTTAGGGACCTTTTGTTCCCATCTTTGGTTATTACACAGGTTTTTCATTCATCTATTGTATTTTCTTAGCCAACTATTTCCATAATTTCTTAAGAAATTAACATTGTTTTAGATGTCAATTGAGTAAGCGTTATTCCAAATGTCTACTATAGTCAACATCAAGTTTTTCAAGTTTTTTCAGTAAAAAAAAAAAAAAAAAAAAAATTACAAGTGGTTTTTTGATTTCTTTTAATAGTAATAAACACAAAAATTTACAAAAAATCAAAAATTTGAAAAAAAATTTTCATTTGGAATGAGGAGGTTAAATAAGAACTATTTTTGTTAATGGTTGAATGGTTAAGTTAGATTACATTACAGTCAGTTGAAGCTAATATCGGTGTTAATTGTTTTATATTTTAATGTTAGTATTTACAAAAATTTAATTGTATCAGTTCTCGAACACAGAATTCCACAATATTGGCTCAATTTGGATACCAGCGACAGGAAACAATACTATCCAAGTTTATTAAAAAATAATTACATTGTATTTTCAAATAAACACGCAGCTTTTTTCGCAAATTTTGATTATAAGTAATTCATTATCATTTCACATAGCTAATTTTTGTACAAATTTTTGAATAAAATTCCAATAAATAACTGTGTTTATATTGACGTGTCACACACACTGCAGAAAAAAATTTCCACGCATATTATTTCCACTGACTCATTAGTCACTTTTTTTTCGCCGGCTTTGTTTTAATTAATTGATTGTTTGTGATTGATTCTAAAATTTTTTTAAATGAACATTACATGGAATGTATTTAAAAAAAAAATAATACTAAACTGATTAATTAAAAAAGGGAGCAAGGAATTAACATTAACATTCCAGTGTGTAACATATTTTATGCGTGTAATTTATTTTACATACGCTCATCAAATACATCCATGTCGAATTTATGTCATTCTGACGCGAAAATAGCAAATTACGTTCAGTTTGTATTGATTGATACATGTATACATTTCCGCGCTACGAGCATAACCTCGACTAGAACAAATGAGCAAGAGGTGTGAAAGTTTTTCAGCATTATTGTTTGACCAGTTATAAGGTTGTAGTGAAAATCTCAAATCTTGACACCAATATATCAAAATGAAAATTTTAATTTAGTATTGGATTGGCACGAAAGTAATGAGACACTTTGTTTTTACTTTCTAAATTCTAATATTTTCATTTTAAAAAAAAATTCAGTCAATTAAATACTCGCCATGAGCATCTGTAACTTCTTGCCAACGTATTGGTAAGGACTGGATGCCTGCTGCCAGCGCCCGTTCCAGCGTTTACGTAGACTCGGGTAAAAGAAAATTGCCACCATGGTCCCCTTCTTTATCCACATTGTAAAAATAACATACACAGTCAAAATGCCGCCCTCTAAATTTGCTACCCCGGAAAATGCCCGAAGTGTCCGCCTCCTAGAGCGAGACCTGCTGCTGCCCAAAATTTGACGGATCGTGAGTCGAAAAAGTTGGCAGAAATGTCTCATTACTTTCATGCCAACTCAATATAAAATATACTTATGAAACTTACAATTAGTTTCCTTTATTCGTTATGTTAATAATAAATTGTTATCATTACTATATGCTATTTTGAGGATGAATCCATATTCAGATACACTGTCTTGTATCCCAGGAAAGAAAACTATTATATGGAACGTTTTAATATTTTCGGGATATATTCGCTGATATATAATTAATCCATGATAAAATTTTTCGACCAAAAAATTGAAAATTCAGTGAGTTATTCGAGATCTCTCAAGGCTCCAAAAAAAAGCTCCCCCACGGCTGCAGTGATAGCGGCCTTCACATTGCCTCAAATCAAAAAAACCAAAAAGCCTGTTAAATTAGAAGGTATGGTCTGTACCGTGAATCTCAATTGAAAAAAAGTTGAAATTTAGCAATATGGCGGAGTTTTTAAAAAAAAAGTTTCAAATTTTTAGCGAAAATTTCACAAAAATTACATTTTTAATTCGATCGGAAAACTAGAGGTTCATGGTACAAAGAAATGTATATATAAAAGAAGCTGCAATAAGAATCAAATCGATCGAATGATTTGTCTTCGAGGTATAATTGCAGCAAATTTGCAAAATGTAGTTTTTCGTAATTTTACCTTTTAGTTTTAATCACTGAGAATTTTTACTAAAATTTTTACGATGTACTCACTATAACGGTCATAGTAAAACTAAATGAGTCGTTTAAATTGCCAGGGTCTAGCTCCTCCACAACATGTGACTGGCAGCCACGTTCAGAAGCTTCCCAACTATCAACCTTCATACATTTCTGAGTACCTCAAAGTTAACAATGAAAATCAGAATCCACTCTTCGGATGACTGTAACTCAAAAACTATTTGAGATCTGCACTTGAAATTTTAGTATGTTATTTTTAAAGGTATAGACTATCGAAACATGCAAAAAAAAAAATTTCCAATTTTTTGAAAACGTCACACTAGTGGTCCCCCTTAAAAAAGTTCCAAACTTCCATTGACTTTGGAAGATTATGTATTTAATTTTGTACATTTTTTTTTTAGTGAGACTCTCATTGAAAAAACATAGTCTATAAATGTGCAAAGTTTGAACAATTTCCTAAGAAAATATCCACATCTACCTTAAATTTATTGCTTGTAACTGTTAGTTTTTTAGACGGTATTGTATAGACCAGCATTTCTCAACTTTTTTCCAGTCACAGTCCGGTAAAATTTTGAATAATTTACCGGTTACATATAGGATAACACACATGATGATTTTCAGTTTTCTAAATTACGTTTGTATATAATTTGGTTATTGTTGTTCGTTTTCAATAATTAAATTAATATTTGTATTTATATTTATAAATTTCTAAAATATACTGGGTACTACAAAAAATAATTTTCAAATTTAATGGATAAAAAATGCCGAACTGTGGTAAAAGTTGATAAAAAAAATTGAATTTTTCATTTAATTTCGCTCCTTTAATTTTTTTCTGACATTTTGAACAAACAGTTTAGGAAAACCATTCGATAGATCGATCTGTCGATTTGCATGGTTATTGGGGGTACAGTGACGTATAAAAATTCGTACAAATATTAGATTCCCCATCAATATTCGCAAGGATGCGGACAATTTTTTGCAACAAGGAAAAAAGTCCCTTTTTTAAAATTTTTCAGGTTAAAATTAAGGATGAAAAAGCTTTTTTCCCTAAATTGCCTGGCACAGTCTTGTAGGAAATTTATTCCAGATTTCAAAACTGCCCTTCAGTTTTCTGTCCAATCATTGGCAACTGAGATATCGATGGTTAAAGCAAAAAGGGACATTTTGCATTCAAAGTTGGATATCTCCGGAACAATTCAACGTAGAGAAAAATTTGAAAAAGGAAATTTAAGCTGAATAAACAGGCTATCAAGTCAATTTTTCTGTTACTCCTTAAAATTGCTCAATAACTGTCACTTCTAAAATTTTTTGGACGAAAGATTTCAAAACTAAAATCCGTGAGTTTCAAAATGCTTTTTTTATCATCTCGATATGACCATTTTTCACGTAAATACAGCCCTTCAAAAATCACTAAAAAATTAACAATTTTTTTTTTACTGTCTTAATTTTTTGTGGTACCTAGTATAATACTGAATTTATAGATACGACTTTTCTTAATTTAGAAAAATTTTATAGTTAACGTAACCAAAATCCAATTCGACTCAATTAAGTCATAGCAAATCGAATACTAACGATTTCGGGGATTTTTTATACAAATTAGATACTCGTTTTCCATAGAAAAGTACACGGTAGTATATGAAATATTTCAAACATTATTTTATTTTATTTTCACTCCGCAAGTTCCAATTTGGTATATCACTTTATTAATTACTTAAGAGTTATCACTACCGAATTTCCTACTAGGCCAGTTAGACCACATAGACTCAAAAAAGGGATTCACAAGAAAAAAATTAAAAATTTGAAAAATGGAAATATTTCTTATTTTATTTATTTATTTAATAATTAAATTTAACACGACACAGAGCTTTTTCTCGTATAAATCAGAGCTCAGAATAAGCTCAGTAGACAAAACTACTCTCATAATCTCAAAAAACATTTCAATACCAGTTAGGTTTAAATGGGGCGGCCAAAATTTTAAATTCGACACTGATTATGAGAGTAATTGTTAAATATGACTCTAAAACCAATCCTTTAAAGTTTAAAAATGACGATGTAATAAATTGACTATATTGTAGAGGCAATTGTATAAGTATAAATAAATTACACTAAAATATATATTATTGTAGTTGATTTAAAATAATACCTTTATGAACCGGCGTGGCGGTTGAAAAATACTGGTTTAGACAGACTTGTGATAATATTTACAATAAAATGTATGGTCCATTTCACTCAAATTTAACCATGATTGATCACTTATGAATTTAAATAATTTCCGTTTTCTTGGCTTTATCTCTTTCATTATTGCGCTTACGTAAATTTTAAATTTGCAGTTTGTTTTTAGAAAAGAATAGAAGATTGATTTGTTTCGAATATAAGAATTATTTAATTTTTTAACGGTGACTTATGCTCAATTGTATTTGAAACGGGGTATACATATCTATATGCATATATAAATATATGAAAATGGTACATGAGTCACCTGGAGGTACACATGTCAAAAATGCATAAATATATGTTTGTTTGTGCGATAACATTCAAATGCGAATATGACTGGAAAATTTGATAAAATTTTCATAATAAAATTGCATATATGAAAAATTATGTTAAATACTTGACTATCAGAATATTTAACGTTGTCACACAGATAGGCACCTACTATTTTTGTTTTTTGCACATATTTGCATTTGAAAACCTGAAAATTATTGTCAAATTCCATATTTTTTTTAATTGAGACATAAAACTGACATTTCATGTTTTTCTTTTTTATGTTAATTTGGTTATTGTATTTAAATAATTGAGTTTACATAATTTTACAAACATAGTATTAGTCATCGTTTGAATTACTATTAAACAAGTATTCGAAAAATGTCTTTTAGTATGGAATTTTTTTCACTTTTTTATTTCACTAATTCACTCTTTACGCTTATAAGACATGTCTAGCGTATGACAAGGTGGTTTGGCCATTAACTCAACCATATTTTACATTTAAACCTTAAAATCTGGGTCTGTGGACAATAAATAACGTTGAACCAACTTTTGAAAATAACAAATCTAACAAAAAGAGCATTTAAAACACTTAATTTGAGATTTGAGAAAAAAGGTTGCAAGTTTTTTTAATAAAATAGAAATAAAAATCATGCGTCATGTCACGTGTCACATGTCTTACCAGCTAGCCGAGAAACACTGTTATTTTTGCTTGAGTCCAAAGTGTTAATTACCATATTTCTGATTGGTACATGATCACATTTACCATGATTCTCTTGATGAATTATTTAGAATATTTTGGTAAAAGTTGACTGTTGGGTGAATACTTGGAGTTCTAATAATTTTTATTTGCCAATTTATTTATTTCTCGTCTTCACAATTTTATATGAATATCAGCATAATTACGGTCGTGGACAAAAGTGGCGGACCCTGGGAACAACGCATACTTCTTAAATTTGTTCCCAAAAAAATAAGTGACGAGCAAAGAGAAAAGCTCGTTTTACTTTTTCCTGGACCCCATTTCGCCCGCTATGGGTCTCCTCTTCCAGCCCGGATCCCAGGGCTGTAACCCGGTCTACTTCACCCTCTCGTCGGGGCTGAGCATAATCGTAACCACATTCTTTTCAAATTTTAGGTTTCAGTCACTTTTTTTATCCTCTACCCATATCTTATTTTACTATAGTTATACCATCAGCTCATTTAGTAATACACTTAGAATAGATAGAAATGAAATTATTTCACAAGTAACATTAAGCAATAGTAATTTGATTACTAAAATCTTTTTTTTTCAATTTCAAATATTATCGAGTGCTTGTGAAACACTACTACGTATGACAGACTTTTGTCTGCATTTTAACACACGTAGTATTCATATGTTTACTTATCGCTCAGCCAAACTGAAACTTTAAGCACTCGACTTCCTTGGTTAACATGACCAAAAACCACATATGTGATTGAAAAAATTATCCGGATCGGCCGGGAATCGAACCCAGGATCTCCTGGTAACTAGCCAGGTTTGCTATCCAATACACCATCGATCCTTTGCTCGACAGGCGCCCGACACAGACTCTCGATGATATTTGAAATTGAAAAATTGTAACTGCTTCTTGCATTACAGAGAGTACATACACACAAGTGATTGAATGTTGTCTGTGTCGGGCGCCTGTCGAGTAAAGGATCGATGGTGTAATGGATGGCACACCTGGCTAGTTACCAGGAGATTCTGGGTTCATTCCCGGCCGATCCGGATAAATTTTTCAATCACTTTGTGATTTTTAATTTACATACTAAAATCTTCACTTTCTCTCCTAGTAACTTTGGGCATTTTCTAGTGGTCAAACGTCAAAGAATTTACCCATTATGTTAACCGTTCTCGGGCTAAATTAAATTGTGACATAGGGTTATATTATTATGAGGTAAATTTCACGATGTGAACTTTTAATTTTATATTTTTTTTCTTTTTGTAAATAGATTAAGAGTAATAAAAAAACTCACATTTTTACTGAAATAATTTTTTCACGATTTCAGTTTTTGAGAGCTTTGTTGGGAAATCTACTATGTGATTTTTTTTATCTACTTTGTATTTACATACTTGCAAGTACGGTGAACAGTCTTTTGTCTCTCCTAAAAACCACTTGTTGCTCACCATTTCTACTCAAACAATATTCAAAAATTGTTTTTGTGTTTAGTAATTTCGACGAATATATCCGTCTCGAACCTAAAAGATTGCAAAAAATGAACGGATATATCCGTTTCTCGCCCGGAAAAAACGGAAAAAAGACGGATATATATATCCGTCTATATCTTGGGAAGGATTAAACTAAATACGTTCAATTGTATTTCTCTTTCATCCAGGAAAATAATAAAACTAAATAATAATATAACAATTAATTTTGAACAAAACAAACAAATCGCATGATTGTTATTTTGAACGTCGCATGTTGATTCAAAAATATTAAAATAACATATTAATTATAACATAATATACATATTTACCGATCAAAATATTTTAAATATTACAAATATTATGGATACCTATAATTATGTGATATACACTTCCAAAAGAGTCGCCCATTTCCAAAACTCGTTATGTCCGCAAATTTCCGAGTTTCTGTTTTTTGCACCATTTGATAGAACAAAACTACATATACATCTTTTTCAAAAATGTTACAGTTCAAAAACTCGTTCTTTCTGCGTTAAATATTAAATTTAAAAGTTTCTACAGTTCCAAAACTGGTCTAGTCCATCACTGACACAGTGTCAAAGAACGTTATGTCCACCTGCAAAAACAGGAACAACGTCCGTCAAGTCCAATAAGATTTCAGTACAAATTTTATAGTACAGGTTCAAATTACGTTATGTCCAAAACTTATTATTGATGTTTTACATTGTAAAAATTAAGCGTAATTACAGAATATGATGCTGTTATTATGGTAAATCTATCTTACAATAATGAATATCATTAGTTATGTAGATGAGTTTTAATTAGTCCAATCAGCTGTTCAAAAATCGTCTTGTTAAGAAAGTAAACAGCTTAGTTGCTCTTATTTTAGCATTTTGGCTTGTTTTATGTTCTAAGAATCCCGGATTCTTTTGATAATAAAAGTTTTAATACAAAACAATAGGATTTAACTAGTGTTTAGATGGAAAGTGACGAGATAATAAATCCAGCTTCGCCTGGAAAATCTAGAAAAAGGAAAAAGAATCAGGAGGACAATATTTCAGATATTCCCAGCGAAAAAGATATTTTAAAAATATAATTTTTTTACTTATTCCTTAAGGAGGACGAAATTAAGGACATTTCTAATAAATAAAGCACTAAGTATTTAGGTTAGTTTGATTTATACTTTTAATAATGGAAGTAAAAACTTCCCTTGAAACACTTTCAGTGTATCTCTTTATTGTCTGACTCTGCCATTTTGACGAGAAAACATTTCCAAAACTCGTTATGTCCTAATTACAGATCCAAAACACGTTATGTCCAACAATTTTTATTTTTTTTCCCCAAATAACTATTGTTGTATGATTTTATAAGTTAACGGACTATAAAAGTAAATAATGTAACGCATAAGTAACAATTTTTTCAACTGAATATAACTACTGAGGGAGAAATAATACGTTTTTCCAGCTTACTGTAAAATTTGAGATTATGTACTTAACGAGTTTTGGAATTGGACGACACAAATACAACCGTCATAATATCCACTTGTATTGATGGTAGGTATACAAAAATAATAATAACAAAATTGTCTCTCTCGATAGTCAATGTGCATAAAGTTAGTGGTGGGGTATTATAGTGTAGGATGGCGCGAATTTACTATCAATTGTTGTTAAAACGTTTAAAATTTGATTGGTAAATCATATTGTGGGTTAATATCACATTAATATCAACATCATTGTATGTGTGCGTGTGTGTGTGTGCACTGACGATATCATCCAACAAATGCTCCACTATGTAGCATAAACAACAAACAGTGTTATTTCGCTATTTTTACATATGCATTTTATATACTCTTTAATGCCTCTTTTTATATACCTAGTGCACATGTACACTGCAAGACAAAAGGAAAATGGAATAGTTGTAGTAGCATGAATTTTTTTGGGAAAAAATATCTTTAAACTAGTTAAAATTAACACCTTGACGTCATAGGACGTCAAATGGAAGTTTACTAACTCACATACCATATTGTACGGTGTCAACAATTCGTAGATCAACTGTCAAAATAGTGTACCAGTTGAGTGTTTTGTCTTTCCAGGTTATGGTCGTCTAGTGCGTTAGTAAAATTTCGGAAATTTTCTTAACAAGAAAAAAAACGATCTATATTTTTGAGGTTTCGCATTCTATTTACTATGACGTGAAAGTGTTGCAACATATTTTTTTTTCTCAGTGTATAGGTATATGAAAATGGCTGCTACAGAAGTCTTTCATTGACGCATGTCACCCACAAATTTCAAAATGGCTGGCACTCTACCCGCCATTATTATTTACCTGCAAAGTTTAAAAATATTTTTCTATGTTACTAACATAATATACAGAATGTTAGAGAATTAAAAATTTTAAAAAGAGTAAAAAATTAAGGAATTTATACGAGTCTTTAGAAAAATTAATTTTTATGAAAGTTTTTTTGTAAATTAAAAATCACAAAGTGATTGAAAAAATTATCCGTATCGGCCGGGAATCGAACCCAGGATCTCCTGGTAACTAGCCAGGTGTGTTACACCACCGGTCCTTTGCTCGACAGGAGTCCGATACAGACAACATTCAACCACCTATGTGTATGTACTCTCTATAATGCGAGAAGCAGTTACAATTTTTCAATTTCAAATATTATCGAGTGCTTGTGAAACACTACTACGTATGACAGACTTTTGTCTGCATTTTGAACACACGAAAAAAAAAAAGTTTTTTTATCAAAAAGAGGAAACGGGTATTGACATATAGGTTTGATTCACTTGAAAAGTAATAATACAGAGTAAGTTTGATATATCTAAATATCAAAAAGATCGTTGGAGTAGTTTCTGAGTGAGAAAATTCGAATTTTTTTTCGCTCTAAAGGTATTTACCTAAAGGTTTCGTTACCAAAAACAAGTGTACGAGGTGTGTCTGTAAGATTACTAACTACACTTTTCTGCGCTACCACCATATTCATTTAAAACAAAAAACTTTTTAGTGATGTCTACCTAATAATAAAATTTTGCTCTTAAGGATTTATTTTTATGTGGAACTGTATTTGCCGCACGCGACTAATAATACTCTGGTAACTGCACTAAATATACATATATTTGTGTAGTTGTACAACATGGGCTAGTGTAGTGTAGTGTAGTGTAGTGTTGTGAATGGTTAAATGGCACACACATGATTTAGCTGTTAGTGTCGGGAGTAGTCCGGACTATCACACAATCATTGATTGTTAGCCAGTTGTGCGTACATTACAAATTACCACAATTGGTAAGCGGATCATCAGGTGTTTGTGACACTTTTTTAATGCTCCTCTACATGCCGCTACATATGTACAAACACATGACACGTGTTATGTATTTAGTGGGATACAAAAATTTTTGTTGCATCAAAGCGTGATATTATTGACAATAAGCTATTATTTATCTATCTATATCTGCTATCTATGCTACTAGTAACACCGATCATGCTATTTAAAAATGATGAGTTATTGTCAGTTCACAATATAACTATGACACAATATACATATTTTTTTTACTAAGAAACTAATTCTTATGCGACTTCTGTTTGGCGCTAATTAAATATTTCTTAAAAAAGAAGTTCTATCGCGCCGATATACAGTAAAAGGATTCACTCTCAAAACGGTTTCTTTGTTTCAATGAGTCTTTGAAAAAAAGTCTTTGATTTTTAATTCAAAGAAACTACGAGAAACCCTTGAACAAAAAAATCGTTTTGAGAATTTGAGTAAGTAATTGACTACTGGCAAATGTTTTAATCAACCAAGTTTGCACCTGACTGGAGAGGTTGGGTAACTCTGTAGATACTATATTTATTATATTAAGTATATATGTAAGAAAAGGGATGACGGTTAAAATAAGCAATAATCTCTTTGGCGGATGCTATGGTATTGACAGTTAAAAAACTGCATGTTTTTATAATTTATAACAACAGAACACAATTGGCACAGATACTAATCAAATTTATAGAATTTTAAGATTTTTATGTCATGAATGAAACAGCTTGCTGTACCAGTAACCAAATGAAAAGTGATACTTTCATTTAGCTTAGTGCCAATTTGTGTTAAGAAATGAAATAAATAGGTAACTTTTAGTTTAAGAAGCAACGTAATATTAGGGACACATTTACATTCAACAATAACAATGTGTGTACTTAGGAATGCTAATAGTTCTAGTAGCTACGTATCAGCAGTTGGATAAACTAGGCATAGATACCTATTTATACCTAAAATGTAGGAAGGATTACAGTGTAAACTCCATATAACGAAAGTGAAGGGACCGGCTATTTTATTACGTTATAAAGAGTTTTCGTTATATGGAGAGTAAAAGAAAACAATATAATTTTACGAATACAACTTACTAAGAATTTAGTAAGTGGTTTTAATTTTGACTGAATTAAATGACACTTTTTCATCAATACACAAACTCTTTCTTTTACTCGCCATGTTTACAGTTAAAAAGTTTGAAAGCAACTTAAGAAATGATAACGTAAAGACAGCAATAAGACAATAGTACGGAAGTACAGTAGGCAAAAACATGTGCTAGGCAATTACAACAAACAAATAAACGGATTTCTAAGAATCCCTTTGTGCGGACGAAATATTTACGACTCTGTATCACTATTGTGTTTGAAAGTCAGTGAAATGAAATTTTTTTTGGGTTTAAATAATGACGTATTTTTCGCTATTGAGAGTGGCTGTTACGTTATAATAAAGAGTGTTTCAATAAACGGATGATAATGTAAACCAAACAAACCTTAGCAATTTCTACGTTTTAAGGAGTTTTTCGTTAAATAGAAGTTCGCTATATAGACTTTACACTGTATTACATTTACTGTAAAAAATACTTACATAGGTATGTACTTGTAAATTTTTTTCAACAATTTGATGTAACTATTTCATTCTGCTTTAAGGCCGTTCTCCCGTGTGACAGCCAATTTTTTAAGCATTTCTAGGAATTTTTTTTGACGAACAGTGAAAAGATAGGACTTTGAGTTTTTTATCATTTATTTATTACTATCTCAAGAGTATGTAAAACAAATTTCAAATAAAAATCTTAATTAGTACGTAAGTTGTACCACTCCGAAGACACCCTCCTCGGAAAAACGGCCACCATCATATATCGAGAATGGTTTGACCGATTCACTTGAAATTAATAGGGTAGACTCAGCACGTATATACGCATCGAATGAAGTAGGACCATTTGAAAATATTGCAAGTTGGGTTTTTGGCAGATGTTTGAAAAACAAAATTCAAATTTCATTATTTAACTTTTCGTTACAAGAAAATAGAATTTTTGGATGATCCTAGTTCATTCGATGCTTCTGCACGTGCTGAGCCTACCCTATAAATTTCAAGTGAATCGGTCAAACCATTCTCGATATATGATAGAGGCCGTTTTTTCGAGGAGGATGTCTTCGGAATGGTACAATTTACGTACTCATTAAGATTTTTATTTGAAATTTGTTTTACATACTCTTGAAATAGTAATAAATAAATGATCAAAAACTCAAAGTTCTATCTTCTCACTGTTCGTCAAAAAAAATTCCCAAAGAATGCTTAAAAAACAGGCTGTCACACGAGAGAACCGTCTTAATAAATCTAGTAGACTAAATCCGTTGTAGATTATCATTGTCTACCGTGAACGTTATAGTCCCCAGTTTTAAGCCGTTAAAGGAAATTTTCTTCTAGATGCTGTTTGCGGTGGAATCGATTTATCTTAAATTGATGAAAATAAAATTGTTAATTAACTTGTCTAGTTTTCTAAAAATATTTCTTTTTTCTTTTTTTAAGTCAACGTAAAAATTCGTATCGAAAAAACAACTTAGTCCGTTATAATTTGAGTCAGTTGTAAAGAAACATAGAGACAATGTCCACTGAATTGTAAAACCGTAAGCGATAGCTGTTATTGTACATAGCTGATTACTGTATTTACAACTACACCGGTTTGCAGCGTGTTTTCAGTAAGTGGATATCCTATCCCATATTAGCTTACAATATTTGAGTGAACTGGACAAAATGTTTGTCTTGTTTCAGTTATACTGGTCCCGAGTTCAAATACTGTATAAAAAGTGATGCAATCTGTATAAAAGATGAAACAGTATCTCCTATAAACTTATTTCGAACTCGATAAAGGAACAAGGAAGTTTAAAACATGGCTTAATCGAGTACGACCTTTTCAGACAATTTTTATGTTAGACACGGTCTTACTCATCCTATATTGCACACATTTGTTTAGTAAAACTAACCTATACTACGCCTATAGTATATTGTGCAATAAGTGCGGGAAATTGTCGATTGCCCACGAAAGCGAAGTTGAGCGCACTCACTACGTTCGTGCGCTCATTCGCTTAAGTGGGGCAATCAACAATCCCGCACGAGTTGCACATACTATTTTTTATTACGACTTTTACATTTTTTTTCTATTATTATCACTATTTTTGACATTTTTATTATTTTTTAAAATAATATTTTTAAGTGTTCGTTTTTTTTTTCTGAATTAATTATCGTTTAAATTACTTTGTTGGTGGTTTCAATAAAAATAATTATGAAATATTCATTAAATGAAAAATTAAGAGGCGGCTTTGCGTGTTTTGATTAAATTTTGCGTGTTTTATTGTCAATTTGCGTGTGGAAAGTTACTTTCCACACGCAAAATGTATGCGGGAAGAGTACAGTGGTCAAACAGCTATTTTGCGTACAGAAATGTGTGCGCCAAGTTAGTACTTCTCCCGCATGAGTAATAAAAAATTATTTTTATATTTTTATCTTAATTTAAAGAATTTAGAGCTTGCGGTTATTGTGGAATAATTTGTAAACATTTTATAATTCATATATCATTCAAGCGAAATGAAATTTAAAAATTATTTTAATCAACATACACGTATTTTCGTAAGGGGTTTAAACCAAGCGTATTGTTTAAATTATTAAAAATATTGTTAAATTAAAAAATAAAATTCAGACATCATATTTACATTTCCTATACAACAAATACGCCAAATACGCGATACTTTGCTCAACGCTTGACTCGTTCAAATACACAACAAAAATTTGTACACACGTATTTTTTAGTATCTGTATTTTTTTTTTTTTTTGTTCGTCCAGCAGGGGCGGTGTCGACAATGGTAGGTGCGGTGGTTTCAAGGGATGATTTTGTTGGTTGGTTTGAGATTCCAAATATAATTGAATTGGTAATTTTTTTTCGGTGAACGCTATGACGCAGTGGTATTGTTTACTGTAAAGTAGGTTGAAGGATTGAAGGTGGTCCAGGAGGTGGTGGTTGAACGGATGGTGGTCGATTTGGATGTGTGTAGTGTATATATACGCGTGTTTCGGTACAATTGGGAGTAACGCACAAGCAGCAACAAGCTTGTTGGTGGGAGGAAACTAAACACTGGCAATACAACTCGTACAGTATTTTTCGTTCATGTATGGGTTTACACGCATGTTGTAGTATATTTTCAGTTAGGTATATGTGAATAGAACTGGTTCGTTTATATTCGAAAATTTTCTCTGAAATGGATGTTATTATTTATTTATGTCCACGGCTGTTGCAAAATTAAACATTTGTTTGAATTATTAGATTATATTACATATTTTTATATTTATACCGAATGTTTAGATTGTTAGTGATGCCTGATTCGGAGACATTTTCAGTGTGCCATGAAATGGTATAGATAATAATTTCAGGCTAGAATTACATGAACTTTAATATTTTAAGGAAACTAGGACGATATTCAATTTTGTGTGTTCATAATATTGTTAGGTATATCCAACAATGGAAAGAAGTAACATTTTTGAAGAGCATTATCGTAATGCGTACCCAGTGCGTGAGGGGCAGAGTTGTGCCATGTGATGTAAAAAACCAATTTTTTACATTTTTACGTAAAAAATTGTAAAATATGTAAAAAACCGTAAAAAATTGTAGAAAATTGTAACAAATGTAAAATACTTAAATCATTTGTCATTTCACTGACAAACAATATTTATTTTGACCGTTATTACTTGTTTATAAGTTCACATAAAAAACCGTGTAAACAAATCGCCCACACAAAAATGATTTTCTGCTGGTGGAGGGCCATCCGCAACTGACTACAAAGCTTTAATTTTCCAAATTAACAAATTCAGTTTTGACAGATCAAAAATACTACTATATGTTTATTTCTCTTTAAAGTATAATAACAATAAAATCACTGACGATAGTGATAATGAAGATGAGATGCCTTTAATAAAATTTAACTGAATAAATAAAAATCTTTTTAATATTGAATTCTTAAATAAACTATTCTATCAGAACCAACTTTTCTTTTTCCTGTTTGTACCAATTTATATTTTTAATTTTCAAATTGCTTAATTATTAAGTTTTATTTTGCAAATATAGCTAATAGTCAAATACTTCAATAGCAAATATATGGAATACCATCAGTAACGCTGATGGTATTCCATATAAACGCCCATTCTATTAAATATAAAAAAATTAGTTTTTTACGTTTTTTACATTTTTTTATCAAAACAAGTATATGTAAATTACACAGTTTTTTACATGTAAAAAACTCTGTAATTTTCCTGAAGTAAATTACACGCACAACTCTGATAACGGGTCAGTCAATGTCAAGGGGTAAAAAAAAAATAATATTACTTGTATGTTCATTTTAGAAATGGACCCCTCCGGATAAGATAGGTGAATCTGCCTAAGGTTCAACCTGGGTTGGGAGTGTCATGGTAGGGTTCGCCCTTACACATGTATTCCATAGCTGCAATATTAGGTCAAGATTGCTTTGCGTTTTCGAGTTGTACCAAAATGTTCAATTTTGCACTTTTCCCGATTTTTCACTTTCCTTCACCGCAAGTGCATAAGTATTATATACATATATGCATGTAGGGTTCTAAGAGCTCCGTAAGACAGTGGATGCAGCTCTCCAAAACACGGTGTTTAGAAGAAGATATTTGCAAAAATTTCTAAATGACCTATAAAAACACACAAAAGCCACCTTAGATTAAAATAAGACATAGATTTTTGAAATCTACGCCTTTAAATTAGTAAATATATGCCTAAAAATATTTCGCAAAATTGGGCCAAGTATGGCTAATTTAAGGATTTTAATACAAGGGGCTCTAGTGACAGTTGGTGTTGCAGCCGCCTTAGTGAGCTTTTTTAGCCATAAAATATGGCGACGACTTCCCCTCACCCCTCCCCCCAAAGCAAAGTGCGTGCGATTAAGGCTCACTACCAGTGTTTTCATAAGTATGGAAAGGTCTCACAGAATATCATTAATCAAAAAACATGATTTCCCCCACAAAAAGGTAAACTGAAAAGTTAAATTCAAGTTATCCTTGAATTCTGATCGCCGTTATTGAACAGTTTTGTTAAGGACACATGCTTCTTAAGGTTCCTTACCTCCAAGTTACCTTTACACTGATATGATGAGAACCCTATCAAAAACCCCCAAGCGAGTGTATTAATGTGTTTTTAGTTGAAGTGTTACTGAAGTAATCGTTTACAACAAGTTACTCAACATTTTTGTGCTGACTGTGATATCCTGGTCGATATCGACCCCTTGTTAGGTGATAGATGGCAGCAACTACATGTGAGCCGATTTAAATAAATGTCTATTGTATCATTAGAATCCTTACGTTACTCTGAGTAGGAGTAACGTAAGGATGCTTAGAGCATGGAAAAGTGTCTGAAACAATTTAGATGGAGTGATATTGTTAAAATTCTTAGTTTACTCTGACAAATTTAGGCTAGGTGACATAATATAGCTTCGATTTACTAAAAAAATATCAAAAAATATCTGGCAATGTTGACGCAAACTAGCTTTGTGTTTTCGAGTTGTACCAGAGCAAATGCTCTGTAAACGCAAGGAGCTCTAGACACGCGGTTTTATAGTCGTTTTAATTGCTTTATCTAGCCATAGGAAATCACAAAGCTTTCCTGTAAAATCACGTGCGCTGTGCGTGACAAAATCTCATAACCAGTGTTTCCTACTGGAAAAGTCTTGCAAAACTTCAAAAATTAAAAAAAAACACACTCATTAGATCCTCGCATTACCTCCTGGGCAACGGCATGGCTCGTTAGGTGTAGATAAAGACAAATTGGGGGTAAGGAACTTTAAGAAGCATGTGTCCTTAACAAAACTGTTCAATAACTACGGTAAGAATACTACAGATAGGTCCCATGCATAATATTAGCCATGTCCTGTACATAAAGCAAATTAAATTAATTTTGAATTTTAATGATTAAGGTATTAGGAAAATATTTAGCATAATTTATTGGTTACAGTTACTAATCAGCTGTTGGGAAAAAATGTAATGACAATATACAAGTTCTAACTTCACAGAGTTTATGACATATTGAAGTCAAGGTGTAAATATATTTTTTTTCTGAGTCCCGTGTATAACAAGTAAATTAAGTGATTTTTTAAGTACTTGAACTACAATTGTTATTTAGTTTTCAACGTAAAATTTAAGAATCAGTTCTGCTGTTGATTCGACAGCAAGAATGAAGTTAATACACATCTTATTTTACTTTTTTTATATGCTTCAAGGTTTGTAAATGTCCCGTGCATAACAGAAGAATGTCCCTTTTGAAAAATTTTTTTCTCATAGAAGTAGTGTTATATACGGCTTGGTATTTTTTATGGAAATAGCTCTATATGATTACCTCTACCCAAAAATTTTTCAATTGAAAAACTTGTATATTTTTATTTTTACAAAATTTCCAAAAATTGACTTTTTTTAAATTTTGAAATTTTAAGTCCTTGTGTCTCTGATGGGGCTGGTGATAAAAATCTGAAATTTACACAACTGAAAATACATTACATCTTATATACTTAAATGGACATAATGGTGGAGTCGCTGACAAGACAAAGTTTTGATCATTGTTCATAAAATAATTCAACCTTTAGCTTTAAAATGTTTATGATCACTATATTTTTATAACATGGAACTCTACAACTTCGATTTTTTAAGCTATTTCAGTGTAATGTGTAATGTGATAGAAGTATTTGTGTTATTTAAACACTCCGTATAAATTTTATTTAGATTGTACATAAAAATGAAAAAAAAAATTTTTTTATATTTTTGCGACTATTTACACCTTCATTCTTGTTTGATAATAATATATAGTAAAAGAACTGATTTTACGTCACTACCTATGGTCTGTATGTACCTACAACAACAAATAACTCAAACAAAATAATAATAAATTTATTATTATTTTCAGAAATATTTTCTGCAAGTCAAAGTTATGTTTATTTTTTTGTTCTTTTATTTTAAAATATTATTTACGATGTGAAATATAAAAAATAAAAAATAAAGAAATTTATTAAACTTGATACAAATACAAAATTGTCAGAAAAAATTTAATCACATTGCTTGATATTGAACGCATTAAGAAAATAAACAGCACTTTCAAAATTGTTAGGAAAAAAATACCCCTGTCGCAGCATCCTGCATAACATAGCGAATTTCCGTTTAGAAAAACTCGGAAACTAAGTAGTTGACATAGAATAATAATCTAAAGACCTTTTTTATGTAATTATTTCTCCTCTTTTAAATGGTGTAAAAAAATTTCACAATAATTTTTTAATAAGTGGAATTTTTGGCAAAAAACTAATTTTTTCATGAACAAAAACCATGTTCCTGGCATCGGACTGTATTCTAATTGTCTTAAACTATTTTCCATGAAGAAGAACTTCTTGAACTACCCAAGTAGTACGACTATTCGACACAGTCACCCCCTAGGTAACTACCCCTAGACTTAATATTAGGACATTAAGCAAAAACCAGTCAATTAGATTTTTTGATATAGATTTCACCCACTTTTTGCAAAATTAGCTCCCAAAATTTAACCCCCAACCACCCTTGTTGATGTAAATTGAACAAATTGCACATTGCAATAGATAGCTCTTTAAATAATAGCAATACCGTCAATTTAAACTTTTGCTCTATTTCTTACTGTTTTCGACATATTTGTAAAATTAAATTTTTACCCCAATTTTTGACGGGCGATTTCACGCCTTCAAACCGTTTTTCCGCGGATAAAAAAAATACGTGTCCCTTAGTTTTTAGTGTTCTACAACATATTTAATTTTCATCAAAATCGATAGGTCCGGCCTCGGGACCTTTAATACCTGTAAAATATTATTTCGATACTTCAGATACCTTCTGACTATATTTGCGTGTATCGAATTTAATTCACATACTTACATGTAAATAAAATATGCAACAAAAGTTTCATAAAATAAAAAATCAAAAACCAAAAAATTTAATATCACATCCTTATTTTTCCTGTCGATATCACTTGAAATCATAATTATTATAGTTGAATCATGATGCCGACCCTATTATAGACTTCCATTCCTACTGGAGCGGCCTATACCACTACATATTCAACAACACATAGTTTCAATGGGCAAACTTTATATGCACTACTCTGATAGTAGCGACCATAGTTTCTAGTTATCATATCGAATGTATGTAATAATTACTATTACCACAACGTGTATAATGAAACAATAGGTATTAAAAATATTTCTAAAAAAAAATGCACATAAATTCATTTTTTTTTTTTAGAGAATAGAGAAGTAGAATTTCCATCGAATTTGATTTAAATATGGAAATTTTAAACTTTTCTAAGCTCAACTTTTAGTGGAATTCAGCGCACGAACTGTGCTTAGAAGGGATTGATGTTTTTTTGTTTGTCCATATTAATCAAAAAAAAAAACAAAAAAAAAAACTGATAACTTCTTAAACTGAGATTACACTGCAAACAATTTCGCGTTAACTTATATTCTGGTCAAAGTACAAGCTACTTTGTAGCGCGAATAGTTAAAACTCGGCATTTGTCGAGTGTAGTTCAAGCAAGTTTGTTTTTTAAGCGAATTTGATAAGACACAAATTAAAAATTGTATTTTTATTTCATCTTTTATGCCAGCCAGTATTTTTTTTTTATATAATTTAACAACAAAATGTACAAATACATATCAGATAAGATATGTATGTACTTTCGGAAGCTGTAACGTTTCTGCCACTTTTCTAGTAGCAGCTGATAGATACACAGCTCTGTCTTTAAAGAAATTTGGTTGACAAACTTTTTTTTGACTTTTTCTGAACTAGCGAAGTAAACACATACCCAATCGTAATCTGTTGATAGAAATTGACGATCACTTACCGATGTATTAATTTTCTTAAACCCCTCCACTACGCTCAAGACACCGAATCATTTTCAATTTAATATATCAAGTAATTTCAAGGCTGCTTTAATACTGTTGGGATTAATTATGCAACAGCACAAGTCATATGCTGAAGTCTACGGCTAGTTGAGTGTAATGTGATTATAACTTCCACATTTAAATCAAATTCTATGAACATATTTTTACTCTTTAAAACAGGGGAAGTTGATGTGTAACTTTTTCAAACTATTGTTTATGTCTATTGTTTCACTGTAACACACTGTATTTTTTCCCGTAATATAGTGTAGTGTGTGTATTATTGTCGAGAACTGACAGCGTAGCATAATTCAGTATAGCAATCGAAATATGAAATATTCAACTATTTTTCAATCAAAATAAAATACTTTTGAAGGTTTTTACTTTTTTGTGTCATTTCAATAATAAATGACCTATAATAAAAAGATATGAACTGCTTTTTATACTGTGTACATTTTTTTTCGACTGTCACGTCACTGTTCTATGAAGTTTTTTGAATTTTTGACAGTATTTTAAAATTTCGAATAATATTACAAAAGACGATTTATCGAATATGACAAAACGGCAACCACTATGGTAGAACCTCTCACAAGTTATAAACCTCTCGTAAGTTATATTTTCTTCTTTTTTGTTGCGCTCATACAAGCGCATGCCTAGTTCAGTAATAGTGAATGCGCGGCAATGCGTGGTTTGTTAAAGTACATAATGTGTGCCCTTGGAAAGGTTATAACGCACATGTCTCAAATGTGGAGGATGCGACAATTAGAGCTTATGAGAGGTTTGCTAGTCCCAACTGTATAACTTATGAGGGGTTTTAGTGTATATCAAATAATAGAGGCGATACTTCCTCTTTTGCGGAGATATATTTGGAACGAAAATAACACGCAGAACATGCAAAATTTGGACTAAACATCATAAACAACACTCTTCGTCGGTTTCGTATCCAAAGCTGTTTTGTGGTGCTTAGGCACCGGAAAGCATTTTACTACTCTCTATTGTAGGAATGATTCTAATTAAGCGAAACCTTTACTGCAGCTGATACAAATTATGTCCTATAGCGTCGTTCAACTACATCTTACAGGTTTATTATTTTGAAACTTATTATTGACTTCGCCCTTCTCCAAAAACGTTCATTTTTATCTAATCGAACAATACTATGAAATTTCAGTTGTGATTTTTGTTCTTTGGAACTAACCTTTAAATGGATTTGGAAATTCGATATACTTAAAAAAAAATAAATAATGTTAAACTACTACTGCTGTTTTCTTAACCATTATGGTAGCTTGTCACTACAAATATTTATACGACCAGGGCCGTGGAGAGAAATGGCGGGCCCTGGGAATAAACCGCGAATTTTTTAAAAATTCCCTCCCAAAAAATATGCAGTTAGCAAAAGAAAACTCTTAAGATTTTTCCGGGCACTCTACAGATAGCATGGGCCTCTTCCTCAAGTCCAGGCCCCGGGGCTACAACACCGGCTACCCCACCCCATCCTCGGGTCTGTATACGACAGATTATTTGCGTTAAAAGTTTCATCAGATCGCCTTGAAAAACAATGTAATTCTTAATAATTGTCATGTCTGTAAATTATTCTCACTACATTGTTAACCTTTTATTTGCATAACTTGTTTATGAGTAAACGTCATTTAAAAAAAAATCAACTAGTAGACGTCGTTTGTACATTTACGAGAGAATAATTCTCTGGGGCGAACAAAACACAACGGCGTCCATTGCCAGCACACACACATACACTGCCCGCGACCGGCCCCACGGACGGGTAGGAGCGGTAGAAGCCGTGAGCAGCAATGAGCAAGCAGTAGTCAGTCAACGGCAGTAGACAAATGAACGACGATTTGACTATAAAACAATATTTTTGAGCGTTTTTGTTTTACGCTCAAATACACCTGCAAATAAATCAAGCACTCACAGCCTCAATAAAAAAATCAAAAGCGTTTTTTTTTTTATTTTGAAATATTAATGAGTACCTATGAAATATTGAACTGGTCGACCCCTTTTTCTACTAGTGGCCAACAAAATACTAGATTCCATATATATATTTATTATCATCATCATTGTATCTTTGTTTAACATATAGATATTAGAATATATCTCGTATTCACTTTTATGTAATATTATAAATTCAGATACAGAATATTCGAGTGATATATATAAATTTTTTTCCTGATCGAAGGTATGAGAAAGTTGATGTAGGTTGGGTACCACACATATAGGTACGTGTACATGTGTGGATATGAAAACCACCCTTTCTAGAATTTACCCTTCAATTTGGCCCCGTTCCATCACAGTTTAGCGATCAGCAGGTTAATGATCGGGAGGGGGTTGGGGTTCGGAGGTAATGGTCCAGGGAGGAGTAAGTTATTTTGCGAACATGAATTGACAGCACGATTGAAATATAGTAATAACGAAGTCCGTGTTCCGTGCACAAAATTTAACGTTATTATTTTAAAACTGTCTAACTTTTTATTTTTTTTTTGTTAATGTTCAGTAGGTACCAACAGAACTAGCCTGTGTTGTGTACCTGTATGGGTGTGTGTATGTTGGCAACGCTGAGCCAGTCCACTATTACCTGACCATTTTTATTTTATTGAATAATTTTTCGGCAAACGAAATTTCGGCTAGCGTAATTTATCTATGATATTGTTGCTTATTGCTGAATTTGAAAATGTATGATAGATTGAATTTGATCGGATAGATAAATGTTAAAATACTTACGGTAAAAATTGAACATGTAATTCCATTCAATACCGTAAACTGGTATGGATCGGGACATAAGGATGAATTGGCACAAAAAAGGGTAATCAAGAACTTGATTTAAAAAAACTAGACGTAAAGGTACGTATCCATCTAAGAGAAAAACTATCGAGAGTTGCTCTCGAGGGTCGTAATTATAGATTATAGAATTATAGTAGATAGATTAATTATAGAATTAATCTATTATTATTTTATAGAATTATAGTAGATAGATTAATTATAGAATTATAGTAGATAGATTTCTAGTTCTCTCAAGTGGACAAGCATAAATTCATCTCACGGACAGTTACTCTCAAAATTCGAAACATGTTCGTATTGTGACAGTACTCTCAGCTATATTATATTGATTTTGTACGTTGTTCCTATTTATACTAATTTGTCGTATTTTGTTGTACGCAGAATGTACGCAGTATAATAGTAGAAAAATATTAAATAAAAAATTAATTTAAATTAACGTCTTCAGATAGTATTGGTTTTCCTTTCTTATAACTCGATCTAAACACAATTTATTTTGGTGCTCTTATGAATAAATTTTTGTTCTATCAAATTTTTAATTATTTTTCAAACATATAGGGTAAAAGCCCCCTTTGTGGAACGGTATCTAATTATGAACATTTACATATTAATGAAGTTATTTCTGAAAGAAACGTTTGATAACAAAAATTATTATTAGTAGAATGATTGTTTTTCAATTTAAATTCACCTTGCATTTAAAGTTTCCTTACTTAATTAAAGAAATAAATATGTAAATGTCAAAACTGTTCCAGTATTAGATACCGTTCCACAAAGGGGGCTTTTACCCTACATGAAAAAAGAAAACCATAAACTTTTATTTGATTTGATTTTTTGAAGAGAAAATTATTGAGAACTTGACATTTTGAATATGTTAAAGGTTAATAGGGACGGAAAAAGAGTGAGTAAGCACAGTGCATGAGTTAATAGGGACGTTAGATCAAGTATAAAGGGACGAATGAAAGATACATTGTAACATAACACCTTCAAGGTTATCAAGTTATTTGAAATTTTTATAAATACATTAAACATGATATTGTTATATTTTATAAGCTTTATTTTTAATTTTTTGTGAAAAACTATAAAATATTATTATAATTATCACTATTATTATTGTTATTATTATTTTTTTTATTATAAATGCAGAAAATTCTAAATTATATTTCATCTTTAATCTTGGTCAGCCTTTCTGATCGTCCCAGCTCACCATTTTAACTCCAGGCTGCCATAGAGTAGAAATTACATAATTTTTGCTATTTTTTCGAAAATCAGAAATATTGTTAAAAATTTTTGATTTCTATAATAAAGTAACCATTCTCACGTAAATTTTTAATATATTAAAGAATTACTCCTGAAAGAAATACAAGAAAATATTTGTGCCGATTCATACCGGTTTACGGTGTCTGCAAATTTAAAATTAAGACAATGAGCATTTATGGACAGTATATACTATCCTTTCTATAGAATATTTACATTAGCACTTTATTAATTGTTGTGGTTTAATTATATCCTTAGAAAATTCGTTTAGGATAACATATTCGAATATTTTTTTTTTTTGTTTTTCTGAATAATATCCCAGTTATTTACGGACATTTTATAAGGTAACGGTAACTATTAAGGTTTAAGATAATTATTTTTAAAAACATCCCCTATATGTGTTTACATATCCAATTTGTTCTGTTCCAGTAATAAAAATGTCAGTCAAAAATTAATAGAAAATATTTACCGTAGGTAACTTTTCGTAATGATTTATGATTTGTTTGTGCTTTTCACGTTGTTCATTTTCAGAATTAGGTACCTGCCTAACTAAATTTTTTCATTTAACATTTTGTCAACATAGACATTTTTAGTTTTTAGAATTTTTTTGTTCGGAACAAAAAAGCAACATTATAATTTAGTGTTTTTGTATGATTGGTTTCTATCTGACTATTAAAAAAAATTCAGTTATGTTTTTCATTAAATCCGAAATAATCTAGCTTCATATTTCGGTTATTTTTTAGGGGCAAATTGGATTCATCACTAAACTTGATTTTAATCGTTTTCTGTTTATTTCCATATTTTGTCTGTATGCAATAATTTATAAAAATTTTAAATACAACAGTTCAAAAGTTCATCTACCATTTTTCAAATACCATCATTTAAATCATTATTGTTGATTATCCTTTTATTT
The DNA here is from genome assembly GCA_035578155.1 of Brachynemurus nebulosus. NCBI lineage: Eukaryota > Metazoa > Arthropoda > Insecta > Neuroptera > Myrmeleontidae > Brachynemurus > Brachynemurus nebulosus. The sequence goes on along the minus strand of JAPWDM010000011.1, from coordinate 15,711,883 downwards.
AATCGAAAGGAGCTGTAAAGTTTATGACTATGTACTTGTACACGATTCTCAGTTTGATAATGAATATTATATGTGTCGTTATAATTCAACTTATTCTTTCTTTTAAAGGGTTAAATGGGTTTTTTAGCAAAAATAAAACTATTTTTTCGTTTTTTTCTTTTAGCGAGTTTCCAGAATGGATACACGCTATTTCAGCCGCTGTCATAACGCGACCTGAGCCCGGGACTATGGCAGAAATTTGTTTTGAGGTCCCTAGAACCCGAAAATAACCTTCACTAAAATTTATATATATATATATATATGTATATATATATGTATTTATATATATATATATATATATATATATATATATATATATATATATATATATATATATATATATATATATATATATATATATATATATATATATATGTGTCCGCACGATAACTCTCGAACGAAATGTCCTAGGATTACGAAATTTGGTGAGAACGTTGGAAGTCCAAAAATCTTGGATGAGTTCTTCGGCCAGACGTGTCTGACGTCAGGAACATGGTTTTCAATAAGGAGATATTTGATATGGATTATCCATATACTATATTTCGTTACTGAAGTCAAATAACGACTTTAGAGTTAGTATGTACATACCAATATGTATGTAGTAAGATACTATATATGTACATATTCCTCAAAGACCTATGCATGTACCATTGATATATGAATACTATTCATGTATCTATGGCATGTACATAATTACGAATTAAAAAAGCCGCCAAGTGCAAGCTGTACTTGCGCCAATAGTGTTCCGTACAAGCAGTGATTATTATAGATTTAATGTAATATGTAGCATATAAAATACCTCTGTCGCAGCATCCTGCATAACATAACGAATTTCCGTTTACAAAAATTAGTTCTTGTCGGAAATTAGTTGACAGAATAATTATTGTTCAAAAACCTTTTTTATGTGATTTTTTCAATGGTGTAAAAAAATGTTACAAAAATTTTTGAATTTGGGGAAATTTTTGCAAAATTTTTTTTTTTCACGAAAAATGCCCAAAAAACCATGCTCCGAGCATCGCATTTATGGCAAGATTTTTGGAGAATTTCCAGAATGGAATTCAGCTATTACAGCCACTGTGATGACGCGACTTGAGTCTGGGACTATGGCAAAAATTTATTTTGAGGTCCCTAGAAACCGAAAATAATATTCACTAATATATATATATATATATATATATATATATATATATATATATATATATGTATATATATATATATATATATATATATATATATATATATATATTTTCGCACGATAACTTTCGAATGAAATGTCCTATTTTTACGAAATTTGGTGAAAATGTTGGAAATTCGTTAGTCAGACACGTCTGATGCCGTAAGCATGTTTTTTTGAGCATTTTTCGCGAAAAAAATTTCTTTTTGCTAAAATTTTCCCAATTTCAAAAATTTTTGCAACATTTTTTTACACCATTAGAAAGATGAGAAAAATCAGATAAAAAAGATTTTAAACCATCATTGTGTATAGACTGGTTACCGAGAAAAACTAATTTTTATAATCGGAAACTCGCTATGTTATGCAGGATGCTGCGACAGGGGTATTTTCAATATGTAACGTAAAAGCGCCTAGACCGAAACATTATTTTTAGCTGTGTAATTAAACTGGCTTATAAAAATTGACAATTAAATTAAACATACATTTTTTTTCTTAATAACAATCATTAATCCAATTATGTGTTTTTTTAATCCAATGAATATGTTTTTAAAAAAATACAACCCAAAAATGTTTATTTATTAATGTTTTATTTTTACAAACTGTAAATGTACATATCGGAACTTATTAACACCAGAAGTTCGGAACCTATACGCAAACACACGTGCAATATGACACATAGAGTGACATCTACACGTCAAAGTTGGAAACATAGAATGTTTTAAGTCTTAGACGTAAATAAAGGATAAAAATACTGTTTTTTCTACAAATAAGATTTCGCCATCTGTGATCTTGTAAGAAACGACAGTGGAATTTATTTTAGTTCAGTGTCTAAAACTAATATGTCAAAATGGCCACCATTTTTCATTTATAATAAAATTTTGCAATTTCAAATCAATATTTTTTTATTTATCAATTGATTATACGCTCCGAAATAAAAAGAATATTAAAAATTTTACGATTTTACAGCAGTAAGTAAATATTTTAGACCCACAAAAGAACATAATTAATATAATAATTATAATATAAATATTTAGTACTTAGTTTTACGTACATTACATATGTTAGATACATAAGGTTAAATTTGTACCGAGTACTAAAACAAGTCTGTAAATAATTCTTAAACAAAATAAAAAGTTGATTTACCTGTTCTAATGTATTAATTGGATTAATAAAAATTATCTGTATGCTTTTATTGTGCTAACTTGGAAAATTAACTGGAATATGTCGAAATTTATAAGGGATGTGTTTCTATTAATAAGCATTGATCGAACGCAAAAGAGACAAATTCAGCAAAAACTGTTTAATATACTCGTATATATATATATATATATATATATATATATATATATATATATATATATATATATATATATATATACCATGTGAGTTTTTTGAGAGTTGCCATTTTTATTACAACCAAATTTGTATGATAGAAATGGGACTGGAAAAGGTTCTTTTCTTAGATATAATGGTAATGTAACCAACCAGAACATATGCATATTTTTACCGCCTAACTGATAAAGAAAAATAAAAAAAATTAGAGTTGGGTAAAAAAATTTTTTTTGCTCATTTCTGTTGTTAATTAATGAATTAGATCAGTTTTATCGAAAAATTAATATATAGTCTCATTTAAAAATCTAAAAGTTTGTATCATAGCTCGAAAACCATAAGAGCTATAAAGCTCCTGACTATAGCAATCGGCTTCCCCCGTCGATATCTACAACTCTTATTTGAACAATTTTTTGATTAAATCAACGGTTTGGCTGTAATACAAATGGCAACTCTCAAAAAACTCACCCAGTATATATATATATATATATATATATATATATATATATATATATATATATATATATATATATATTTCTTTAATTAAGTAAGAAAAAATTAAATGCGAGGTGAATTTAAATTGAAAAACAATCATTCTATTAATAATATTTTTTGTTATCATAGGTTTCTTTCAGAAGTAACTTCATTAATATATAAATGTCAAAACTGTTCGGACATATGATCGCGTTCCGATATAGGGGCTTTTACGTTATAAGAAAATATAATTCATTCCAACTTTTGGAATATTATTATATATTATCTTGAGAAACTGCAAAAAAAATTTCATGGAAAAATAATTAAAATTAAGTCAATGGCAACTAGTTGTCGAAAATCGTTGATTTTTCCCCGTAGGTAGAGTAACTCATGAAATCCTCATCTGAAATCAAAAAACAAAATTTTTTCTATTAGTAGATGCGTATGGCTTTTCTAATAATATGCCAAAAGTTGGAATAAATTACATTTTTTTATATTGCAAAGAAAGATCGAAAAATTGGTGTTTTTTTTTGCTAAAAGAAACCCATGTAACGCCCTAAGGAAATCGCATATGCTGAAGTCCGATTTAGTCATTTAAAAAATTCAATGTTTTTTTGTTCTTTTAATCAAACGTAATTTCACTAAAGACTTCAAATTCAAAAAGGTTCTTGAATTAAGACTTTGTAAAGACGTTAAGATCATTTAAAAAATTTTAAAAAATTTTCTAAAATTATATTTTTCAAACTAAAGAGGACTATTCATATTAGTCCACTCGTTTAGAGAATAGTCTTTGATGTATCTTGATTGAATACTAGTACTAACTTAATTTTTTTAATTTCCAAATACATAATAGCAAAGTTCTACTGTTATTAAAAATCCTTCATACTATCAATTCTACTTTATTTTAACTTTCGATTTCCATCCAAATAGTTTAACCGATACTAAATACTATCTGATGATGAATTGGGGTGCGCTAAGGGCCAACCAACCGATCATTGTGGTCGTAGATAAATAAACATACATATACATGCACTTACAAGTACCTATGTACATTCAAATAATGTCTGTATTTAGTTGCGAATTCCATACACACTATAACCCAGGATGATGACTAAACAACATTGTTGAATATTGGTTAGAAATATGGCAAACGGTGTGGATATTCGCACCACGAACACACCGTCACCATCATCGTGTCACCCGTGTCACCCGTGTTGTGTTTGTGGTCGAACAAATAAGCTCATAACATACCTGCATAGTGCATACATTCATGCCCGCGCCATCTACATATAAAACACACATAAATGCAATTGAATTTTCGTTTTGAAAGTCATTCGGCAAATGCTAAACGTTTCCGAAATTATCATACAAAACACTGAATGTTCATTTTAACACCATTATTGTTATGTTATGCTTATGAATACATAGAATCAACATAGGAATGTAAATAATTATAATTTGATTTAATAAGAAAATCAGTATAAATTTTAACCTCTATAAAGCTAGCCGTCCGCCAAAAAAAAACTTTAGGAATTCCCAAAATACTCCTGTCGCAAGCATCCTGCATATTATAGCGAATTTCCGTTTACAAAATTCGTTTTTCTCGGAAACTAGTTTACATAGAATGATGGTTTAAAAACCTTTCTTAAGTAATTTTTCTTCCTCTTTCTAATGGTGTAAAAATATGTCGAAAAACTTTTGAATAAGTGGAAATTTTGGAAAAAAACTAATTTTTTCACGAACAAAAAACCATGCTCCCAGCATCGGACGTGTCTGGGTAACAAGCTTGTCCAATGGTATGGGACTTCCAACATTTTCACCAAATTTCGTAAACCTAGGATATTTCGTTCGAGAGTTATCGTACGGACACATTATTATATATATATATATATATATATATATATATATATATATATATATATATATATATATATATATATATATATATATATATATATAAATTTTAGTGAATATTATTTTCGGTTTCTAGGGACCTCAAAACAAATTTCTGCCTTAGTCCCGGGCATGGATCGCGTCATAACAGTGGCTGTTATAGCTGAATTCCATTCTGAAAATTCGCTAAAACTAGTATATATAATAAAAAGTAGGTGTATTTTAGGTGTAAATTAGGTGTGCTAATAAAAAATTAGGTGTTCTTACCGTTTTCAAGAAAATACGAAAAACAAAAGGGATCTTAAGTAAAAAAAATAATGTTTTGGGTAATTTAAAGTATGAAGAATCAGGTGTAAATTAGGTGTTTTTCGACGATGGTGACCAAAATCTTTTTAAATAAATATTTTCAGAAAAATCATATAAAATATCTTAAACCATGGGAGCGCTGTGAACAACGTTCACAGGTGGCTGTACATACTTACGTAGCATTTCCACTCTTTGTTGAATATTATATATGTAACTGAATAGAAAAATGTCAAAAATTTTCTTAACATTCCCAGCACCCACTCCAGCATTATAATAATGATGTTATGAATATGATAACTTGTTATATATTTAGATTACCGTATAAATATATATAAATCGTAAACATTCAACTGATGTTTTCAACTATTTTGTTAAATAAATGAGTGTAATAAACTCTAAAAAAATAATTGGTTTTTCTTTACAACGATCTACAGGTTATACACATACTATACCATATAGTTAGATACCCCTGTCGCAGCATCTGCATAACATAGCGAATTTCCAAATCTTGGGCACTGGCGGATCTCATCTAAGACCTGTACCTATTTAAAATAGTTTAGCTTTCTAAGAGTAAAAGAATTTTTAAAATCGGTTGGGTAATTAGTTTTGGTATTTTTGGGGACCCAAGAACCCGAACGAATTTTGTGCAGCATAGTTGTATCCATCTAAAATAATTTAGTTCTCTAGCAGTGAGAAATTTTTTAGCATCTTTTCGATAGCTTATTACTGGCGTTTTCGGATATGCAAGATCCCGGTGGACCTCATTAAAAAATCAGCTCGACCGTATATTCTAGGCGGACTTTATGTAAAATATATATATATATATATATATATATATATATATATATATATATATATATATATATATATATATATATATATATATATATGTACATATATATATATATATATATATATATATATATATATATATATATATATATATGTATATATATATATACATATATATATATATATATATATATATATATATATATATATATATATATATATATATATATATATATATATATATATATATATATATATATATATATATTCAAAACCCGTTGTGTAGCATTCTACGCCGCATTTGCATCCGCAGGACAGTTGTGGATCTCAGATAACACAACCTGTACCTATCTAAAATAGTTTACCTCCGTAATAGTAAAAAGGTTTCAAAATCGGTCAGTTATTTTATTTTTGACACTTTTAGGTCCTACTGACACTTCAGACCTTACATAACGTAATCTATATGTATCTAAAATAGCTTAGCTCCCCAACAGTGAAAAAATTTTCAAAATCGGTCGGCTAGTTTATTTTTGACGCTTTTGGATCCGATGGACCCTGGCAGACTTTACATAACGTAATCTATATTTATCTAAAATAGTTTAGCTCTGTAACAGTGAAAAAATTTTCAAAATCGGTCGGTTAGTTTATTTTTACCACTTTTGAGCCCCATGGACCCTGGCGGACCCTAAATAACGTAATGTATGTCTATCTAAAATAGTTAGTTCCCCAACTGTGAAAAAATTTTCAAAATCGGTCGGTTAGTTTATTTTTGACACTTTTGGATCCCATGGACCCTGGCAGACCTTACATAACGTAATCTATATTTATCTAAAATAGTTTAGCTCTGTAACAGTGAAAAAATTTTCAAAATCGTTCAGTTAGTTTATTTTTGACACTTCTGGATCCTATGGACCCTGGCAGACCTTACATAACGTAATCTATACTTATCTAAAATAGTTTAGCTCTGTAACAGTGAAAAAATTTTCAAAATCGGTCAGTTAGTTTATTTTTGACACTTTTGGGTTCTATGGACCTTGGTGGACCTTACATAACGTAATTTATATTTATCTAAAATAGTTTAGCTCTGTAACAGTGAAAAAATTTTCAAAATCGGTCAGTTAGTTTATTTTTGACACTTCTGGATCCTATGGACCCTGGCAGACCTTACATAACGGAATCTATATTTATCTAAAACAGTTTAGCTCTGTAACAGCGAAAAAATTTTCAAAATCGATCAGGCAGTTTATTTTTGACACTTTTGGGTCCTATGGACCCAGGCGGACCTTACATAACGTAATCGATATTTATCTAAAATAGTTTAGCTCTGTAACAGTGAAAAAATTTTCAAAATCGGTCAGTTAGTTTATTTTTGACACTTTTGGGTCCTGTGGACCCTGACGGACCTTACATAATGTATTCTAAATCTATCTAAAATAGTTTAGCTCTGTAACAGCGAAGAAATTTTTAAAATTGGTCGTTTAGTTTATTTTTTACAATTATGGGATCAGTAAATCCTGGCGAAACTCATACAAGTCTAGTACTCTAACAGTAAGAAAAGGGTTCTAAGGATCTCATATAACTTATGGCAGTCCGTAAGCTTCTTGCGGACATCATTTAATTAATTAATTCAAATACTTTAACTTACTAACTGTGAAAAATTTTTTAAAATCGATTGGTTAATTAATTTCTGGCCTTTTTAGGTCCCGAAAACCTTGACCTCACATAAAATACCTTAAATCCATTTGAAATGGTTTAATTTTTTAACATTATTAATTATTAGTGGAAAAATTTTCAAAATCGATTCAAAATATTTTTCCGTACATACATATGTACATTGTACAGATTTTGTTTTGTTTTATATTTAATAATATTTATATCATAACATAATCTTCAATTTCTTGTTTACTTAAAAATTCAATAAAAAAAAAAAAAAAATTCTTCATTACATTAGCTTAGAAAATCTGTTTAATTTACATTTTTTAACATGGAATAGAACCATGCTAATTATAATGCAATAAATGAGAAACAAAACTCTATACATGTATGTGTGTTATATCTCATATATGTGAATAGTTTTCACTTGTTCTCACAAAATTTTTTAATAAAAAAGTGAAATATTTTTATACTTATTAAAAACTGAGATATAAATATAAATTACTTATTAGACTAACAAAGAAAGAATAAAAGTGAAAATTTACATTTTCTCGAAAAATACTTAAAATAGAAAGAAAATTATAAGAATATTTTCTTCATAATTTTTTTTTTCCTTTTCAACGATGTAAAAATCGAACTGCCTTATGATAGGATCGAATGATAAAAAATGGCCAGAAAACCTACTTCTGGGCATCCGACGTGTCTGGCTAACGAACTTAGCCAAGCCAATTCAGAATCCAGTCCGCACACAAAATTTCATAAGCGTTAGACGTTTCGTTCGAGAGTTATCGCGCGGATACATATATATATATATATATATATATATATATATAAATTTTAGTGAATATCATTTTCGTATTCTAGGGACCTCAAAACATATTTCTGATATGGTCCCGGGCTTAGGTCGCACCATGACACCTGGCGTAAAAGCTGAATTTCCAGTTTTGGAAATTCGCTAAAAGAAAAATATTTAACATCTTATAACGTTGCTAGGGGTCCACAATAAGTCGAAAGCTTATATATTTGCTACAATTTAATTACTACAAATTTGGGCATAGTAAGTTTTTGAATTTTTCCACTTTACCATATAAATACAAAGTTCAAATCTTAACTGAATTTTGAAGCAGCTGCTGTGAATCAAAGATATATAAATGTAGATCATTCATTTCTTCACTGATATAGGGGTGCGCTAAGGGCCATCATTCATTTCTTTACTGATTTACATTTATATATCTTTGATTTACAGCAGCTGCTCCCAAATTAGGTAAGATTTAACCTTTGTGTCTATATGGTAAAGTGGAAAATTCCAAAAAACCTAATGTGAACAAATTTGTAGTACCTAATCAAATTGTAACAAATATAGAAGCTTCGAGTTCACTTATTAATCATAGATGCTGTTTATTATAATGAAATCTAACAACAATTATTTGCAATGGAAACCCAATCGATAGCTGATTTTCTACGCTCCAAAAAACATAAAATTTTCTCATTAAACAGTTTTCCCAAGATACGATTAAGCGGATATCGCGCGTTGGCTGTCTCTACCTCGTATATCAAGAGCTACATGTTTTAGGACACACAAAAAACATATTAAATACTGTTTTTACATTTATAACTTATCTATATATATTTATATACATATATGGGTAGCCAACATCAAAGGGTGCAATTAGCATAAATCTTAAGCTCATAGTGATGAAAACACGGATTTAAAATATGTTTTTTTTTGTGTCCAAAAATTGGGAGTTTTCAGATACGAGGCTGAGACAGAGTACGCGCGATATATGAATAGTGGACATTTAGGTACACATTTTTGATATATAATTTTCGTTTCTTTTGTTACGTCACGTGTTTAAACTCTCTGTTACACTGCCTATGAAATTGTAACATTTTGCAGGTAGATAAATATTAGTTTTTCTCTTTGACATTATAATTTATGTATAGATATTTGCGGCTGTTAATGTATTTCTATTGGTTTACATACTTAAATAGTAAATTAGTTGATACACCTATACACATACACACTTGTACAATACAATAAATTATTGTTAAACCAATATTCATGAAGCAAGCAACGCCGGTATGTTATCTGAAATGTTTACAAGTGCACGGCCCGTCCTTCGTCGGGCTAGTGGTGCCATCCAGTAGTGCATAGGTAACTATGTCTACGTATTGAGTGAGTATTAGTATACATAGTTATTATTAGTTATCAATTTTGGATGCACGTATTATATGTGTATGTAAGTAGCATATTTGAATGATTTGATAAACTTCGTCAGTGTTAAATATGCCCAGCAAAACGCTGATCAGATTGTTATCATACTTGTTACTAATCAAATGATACGAGCAGGTTAGATTTGTATCTGTCTATTGGTTGTGCGAGTTAGACCAAACCAAACCAAACCAAACCACCATTGACGAAATTGTTTCAGTAATTCAATAAATACAAATATATTCTTCAATATATCAATAAATTATAGTTCAATTATTTGATATATTGGTGCCTGTCTGTATGTATATGTATATATGTTACGGATCTACAAGAACGCTCATTACACGGTGCTTAATTGATTAATTACAATTAAATTTACCGATAATATTAAATTATTTAAATTATGGTGGAATCGCCGGGTAGATGATTTGTCTGCTTAGAAAAAGAAAATATTTTTTTAGAGAAATATTTTATATACAGTCTGATTCAGAGAAGTAACAACATATAAATTTTAATAAGGGAATAGTATATTATACACCAAGGGATTCAAGTTTGACTTTTAATCTCGAGAGTGATGTTTGTTGCCAGAGGACCTGTAAAGGCCCGAGGGCAACAAATCGTACGAAGGGCAACAAATTCCGGATAATTTATACGTAAAATTATAAAAATTAAAAGAAATCACTTAATGTGCAACTTTTCACTTAATCGACGATAGCTATTCAACCGTAAGTCCAAATTTATTGTTATGCATACCGATGTGTAGGTAATTTCTTCCTTTTCTAAAGTCCCCATAGTAACATTTTTCTAACAATTCACATTTAAGAGATACAGCTGTTTAAGTGAAGAAAGTCCGACATGCTCAACGTACCCCATAGGTGAGGTAAGTTGAGCAAGAGTACGGAGTAAATTGAGCAGTTAGAAAATGTAGCCAAACCGTGCCTTAGACGTTTATCAGACATATAATAAAATAATTATGTGACAGTCAATCTTTCATTTATAATGCTTTATAGTGACATAAATGTGAAACAAAAAATAATTTTCTTTGAATATTAAATACAACAAATAAAATTAACAAAAAATCAACTTCAGCTTAATATTTGGAATATATTCAATCTTTCTACTTAATATCACACTTTAACATTTAAGTAATTAATCAAAAAGAATTTAAATTAAAAGAAAAGCATTAAGTAAATATTAAGAACTTCGACATCATTGTCACTGTTACAATTAATGCAAATGAAAGTTCTATTGCTCAACTTACCCCACTCCGATAATTTGAAACAAAAGTGAGGTTATGAAAAAAACTGTTTGAATTAGAACTAAATCCTTTCTAGATATCAAAAATATGCTAAATTTTTAAAAGTTTAACACTTATTTGATTTTACATAGATGATAAAAGTTTTTTACTTTTTATACGCAAAATAAATAAAGTGTGCGCATACGTCACTCGATCGACAGGTTGCAACTGCCAGTCGCGTAAAGAGTTCTCCTCTCCTGCCCGCTTCTATCCGTCATTTAATTAGCGTGCGATTTATAGTTTCTGAGATATTTCAATTGCTCAACTTACACCTATGCTCAACTAGCGCCGCTCTACCCTATACTTTGCATAAATCAATCGAATTGTACAATACAACAAACTGTTTGTCTTTATTTACAAGTTTGAATTTATTTATTATTTTCAATTACCTAGCAACGCAATTTAAGTTAAATTTCTATAAATTGTGCTTGCTGATTGCTTTAAAAGCGGAACCAAATCTTTTAGTCCCTTGGGACTAAAAGTGGTACTTCACTCCCTATTATAAGGGACTAAATCATAGCTTTTAGTCCCGGAATTGCCAAAAAATAACTTTATATTTTATATATACTTATTTAAGGTTATAAAAATTATCTAAATATCATTTAAATTGTATGAAATTATGTATATTGCATCAAAGATACTTTGGATAAATCAATCAAATGATTAAAGACTGGGCTTAAATTGAACTCGAGAACTCGAAAGTACTCTAATACTGAAAACTGAAAAAAGAAGATATTTAAAAAAACGATTTGCCATTAAAAGCGTATAACAGCACCAAAATATATGTATACACCTGAATTTTGCCATTTCCTCTGTAGCGTTCTAAGTAATAGAGAAGCAGAAGACCACATTCTAATCTAACGACATCTAATGGTCAAATGTGTAACCTAATTATTTATGATTTACTTTATTTTTACCTAATCGAATTACGGTTCTGTTATTAACAAGTTAGTCACTACATTCATTACTAAATCATCTTAAAATTTTTAAAAATGAATACACTTATTTGTTTCTTTTATAATAATATTTTACCGAATTGCAACTGGACCGAAAATGAACTGTGATCGACACTATAATGTAAACCGATCCTTATCCTCATTTTTTTTAAAATATTTTATAATTTTATTTTTACAATAAGTACCTACAATAAATCTTTATGTTTGGTAAATAAAGATTTTAATTAAATTCAGATAAAATTAATGAAGCAATCACAAGATACATATTAAGCTATTCTATTGTATTTATTTGTTCGTGTCTATGACATAAATGATATCCATATTTAATATTTACCAAAATATAAATTAATATTGTTAATATGAGAGACGGTTGCAACTGAGGTAGAATAACGCTCGGACAAGTTCCCTAGACGTTAGTGTTGAGGATATGAGAAATACATACCTACAACAAACACAAACATACATTTAAATTGTTTATTATTCAAGTATGAAATCACAACATTATATATATTTGAAAGCATCCTCCAGGAACATGTAGATGTATGATGCGCATCAGTGGAGGTTGATTAAAAAGATTCAAGTGAATGTTGGACAGAGTAAGCTAAAAAACACTGACCGATGATTATAACGTCAAAAGAATGAAAATAGTTATTGGAAGAAAAACACATTCGTTTATCAGTTTATTTCAGCTCTTACTGCTCTACTCAGCTTTTTTCAATGAAATATATATGACATTTGTTGGAGTTTATACCAAAATAATTATTACAAAATTAAAAAAATTGTGTTGGTAACTTTCATAAGGATACCGCCTTAAGTTAACATCAAGAACTGCTACTATGCCAGTGAGAAAGTTGCATTGGTTGGATTTCCTCTGTAGGTATATATATTTATTCGCTTACATACTTAAATACTTTAATTCCTTGTCCGCCACCGACTTTTAGTCTATCCGTAACAAATATATAATATGTATGTTTGTTTTCTCTGATTGCTGGGTTACACAATTTGATTAAATTCGATACCTGTACTAATCGATTAATTAATTATTAACTTTGATGACATAAACAACTATATAGGCACCAGCCCAACTACATATCCTTAAATTCTATAAATATACATGTGTGCTAGAGAAAGAGAACAAGCGTACCACAATATTATCTTTATCTATGATTACAAAACTTTCAATAATATTAATTTTAAATATTTTATTTATACCGTAATTATTTATTTATCTTTTTGTAGGTATGACGTCATTAATAACATGATGTCAAAGTGGTGACGTTTCATTACGTAAATGTAGAAATCGAAGAAAATGGTTCTTTTTCATCAGAGAAGGACTGAACATCTAATAAAATATTTATGTATGTTATATGAAAAATAAATAGAGAAGCTAGCATGAGTTTTCTTAATTAGTTCTTCCTTGTTCTTTCTCGTCAAGGGATATTTGTTTTTCATCATTTAACGGTAGCGGTATATTTCGTATTGTTTTTTTTTTTTCTAAAATATCCAAGTTCATTTTATATAATAGTAAATAGTATCTATGCGACTATGCGCTGAATATTTAGTTAGAGGATTTCTCAGGCACATCAAATCACATTAATCTTTATTTTTTTGTGATCTTACCGATTTGAACCATAGAGCACATAATATTATAAATACATAGAGATAGTGTAAGCTGTAGTTTGACTAATATTGAAGCACCAGACAAATGAACAAATAGCTGGGGCACTGGTCATTCTATGTCTTATGATGACGCAATATCCCTAATAAAACTTTTTAGAATAATAAAATTAGCAAAAATTTATTATAAATTGTTATGCTCACTAAAAGACATTCATAATCGTAAAGAATCACCATTCAAAAACTTCAAACATTTTGTTCGTCAAAAGTTATTTCTCAGCGTTTCCGCCATACTGTATAGGAATTTACGTTAAGGATTAGTAAGAAAATTTTGTTATCAGTCGCATTTTGTTTGTAAAAGTTCATTTGATTGTCTCTATCAGTGAAAATACATGATGGTGGGATCTTCAAGTAACAACAGAATCCGAATTATAATATTTCATTTTTTTTTTAAATTTATAAAATTTTACAACTTGATTTCATGATTAACTTTGCTAGTGGAAACTTTATTTAAACCTATAAAAGACATTACTCATGTAATTTTGTTATAGCCTTAGGAGTGGTTACTGTGAATAAAGACGTCGTTTATTGGCGTCGTGGTGTGGTTTTTAAATATTTAAGGTGTAATCAGAGGCGATGAAAATTAAATTATAAAATATACACTCTCCAGTACAGTGACGCATAAATTTTGAATTAAAATTCTAATCAAAAATAGAATAGTATTGTAATCTACAGACATACTAGAAACATATACATTATGTACAGTATACAGGTATCAATATAAGTGTTACCAACTGTACAACACACTATCAACTACTACAGTTAGTACCAACCTCTATACCATGCAACCATATAGGTATAACGTTGCTGTTGTAGAGATCTGTAGGCAATTCATATAATGTTCACTCGCTGACACAGGTAACACACTACACTAATAGTAGTTGAGTAGCTTCAACGCTGGTTCACTGCAGTTTATATATTTAAGTGTATAAATCGGGGATAACTGCAGGGGCAATAGAAACAACAGAGATAGTTCCCAATTTCAATGTAATGTTACATTATTTATCCGAACAAAATGTATTACCCGTTCGGTACGCTGTTAGTTTGTATGTATATTTAATAAGGTTTCACTGTATATAAACAAACATATATAATTCATTATTATATAGAATATCCAATATATAAATGTATTATTACATATATGTATATTCCGGTAGAGAGTACAGTCGTCGATAAAAGTAATTAAACATTAACGAATATACATATATGGTTTGTGTGGATGAAGTGTTTATGAATACGTATTTACTTTCTAATAGATATGAGAGGGAGGTTATCTTTTGTAAGTTGCTGTTATGCGAAGAAACAGTAAAAACAGGTTAGAATTTAATGAGCTTGGCGCAAACCCGAAAATAGGGATAAAAAACTGTGTCCTTTAAATATCGAATACTTTAAAAAAATATCTCACACTCATGATATTAAACATGTTTCATGGAACACAGTATAAAGAAAAATTTTAGACTACTGAAGTAACAAACAAATAAAATGATCAGTGTTTTAGGGTAAGTTTTCATTTCTGCTGGTTTCGATGCCAAGTTACAAATTATTGAATAGCTTGATATGAATTTTCTACTTGGTATTATTGTTGACAATTCCTGCGAAGACATCTCTGACATATTTAACGTTTATAACTGAAGAACAATTTTTCTTTTATTAACGTTTGTAGATAAGTTTTCTGAAGTTTCAAAAAAGCTACAGTCACGATAAAAATTATAATTGTATAAATATCCTTTCCGACTCTTCCCAGCACCTCCACTATTATTAAAATTTTGTTTTTCTAACAAAATACAATGCTGCTCATAAACTTACTAAACATATTAAACATATTATTCATAAATTTTGCTTCCGAGACTACTAAAGTAATCACTTTGAAAAATAAAAAACTTTCCTTCCAAAGTAAAATTATTACGTACATTTTACGTTTTAGAGCTTCCTGAAAAATTTTGGTTTAGTGTCTGTCCATCTGTGTGTGGCCAGTTTTCACCAAGTGGCATAACTTCTTCTTTCGATTGTTTTTAACTCTTTTAGTACCGCCGTATATTCCAATATTTTAGATAAAAAATTTAATATCTCTATAAGTATAATTCCAAGTTTGGTAGGTTTTATTTAATTTATTTACAATATGATCGCTCTTTATTATACAGCCTCCAGTTATCGATATAAGACAATGCACACTCTTCAGTTGAATTTTTTCTAAAAATTAGTATGACGAGCTGAGCTCGTCATTAGTCCTAAAGGGGTTAATGAAATTTTCAGAAATTATGCAGGGGGTTGGTCAGTTTTGTACAAAGAAGAAGCAGTTCTAACTGATATACAGTGAGAAGTATCATTTGAAAGAACTATCTCTAAGGATTCTAAAAAAAAATTTTTTTACAATTTTTGGCCCACTGGTCTTAATGATATAACTGAAATTTTTTTTAGAAATGATTGTACCCACTGCCCTGAGCTCCTGGATTTTGAAGCTAATATTTAGATCTTAATAGGGTTAGCAGGTTATTTATTGAATCATAAATTACTGAAAAATTGCAGGTCACAAGCAAATCAAGATAAGATTTAGGTGTGATTAATTTATCTATTGACTGTTCATTGTAGTATTCTGTAGGCTGACTCGCTCCTGGACGATTTTTTTTTATTATGTACAGGAGCTTGATTTTGGGTACAGCATACAGTATGATTTTGACTGGTACTGTATTTATACAATGTTGTATATGATAGAAACAGTACCTCTACCGGTAGTGAGTTTATTTAATTGATGAATAAAATAATTAAATTGAAATAAAGCTAATTTCAATTTAGTTTGTTGTCTGATGCTTGTCGGGTGCGCCTTCTGTATGTTGTCTATTGGTCTCACTTGCGCTAACACACAAGCACAGTGGGTAGGTATCTATATATTCGAGAAATTGTACATTTACTATTTATTATTTATAATAAACTATCTATATCTCTACATATACATAATTCAATATTTGTTATTTAAATTTAGTCAGATTTTAATGTCATTATTTTTTTATTACTTTTTGTTTTCTGTTAGGGGTTACGGGTACACACTACACATCTGTGTTATTTAATTCAAGAACTATTGTTAATTTATTTCTATATGAACTTTTGATGGAACAATATTTTCTGTCACTTACTTCGAATCACACTTTTTGGTACGTAGGCTTGATCTGTCTCATCTGTGCTTGTACGCAATTTTTTAGTAATTATAATAATAAACAGCATTGAAGTTCGTTAAATATATGTATATGTAATATGGGATATCTACATAAAGTAAAATTTGTAATGGTCATGCTATTAAACGATTTTAAAAGGACGAATATTGTCACAAACTGTGAGTATTAACATTCATTTTTTCGTTACAACTGATGTAAATAAATAGCTAATGTAGAAAAGAATCCTTCTAAATAAAACTATCAATTTGAAGAAATTCATTCTCGTCCGTAGATTAAAATAATATAAACTGAAAAGAGTGTTTTCAGTAAATTAAAAATCTTGAAATTATTCATTTTAATTGTCATTGAGGATTTTTTATTATTTTTTTTGCCTCTTAAATCCATTTTGACAAACTTTTTACATCGGTATTTTTAAATGTCAAACGCCAGTTTTGAAAAAAATGCTACTAGAGCGGACTACTTGAGCTACGCAGATGTCTATCTTAGATGCCTAATACCGAGAATGAAAAACTGTCAAATGTCGTATTGAAATACGGTGGTTACTGTAGTTACAGATGAATTTTTTTAAATTTTTTAATTAAAATTAAATTAAATAGTAGTGAAGCATAGTAATTTGAGTATTACTTCCAATTGGAAAAATTTTATTTTTTCCCACAAGATATCGTAGTCATAATGAAGTTATCAGTTTACGGTTACAAACTGTATGTTTGACTATAATTACTTATCCACTGGTGATTTTTTTTGATATTATTTTAAATGATTACATTGCGTTACAAAAAAAAAAAAGAAAAATTAAGTACCCACTTTAATTTTTCCTGTTTATTCATTCATACACATCGCCCAATAAGAATATATGCGTACTATTTTTCTATCCCGTACTGTTTTTTAGGTACGACAATTAACACATATAACTATTAGTAAAAAAATTAAAAAATAAAACTTCAGTATACACATTATTTTATTTAGTAATGAAAAGTTATTATAATTTATTTAAACTATAATTCGAGTAAAACCAACAACAAAACTTATTATTAAAATATTTGCACACATTAAAATATAAAATATATAGTGAAAAGTATATATGTTGTAGGTACACAAAAAAATAAAAGAATTTAACTTTTTCTTTTATGTTTGGAAGTAACTTCTCGCTTTAAACGCCAACAGTGATCTCCTAACAGTAATCTCCCAACGACCTTGAAACCGCTCTTCAAGCCTTTTTGTTCATCACTTACAGCTCCAAGATTTGAAGAAAATTAGAGAAATGGGAATGAAGAAAATGAATTTTCAACGACATCCGGCAACCCACCTTGTTGTATGCATTTATGATTCATTATTTTTATCATTATATACTGACAGTATTACTGATCGTGTACAGGTAGCCTAAGAGTTCTGCGCTTTCGGCTCTGTGATTACCTATTTGTGTGACCAGTACAGTAGTGTACTAATATGGCCTCAATAAGGATAGTTCAAAAAAAGTTATCGGTGTGTGCCTCAAAAACAAGACGTAGTGATAAGGACAAACACTACCAATATACTTTAGCTAACGGAAAACTATAATAGCAATCAGTTTTCCGGGTACCGAAATCGTGTCACGCAGTGTTATTTAATATAATAACCCTCAAGCTCATGACTCAATTTTTTTACCTTCAAACTCATGACTGGGGTTCAAATGCACCCCATTGTCTTCTTGATAATAAGTCGGTTCTATGACTAATAAACCGACATTATCGTATACCATTCTCTTCCTTTTTCCATAAGGAAGAGAATGGTATACGATAAAAACCCATTAGAACATTAAAAACCGGAAAAAATCAGCAGAAAGCTCATTTTTCAAATAAAAATTTGTAACTTTTCAAGCGCTCAAACAATTTTAAAATTTCCAACGGCGTTTTGAAGAGGAGATTTCAGGCTATAGGAAAATAATTACGGTCACTTTATTCTGTTAAAAAAGTATATTTATTTAGACACTTGAAAATGGCGAAAATTAATAAATTAAAAATTATGTTTTAAAAAAATTTTTTATTATAAATTGATACAAAACGTTGAAGTAACTCAACAGGAGAAGCTATTTACAAGAATTTAGTCAATTACCACACAATACGTGCAAAATAGGAGTTTGTGCTCTTCGAATATGGCTCGATGACACTTAACAAAATGAGAATGGCCTTTGCGATCTTTTTGGTCTCGGACACAGGCTGTACCTTGCCTATCTCTTATCAACCTGGCAATATGTAAATAATTTATTTAAAAAATATACATGAATTGATGATTACAAATAAAATATAAAATAAACTTACTGTCACAAAAGTTGAACGTAAACTCACGACTGGGGTTCATACACACCCGACCGACCTGACACTACTCAGAGACCTTCGAACTAAATTATGGTTCGCACCAGGAGTCGGTACTATTGCTCGCTAGTTTAGGAGCGTAGTCTAAAGTTTGCATGGGGTGCGTCTGGAACCCAGTCATGAGCTTGAGGGATAATATAGAAAGGTAAGAACTTTTGAATACATCTAATACAATTATTTACTCATTATAATTTTATGTTTTCGATAATTACAAAAGTAGAAGAAATCAAACTTAAAAGTTTTACAGAAATTTTTCTCCAAACTCGAAATTATTTTGGCCTTTTGCAGATACTGTCTCAAAATTACAGTTATACACGTAATACAGTTATATACGTAACACAAAATGTTTTTTAGAGATATTATATTTATTTTATTAATTAAATTTTATATATGTAGGATGTGCAATTGACGATAATAGTTTGAAAAACGTAAAACACAATTACCTATAGTACTATTACTATAGGTACCTATTTATTATATTTGTATACAGTATAGTATCACTTGTATACTGTCAAAAATCCATCCAAAAAAAGGATTTTTTATTATTATTTTTTATCGAAAGTATTAAAAATAAATGGCATGGGCACCTATTGAATGTAAAAAAAAAAAATCAATTATATTATTGATGCTATTATTGCGTATCATATTAACAATATTTTTGCAGTTTTGTTCACAAGAGATACATTTTTTATTATTATTTTTTTAATCTTCTTTTTTGGTGAATTTCCAAATGGAAAATTCAACTACTACAGCCACTGTCATACTATTACATTGTAAAACTTTAGTCCGGAACTTCACTAAATTTTTATATAATTTATTATATATGTGTATATTTGTCCGCACATATAATTCTCGAACATTGGATGTCTCAAACCCTTGAACGAGTTCGTTAGCCAGGCACGTTCGATGCCCAGAAACTTGAGTTGTTTGCTTAATTTCAAAAGTTTTTCAAAACTTTCTTTTTAAATTGTGGCAAAGAATAGAAAAAAGAGTTGCATATGACATTTTGTATAATACCTAAATGAAGTTTAATAATCTTATCAATAAAAATATTGCCAGAATGTTTGCCTTTCACCAAGCTGCAATTTATTTTGATACTGTATTATATCCACCGTAATAGATGACCTAAAACCCAACATGATTGATTAGAAAATATCAGAGATCACACTAGTCTTAAGAAAAGTTTGTTATTGTATTTGTCCTAGGATCACCATGTTGGGATGTTGAAACCCTGTACGATTGCAAACAAATTCCCCCACATCGTACCTAAAAAAATTTTGATGGATATTAGCCTAGGCACTGAGTAGTTTGGTTTTTTTCACTCGACTCTGATAGGATGTTAGTGCCAGAATTTTATTCTGGCATTAACCCTAGAAAGACAAATCTATTTTTGCTACTGTTAAACTATAAACCGGGGTATATATTTATACCACGGCATTTTTGGTCGTAAAATCGTCCTGACAGCAATAATTTCATTTATAAGTACATAAATTTTCTTATTTTTCATGCCGAAGAGAATGGTGAAGACCAAATTCAATTTAATCAAAGTTTAGTTGGTAAAAAATCGATTTAAATAGCGGAAACTGGTAAAAAACGGTCAAATTGTCATTTAATAAACAATAATTGATAACTATTGTTCTAATGAACCGATTTTAAATTTTGTGACGGAATTTCAAAGAGGACACAAAAGTCTTCGAGGAAATAAATGACATCATGATGTTATGCCAAAAAGTCTATTTATTTGGGATTTTGAAAATAAAAAAAAATTGGAATTTGATATGTGGAAAAATCAAATAAAAATACATGAAATATTGGTTTTTAAGAATACATTTCGATTTCTGTCATGCAAAGTGTAAAATACCCCTGTCGCAGCACCTGCATAACATAGCGAATTTCCAAAGATTAGATAGTGGCACATCTCATATAACAACCTATATTAATCTACAATAGATTAATATTGTAATAGTGGAAAAAATTTCGAAATCGGTTCAGTAGTTAATTTTTGGTGTTTTTAGCTTGCTAGAATCTCATTTAACATAACTTATAGCCATCAAAAATAGTTTAGCTTTTTAACAGTGAACAAATTTTCAAAATCAGTGATGATGTGTTTTTGAAAAGTTGGTTAATTTTTAGTTTAAATAAAAAATGAAAACTGAAACAGATATAAATATTGTTATTGTAGTGACAAAAATGATGAAATATTTATTGTAAAGAAATTTAGTAAATTTCTTAATTTTTTTCAAAATCTAGTTCACTTAGAACAGTGTTTTAAAAACCTATCTTATGTAAATTTTTAAAATAACTTTTGCAGTACATTTATTTATAAAATAGTGTATGTACAAAATTGCTTTGTAAAATTTATATATATATATATATATATATATATATATATATATATATATATATATATATATATATATATATATATATAGTGCGTTCATTTCAAGATTCCACATTGCATAATATAATATAGTATATGAATGTTCACTTCAAAATTACACATAGGGAAAATTTCAATGGTAATTTATAGCGTTCCTATGGAAATTCAATTATTATTTTCATAGAAGTATTGGTGTTCAGTTAAAAATTACAGATTAGTATTACTGAATAGCAAATTTTATTGAATAATTTATTTAAGAAACAAAAATTAACAAATTATGTTGTTTATAGAGATATTTGACGTGAAAACGAGCCAATATTTCTCTTCCCTTGAAGTACTACATACATATTTTTTATTTTTCATTTTTCTTCCATTTCAAGTATACTAATAATTGATATGTTTTACTTTTAATTGCAAATGAATTATTTTAAAATATTCTGACAACATTTTGAAAAATGAAGCGTTATTTGTAATTTCCGTAGAAACACTATCTCCTGGATTTCCTATGTGTAATCTTCAACTGGACGCACTGTATATATATATATATATATATATATATATATATATATATATATATATATATATATATATATATATATATATGTTATATATAGTATTTTTACTTTTCTTTGAAAGAATTTCAGTATCCAGTTTTCATTTTATAAATAAAAAGTATCTTTGGCATTTTTGTGACTGTAAATATCAGTCCAGTCAATACAATTTACAGTTATATTAAAATAATTTAAGTTATTGTACGTGAATTGTCTTTTCAAGATTGTTTCGCGCTTTCTTGTAATTTTTACATTCAGTTTTATTTGTAAAAATATGCTAAAATGATCCGCCAAGGAATCATCTAAGATATTTAATCTGAAATTATTTTCATGTTTATTTACTATAATATTGTCAAGACACGTACTAGAATTTTTAATTACTCTAGTGGGAACATCAACTAAAAGTTTCATATCAACAGCATGCAAAAGATCCCTAAACCGTTGAGTATCAGTGTTTGTGCTTAAAAAATCAATATTAAAATCACCAGTGATTATAATATGTTTACCAAGTGTTTCCAATAAGTGCAGTGTAGTGTGCATTTTTTGCAAAAAACTGTCAACATCAGCAGCTGGTGATCGATAAAAAGCTGCAATTATAGTATTTAATTCCAATAATTCTACACAAGTCAGTTCAAATATTTTCTCTACACACAGGTAATTTAATTTGTTAAATTCTCGATAGCCAATATTGTCTTTTACATAGATTATGACACCTCCATGTATATATGTATTCCTACAAAAGAAATTTGCTATTTGAAAATTTGGTATTTTATATAAATTTACTTCGTTCTCTTTCATCCAATGTTCAAATACACACAGTACATGAATGTTTTTTAGTTTAGTTAAAATTTCAATTTCAGGTAATTTATTTTTTATGCATTGTACATTTACTGCGTACACATTAGTATACATGTCATCATCATCGGGTGTTATTTTAACTTCCGATTGTTGCCAGTTGTCTCCGAAAACGAAACCTCCGTATTTCGGTATGGGCGGGCCACGTAGTCGGTTTATATAATTCCTCCATTAGACCCAAATCAGCACCGATTTTAAAAGTGTGATACGTAGCATTCTGATTTTTTGTCATCAATTCACAATCAAATTCACTGTTTGGAAATTGTTTTTTTAAATATGATTTGACATCTTCTTGTGTAAAACTTGGTAGAAGTCTGGATACACATATCCATGCTTTCTTTGGAACCGCTTGCAGCAGTGAATTAGTATTATTATTTGAGCCAGTTACAATATTTTTTTGTAACTGTTTCGGTTTAACAGATTTTAACTTTTCCGAGTAGCTGGCCGCAGGAATCTCAATTTCAGTTTTAGAAATTCTTTGATCATTTTCACAATTAGGTAATTTTTTTGTATTAATATTTCTATTATCACAGTTATTCAATAAATTTTGATTATTTTGGTTAACCTTTTCGATAACTTTCAACTTATTGTTTTCAATTTTATTTTCAGATTTTTCTAGCCACTGTATTTTTTCTTTTAACAGTTTAATATTTTCTTGAAGTACTAGATTTTTGTCTTTCATTTCCACAATTAATTCGTCCCGATAGTTTACTTTATTTGTGTCAGTATTGTCGCTAATACTGACAGTTGGCATTGTATCTTGAAAATTGTCTTCAGTTAGTCCAAATAAATTTTCAAAAAATTTATTTAAAACTAAATTTTCTGAATAATATATATATATTCTGAATAATACATACCGTAGTTATGTATACTCATTGATTTAAGTATTTCACAAATAATTAAAATTTATTTCAATATTTGACAGGTATTGAATGATGTTTATTGTTTATGTTCTTCTGATTAAACGGATTAAACTGATTAATGGAATTCAGAGCCATCTGTTTTATAAAAGTTTGAACTACCTAATTTGAATCTTTAGAAATTAATTTTTATTTTTTTATTTTAAATTTAATATATAAATAAATAATACATAAAATTTAAATTTTTTAGAAATGAATTTTAATTTTTTTAAATATAATATATAAATAACATTTTTGATTGACCATATTGCGAAAATTTTAATGGCAAAAATTAAAAATTTTTTTTAATAGGAATTATTTTTTTTTTAAATTAAAACAAAAGCAAATGATTTTATATTAAATTGACAAAGAGCTAATATGTCTATATGCATATAAGGACATGTTTACACTATGAAAAATATGTAAAAGACTTATTTGATCAAAGAAAAATTATAGTCTAGCTGACCAAATTCTATAATTTATTAATCCTCTAATCATTATTACATATTATTTTTTTTGTATTTTGTAGTCAATTTGATCAAAGATAGTTAATATGTATTTAAGAGTATAATCATGTGGTTGTAAACAAGGTATATAATTTTAAATGTGTAAGACAGAAACAGAGAATCTTTAAGTCAAAATTTTGAAAATTATTTTCAATTTTTCTGGAGAATGAGCCAACATACAAAGGTAGCTTAGAGGAGCTTTAATATGTCATTTTTAATGTACTTTCGATTCGTCAAAAAAAATCTTTCGAATTCTAATGTCTTTAGCACTTAGGACACTTTTGTCAAAAGTGCCCAAAAAACCAACTTCTAGGCATCCGATGTGTCTGGCTAACGAACTTAGCCTAGCAAATCGATATTCCAGTTTGCATACGAAATTTCATAAGCATTAAACGTTTCGTTCGAGAGTTATCGCGTACACACATAAATACATATATATATATATATATATATATATATATATATATATATATATATATATATATATATATATATATATATATATATATATATATACACATATATATATATATATATATATATATATATATATATATATATATATATATATATATATATATAAATTTTAGTGAAGTAGATTTTCGGGTTCTAGAGGCTCCAAAACAAATTTCTGCCATAGTCCCGGGCTTAGGTCTTACCATAAGAGCTACGGTAAAAGCTGAATTTCATTCTGGAAATTCGCTAAAAAAGGGGAAATTCTATGATTTTCGCAAGTCGGTCGCTTGCACTTCGTACAATATAGGTATTCGCGTTTTGCTGTCTTCCAATTGGAGACATAAGCCGCATCGGGCTGACTATATCTAATATTTTATTGCAAAATAAGGTTATTGTAAGTGAATCAATATTATTTAAGCAAGAAAAATAAAAATAACTTACTTACACAAAACACTGACGCAAACTACAAACCCCACACTAGCTTCACGTCTTCACTCGTCACAGTAGACAATAAACTAAAATGTCTCGCGACCTCACCCTACTGTTAGAACCTTGAACTAAATTATGGTATAAGTGTCCAGTCGATAGTGTCACTGACTAATTTAAAAAGTAATTTAAAGTTTGCCTGGGGTAGATATCTACCCCGGTTTGTCGTTCTAGGGTTAATAATTTTTTATTAAAATTATATGATTAAAATAATATTAAATCATTTTAATGACATTTAGTTTAATAAAAAATTCAAACATAATAAAAATAAAGACTATAAATGAAAGTTAATAAATGGTATTATTAAATTTCGTATATCACAAAGCCAAAACTGTTACTGTACAATAATCGAAATTTTTTGAATTGACTAGAATTGCAATTCAATGTTAATTACATATCCAAGATCATATTCCCTCAGTTTGACAACTATTAAAATGGCACTCAAAATTCCACTATGGAGTGGAGTATTAAGAGGCAGTAGCTCTTAATCTAATACTTGAGTGCACACTTAACAGAGAACATTGTATGACAAAACTTGAAAAAATATATAAAAATATTTTAGGACGAAAAATTTCGAAAACATTAATTTATTGGTAAAATTGTAGGTCTGAATATACTAATAATAATTTTAGAAGTACCTATTTATGTTAAAACTATTAATTAATTAATTTTTTCTTTATTACAAAAAGTCGTTTCAAAAATTTTTTGCGTCTTAAATCACTATTTTTCCAGTAACAATATATTGTACCTTCTATCTAAACAAAAAGAATTTAAATTAGCACATTAGTAGCAATTTAAATAGAAAAGAAAAAACTTAAAATATATACAAAAATCACCTAACTATATTTTTATTTCAATGTCCGGTCGGTAAAAAAATTGCTCTATT
Source organism: Brachynemurus nebulosus (assembly GCA_035578155.1). Taxonomy (NCBI): domain Eukaryota; kingdom Metazoa; phylum Arthropoda; class Insecta; order Neuroptera; family Myrmeleontidae; genus Brachynemurus; species Brachynemurus nebulosus. The sequence continues at coordinate 15,685,541 of JAPWDM010000011.1, read as the reverse complement.
TAATTTAAAAACACATAAAAAATATCCACTTTGAAATTGGTGGCACTGACAAATATGTGTTACACAGCTTCTCCGCATTCGTGCACTCCACATATATAGAAAAACTTAAATAACAATAGAAGAGTGAAGTCTCATATTTAAAAAAAAAATAATACATACTTCTGTATTTTTTTTTGTGATTTAACAAAACGAAAAAATGTATAATGTATTATTATTTTGTTCTTTTTCTATATATTTCGTTACTAGAAAATCATCAGATATAATAAATAATTTACTTTAGATAATATATTTTTGAACCGCAGCCAACTTTCAAAAAGCAAAATTTTTTTTTTTTTATTATTAAATTCAACGGAATGTGATTTATTGGTTGTTTTTATATTTTTACTTCTTTTGTTTTCTTGTTTACTTTTATCTTTTACATATTTTTTTTTCCGCTTCTGTTGTGTGTTTTGTTTACGCATCAAATAATTGTGGAAAATTAAAAGACGGTAGGGCACGCGTATTATATCACTGCAGTGTAATAGACTCAGAACGGTGCTCATACCTACGTGTATATAAAAATACATAGATGTCGTAACAGAGGTAAGTCGCATACGCAACAGTAACCAATTGAATGTGCAAATTATAGAAGGATGCTGAAAATAAATCTGTGCGCTAACCTAAAATACTAACAATTAGAATTGGTATGGCTGTGTCAATGTACGTAAGGGAAGGTGGAGTAAGCTGGGGCACCTAATGATATTGATAAAAAATCTGCTTTAAATTATTATTTATACCTGACGTCCGCCTAAAATACTTACTAAAAATGAAAATTGGGATGGCTGTGGTAGTGTCTACGGAAGATAGTACGTAGGGGAAGGTGGGACAAGCTGGGGTAGCTAAACTTTGATTGAAGACACAGCTAAGAGTTTTTGAGATCAAGACTTTTTCGAATTATTTCAATTATCTTTGATAATCATTATACTTTGTACAAAAATGGTACTTTTCCATAATGGGACAAGACGGGGCATTCTTTTGGCACTGACGTACATACGAATGCAGTTATTTACTCCCATCGTTTGTCTAGTATTAACTCTAGTTGAAACATCATACCAAACGTGAATATTTGCTTGTGATTAGTGCTTTCAGATGACGTAATAATGTGGGCACTCCGTCTCACTTTCCTCGTCATGCCTTTATTCCTTTCCTATTTACCATGCATATCATTTAAAAAAGTGAACTAATTCAAATGATGCACTGCTAAAATCACTAAACTTTTTAGAATAATCATCAAATAATTTGTTAGTATTTTATAAACTCTTTAAATGATTAAGACGAGTTAACTCGTTCTGCAATATGATGGCTCAAAATACTGTGATATGTATATATTCACTGGTACAGGTGCCGCCATCTGTGACAGATTTTTCGAAATACGGTATAATTCTAAGTAATGTTCAGTTTTATCAACATAGTTTAGTATAATTTATATTTTATAAATTCCCAGTGTTCACTTTTTTGTAGTTGGGATCTTTGATTTTTTTCTTTTTCATTTTTCGTAACCTTATCTTTTGTATACTTATCACTGGCAGTAAAAGGTCCGGCATTTTGAGACAAAAAAATTTTCTCTATGGTTGAAATAAAAGTGTTAAATGTCGGCAATCTTGTCAAAAAAGGATTGAAAATAAATAATTGATTTCGTATGGGGTAAAAATTCTAATTTTTAAAAGAAATAAAATTTTTACTTATGCACCTACATACTTAGGTGTTTTAAATAAATTGTATAGCTTGTTTATTATCGAACGTATCAAATGGACCGCAAACTTGAAACAAAGAAATTAATATCGATGATTATACATAAAAAAAAAAGTGATTAATCTAGAAAACAGATTAAAATAATAATATTGTTGTTAATCGCTGAACTTGCTTGAAAAGCAATGAAGAGAAACGATTATGGGTATAGCACACCTAGTTATCATAGAAAAAAGTCGCCAAGTGCGTGGTAAACACGCATTATACCAGCATTTCGTAGTCAGTAGCCAGAGTTCTTAAACATACAAGAGAAAAAACGGCAAAATATGATACAGGAAGTGACCAAATTTAACTATACATATCGACGGCTTACTGCTAGAATCACGTATGTCGATTGTTCACTGTTTTGAGATAATTAGATATCAATGTTTAGAATCATCTTATACTGATTATAGGCTGATAAAAATTTCATTTTATTTATCAGAATGAAAATAATTAACAATAACAAAACCTCGTACTCCAGATTTCAAATTATGTCATAATTTAATGGTATGTTACCATACGAGCTAACTGCGAGAGTCGGTATAGTAGTCCTCAGTTGTTTTTTTCTTATTGTCAATATTTTTATTGATATTATTATTATTATTAATTTTTTTTATTAAATTAATTTATTCATTCATAAGTGTTATTTCCATTGTAAGTATGAGAACTTTCAAGGTATCAGAGAATTATGTAATTTTGTGAGATACGAGGAACTACATTCAATTATGTCAAAGTAATTTAGTGTATCTCACAAAGTCAGTGTCGCCATCTAGTGATATCTTACATCGACAGGGAATATTTAAATTTTAAATACTCCCTGTCGTTGTAAAAGATATCACCAGATGGCGACATAGTAACCAGGTATTTCACAAAATTACATATATTTAATTAATTAAATGTTTTCAATTAGTATACAATTTTATTTTAATAATAAGAAAGAAAATAACTTTGTGCTTAAAACAAAAACGAAATTCAAACTTTCAAAAATTAGGAAGTTATAATGTTTTTTGTCTCTCCTGAAAAGTAGCATTTTTCAAGATACGTGGTTTTAGCAGTAAGCCGTCGATATCTTGCAAGCGGTAAAAATTTAAAAATTGGAGGAAATATTTCTTTCAAAAGTGTGTTGATTTGGCATGGAATTGGTCTAATTGAAAATTTAATTATCGAAAAATTCATTTTAATATCAAAAAGTCTTGACATGTAATAAATCCAAAATATGTAATAAATGAATAGTTATCTATGTCTGAGACAAAATATTTTTTTTAATCTGATGGCAATAATGTAATGCTTTAAGTAACAACAAACAGATGACACTAGCTGAACAATAATTAGCAAAATATTATTAGATAGGTATTTATTTTTGGCATTTGCATTCAGTGCTGTCAGTTACATATTTTTCAAAGTGGAGTCAAGTTTCAAGCAGTGTTGAATACTAAAAAAAACGCCGTGAGCAGCGGAGCCCCATCACGGAAGTCGAATTTTTCCTTTCGTCTTCGGTATTGAGTGTCTACAAGCGAAATATAATTGAAAGTCCACAAGCGATTTGTAATTTTGGTGGTTTCAAAACTGATGATGAGTGTCCGGTTGATCGCGGCTTTAAAAAAAGGTTTTAAGTTTTTAAGGGCTGAATCTCAGTAAACTTCAATTTTGTGCGAATAGCAGTTAACAGGGAAAAAGCCAACACAATTCGTACGAGGGCATTTCTATCCATGCTTATCCGCCAATTGCCTTTGTGTTTTATTTTTAAATATTAAAAAAGGAACTTAAATAGTAAACTGGAAGGCTTTTATGAAGATATTTTTTCTTTCCAAAAAAATCCAAAATTTCTATTTTATAAATAATAAAAATCCAAAATTCCTAAGTTATAAATAAACAGTGACTTTAATAACGTTTTCAAATTACTTAATATGTATGTATTTCATTTGTTAAAAAATTGTATTCACTTTTTTTTAAATTTTTTAAAATTACTATTCGCCTACTTGTATTTAGAATAAAAGTAATGCATTTAAAACACATTTAACAATAGCATTCAATTCCGATGTAAAAATGGAAGAAGTGGGGGGAAAAGTAATATGGACTCCCTAAAAGGGACTAGCTGGATACTAACTGAATACACGTACAAAATTTCAGCCCTCTAGGTTTCCTTAGAGAGTCTCTAGACGTGTTAGAAAACAAGCAAAAAAATTAAGGAAATATTGGCGTAAAAATCGTGGGGGTAAGGGTTAAAAGTTGAAACCTCCAAAAAACAGTGTCTGGCTATTAGCTTAACCTGTACACCAAATTTCAGCCCTCTAGGTTTATTTGGGGAGATTTTGACCCGAACGAAACTGTTAAAAAACAAGGAAAATCATGTTCTTTTGGGTATAAAAATGGTGGGGGTAGGGGTTAAAAGTCGAGGCCCCCAAAAGGCACTCCCTTGATACTAACTCAATCCGAATACAAAATTTCAGCCCTCTAGGTTTATTTGGGTGACCTGTGCGAGTGGTACAAACTTCGAAAACGTCGAAAATGCATGAAATTGTAGCTTAAAAATGAGGGGGGTGGGGGTAAAATATTAAAACCTCCAAAAAGGACAACCTAGGTACGAACTTTATCAACACACCAAATTTCAACCCTCTACGTTAATTCTGGGGGGCTGGGGGCCTGTTAGATCCAGCGAAAATCGTTTTTCCCCCTCTACTCCCACCAAATCATCCTAGGAAGCTGAATTTTGGATATGTTGTAGATAATTGACCGAAACATTATTTAAAACCGGTTTGGAAAAGTTTTATTGCTTTTCCGCCCCCCACCACCCCCTTAAAGTTCGGGTCAGAAAAAAAATTTGCCCAAAATTTTACCCCACTTTGATAGTATGAGGTGCCTCGAAAATGATCCCCATTTACCAAATTTCATCTCTTAACTTCCATAGGGGGGCCCTACACAAATTAAAAGGTGGCGGAAATATATATATCCCACCAAAAACATAAATGTGAAAAATGGGCAAGTTCTAATATGTATTGTGTTAGCCTGAAAAAGAATTGAAATCAAAATAAACTGTCAAGTTCCAAACATATTTTTCATGCAAAATCGGAATAAGATAAATTGTTTTAAAAAATATACATCAAACTTTTTTAAGGTAAGTAATAGAAATTTTTCATTAGAACATGGCGAGTTTTTATTTATTCATTTATCATGTATTACTTGGTGTTAAAAACTCCCCAAGTTCTAATGAAAAATTTCTATTATTTACCTTAAAAAAGCTTGATGTATATTTTTTAAAACAATTTATTTTATTCCGATTTTGTACGAAAAATGTGTTTGGAACTTGACAGTTTATTTTGATTTCAATTCTTTTTCAGGCTAACACAATACATATTAGAACTTGCCCATTTTTCACATTTATGTTTTTGGTGGGATTTCACGACTTTTTGTAGGAAATGTAGTTTAATACAAACTGGTTCAATTTAGATAGTAGGATAGCAAGCAAGCAGTACTTATTTCTTTTTTTTCGATTTGCAGTCTGATTTAGTTTTATTAAGTTATTAAGTTTTTAACTGGATCTTTTACTATAGGATTCATTTGGTATTTGAACAACGATAAAATTTGATCGCAAAATCCACTCTCTGTCCGGAATTTTTTGAATTTTGTTCTTTTTAAGGATAATTTTGTTTAAATCTCTTCGATACAAAGATCTAAGCCTATTGTACTCTGCTATTGCACTTTATTGTGCTTTAATCTGACTCGGGTCAAAATTTATTAAGTGACACCTTGGAGATGTCTTACTCTGGATAGTGCAACCTATGCCTGAGCACATGCGAATATTGATGAGCCAATATCTAAAAGGGCACTATCCAGACTTAAACCTTGACTTTTATGAATCGTTATAGCGTACGCCAAACAAAGTGGGAATTGCTCCCTGTATACGTAAGCCCGACTGAAAATTTTGAACTTAATTTTCACAGGTTCTAAGTCACAAAATTAAATCATGACTGAATTGTATCTTCACTTTGAAAAATCATTTCCATGGCTATCGTAAACCAAGTATTTTACTCCAAATTTTTGTAAATTAAATTATTTTTGATGTTTATTAATCATAATAGGTGAAAATATTTATACGATTCATAGTAGGTAATTTGTTGCTATAAATAATTACTTATTTTATTTTCATAGTTACCGGCAACTAATAGATTTGAATATTAAGGAAGGCCTTGAGTAATATTTTTTTTTATATAAAATTGCCCTGTATTTTTCCAAAGAAAGGGCACAAATAACGAAAATAACGAAAAATATTATGATTTTAGATTTTTCCCTTTACTGTTAGACTCAAATCTATATTCTGACCGAATTTCAATGTCCTATGTCCACTGGAAATAGGCCAGAGATTTTGATGATCCCTCAGTGAGTGAGTGAATGAGTGAGTGCCAAAATTGTCGATTTTTTGAGACCTATACCTCAGGAACTACGAAAGTTAGATCGATGAAATTTGAAATTGAGAGTGATTTTGAGTGTGTTATTGTGTATGCAAAATTTTAATTCAATACAACAAATAGAACTAGAGTTTTTAGGGGGTCAAAAATGGCTTGAAATGGTTCGTGTAAATATAGCTTGGTGCACGTACGGCTGGTGAGAACTTGCCGACGCGCTACCGCGCTTATTGATATATATATATATATATATATATATATATATATATATATATATATATATATATATATATATATATATATATAATATATATATATATATATATATATATATATATATATATATATATATATATAATTAGCCTTTAATTTGTTATTATTATTAATAATATTATAATTTGCAACGGTCTATCTCAGTTAAGAAATTTCTACTTTGAATAGTTATTTTATTTAAAAAAAAAAAAAATTACCTCATAAGTACCATAGAAAGGAAAAAATGCTACGTGTTTGAAATTTTAGCAAACATCGACACGATGTTATTATCATTTCGTAGAGTTGCTTCCGCTCTACGAAATGCTAAAAAGTAAAGTCACCTGATAAAAATCACTTGGGTATTCTTACAATAAATCTTAAGAATATCTATGAAACCTGCTTCTGTGCCACTATAACTTTATAATTATTACTATGACTGTATATCAGTTATTTCTTCAATAAATAACCATTACGGTCAACTGTTAATTTAATTTATTTCTTCTACGTACATAGATCTATATTATATATTGATATATACATCTGTTCAAAAATTAATAATATTAAAACACAGTGGCGGACGTGTATCGTAAGTTGAATATGCAGTGTACATTTAAAATGAAACCATTTAACGCTTATTATTACAGTAAGGCTAGTTCCATTGCGAGCCAAACCATTTTGACTCGAACCATAGGTGGATACTGTAAAACCATCTAACCCTAAAGCAGAGCATCAAACGACAGCACGACATTGTCGCAGCAGAAAGAAATTGTATAGAAGGAATTGTTTTGCAGAACATAAATGAAAATTTCGTCCCTACTCTGTTATCATATTCAATTTACTTAATTATTCATCTATAGAAACTTGACGATTAGTTTATTACTAAAACGCCCACACCCGCAGAAAGTTTTTAGTTTTAGCATCAATCGTTGCAGAAAGATAGAAAATATTCTGCCTTCGGACCGCCTAACTTTACCATGATTTTCGATTCAGATTTGAATAATAGCTGAATTTCAAGTTTTTGAAATTCGCTAAAATGAAGATGAAATTAATTTAATTGTAGGGTACATGCGGGAGAGATGCCGCACATTTTGAAAACACTTGATAATTCTTAAAGTATTTATTAGTTGATTTGAAATTTGGTACAAAATAAATGTAAACATTGTTCTTTAAAATTATTTTTAAATAATTTTAAATTTTGAGTTATAAAGGATTCATAATTAACATTTTTGTAGAGCCTGCAAAGCAGCGTCTCTCCCACACCTATGGGGGAGATGCCGCATCAAAGAAGGTGAGACGTCGCATAGTTCATATTAAAAATTTTGCATTTTACACACATCTCCATACATGATGCATGCCTTATGTAATCATTTTTGGCACTTTATACATCTTAACCAGTCAACTTTTTTTTTTTGTTTCTGAGTACCTTTCGAAACATTCAATACACAGGCAATCATCATTATTTTCGTTATCTTCACTAATATGAAGGCTCTTCTTGATCCATTAATGGATCTTTTGTATTTACGTGGCATAATTTACAGTCCAAAAAAAATTGCATAATCACGGTATATAAGTCTATGTTTTTAACATGTAATATGATGCGGCATCTATACCAACTTTAAATGCGGCATCTTTCCTTTTTGTTGGGATAGATGCCGCATGTTGCTATAGCAAGCATAGTGCGGAATTCCAACCCAAAATTTTAGACAGTACTTTTAAAATATACCTAAATTAATAACAAAACTCATTTTCATTAAAACAATGAAATAATATACATTCTTAAATTCTAATGAATTAAATGTTTGATAAAATATTATGTTAAAAAACTTACTTTTCAATAATAAAAAGTTGGATAATTACTAAAACTGATGGACTAATCATAAATGTTACCATATACAGCTTAAATAAGTAACTTATTTAAAACATATAATCCATTAATAGCGCTATCTATCAATCAACGGACGAACTATGGCTACTGCGGTATCTCTCCTGACGCGGCATCTCTCCCGCACTTACCCTGTTTATCTGCGTTAATGAAATAAAATGATAGAAATCTTGCATTTAACCTACAAATAAACTTTCTAGCTAGGCTTAAATTACTAACCAAAAAAACAGTTGTAGATAAAGATGTCAACGGATTCACTAAATTCAACTTAACACATCCATGATTTTTTTTTTTTTGTAAAATGTGACATATGAAAATTATTTCATATTGTATACATTTACGATTATAAAACTGTTGCGAACGTTTTAATTTTGGAATTTAAAGATTTTTTTAGTACAATTAACATCCTTATAAATGCAGAATATTCCAAACTTGATCAGATGCAGTTACTAAATTTGAAATCAATGTCCGCTTGACATGTACACTTTCAGACACTGGCTAGTTGTTCTCCATCGATTGATTTAGTTTTGTTAGATTGCCGCAAGACGTAATACGTCATCGGTCGTCTCGTAACGATACTGATGGTTGGTTGTGCGAGTACTAACTATACTGAGGAATCTAATATGCACATACATACCTACTCTATGGTCGTACTGAAGAGAGGATGTAGGATAATAAATATGATGAATACTTTACTTAAATATATACGTATATAGTATGTGTGGATATATTTAATATATATGTATATAATATGTTAGAGCATGTTAATTAGTCAATTAATGGAATGGTTAATCAATTGATCGGTCTGCCGGTTTCTAGTAATTAGTTTTAATTGAAATTCAAAGTCATTAATGTTGGCTGATCTGTAATAATCGAATTTTGCAATATACATGCAATATTATGGAGTAATATATCTGCGTATACGTGTACCTATCTTGTGCTATCTATCTATCTATCTATACGTGTAAAGATGGATGCAATATATATAAATTTAATATATTATATTAATCGATTTAATATTATGAAATTTATTCATAGTCATACGTTTGAAGATGGTGTACTACGTTGACAACAAAAATTTTGTTTAAATGTGATATTTTATTTGATCTGGTAGTTTTACATTAGTAGATACACAAACGAACAAGTCGTTATGCGAACCATACATGGTCCATACCCATGGTTCAACTTGTTGTACTACCTAGTTGTACTACAAGTTGAACTGTTTGCCATACACTATTAAACTATTCATTCAACTTGTTGCCCAACTTCAGTTATTCACAATTTTTGAAAAAGAGAACTTTGTAAAAATTAAGGATAAAATTCTTGCCTTAGCAGTAATTGCAGAAAGTAGTGAAGAAAGCGTGAGTAAATGGAAAAGAGAAAATGGAGCAAAGAGTGGTTGGGAAAAAATTTTCTAATGAAAAACTATTAAAAAAATTAGTGAATGTGAACCGATTATAAAAATTATATGCGAGTGAACGAAGAAATTATTAATGATATTTTAGTAAAAATAATCCTTTAATAAATAAAGAAGATACGTTTATGCGTGATGAAATTTCTGCAAAAGCACGCTTGGAAACACGATATAAGCTTTTTTCCTATCACACTTCTTTTGTATCTAAGTATTGTGTGTATTGTGACCAAAAAAATCCTAATCACAGCATATCTGCATCTGCCCTTACACAGATTTTTCCCGTCACATCACTTTTTGTATCCGATTTTTGTGTAGGTACACATAATACATAATCCAACTACATATCTCTATACTAGCAAGATCACTGTGACAGAAAGGTGACGTGAAATCTCCTCCACTTTCTACCACTATGTTGTGTAGGTACACACTGTTTGTAGTGCTGTGGGTTTGATGTTTGCTTCTGTCTGAGTATTCACACACACAACTACATAGCACGTATTATCGGACAGAGCAACGTGCAGTTCAAGCAATAATGGTCTTACAATACATAACAATAGTTGTGCATTCGGTGATCGACACCGACCGACTAAATGCCTTAAGCTGTAACAGACCAACAAATGACTCCAAGCGAATTACACTTTTTTGATTTTAGTTTGCTTCTAGTGTTCTATTTGTAGGTATAACCTCTCCCCGTTACCACAAAAAATATGCAGATTAGTTTACACTGTTTAACAACCAGAGTACTTTTGTAACTAATGAAGTAATAATTTAAAAATAAATAAATAAATGTGGTTATTTTGTCTTTATGGTCCTTCTATCGGTCGGTTATTATGTCCATGGCCTTTTAGTCTGGGTTATTATTATTCGCAGGTAACTATCTGCGGCACACATTTTTTCGTATTTTTACTAACAGATCAGCGACTGACTGATTTAATTTGGATTATGATTTATAAATGAAAGTATTTAATTTAATACTCGTAGTACCTATATTACGTTTTTGAGGTTGTAAGTTGCATATTACACACGAGCGAAAAAGTCGAAAAAGTTACGCAAGAGTCGCGCAGCGGCGAGTGCGTAATTGCGCGAGTGTGTAATATACTTTACAGCCGAGTTACGTACTATACTTTATCTACGACTAACATGAAATTTACAATAAACGACAAAAATTTGGTACAAATCTACAAATACCAATACATTAAAATTATGTAGTATTTGAAAATTATTAAATACCCCTGTCGCAGCACCAGCCTAACCGCGAATTTCCATTTATAAAAATCCGTTTTTCTGTGATTTTTCACCCTTCTAAGTGACTTTTCCTCTTCTTTCTAATGGTGTAAATAAATGTCGCAAAAATTTTTTAACTTGAGACAATTTTGGAAAAAAAACTAATTTTTGTCACTAAAAATTACCAAAAGAAACCATGTTCCAGGCATCCGACATGGCTGGCTCACGAACTTGTCCAGCGGTGTAGGACTAAATACAAATATAATACATAAATTTTAGTGAATATTATTTTCTGTTTGTAGGACCTCAAAACAAATTTCTGCCATAGTCTCGGGCTCAAGTCGCATCATGAGAGTGGCTGTAGTAGCTAAATTCGATTATGAAAATTCGCTAAAACCACCCATAAAACCTATAAGTCTAGCAAGCACTTAACACATTAATATTTTTTGTATACAGCAACATCTAAAAACATTTCAGTCCCTTTTTGACAATCTTGCCAGAACTTAAACACTTTTTTAAATTTTTTTTATTGTTAAAATTGAAACGTTATTTTGAAGACGGTGAAAATTACTATATTTTACATCAAAATGTCAACACAATCACCCCTGGTTAATTACCCCTAGACTTGATGCTAGAAAATTGAGAAAAAACAGGTCATATAGATTTTTTAAATTTAGATTTTATCTGAAATGATTGAGTTACGAAATTCAAAAGGAAATTTTAAAAATGTGTGTATTCGCTATGAGCTTTTGTCTGGAGGGAATCCAGCTCCTCAAAATCGGCTCCAGCGCTCAAGGTGGACAGAACATATCAGTTTATCAGGACGGCATTTGTACATAATTTTAATATTTTCTTTAAGAAATAGTATTTTGTTCTAAATACTTGTTTGATTTTTTGAAGGCGAGTATTTAGTACGATTTCTATTTACCAACTTCTACAAAATAAAAAAAATCATTTGTAACACTACTATCAAACGTTATTTTATTATGAAATTTTCAAAAAAAATATAAAAGTTACCTCTTATATGCTTTTTTTGGGTTAATTATTGAAAAATATGCCATTTTCTGACATTTTTGAGGTAAAATGAGCAGATGTATGGTTTTTATTAAACAAATTTCAAATTTTTAATATATTTTCACTTTAAAATGTTTAATATTTTCAAAAATGTATGATAGAATTTGTCAAAATTTAAAATTATTTGTTTTGTTGTCAAAAAAAAAAAAAAAAAATATGAATGTGCAAATTTATTTACGAATAAAATGCTATGTTTATACATAATAATAGCTGTGTTTGGTAGCCTACACTAGTGTATGTCAGTTGAAATGAGTGTAAGACCATAAGTGTAAGCAGTGTAAACAGTGCAACAGTTGGTAACAAACGTTTTTAGTGTACTTGGTGCAACCGAAAGTGGCGGAATAATTTAAAATTTGCTGAGTTTGTTGGACATACAAATTTGTTCAAGTTAAAGATAAACTTGAATAAATTAAAAATTTAAATTCTTTTAATAGGAATCAATTAATAGTTACTGTAGTTACAGGATTAAAGTTTAAATTGACTGGACAAGTGACATATAAAACTGTTGAAATTCAATTTTTATTATTTTAATAAGGAATACTTAATTAAATTTATCAAATTAATAATAAATATTTTCTTTTTATACTATTTATTTATACATTTTTTATATTTATATATTTTTTTTACATTCTCTTTAATAAAAAAACTGCAATTTTACTACTGCTTTCTTCGTCATCTACTGCTGTCACTACTGTTTTCTTCGTCGATTTCCGAATTATTATCACTATCATCACTATTAATTTCATTAATGATTATACTTATCTGCTCCTTTAATAAGTATTTCTTTGATAATTATCTTTGAAATAGAAATTTAAAAAAAGAATTTAAAGTGAAATGATACCAATTTAATGTCAAAACTGTCAAAACCAAGCTAACTATGGATTTACACTCACTACACTAGTTGCTCTATTTCAAACCCTGGTGTAATTCGTGCAGATAAATTACACTACACTAGTATACCAAACAGTTGTTTTTATCTACACTAAATAATACCAAACGCATTTTCACTACAAAATGCAATAAAGTGTACACTAGTGCAAGCTACCAAACACACCTCATTATAACAGTATTGTCATTTGGATAACAAATTGCGTAAAAATATTATTGTTTGAATATGATTTAACGTAATTTTTATGCGATTGTAGCAAACTCTTATTAATTTTAGTAAGGTGTAAACATAATCTAAATTTTGACCGTATCACATAAAACAAATTTTCTTGGTAATTTTCCTATAAAAAAATGAAATAGATAGATTGTAAAGATTTACTCAACTGAGAGAAATAGAATATAACTGAATCGTTAAACTGGATTAAAAAAATCATGACACGTCACTTATAAAGCCGTTTTTTTTTTTTTAATGTAGCATCGCAAAAAATGAGACAGAAAAAAAAGACTGAGTGCGTGTGTAATAAAAAATGATTTCTTCCAACATATTTTCTAACTTTTCTCAAAAATTAATTTATTTATAGCAATGACGTAAAAACATTTTTTATGCATATTGCCTTTTACTTTGACTTGGTGTAAAAAAAAAATTGAAAAAGTGCTTAGTTCTGGCAAAATACTCATTTTGTTGACAAAAAATGCCCGAAAAACCTACTTGTGGGCATCCGATGTGTCTGGCTAACGATCTTAGCCAAGCCAATCTAGTCTTAGTATGCACACAAAATTTCATATGCATTAAACGTTTCGTTCGAGAGTTATCGCGCGGATACATATATAAATTTTAGTGAATATCATTTTCGTATTTTGGGAACCTCGAAACATATTTCTGTTATGGTCCCGCGCTTAGGTCGCGTCATGACATCTACTGTAATAGCTGAATTTCGAGTTTTTGAAATTCACTAAAACAAACGTAAATATTCAGTTGCTAGATAAAATTTTTGTACAGATTCTAATATAGTATGTATCATGTATATCACTGTATAATATACAAGGTGGTCCAGAATTATGTACCGTAATTGCTAGAGCTGGTAGTACGTTCAAAAATAATGGTACCTGTTCATGTACACTTTTTTTCAAAACTCAATAATAAGGGAGATACAACTCTGTAAAGGGGTGAAACGAAAACCATTATTTCTGAAATATTTTCCAAACGCTTTTGAATAACGGGTTGACATTTTAGGGGTACTTATTTTGCGTTAGAAGGATTAAATTTATGTCAACACTTATTCCACCACTCATGACTAAGGGGTGGTTTTGGGTGGTAGGTGTGAATTATCACGTCTTTTCTTTTTTAACTTGCAATTATTTAAACAAAATCCTTGATAATATGATTCCTCAGACAATTTCACGCAAAAAAAGGTATACTTGTTACATTTCGATAAATATTACCGTTTTCGAGTAATTTAAAGTAGAAGTATCTATTTCCAAATTATCCCCTAATCATAAGTGATGAAATAATTGATACCATAAATTTAATTATCTTAATGTTCATACGCACCCCTAGATTATGAATCGAGAAATCAAAAGCGCCCAAAATTGTTTTTAAAAGAAGAAGTTAGTTTCGTTCCACCCCTCTACATTTTACCCCTCTGCTTTATCTCCCTTATTATTGAGTTTTGGAAAAAAGTGTAGATGAAAAGGTAGCATTATTTTTGAACATACTATCAGCTCCAGCAATTACGGTACATAATTCTGGACCAGCCTGTATAATAATTATAATAATTAATAAAAGTGTAGTAAACTTTGTTATTTGTATTATACATGCATGTAAAGAGCCATTTCTTGTACAGCTGGATATGTGGCTGTGTGTAAAACGTCGCTTACTTAGATAGTCTTTTGTACAATAAACAAGGAATTTCATGGTAGTCGTAGATAAAATAATATTACACCTTAAATGTAAATAATTATTATTTATAAAATCATATTTTAAGAAAAGTTAAACCACAGTTAAACCTGGTTAAACTCACGCATATCACTATACAGGCGCACATACAAAGATATAGATAAATAATTTAATTATATTTGAGCACTGTAGGCATAGTATAGAAATATTTTTACCAAATGAAAATGATTTCATGCGATAGAAATACACGATTGCACGTAAGACAGCACAGCAGACAAGCTTGTAATATAGCTATCTCTTACTAGATCTACTTACTAATATATTGAAAAAGGATAGTAAAAATTATAATAACTTTGATAAAGTACAAAATTTCATTTTTACATTCCAACTATATGAATCATTTGCATTATTTGATGACACTGGTTCATATACGTATGTTGTCTTTTGAGAATGAATTTGGGTATATTTCTGTTTAGTAGTATACATTTAAATGCAGAAGGTACAGAAAATATACATACAACTTATATCAACAGTCTATTATAATTCTATTTTGAAGGGTTGTCCAATGTAATAAACCTTTTAAATAGATAATAAATCCTTTGAGTAACCCAGCAGTTTTTTTTTCACTGTTGTACAATTGAAATGTTTTTACTATCACTGTAAAAAATCGGCATAAATCTACATAAAAATTAACAGTAGCCACATAATTCTAGTTTTGCGTAAAATGCAATTTATTCTTGGTTATTTGTCTAACCCTTTTCTTATAAAATATTCCATGTATTCACATAGTCCACTCACAAATGCTATACACAATATTCTAATGTAATAACAAATATCTATTTCCACATTTAATAAATAGTAATATTACCAACAAACAAATAATTATATGAATGTACGTATATACAATTTAACTGCTAGTGAACGTATAGTCACATACACTCAAAACACCTCCCTCCTCCTCACAGTCGCCGTAATATTACAACACTAAAGACTGTCTATTTGTCCGTCTGTCTGTGTCGACTATGCACTGTTGCAGGAATAACTCCTAACATTGAGCATTTCCTAAACATACATGCTTTTCAATATTTCATTGGTACGGACCCACTCACTATCTACTTCATGTTTTCGATTCGAGTCGAAATGCAATCGTTCAGTAATTATAACGTATTAGATTCGTAGATATTAATACATATACTAATTTGGAAATCATATTTTATATTTACGAATAGCAAACATTAACAAGTTTACGATAAAATCTTCAAAGATTGCTCACTAAAAAAAGTATATCAGGTGTCCTTTTTTTCAGCATGACACAATTTTTTTTATTGAAACTAACGTTACTTTTTTCTTGGGAATTTTCCCACGGAAATTAAATTTTTCCTCCGGATAAAAAGTAGCCTATAATATCCTTTTAACAATATATACTTTTATACAAGTTCAAATAAGGTCGATGATTATTTTTTTGTATCGTTTTGTGTTTCTACGCAAAAAGTAGCCTATGTCCTTTTTCGTCCGTTCTGTTAATAATATGCAAAGTTTGAAACCAATTATCAGTTTTTTAATAGGCAACTATTGTAATTTAATTCTTATATTTTCCCTTGGGAATGAAATATTTTCTCGGGATAAAAAGTAATATCTTATAATCTATACAAATACGAATATTAAAACAAAATCATGTTTGTATTTTTTTGTTCACAAATATTCATATTCAAGACTAATCAGGGGTTTTCAAAGTAAGGAAATTGAATGTCTCTCCTTAAAAAAAAAATTCTATATATATCCTAAAAAATATCAGGCACGATTCCCATAAGAAATTATAACTAGTTATCACTTATCCTGTGAATAATTGTTCTTATCCTTTCTACGTATCGCATTTACTTTCAATACTTACCACTACTTACCACTATAGTGTATTACCACTATACTATTTTCAAACCTGTATATTTGTATATTTCTAACAGAGAATTGGTGGTTACATATTGATAATTTGTATACCTATCTACCTATGTGTATTTTATATTACTTAGGTAGCATCATAACAAGTAAATATGTAAATGATTAATAATTACGAAAGATAAATTATACGTTAATAAAACAAAAATATTTTACGTATTGAAAATCAAATTATTTTGCGAACATAACCTACGTGTGTCTTCGAATTACAAAAGACACAAATTTTGATCTATTAAAGGAATTGATCATTTCTAATTGAAGAGGTGGATTCCAAGACGTGCTAAGTCACTTTTTGCAATTTTTCAGGAAATGTAAAAAACTATCTAGGTAGGCAAATGTAGTAATCTGTTTAAATTATTTTCAAGTTCTTAGATAATAATTATTATTGATGTTATTTATTTGTTCTTACTTATACATATAATTTTCAATAGATTATATTAAAAAAAATCTTTAAAAAGCTGGGTTGAGTTGATTAAAATAAACCTAGTTTTTTTAAATACAGATATATTTTATTCAAGAAACATTTTAAACAGTGCATTATTAGCTATTTCATGTGTTTGACATAACAGAAAATCTGTCTGCAAGCAAATTTAAAAAAAAAATACCAGCTATTATTGGAAAAAAAAATATGCAATGGTTTACGAGTAAATTTGACTTAGTGCGTTTTGAAATAAAACTGTCACTGACTTAGTGCTTTTTTGGAAGGCATTCCATTTTTCATCAGTCATGTTACTGTAGACTAAGCTCATTTTGAAAGGTGACACTACGAAAATCGTGTAGAGCTGGACTTGAACATTCTGCATCAACTAAAATCTCACATTAGACAAAAAATGACTTAGCACCTTTTGGAATCCACCTCTTCAATTATTAAGTTCAGTAAGTTCATTTAACTTAATAAAAATAATAAATTAGGGATCTTGATACTCCCACGTATAGTCCGACCAGCTGTTTAAAAAAAGTTAGGGTAATAAAATTTTTCAAATTGATATGTATGCTTAACACGCTGACGGTCATGAGGGATTATGACGAAACGCTTAACTGATACACTATTGCTATGACAAAAGGATGTATTATTTTTTATTTGACCCACCCATTTCAATTCATATTTTTATGATACCTTACTGTAGTACCTTACTACCGAGGTATCATAAAAATATGAATTAAAATGGGTGGGTCAAATAAAAAATAATACATCTTTTTTTTGGTTTTCTTGTCAAAAATTATTTAATAGTACCTAACTAAATGGTATGTTATTTCTTTCTTACTTTCAGTCGGTATACACAAATCCGTAAGTGAAATCTTATATAATTTGACAACTGGAATAAGAGAGAAATAGAAAAAATGAAAAACAACTTAATTTATGTACTATTTTAAGGATCAGTATCGTGTAATTTTTTTAAAGGACAGCAAGCATCATAAATTGAAGAGATGATAATGACGTCATTTCTAAACTAAAAAAATATACTATAATTAAGACATGTCTCCTATCTGTCTATTTGTTTTAACCGTCATAGTCCCGGTCGCGACAGTGATGGTCTTCGCAAAATACCATGTTATTTATACTTTTTAATATTTTTTATAATTTGAATAAAATTTAATTAAATAGAAAATTTTATTGTGTTCATAAGACACAAAAGTTTTGACAGAGTCATACTTAAAATACTTTTAATTTTATTTTTAAAAATGCTTATTTCTATAGATATCAAAGTTACTTAAGAGTTTAACATAAGAGTAATAATTGAATCCAGGGCCAGCTTAGCCAATAGGCCATGGCCTAGGGGCGGGAAATTCTTTATACAGGGCGGAAAAATTAGTAATTGACTTATTTTTTAAGAGAAAGTTTGAAAAAAAAGTAGGAAAAATTAAGATTTTTTTCTTTTAAAACAAAAGGTAGGGGCGTCATTTTTCAAGGTGCGTAGGGCGGCACTTAGGGTTAATCCGGCCCTGATTTAATCAATAAGACATTTCCGATGTGCATTCCTCAGTTTCGCTATATCTTAACAAACCAATATGTAATAATACTATAGCAATATTTTTTAAGTTTGAACTGGAATCGTTTGAACTAACACATCATAATATATCTATTGTTATTGAAGCCAATGAATATATCTAGTGAAGCTCAGAGATTGTGACGCCATTCATACTCGTATGATTAATGTACCTACAATCATTTTTTTCGAAAAATTACTAATTAAGCAGAAATTTTTTTCACCGAGGGAAAATTATTTTTATTTCTCCCAAAAACATTTCATCAATTTAATAATTAGCTAGCTGCTGAATATTTTTGTCGCAAAATAATAATATTTCACGAAAATGAAAAATTTGACATTATGTCAATAACGGGTTGATTTTAATAAATAATTAACTGACCCTCTATGTCGAAATAATCAGACCACTAGGCGGGCGGGCATGAGATACATAAAAAAAAATTTAATTAAGCAACAAAAAATATGTATTAAAGAATGTCACTTTAATGTCATATATCAATAATTACTTATTATTAACAACATACTGGCAGCGCATTTGTTTCCTCCCACTCAACTCATACTCCCACCCCGGTACAACCACCATACCACCCGCCATCATCATCATGATTGCTAACCAATAATTTATACCCCTCACCCAATTCTAATATTCTCTCTCTGTATCCAATTGAAAAGTAAATGAAGAACGCTTATAGAGATGTACGTATGTGTGTGTGTGTGTGAGTGAAGTGATTAGTAGTATGTAATAGCGACGAGCGACCAGTACCGACTCAACCCGAACAATCGCGATACGCCTCATGATCAAATACATATGTAATTCAATTATATTATATCCATATATAATTTTTTTCAGTATAAAATTTTACAGAAATTTGATTATATATTTTTATGCTGTGCATCTGATGAAATTCGATTAACAATAATTTTTGCTCCTCTGTTTTATATAAATTATATACAGGAGTGCCAACTACTGAAACCACCAAACAATCTTGCTCAATGCTTTCCGTAATATTTGCTAGTTTTTATTGAAAGTTATTTTAAAATCGTTGGTCAAAAGTATCCGAGCTTGTTTCTTATATCAGTTTTGAACTTTTATAACCCATCAACAAAATCATATGTGGGTATTTCAATACTTTCCGTGCTTCATATTTGGTGCGTTCCTCATTGTAATGACCTTTCTCATTGAACAATTTCATAGTAATACTTAGTAATTGTGTACTGGGATTTATCATATTTCAAAAGTATCAAGTAATAAAATGTCCGGGTAAATTAAAATTGAGTTTAAGGAATTTAGCGAGCTGATATGGCTTACTGAGTTAAATAAGGCTTAATTTAAAAAAATATTGTTTTTATTAACATAAATTTATAGATTATTCACTTAACTAATTCTCAATAGTTCTAATTTGACTTACGTACACAAAGACAAATGCTTTCATTTCATCTAAGATTTATGAGTAGACGCATATAAAAAATTAAATTCAAAGCAATATTTTTTACTATCAAACTAGAGCACTGTTTTCGGCCTTTTTTACAGCGAGGGCATCACTGCGTGAGAGTGTACTGAAATCCGTAATGTGAAAATATAATACAAATATAAATTGTAATGGTAAAGAGTGAAAAAGGTAATACTTAAAATTTACAACAGTTGCAAGGTAAAACAAACGCTAGTAGTTAGTTGATCACTGCTAAGTGATTAATATTTTATATTGTCCGAATTACACAGGCTTGCGAATTTTAAGTCATGTCATCCCCTTTTGGATTTGATGACTAATCTTAGGGTATTTTGGTGCGCTGATTACGAAAAAAATATTCAAAAAATTCCAGCACGTCAGAATTTTTAGATATTAGATGTTAAAATTTTTGACTAAAATTACCTATGTCGACCAAGCCAAGAATAGATTATACATTTTTTATTTATTTGCTATCTAATAAAAAGTCATGTAGTTGTAATTGGCTTTTAGGAACACATTCTCAGCAATGGTTTCATTAAATGAAACCTAATTAACTAAGTGACATATCTTTATTTTGGGAAAAAAAGGTGAATTTTAAGTGAATCGTTCAATATAGTTCTATCTACAGACGATATTTATGGTATTTTAACTACAGACGATATTTATGGTAAGATCGTCGTCGGATTTTTCACTTTGGTTGTGTGGTCTTAGGCATGCTCCTAATTTTTTTCTTTTTAAATTAAGTCAGTACACTTTTAATTGTGGATTTTTGCATTTTCAAACTAACTTAAATAAAACTGAGACAAGCAGTTAGGTGATGTTGCAAAAATGATTTTTTTGATTAGAAAATTTAGGTATAGGCACCTATTTTTAACTGGAAGTTACTGGCAAACATCGGCGATGGAGTGTCATAATTTCCGGAACTCCCTATAAAATAAATAAAATGTAAAAAAAAAGGATACAGATAAAAATATGCATATTTGTTCGAACTTTCCGTAGCGGAGAGATACAACCGTGTGCAAAGTTTTATAGTATTCCATGTATGTATACCTCCTATCGCATAGATACCCTTTGGACGGGTGGACTTGAACGTAGTAGTCAGTCGGCTAGTAGGCTGAGATGATGGGTCTATAGAGAATTTATACGGGAACTATAGAGAATTCGTACAAATATACATATTTTATAGGATATATGCCGTATGTATGAGCCTACACATATGCTAAATTTATACATATATGTATAGAAAATTATAGTCTTGTAACAATATAAATATTTCATAAGTTAATATGATATGAGATAATAATTTATAAGTTTTCGTTCTTTCTTCCAAAAATTTTCTTTGAAATTCGATTGCTCATATTACCTGCGTTTAATGTAGTGTAGAATATTCGACTGTTTCAGGGAGGGGTAGAAAAATATTCGTAAAATTAGCATTTTAACGTAAGAATGAAATAAAATGAACAAAATTTTTTTTTAGCAATTCCACTCATTTTTGCTAGAGTTATAAAAATTTAATTTTTTTAAATACTTATAATTTATAATATATAAAAAATAAAATAACACAAAATTGTCAATAGCGAATTGGGTTCGCACAGTTAGGGTTCCGTACAGTGAGCAACCAATAGACCAAATTAAACTACATTTTCATTTATGTACCTATACTTAAATATATTACCTATCCAAATTGTCAACCAATCTTCGAGGCTAATTACATTACAGGATTTTGTCAGAAAGGTTGAGCTTAATAAAAGCAATTTCCCAAACAAACTTTTATATATTTAAATTGAATAGTTTCCAGAATACTAGTGTACAAAAATCACAGTTTTTAAAACTCATTGACTGACTGACTAATAGATTGTTAATGATTAATGATTATTATTATCGTTTCCCCTTAATTGTTAAAATATTTTTTTTTTCTTCAGCAACTATTACACTGTCAAAAAATCAAAATTTTTACTTATGCGAATATTGAACTATATATATCATTAAAATCACTGTACCAAAAATTAAAAGCAAAATATATTTTTAGAATCCCTGGAAGTAGCTCTCTTAAATAATACGATATGATGGACTAACACGAGTCTTATAATGGTTCCATTTTACCTTTTAAGATACGGAACCTTAAAATAATTTATAAAATCTTTTTTGATAATTTTTGCAAATTTTTTTTATTGAAACGATTACGCTGAGTGATCATGCGACATTCACCCTTACATTAAATTGAACTAGAAAGTATTGGTGGCTCTTCTTACAAATATTTAATATACAATTTACGGGACAAGTGGCTGAATGCTTCATGTGACATTTTTCTAAAAATGACGAATGTTGAATTTATATTGAAATTTGACTTCATTACACATATGTTACGTATGCTTTCAACACTGACCAAAATTATTTACATTTCGTTTCCCGAACATAGAAACTTAGAGGAATCTTGTATGCTGTATAGTTCGTAAATCTGTGACCTGTTTCATATTTCAGAGAACAACTTGTGAATCATTACACCAACCGGCGGTGTATGGGGTGGCCAACCCGCGAGGTTTTTTGGCCCGCGAGATTCATCACACTTATACAAAATATATTTATTTTATATTGATCAAGGTAGTGAAAACCAATGTATTAAAAAAATGCGTAATATATGGGAACACATAATTTTATATGCGGCCCGGGGAGTTATGATGCGCTTCCAAAGTGGCTCGCAAGATCATTTTGTTGTCCACCCGTGTTCTAATCGATTAGTTGGAGTTTTTTACGTTAAAACACGATTAGATCCATTACCCTTTATCTTTAAAGTTTAATTTAGTTTCATTCTTACAGAGCAAGATAAATTATACAATTCTAGCTCTCTTAGGTGGTTTTGAAAGCTAGAAACTAAACTTCTCAAAGGAACACCGTTTAATAAGAACAATAAGAAAAAAGGTGAAGAAATCTTTGAAAAATTTTGAAAAATTACGTCCAAGAATATGACTAGAAACGAATTTGTTGAAACGAACACACTAAATATTTTTCGTACAAACTGGTTTCCTTTAGACAAGAAGACATTTTGGTAGCCGTATTTCTTAGTAGCTTAATTACGTAACTTAATTACGCAATAAACGTAATACTACAGTAGCGCATACCAACATACATATAACCACCGTTCACACAGATGATGTACATTCAAACTAACCACCAGTGAAACGGCAATTGACAATAGCTTGTGCGGTTACGTCACGATAGCTTGTTCATTTCTCCGAATGATTTTTTATTATTACGTTATATTTATTTTTTTAATATTGTAATCAAAAAATAAAAAAAAAAAGACGACAAAAAACATCAACCGTCGTCCATTCGCCACTACGTGTCACACTATGACGTGCCACACCATGCTATGCCGTGCCACCCGTTGACATGCAGTTCAGAACTCCAGAACAGCTCCATTATAATCATAGAACATCGTCATAACACACTTTAAACAATTGTTCATCAACTTGTGTAGGTACTCTCAACTGTTCACTCGTGGGCGAGTTGTTCATCACTGCGATTCGCCACCATCCCTCCACTCTGACGCCCCCCTCGGACGCTCCCCGTCCCTGTCCCACTTCGCCTCTATACATTCCCACGGTGTTATGTATTTCTTGCTTGTTGTTTTTATTATTTGTTGGTAAATGTTGACACAAAATTTTATTACATGTTCGCCGTTCGACAATTCAATTTTATTATTTTTATTATTTTTTCCTGCTATAGTATTCGTATTGTTTAGCTATCGCCACAGTAGCTCAACTCGGTTAGCAACTTCTATCTGTATGCGATGCAACATCGAGTTTTTTTAATGTATTGGTGTGATGTGCGCGGTACATTGGTTGGTTAGCTCTGGTCTGTTGTTCACCAGTAATGACGGAACAGTAAAAACAAATCAAAATAATAAAATTTATATTTATAATTATAATTAATTTTTTTTTACTTAAATTGTGTCTGTGTAAGTTTTGGTATGTAAAGTAGGATAAATGCTCCAAAAAGAGACTATCTTCATACCACAGAGTACAAATCTCTGCTGTTCAATCAACACTGTTCAATCAACACTGTTATCTCTCTACATATATGTGCACTGGATTTAGTTTGTGTGATCTGTCTTGTATGTGTGTGTGTGAGTGATCTGAGGTGTGTTGCTCAAAAACGTGATCAAAACAATTGATCTACGCTCATCCATCGTCACCGAACGAATGAATATTAAGTATCCTAACGTACTCAGAGGTGCACACTGCTGATTACAGAAAAGAGATAGTAGTGTTCCTTAGTGTGATGTATAGCAGTAAAAGATTATTAAAATTTCTCAACTTTTATTAAAGAATTTTTGATCTAGTGATTTGAAATTGCAAATTTTTGAAGTGGTAATTTGAAATTACAAATTTTTAGTCTATGCATTGTGTTGAGGCGATTATTCATATCACTCATATATAAAGCACTCCGGAAGCTCTATTTACCGGAAAGGACAACACAGCGTTTACTGGGCCAGCTAATATGTCATTAACTCGATTTTCTTAAATAAGAATCCGAAATTTTCTGTTAGAAAAAGTGTTTGAACAACTGATCAAGCTATTCTTTAGATATTAGAAAGTGGTATTTTCGAAAAGTCGTATTTTTTCGGGGGCGGCATTGATATCGCGTATAATGTTATGGTCATTACTGTGCCATTGTCATGGCAACTATAACCAAAAAAGTAAAAACAATTTATTTTGTTCAAATCAGGTTTGGCAAATACTACTTCTTTGGTAATGATAAAAATTCACCTTAATAGATATTCAGTTACCTTTGTCAAAGGGACTACTTCTATATTTAGGTCAGTTTACCCAATTCATAGTTTCCATTTTTTTCTTATATTTTATATTTGTTAATAAAAATTTATTATTTTGTTTGTTTTTCTATTAGAGAATAAAAAAAGTATTTCTGTGAAATATAATTTTGAGATGTTAAAAGCAGCCCAACAAAACAAAATAATTGAATTTACATATAAATAAATATTTTACACATGTTTTCAAAGAATGTTTATTTTATTTCCTCGCATTTGTCCCATACAGCGAAATTCTAAAAAAATATATATTTTATTCACAAATACAGAGTATAAAAATTCAATCATTTGTGTTTCCGGTATATTGAACGGAAATCAAAAATAAAAATTCAAATTTATAGCAATTTATAAAAATTTTTTTGATTTAAATCATGAAAATTTAATATTCACGTATATAGTAGTATACTTTTTTCTATAAAGTTTAATTTGAGACGGTAGCAAATGAATTAGAAATTCATGAATAAAATTATGAATTTGGGGTTAAAATTTAAAAAAAAAAATGGATATCAGAGGCATGACTACAATGGAGCAGGTGGAAGAGCCGCTCCGGGGCGCATAGTAAAAAGAGCTGCGATAGGGGAAACAAATAGGGTGCAACAAAGAAAATTTAGGACAAACAAAAGGCTGATGATATTTTTTTCACTCGTCACTCCAATTTTCTGGAAAAAGTAAATCCCTGGGGAGGCGCTGGGAAAACTCCCTACAGGGCGCAAATCTAAGGTAGAATTTCCTTTTAGTAAATTAGACAAAATTTCCTTTTAGTATGACATAAAATCTTATGTTTAAGGGGTGTTTTACTCGAGAGTCCTTAAAAATTATGTATTTTTCTAGAATTTTTTTCTCAAGAACGGAAGTAAATATCAGTTTGAAATTTTATAGATAGTGCAGCGTCCATTTTATAGATAGTGCAGTGTGACGATCCGAAAATCCAATGCCTTGTTGGTAGACATCCTAGTGCCGGTAGTAAACCACCGAAATCCAAAAACAAAAAAGATTTATAAAATATATGAAGAGTACCAGCACCTTTACCTATAATATCAATAAATTGCTGAAAGAAAAAAAATGGCTGATGTTTGAACTTTTGATTACGATTTTTGTCTTATTTTTCGCTCTTTAAAGTAAATTTAAAAATAAAAAAAAATATTGAAAGTGTATCGAACTTAGGTAGAGGTGCCGAAGAATTGAATTATCTTTAAAATAAAAAATTAAAAAAAAGAATGCATCGAATAGTTTTTGAGTTATCGTGTCCACCAGTTCCAAAAATGTAGTTCCGAGATATTATAAAATATATATAAAGAAACGTATTTTCAAAATTTTATATTTAATACTCATTATTGCGTGAACTACGTTTTTTAAATTTTTTTTTATAGAAAGCTGAATTCGGTTAATGTGCAAGAATCTTGTTTTTAAATTATTTTCAGTAAAATCACTTTGGGAACATATTCTACACATGATTTGCTATCAATTTCGGCAAAAAAAAAAATCAATTTTTTTTATCAAATCTCAAGTGAACCTTCCCTTAAATTACTTTCAGCAAAATCACTTTGGGAACATATTCTACACATAATTAGCTACCCATTACTGCCAAAAAAAAAGTCGATTTTTTTAACGACTCTCGACTTAATTGGTTACTTACTGCGTAATTTGTTTATTTATCGAGCGAAACTTAGAAAAGGTTTTCCAAAATAGATTTTTTTGATTTTCGAAGTAATCTTCAAAAACATAGATACTGTGTACTATACAAGAGTAGACCTATAGAAAATACACGAAAAAAACCATTTGACTTCGCACAATGTCTACTTCAACGTTGGAAAAGAAAAACAAAAATTTGAGATCATAACTCGAAAGCCGATAATCTAAGTCTAAGAAGATATTTAAATTGTACGTAAAATAGTGCTATTAGAATATGCAGATAAAGATAACACCTAACTTTTTACTAGTAAGAAGTTATTAGAAGTAAAATAAAGGAATTATAAGTTCCTTGGAGAAGTTTAGGACAACTCCATGCTGGCATTGTATTAGAGATATCCGGTATAGCAGTGGTCCTTAAAATAAACACTGTGTATACTCATTGCACGTATTGTGTATAGGTTCATATTCCTGTGTACCACTCACAATAGTGCTTATTTTGTCACCACTTTTTGCCCAGTTTCCTTACCTCTGACTCCTTTAAAGTTTATTCGGTAATAATAACGTCTTAAGGGATTGGTAAAGTACCACTTCTAAATGAATGTGCCTTTAAGAAATCTTCGTAATCCCGGTTCCAAAAAAAAAAAACTAAAGAAATACTGTTGACGAGCAGAAAAAAAAATTCAAATGAAATCATATCTGATATCAAAGAGATAGGTCAAAATAGTTTTAATTAAAATTATATTTTGCCAGTAAAGACTTGCATGTATGTTACAAATATTATTTAGATATTTAGATATATGTGTGTTCAATACGGTTTGGTTGGCCGGCAGTTAACTTGTCTTTGTTAATAATTAAATTAGAGAATATTGATAATTTGATGGATGTATAAATTTATGTAAATTAAATTATGACGAAACTCACAGCCAATGTCAGTATCAAAGACCAGTAATAATAAATGGTAGATATTACATACGTGTAAATTACAGAATCAAATCAAAATTCATCAGTATGTTGTATTTAACTCAGAACACAGTAGACGCATATTTCTTAGACTTGGAGATGTAATAATTATTATTAAAAGAACATTTAGTACAATTTTTGAGTTTTATACAAAATTTTTATATAATCTAAGTGTTAATCCAGTTTTTGAACCAGTAAGCCATTTAATCATTCATTTAATGATTACTAGCAGACAAGTAAAATTAAATTGTTCAGTTTCAAAAAGATAAACTGAGAATTGGAGATAAGAAAAGTGGGTAATATGATATAAATTTAAAATTTGTCTAGGTTACTGCATGTTTTGTAAATATTTAGCTTTGCTATTACTTTTAATATTTATTGTAATAAAAATTTTCTAATAAATTTTCTGTTTCTTTTTCAGGTAAGTACTTTCATTTGAATAATGCTCTACTTAGTAAACACCGATTATTTATCACTTTTCTTCAAGTAGGTATGTATCTATTAAAATAACAAATTATATTCAGAACTAATAGATATATCACTCAAAACCCAATGCGATAAGTCCATTTCTTTTTTCTTATATTTTCTAATTTTCCTAAATTTTAATGGAGTGGGTAAATGTTATTCCATCAAAATTTACAAAAATCAGAAAATATCCAAAAAATGAACTTAACCGCATTGATTTCTGAGCGACTCAAATAATGTTTATTAGATTGAGTAGTTTTAAAAAATATTTATCTTATACTGTGTATTGATACCAAATTTTAACTGTTTTCCAAACTTTTTGTATTTATATAGGCCATCTGTTTGCAAAGCATTCTGTTGGGAACTTTGGCCAAAGAAAAATCGATCCACTAAAACAAAGTGGTAGTAGACTGTTCTCAATGTAGAACAACATACATAGGACAAACGGGTCGACATTTCGATACGAGACATAAAGAGCACATTTTTCAAATTTCAGTTATTATATACGTGATTTATCCAAAATTTTCTTATTTACCACAGAAAATCTTATTGTTCATTACCTTATATAAACGTTTGATTTTACCACAAAACTATTTACTAAGGGAAAGCTTAATTTCTCGAATGATAAGTAATAAATTTGTGATATCATCTTTAAGTAAATAAATTACATTTTTGTTAAATTTTATTCATTTTTCCGTGATTGATTTGTGTACATTCCTAGTTAAACATTTATTTCTTTGTGATAATTTTTATGTAAATTACGTCTGTTGTTCTGCTTGGTTAATTGTTATTTTCCACACAATAAAATAATATATAACATTTCTACATAGATACAGTGTGTAACAGAAAAACACAGTAAAATTGACGATATTTAAATAAAATTCCAATTTTATGGTTTGTTTGATGACGTCAAGCTTACTAAAATCTTTTAGCTCTTAGAATTACAAGTTAGCTGTTAGTGAATTACAAGTTTTCCTATGATCTTATGTTCATTTATACTAATGTAGCAACTAGATTCTTGTTACGAGAGTTACGAGTGTGTAGAAAATCACTTCGCTGTGCCTCGTGGTTGGTGTTATAACGCTGTTCATATGCCTCAGCCAACCTCAGCGAGGAACTTCGGCGAGAAATCTCGTCCTACCTCAGCGAGAATAGAAAGTACAAAACAATGGACTCGCAGAATCGCTAAAAAATGATTTCTATGAAATCAGTCATTTTTTTAAAAGGAATTTCAACATTTTGGTAATAAAAATAAAAGGTTCACGTCAAAATTACTTTAATTTGACCCATCAGCACAGTTGAAATCCCTTCAGTAAAGATTTAAAAAAAAAATTAATTTAGTGACGTCAGCAGGTTCACTAACATTTTTCAACCAATCATTTTTCTAAAGGAAGTTTAGAAATTTTGGTAACAGAAATGAAAAGTTGACATCCAAATTACCTTAATTTGACCCATCAGCATAATTGAAATCTCTACAATAAAAATTTGAAAAAAAAAATTAATTTAGTGAGGTCATCAAATCTACAAAATTTCTTCAACCAATAATTTTTCTAAAAGGTATTGAGACATTTTGGTAACAAAAATGAAAAGTTCACATCACTTCATCAAAGTTTGATTTGAAAAAAAAAAATTAACTGGATCAAGTCATCAATTCACTTAAAATTTAAATCAATTTTCTAAAAAGAATTCCGACATTTTGGTCACAAAAATGAAAAGTCCACAACCAAATTACGTTAGTTTGACCCATCACCCTAATTCAAAACACTTGAAAGTAATGTTTGATTTAAAAAAAAAATTAATTTGGTAACGTCATCAAGTTTATTAAAATTTTTCAGTACCCTAAAACCGTAAATAAAATTACAGAATAACGAAATTTGAAGCGAATTATATGGATTTTCAAAATGTGTGCCTCGGTTTAAACACGATTTTTCTTAAAATATTGATAAAAATGTTATAGATATTAAGGCCTTTAAATAAATGAGACCTCCTCCCGTTTTGAGAACTAGATCCGTCCCTGATTAAGAGAATATAACGAAAATTCATGATTGTTCCTGAAAGTATAAGTACAGTGTCGCTCATTTAGAGAAAATTTTCTTGTTTCTGTTTTTATGGTGGCGTTGACAGCAGTGTTAATTTCCAAAATAAATTCCATCACTATCTATATATTTTACGCAACAATAGGAGCATATTAATATAAAAATAATATGATATTTATACTGAAATACTAATACAAACATTTACATACCTCCATAATATTGTTATATATGTATGGAGACCTTTAATATATATGTAGGTCTATAATAAAAAACATGTTAACAAGTCTGTTATACTATGTTCCCGCTTTAATTGTTTCTGTTGTTAATTACCTATTAAATAATATTAAAAAGAATATAATAATTTAATTGTTTGATTCCCATAAAGAATTCTAGTTGGGCTTTTTTTGTTTTGTTAAATTCTCTCCGTTTGTTGTTTGTTGTTTATTATATTTAATTGTATATAATAATTCAATTACTTTTTCTACCGTAACAGCGTAATAAAAAAGTAGCAGAAAAAATGATATATAAATCTTTCTAAATTAGTTGAAAAATAAATAAATGAAATAAATTAAGAACAAAAAGATATTAAATTGGACAGAACAAACATTTTATTAATAAATGAATATTTACTAATAACATCAAGTTAGATTATTAATTTGTTTTAATAATTAATAAAATACATATATATATATATATATATATATATATATATATATATATATATATATATATATATATATATAATTATGTATAATAAATATACATGTACAGGTGTATGTATGAATAGTAATAATTAAACAACTGTATTGTTATCTTTCATTGATAGTGTACAGTAGTGGACAGAGAAATTGTAACAGTATCAGATTATAAAGAGCAATTAAGGGGTATTCTGATCTACACGGCCAAATTTTAGATGTTTTTCCAGGCGCAGTAGATAAGAAATCCTTAAGAATTTTTACCACTTACCGGTTTTTATTAACATTTAAAAAGTATAAAAAAGTTAAAATTGAAAAAAGTACAAACCGGTAAAGTAGGGACTAAAAAAAAAAAATGTGCCCCCTGGTTGACATGATTCTGACGCCCTCGATGATCTGAAGCGCAAAATTTTAGTGGATTCTTAAAGAGTAAGGACGTTATTTTCGTTTGACGGGAGCGATTAGAAAAAGTTTTTTTGGTAAAATGGCGTCCATGTGAAAGAATTTTTTTCTCATAGTTTTTTCAGTTTTGGGAATTTTTTAAAAATAGTAAAGAAGAATTTTCAAAACACCTCTCGTCTCACAAATTCTGAATATATTAAGAAGCTCTGTACAAAATTTCAAAGCAAATCAGTCTATTAAAACTTGAGATATCAAAAGTAGTTTTAAGAAAAACGAGTTTAAAGTTTAGGGTCTCGTTTCGGA
This sequence comes from Brachynemurus nebulosus, assembly GCA_035578155.1. Taxonomy (NCBI): domain Eukaryota; kingdom Metazoa; phylum Arthropoda; class Insecta; order Neuroptera; family Myrmeleontidae; genus Brachynemurus; species Brachynemurus nebulosus. The sequence continues at coordinate 15,654,027 of JAPWDM010000011.1, read as the reverse complement.
CAATCGGAGTCATTTAATTGTGTTATACTTAAATTTTTTTAACCAGCGATCTCTGCCTCTTACAGTGTTTGTTCCTCTAAACTTTAAAAATACGCAAAAAATTGATTTTTTTGAATTTCTAGATCAGAACTCTCCCTTAATTAACAGACCAGTTTGTCATAGCAGTCATATATATATATATATATATATATATATATATATATATATATATATATATATATATATATGACTATATATATACTATATATATATATATATATATATATATATATATATATATATATATATATATATATATATATACAATTTTTCCTGGCCTTTTCGTGTGTATATACCTTTTTGTGCGCCTGCGCATATACTCTCCACTTGAGTGAAAAATTTAAGAAATATTTCTTTGGAAACAGGAAAATTTTTATATAAAGTTTAAAATTTAGTAAAATTTTTATATAGGGTGAAAGCCCCCTTTGTGAAACGGTATCTAATTATGAACATTTACATATTAATGAAGTTATTTCTAAAAGAAACGTCTGATAACAAAAATTATTATTAATAGAATGATTGTTTTTCAATTTAAATTCACCTCGCATTTAAAATTTCCTTACTTAATTAAAGAAATAAATCTGTAGATGTCAAAACTGTTCCAGTATTAGATACCGTTCTACAAAGAGGGCTTTTACCCTACTTATAAGTTTTCACAATATTCAGTATAGAGGTTGAAGAAAATTAATAGTGAACGTTTTCTAAAAATCTTGTTGTCTCTTTCTACTCCATTATTATTAATTAATATTATTGACAAAAGAATGGACATGAATTATAACAATGACGGTCCGATAACTTGAATATACAGAATTTACATAGACACACATACCATAAACATATTATTTATTTGAACAAAGATAACAACATTAATATATACATATATTAAATATAATTAATTATATCTTTATTTGGTAATATATGAAATGATAATGAAATGATCGCCAGAAGCGGCTTATTTTCAAGACTAGTACAATGCTTGTACATGTAAATGCATTTAAAACATAATGTACAGTAGTGCAGAAAAGTTTGGGAAACACAAATTTTTTATCGAGTTCCATTATAAGTTTGATATCGGTTTACTTAAATATATATACACTGTGCGCTAAATTCAGTAATTAGGTAGCTTAAACAAACTAACAAGGTAGTTAAAACAAATTTGGAATGTTTTTAATTTTGAGAAATCATCACAAATTTTAAGGTAAATCAGTTTTACAAAATTGCATTTTTTTATTCATTTGCTTTTTGTTTCTTCCCTGCCTTTCCACCATTGCTAGAATTTTTGTTACAGTTAAGTTATTAACTCAATCAAAAAATTATTTAAATAACAGTTGTAGAGACACATCAATTAAGATCCTACCTAACGATAGTCTACGTATAATCGAGTAGGTATTATTGAACTATAAAAAACAAATTTTAAAATTTGAACTATATTAACGCTTTAAATGATTAAGACGATTTAACTCGTCCTGCAATATGGCGGCTCAAAATTCTGTGATATGTATATATTCACTGGTACAGGTGCCGCCATCTGTGACAATATGGTATAATTCTAAATATTGTTCAATTTTATCAACATAGTTTAGTATAATTTATTTTTTGTAAATTCCTAGGGTTCACTTTTTTAATGTTGGGATCTTCATTTTTTTCTTTTTCTTTTTTATAGCCTTATCTATTGTACTTATCACTTAGCAGAAAAAGTCCGGCATTTTGAGACAAAAGATTTTACTATATGGCTTGTTTAAAAGGGCGACAATAGTAATTAGCTTATTAACTAGGTATCATGTTTCCTTAGGTAATGTTTTTTGTTTCTTTGTGTTGCATGATCATGAGTGAGTAAACCAGATACATGGCTACTGCTTGCTGTTGTGTGTATTTAACTATAAAACGTATCCATTTTCAGAGTAGTACAGAAAATCCTGATCAATTTTTTTAGATTTCGCGATATACAACGGGAAAAGTTTAAGACACACTAATGGGCACACCCTTTGAAGGACACTGCCCTAGTCTTCTAACTTATAGGTTTCAATTCAACCTAATTTTTTTTTTATAAATCAACAATCAAAAGTGACTCAGGACCGTGAACGAAAATCAAGGGCTCCAAAAACAATCTATTGCGGGCTCTCCGTCAAATATTAAATTTGCCACTAACACCAAAAGTTACCTAAGTATGAAATAAAACCCGATGTGCCAGACCAAGTCCCCCAGGCTACAGCTCTGGTTGTTTTCTTCCTTACCGGTTCAGAAGAGACCTCTTCGTTTATATAAGAGTCAGTGAAATTATCTTGTTATTTTAATTTATAGGCCATAATTCTCACAGATTCGTATAATTAGACTCATTTTAAAACATTTCTTTAAGGTTGCCGGTCAAGGTTGTACGCGCAGTAGACAAACACAACTTCTATCACACTTTTATGCATGTATGTTACATGTTTAATTCTTGTTGTCGCACTCTTTCAATTGCGCATCTGACCGGCAACCTTATGTTGGTTGGGCTATAACTGTATATTTTCTACCTTTACTGTACGTAAATTGTTGTTAAATAAATATATTATTATTATTAAGCTTATTTAATTTATTATTATGTAGCAAGGGAATAAGCAAGCAAACAAGCTTGGTTGTTTGCTACTAACGTAGTAAGTATATTGTGATGACGGGTTTATGCTACGGCCAGCTATATAGCTCCATATTTCCTATATGTACGTATACATCCTAGTTATAATATTTTATTATTTGTGAGGTCTTCAATAGAGTTTTATTAAAACATATTTCTTTACTATTTGCTATTTCACCTGATCTACACAATCAAATATTTAGTGAGATAGATTTAATAATTTAACAATATTGAAACTTTTTCGAGCAGAATAGAACAAATGACAATCAATCTCAATTCACCAAGTTATAAAGTTCTGAGGTTATAAAGACTGACATGGACGTTTGTTTGTCTTAAAATTGTGACGTCGCTGCCATGAACTTTCGCGCCAATTTTTTTGTTACTTATTAGGTCTAAGGTGTCTTCTCATCCGATTTTTTTAACTTTCTAGGATTTTTATAACTTTGTTGACATTAAGTAAATATCAAGTTAATATATCTGCCTTACTATTAATTAGAAAGTTCAAAATTATTAAACCCTCTATACTATAATATAAAACAATTTTATTGCAAACTCTATTTAATATATTAAATATATATTTTATATTATAGTATCTCCCACACAAGGTATACGTTTACTATAATATATAGTCGTGTGTGTATGTAACTATTATTTTATTATTATAAGTGTACAATATTTTTATAAAAGAGATGCATTAATTATATTTTATTAATTACAATTTTAATTAAATGTCATTATAGACACGCTATACTAGCTGCCTGACTGCCTCACTAGCTAGCTAGCTATATAGCTGCATTCATTGCTCACACAACTACAATCAAAATAAAATAAAACAATAATAAAATAAAAATGTACCTGCCTACGGTTAGGTAAAAAAGAATAATATATGATATGTAAAGATATAAATAATATGACTTAAGTAATAATATCAGTGTAGATCAGATATCAATTACGCACAAAGAAAATATGTACATGTATCTACGGCATGTATTTTTTCTTTTCTTTAAATATATCATGCAATTTTTTATTCATAAGTAATGTTAAGATTAACATTTTATTGTGTTTTAATTTATGTATGTACGGACAGGGTGTTCCAGAGCACACGTAATTGAAGGAAAAAGTTGGTCTCTAAACTATATATATATATATATATATATATATATATATATATATATATATATATATATATATATATATATATAATGAAATAGTATCTAGTTTTTCATACTATATTTTCAGATAATACTACTTCTGGATTTTAATTAATACATTGATTTAATTTGATTAATTATATTCTAAAAAGTTTAGTACCGACTTGGGGTCTGGGCGTGTAGAGAGGGCTCAATTGCGTCTTGGTATGACAAAACAGTTAGCATCGTTTAAAACAAAATTGCACTTCTAAATTAGTTTCTAAATTTGCCACAACTACTTTAATTACTACCATGGTTTCCGCTTCAAATGTTTACGGCTCTACTTGCCCATTCTAGCTTTGCTGAATTACCTAATAATAATTTGGGAATGATGAAATTTGAAGCTGGCCACATTACAGTTAAAAGTACAATTTTATGTACTGTATGGAGAGTATGATATCATTAGTATCAATAGATACTTTTTCAAGCAGATCGGAAAACAGGTTACTTCTAAATTTTACAAACACTATCAACTGTCCATAAACAACAGTTGCAGCAACATTTTGCTGTTGAGGATGATAATGGTACGATAGAAATTACTTCCTATCAGAGCTCGAAGAAGATCATTTATTATCGATAAGGATGGATAATTTAACTTTTGTGTGTGTTCTTTTAGTCCTTAGAACAATATTTTTCAAACCATTTCTGTAAATAGCTTTCCACTATCAAAACTAACTAACTTTTGTACACTCTTCTGTATTCAAAAAGTGCTGGTTAGGTATATTTGAAAATGCGTTTTCGTATATAATTTTTGTAGTTTTTGACGAATAGACGAAATTTTGTTTTAAGAATTTCGTTAATAATTTTGTTTGATGTTATTGTTAAAATACAAAAGATGAATATGTTCAATTTGGAATTATTCTACGCTGACAGACGTTTATAGACAGATTAAAGTAATTCAATGTTATTTTGTTATTGTTTATAATAATTAATATTATTATTATTAATAAAATTTTAATGTCCATGTGTTTCTTATATAATTCATAATTTTTTTGCTTTGTGTTAAACTTACGTTTGTTGTATAAACAATGAAACATTTGGTTGTATAATTTTATAGATATTCATTGTCTTTTTCTCGTATATCATTTTCTTTTTCTGTTTCGATCATAATAATTATTGTATATGCCTATGCATTTTTAGTAATTAATAAATATTCAAGTATGGGCATGCAATAAACACATACGAAATTTTGTGATTCTGGTTCGTTAATTTTTTTTAACGTTATGTCTTGTAATAATTCGTATTTAGTGGCATACATTTTATAGTTTAACGCTAACTAAATCCATCTTATTTACTAACGTTTTTAAGTGATTTGATAATTTAGAATGTTACACTCAAAGTCTGGTGAGACATATATGTATAGAATTTACAATTTTCAATTTAAAGTACCTTTTCAGTAATAAATTCATATTTTTTTATACCATTTTCATATATACTTAGTACCTATGTACTCAAATTTTAAAATATCAAACCATAAAATAGGGTGAACGTTATTTCAAATCAGCTCCAGTTTTACCTAAACAACTTCTCCGATAGATCTGAACCTGGATTTATACATATCAATTGAAAACCTTCTAAGAATAATGTGTTATTTTAATTTAAAGTTGTTTTCTATCTTTTAGAGTTTTTGAGTACCAAATATTGTCAGCAGTATTTTTTTAGCAAAAATAAAAATTTAAAGAAGTAACTAATACTTATTTTTCGATATTCAACGTGTATACCAAGTTTCAAGCGAAGGAGACTTTCATAATGTTACTTGTTAGAAACAGATACAGTCCGTTTTAAGAAAATGCGGGCAAAATTATTGCCATGAATCAAAAATTAGTAGGTAATATAATAACTGTTACTTTTTTTTATAAAACGTAATGTAACATATCTAGCAACTAAAAGCTCATAAAAGCTCATAGGAACGACCATGGTGATCGTATTGATGATGTGATATAATATGTATGTTTTACCATTACATATTTTTTGTTCTCTTTCATAAAATGTAAGTAAATAAATAAATAAAAGTTTTAAATAAATGTAGGTGATGAAATCTCTCATCAGTTTATGTTTCGTTTTTTTATTGCCGGAACACATGTTACATTTAATTATAATTAAGATAATTAATATTAATAAAATGGATTGTCTGCCAGCCTGAATCCGGTTGTTTTAATATAAACGTACATACAAACGTATCTTTTAACAAGAATAATTTTGCTCACAAAATGCGCATTTTGCTTAAAGATTAAAAATTTATTTAATTTTTTTCTTTGAATTAACGAAAATATTTCTTTGGTTCAAAGAAATATTTTTGTAACTATTAGAAAAAATGTCAAGAAATATTTCTTTATTTCAAAAGAATATCTTTTTTCAATTCAGAGAGATATTTGTTTGATTCAAAGGAAACCAAATGAAAGAAATTTTTAATTTTTAAACAAAGAAATAATTTTGGGAGTGCATTTTCATGGGAAATAGATTTATCTAAATTAGGAAGCAAAATATATTAGTAAAGAAAATTCTATACAAGAAAGAATATGAATGGAACCTTCAAAAGAGAATATCATTTTGTAATTTCTCCAAATCACAGCTTTTCATCTTTTAAATTTTTTTTTTTCTTACCATAAGTGACTGAAAAATCACTCGACTAGAAATCATTTTGGGAATGCATTTCCGCAGGAAATAGATATATCTAAACTAGAAAGCAAAATATGTTTGTAAAAAAAATTTATTCAAGAAAGGATATGAATGGAACCTTCAAAAGAAGATATCATTTGGAATTTTGTCAAAATCATAAAACTTTTCATCGTTTAAATTTTTTTTGTTACCACAAGTGACTGAAAAATCACTCGATTTTATCCAAATTTGTTTGTATTTTATCGTATAACAAAAATGTCATCATATATTTTTATGCTTATTGTTAGTCATTAAGTATTCAAAGGTACAGTTATTTATCTTAAGGTGGTATAAACGTTATACATATTACTCCAGTACGTATAGCTTTTTGATATATTTATACATATTATATAAGTAATAACAATGTACACGTTTGCTTCGCAATAAGGCTACTTCACAAACTGAATACAAGGAAAAAGATGGAACATTATTTGTTTACCTTATCACAAGTTTTTTTTTGCTAAAATATAGTGTATACAGTATGTTCCTTTAGATATTTTAATTCAAAATTTTTACTTACAAAAATGATATCATTATAGTGCAACTTTTTAAATAAAAGAAATACGTACATAATTTATGTATCCTCATGCAAGATGTATATTCTAATTTATTTACACATTTATTGATAGGCATTTAGGCACATAATATGTACATATTATTTTCAAGTCTTTAAATTGTCATATGTTTATGTATTTTTTATACAAAATAATAAATTAATATATTAGATAATTAAATACATATTTAGTTTTGAACAGTATACATGCGTTTTTCACGATGTTTTTTCTCAGAAACGATATCATAACATGAATGTTTAAAAATATTTTTAACTTGAAAAAGTGATATGGTTATATGTGCATTTATTATTACGGATCTGGTATATACAAAACTTTTTTTTATTTTTATCACACTTATGTTACCTTTATTGCCTTTATATGTATATCTACGTATGTGTACGTTTTGAACACCCTATATAGGCTTGACTTATAGTAACATAGAAAGAGACAAACCTTTCTTGGTGTACCGTTTTGCGCGGCATCCGTGTAGTTATAAAATATTATTTATATGTACCTATTTAGATAGTATTATTTTCTTATAATTTACTTTTCTTATTGATATAAATTGTTTTCTACCAGTTCTATTTTATCTAATTTATCATTTATTTATGTATTTTATTAATTGATTCGTGTGTGTTCGATTTAAATTTAACGGCCACAACGCAACGGGTGTAACTACACATAAAAAATTTTTATTATCGATTTTGTATTATAGATCGGACCACATTCAAAGCTTTACGAATATTACAGATATAATCAAGATCCAGTTGCTAGGTGAAGCCGTGGTCTCGTCTAAAAAAATTGATATTTCTTTGCTGATTTTATTTTTATGTATATAAATATTATATTTTGAAATTTATTGAACGGATGCGATGGTTCAGCTAGTAGGTAGTAGAGGTAGTAGAAAAGTGCTAGAAAATAACACCAATCCGTACAAATTTTGAGTCTGTTTTATTCAATATTTTTTGGTTCTTCATAAGTAAATTATGATTTTCCGTTCATCTTCTAAATTTTTGTTAGATTGACTTAAGTAAAATTGAAATTTGTGTTCCTATTGTTTAAATATTACAAAAACAATAATTCAAATATTGGCATGAAAACAGTTGGAGTGGGAGCTACAAGTTGACGCCTCCAAAAAGGATAACCCCCCTCCCAAAGTGCGCACCCTCCCCCCTCGGATGTTACGACTTTCGATAGACGTAATACTTAGTCTATATCTTCGGGGAAATTTTGCCTAAAAAATTGTTGTTCTCTTCATTTTTCGAGGTAAAACCTAAGCTCTAAGTTTACTAGTATTATTGTATGTATTAATCATAATATTAATGGGTGGTTCTACTTTTTTGTTGTCCTAACCATAAAAAAATAGAGAATGCTATTTAGTACATTTTATGTGACAAAAATGTAGGAAAATTATCATAGATTCGGAATCTGCAAACCAGCAGATTATTATATTTTTTATTAAAATCAGTATTTTTTTGCGGATTACTTAGTTCAGACGGAATTCTTCGTAACGAAGGATACGTGTGACGAAGTAGACAATTGTCCAGCAAGATTGTTACTAATCGTGAATAACGATAATTTAGATCGAAAAGTTCAGTTAATCGTAAAGATTACATAATTGCAAATCATATTTATGCAAAAACGATTTGAAATTCATTAAAAAACGTAATAGTTCCAAGCAATACCTAACTAATGGGGACATGCCACAATAAAAGTTTGACACTATTTTTTATAAAAAAAGTTAAATTAAATGTAAAGTAAAATGTACACGGAGCAGGCGAACATATTCAGTTTTGTACGGAAAAAATTATAAAAATTATAATTTTTTCCGTACAAAATTGAATATGTTCGCCTGTTACACGTCGATTGTAGTGTTGAGCACAGTAATTTTTATAGGAATTTTCTCTCCGTGTAGGTAGGTTATCTAAACAGGACTTATTAATTTTAATTAAATAAAGTAAATCACAGTTTCTTCATTCTGTATACAGTTTTAACCTACGTTATTGTGGGACAACCTTAATTTTTGAAAGACTTTAAAAGTAGAACCACCCTAATACTTTGCGGTCCCTTAACACAACAACGGTGTCATAGCCAGAATGACCGTAGAGACCAATCGCCATCAGAGATCACACATGCGTGTGATGCTACTCCGGATAGGTAGCATAACACACTTTCAGTGCAGTAATGAATTCCGTAAAACTGCGAGCCATGTTTGTATACCTTATTGGTGAACGCTTTATGCGGAATTATATGCACTTTAATGCGAATTTCATCTTTGAGTGTATAATCAATTAGAGCACTAGTGCAGTTAAATGGATTTATCTATAGTCTGTATACAAAAGATGATTCTGTGAACAATCAAAACCTTGTCAACTCTTGTTAGGAAATATAGAGTTTAATTTTATTTAGTGACTTACACATAGAAAACAACTACTTTAATTTCATTAAAAAAATTCTAAAAATAAAAATATATATTCCGTTTGCGTTGATAAAAGATGATGTACTAATTACATTATATGTAAATGTTACAAAGTTGATCGTAAATACGAATTATGCAAAGCAAATGCCAATACCTTTAAAAATAAAGTCATAATTTTGACGTAAATATCTGTAGTTTTTTTCTCGTTTCGTAAACCTATTTGACAATTTCGATAAATATAAAATGAACAAAACTAACCTATAGATGTTGACATTTAAATGCCACAATAGGAATAAACTAGCAAAAAAAAAGAAACTTGGTAGGAACATAAGAGAAAATAGAGAAGATCATCTATCGTTCGCTCTTGTTGTTGTTATTGTTTTTGGTTTTCTTTTATTTGCAATAAATAAACATGAATTTAAAACAGTGGCGCATTAAATAATTTGTCTTAAATAATAATAAATTCTTAAAAAATTGTTAGTCCTCGCTTTTTAATGAAGTCGCTTTATTGACATTTGCTTGAAGTCGATTTAAACTTAGTAGATTTTATACCTAGTTGCGTATATCATTTTGAAAATTGCCACAAGAAAAAATTAATGTTGATGTTTGCTAGTAATTTAATTTTTAATTGCATACCGTTTCAGAGCTCTCATAACTCTAAAAAGTATTGTAAAAGAATAAGATAATTTCCGGTTTTAAATTAACAGGTCCCGTGAGGCCGGACCTATCGATTTTGATGAAATTTAGGTATGTTCTAGAGCACAAAAAAAATAAGTAACACGTATTTTTTACCAGCCGAAAAACGGTTTGAACGGGTAAAATCACTCTTTAAATTTGGAGTAAAATTAAATTTTTAAAATATCTCGAAAAAGGTAAGGTAAAAGTTTAAATTGGCGGTATCGCTCTTTTTTAATGAGCTGCCTATTGATATGTAATTTGTTTTAGTTACATTAACAGGGGTGAACTTCTTCTTTATTGCAAATAGATTAAAAAATTTAGAATAAGGTAGAAATTTAATTCTCCAATTCAAAATTCTATTTGAGCGACAGTGGAGAGGAAGGTGAATCACCCTCTTAATAGTGTCACAATAAGTGCCTTGGAAGTTAAACTATCATACGTAAGGTTTTTGTTAAGTTAGTTTTTAAATGATACTTTTCGTTATCGTAAACTTTGATCGTAAATATCTCGTAAAGGGTACGTTCTAGTACAAAAACAGCGAAATTTGCTAGTGTCCGCTGACACTATGCTGTTGGTATCAAAAATTCTAAGAAGGAGGTAGTGATGAGTAAATGCAAGACCAAAACCAAGACTTGGCAGTCTTGGTCTTGGTCTTGTTCTTGCATTAAGAATTTTGGTCTTGGTCTTGCTAGAGCAGTTTGAGTCTTGGTCTTGGTCTTGGTATTGCTAAAGAATCTTGCACTTTATTAGCAAATTTTTTCCTTCTAAAATCAGAATTTACGGTATTAATTATACTTTTAAACTATTTAAATAATTTAGCAAGAGTCTTGCTTTTTTCTTGCTATTGTCTTGGTCTTGCTCACTTGAGTCTTGGTATTGGTCTTGCAGCCATACTTATAGTCTTGGTCTTGGTCTTGCTCTTGGTATACATAGTCTTGGTCTTGGTCTTGCTCTTGGTATACATAGTCTTGGTCTTGGTCTTGCAAAAAATGCAAGACCAAGACTAATTATGCTCATCACTAGAAGGAGGTAACCACACACTTTCTTCTGTATAAAACGGGTAGCACTTTTACACACACCTAATAGTTCATAACAAATGAAGATATGAATTTTTAAATTGGACGATACTAAAAGTTTGGAAATTAGTATTTTATCAAATGACGCCATTGACGTAACGCGAAAGTTGCTACAGTTTATATCATCATTCAACATGATAAATAAAAAAACACAATAAAATTAAATAATACAATGCGAATTATAACAACAAAACATATACTGGTGAGGAGAAGAAGAAATGACTGTTGCCTGCCGTTGTCGGACGGAACAGAGAAACAGTGGTAGTAGCGATGGTCGCCTGGAACGGACAACAAAACGACGCAACACCATCATCATCAGCGGCGAAGCAACAGAATCATCGTCGTCAACCTCTTCACCGTCGGTGAATTGAGTTGAAGGGCAGGCAATTGAGTCGGTACCGGAATGAGAATGTGAGGAAGAAGACGTGGAATATACATATACACAATATAGTCGATGGAATTGTATGTATATCTCCATTTCATATACGACGAAGGTTTATATTTTACAATATTGTAAAGACCGTGGTGGTATAGCAGAGAAGTAAGTAGCAGACAAGCAAACACCAAGCAAATAACAATATCCGACGCCATTCGTCCGAGAAAACAACTACATTAAAGGCAATTTGACAATAAATTAATCGAATTATCTACATTAAACAGAGATCGTCTGTTTCACTTCATTCATTTTATAAACAAAATATAAGCAAAAAATATTATCCACTGAACAATATTTAACTATGAGATATTTTTATGTAAATGTTTGTAGAGCCCAGAGCGGCAAAATTTAGCGGATGGCGACTATGGAAAGTTTATTTTTCCTTTCCTTTACTTTGTACACGAGTAGCTCAAGTAGTACCGTAAACACGGATTACTTGAGCCCAGATTTGCAAATCATCTGATAATTTTTAAAATTTAGCGTAACTGTTATATTTATTTGGGATAGAAAATTCAGTATATTAATCTGTATATGACTACGGTTAGTTTATTATATAATATGGATTTTTTTCTGATGGTTTATAAATTTTATAAGCATTTAGATTTTGGTTCAAGTTAACCTCAAGGTCGGGTTACATGAGACCAAACCTAAATTTCCGAGTGATTTCTGTTTAAAAACCGTTTGAGACTATGCAGGATGTTGGTTACTAACTAAAAAACATTGTACAAACATGTATACATATTTATAAAATATGAATAGGTACCAAAACTAAATAAAAATTTTCAAGCAAAATTTGTTACCTATAGTTGTCTTTTAGTCTACCTAAAGAGAATAATCCTTTTTTGATTAATCTAGGTGGATGTATTTTCTTAACTATATCTTCCCATTTATAGTACAATACGTCCTTGTTCTTGGACCACTTCCATGCCTTTTTAATTGGATCCATGTACCATTTTATACCAAAGTTATAATAGGCTCAAGTTGCCCTAATAATGGGCTCAAATTGACTGGTTCATCAAAATTTTAAATTATGAAATTAAGGAAATAGCTGGCATATGAACATGTCTGAATTTGCTTTAGTAACGAACCAAATATGAAAATTATACACTTACTTTACTTTGTGAGCTATCGAAATATTTTTTACAGTTGAAAGTTAGCAATATAACAAAAACAGCAACTTTAAATAGAGGCAAACAACACTCGCCTGACACTTAGTGTCAATTTTCAGAACTACCTAAACATAAACACAGTGAATCTAGTGCTGTTACCTATCAGATAAACCTCTAACTTACTAGTGGCTATACTAAGCACAAAACCAAAAATAATACTTTTTCCATTTTGGGCTCAAGTTACACCTTAGGGCTCAAGTAACTCGTGTTTACGGTAGTTCAAAAAGGACTTTTTTATCCGTTAATTATTCTAATTAACCCAGGGAACACGAAATTTCGTAAAACTGTGGACACAAGAATTGTAAATTTCTAATTGTAAATTGAGTCAAATTTACTAACCAAATTATCACACAAATGCAACAAATGAAGCAAAATTAAACGTGTCGAGTTGTCTGTCTCCTTTCCTTTTTGTTATTTTTATATTAGAGTAACTATAGTAACATAAAATTGTACGTCTGATTTTGTTCCATGTTTTAATAATGTCAAGCTAATTCTAGTTAATTAATGAAATTTTTTATTACCCCACGATTAAGACCAGGTACACTTTGAGCTGCGGCAGGGCAGAGCAGAGCAGAGTAGGGCAGGATAGGGCAGGAAAACAGGAGAAATAAACTGTGTGGCCGGGCGCACATTGAGACGCAGTTAACGTAGACAGGGCAGCGCAGTTTCTGTGACTGTTGTTGTAGAACGGGACAGCGCGAATTGAAACGCAGAGCAGAGTAGAGCAGCACTGTTTTTCTTTAATTTCTACGATTGTTTGCATTTCGACGAAATTAAACCAACTAAAACTCGAGAACATGTTACAATGTCGTGTAGCATCACGCAGTTTCTGTGTCACATTCGCGAGTGCCACATCGGTCTCGTGCGACGCAGTACTGCTTTGCTCTGCTCTGCGTTTCAATTCGCGCTGTCCCGTTCTACAACACGAGTCACAGAAACTGCGCCGCCCTGCCTGCGTTAACTGCGTCTCAATGTGTGCCCGGCCTAAGTATTAAACTTAAAATAATTCTTCCCAATTCTCACGCAAATCTTAGCAGATACTTGAAATGAACTAAGTCCTTGAAATTATATACACAGTCTATTTAAAGCTTTTTGTTATACATTCGCGACTAAGTTTTTTCAAAATTAAATCACAAAATTTTTGTGCTGGTTACGTCAATGTAATTACTATATCGAGCCATTATCGCCGATTTATCGTAAGCGACACTTTTATCGAATTTGAGATTTTTATTGCAAGCAACATTTTAAACTGTAACGGATCAAGCAGTGTTAACGTTTTTCTCAAAAAATTCTTTAATTAACGAGTTATAGCAACTGCTTAGTTTATCGTTAATCGTTAAACATTTTCACATTTTAGTGTAACCGAAAATAACCATCTTTATCGTAAGGTTAATAAAATAATACGCTCAGGCGTAATAAAATTAAGACAGCAGAAATATCGCAAGCGCCATACAAATATTTAAAAAATCCCTCTACTGTAAAATTTGATATTTGTCGGTTACGCTAAAATGGCGCTAATGCCTCGATGTGCGAGTATGTAGTTATATTTTAAGTGCAGTGGCTTCCTTCAAATCATATAAACCGTATAAACTACATCCATATTACGAAACCCACACTCAAAATATGTTACGGTAGATTGTTGGTGATGTTGCCTTTATTATCAACTGTTGTTACGTGTGCTACGATGGTATTAGGTAGGTTAGAGAGCAGTACGAATTGTAGATTGGAAAAAATTTTAATACAGATAGGTATGCATGAGACTATGACTACACACATACCTTCACTATACCTATCTATCGATAGTAATATACGTACGTAGAGTAGAGAATGGAGATAATTGTTGGTTTGGTGGTCATTGGTAGGCCATACTATACCCTACTACCATAATACCGTCGGTTATAACATTTATAAAATAGTTATAGAATGGGGAGTGAGACAAATGAGGGCTGTAATATTGGTGGTATGAGTGAGGCAGACGGATATGGATGCATTTCCGTTCTCAAAGGGGTTTGTAATTATGGCCGCTAATGTGATTACTTCATTTCTAGAACACAGGCAGTTCGGGAGTCCATTAGATGAACCCTTCTGTATATCTACAGTCTGTACATACGAATATAGAGGTACCTCAAACATGTAAAATAGACAGAGGAGTAGAAACATGCTCATAAAGATTATATTACAGACAAAAATGTTACCATTACTTCTATCCGATATGGTATACGAATGTATTTAAACATTTAGGGACAATGCAGCAGTGCTTACTTTGATTTTCATCAATTTTTAGAGGTGGGTGATAAATTTTTATAGGAATTTTTAAGCTTAACTTGGTGACGCTTTATAATTAAATGATTGTGTGTAATTTTATGCGAAGATAATTTTTACTTTGCTACGAAAATCTGATTTGTGGATTTTATTGATTCCATCTTATTAAAGCAGTATGTTAAATTAATTTATCTACGGCTACTTTGAAACTGTTTATTTACTGTACAAAATATTATCTATGTATGTTTTAGATATAGCTGTGCGTAAAGAATCACAGCTTACTACACTATTATTAATCTTTATCCGGTATATTGTATTAAAATCTTTACAAAATTTCTGGCCAACTGACGGTTGGTATTTATTTTTAACACATTTGAAGTTCGACATAATTTTAATACATACGAATTTTTAAAAGGTAAAAATTTGAAAATTGTCGTTTCCATTAATCATTAACGTATTTACTAGCTTTATAAAAGTTCAGTAAAAAAGACTCTTCGCTCTATTGTTCTAGAAAAGATGACGTCACACATCTGATCAGATGAAATAGACCTATCTGTGTAAAGTGCAACTTTAAAGTTCCATAACTTTGTTAGCTGTTGAGATACTTTAATTTTTTTTACACTTCTGTTTGATTTTGTTTTAATTTTTATTTTCATCCATAAAATTATTCATAGACTTCTCTCTGTTCTAACTCCTAAATATTTAACAGTTGCTTCCAGATCTGTCACAAAACCAGGACCGGCGAGAGGGTGGGCAGGTGGGAAAATTGGTACGGGATCCGGGTCTAAAAAGGGACCCGCAGCCTTGATTAGGGACCCGAAAAAAGTGAGATAACTTTTTTTTGCTCGTCAATTGTATTTTTGGGAAAAATTTAAAAAATTTTTTCTTTTTTCTTGACGTTCCCGGGGGACCGACATTTTTCGCGCCAGCCTTGCGCAAAGCAGATTGCACTAAGTTTTCTTACAAATTATGAACGCCTAAAACTAAAATTTCTTTTGAAAAATAAGTAGCAACTTTAACACTTGCATTAGAGGGTACTACAATGTATTATGATCTTGTGTTACAGGTATGTACTATACAGACATATTCTTACCGATATATATATATATACACTCTAAGAAAAAAATGTACCGTTTTACTACTATTATAGGAGGCAATTAAATGCCTTCTATAATGACAGTAACATTACAAACCGTAATGTACGAAGGTGAAAAATACACCATCATGGTGTAATTATTACTCACTCATATGTGTAGTTTTACACATGTCGTACGTAAAATTACGGTCCAGGTGTGTAATAGATTACGTTTTATTTGCGTATTAACTACACAACAAGATGTAATTTTACACATTCAGTTCGCAATAGTGCGCAGTTAAACGTAAAATTACATCATATTAATGTATTTTTAAACCACGCCTGTACACCTGAAAATGTAATTTTACACACTTATATAGTAATGTTTACACCCAGAAAAGTGTAATATTAATCCAACTGAATCACTCATTCTGATTCAATTCAACTGAATCAGTATCAGTGATTCAATTGTGCTGAAAAAAATAAACTGATTCAACTTAATTGAAAATAACGAATCAAAAAAGATTATTGATGGTTTTTTTACATAAATATTTATAATAATATGACGTATAGAATAATTTGGAATTATATACAAAAAGATTCGAGATATTAAATATTTTGCTTATTATGTCTAAATTTCTATACAAGTGTGTCGTATGATAAAATAATAATTCTTTTGGTAAATTTTAAAATAAACACTCCAAAAAAGTAAGATTATAAAAGTTTTATTATGAACGTTTACTTGCTTTCATGAACATAGGTAATCTTTATTTTGCAGTGTAACTGCCAATTAAACTGGTCAAAATTTTGAGATATGACTTTTTTTTACAATGCTTACGTTTTGCAGACACAATTATTTAAGCAATATCTTATAAAAAATTTAATTCTAATTAGATTACAATGATAATATTAAAAACTTATGGATTAAAATTGTAGTTACATCATATCAAAAATATAGTTTAAGAAAATTAACTAAACAATACTTAAATATAAGAAAAACAATATTCTGCTGACTCTTGCCATTCTTAGAACTTCGCAGAAAATGCATGCTGTGCTTTCATAGATGTCTTCACCAATTCCAGTTTCTAAACAAATCAGAAAATTAGGGTTACTTAATTTTATAACCATTTTTGATTATTATTTTTTTCTTTTTTTTAATAACTATTTCACAGCAATTTAAAATTAAGAAAATTTCGCTTTCGCTACAAAATTACTTCTAGGCTATTTTAATGAATGTACAGATATTAGATTTTTGATTAAAAACTCACCAGCAAAGTGATCCGGCGTGCTTATGGCACTGGCACTTCCGAACTGGTAGACGGAGGGTTTGAATTCCGTAGCCGGTTATATGCTGGCGAAAGTTTTCTGCTATTTCCCATCATAATTCCAGATGAATATCGACATTATCCTCAAGAAGATGGTTGCAAACAGACACCTACCAAATCCTTATACCGCTTTTCTTGTCCTCCGCCCAATATTCTGCTGACTCTTGCCATTACTAGAACTTCAGGGAAAATGTAGGCTGCGGTTTCACATATGTCTTCACCAATTCCTTTTTCTAAACAAATCAAAAAATAAGGATTACTTAATTTTATAACCATTTTTGTTTATTTATTTTATTTATCTTTTTTCAATAAATATTTCACAGCAATTTAAAATTAAGAAAATTTCGTTTTTGCTACACAATTACTTCTAGGTTATTTTAATGAATGTACAGATATTAGATTTTCGATTAAAAAACTCACCAGCAAAGTAACCCGGCTTGCTTAGGCACTGGCACTTCCGAACTGGTAGACTGAGGGTTTGAATTCCGTTACCGGTTACATGCTGGTGAAAGTTTTCTGCTATTTTCCATCGCAATTCCAGATGAATATCGACATCGTCCTTAAAAAGATGGTTGCAAACAGACACCTACCAAATCCTTATACCGCTTTTCCTGTCCTCCGCCCAATATTCTGCTGACTCTTGCAATTACTAGAACTTCAGGGAAAATGTATGCTACGGTTTCACAGATGTCTTCACCAATTTCGATTTCTAAACAAATCAGAAAATAAGGGTTACTTAATTTTATAACCATTTTTGCTTATTTATTTTTTCTTTTTTCAATAACTATTTCACAGCAATTTAAAATTAAGAAAATTTCGTTTTTGCTACACAATTACTTTTAGGTTATTTTAATGAATGTACAGATATTAAATTTTTGATTAAAAAACTCACCAGCAAAGTAACCCGGCCTGCTTAGGCACTGGCACTTCCGAACTGGTAGACTGACGGTTTGAATTCCGTAACCGGTTATATGCTGGTGAAAGTTTTCTGCTATTTCGCATTGTAATTCCAGATGAATATTGACATCGTCCTTAAGAAGATGGTTGCAAACAGACACCTGCCAAATCTTTATACCGCTTTTCTTGTTCTCCGCCCATATCATCATGAAAAAGTTGAGAAATAATGATGTGAGTGACGTCCGTTACATACCATTGTCTAAAAAACGAACGTTAAATTCCATTATTATTATTACCATTGTTATTATTACTTAAAAAACTCGATTTCCATACGTCGCGTCGTTTCAATTTAAACCTGTTATGAATTTATATTACTGTAAAGCAAAAAAAAAAAAAATTCGTTAAGTGCGTGTTCTTGACACGCACTAACAAGTAAAGGTCCCGAAGCCGGACCTATCGATTTCGATGAAACTTAAATATATTGTAGAATACTAAAAACTAAGGGACACGTATTTTTTTTTATCTGCGGAAAAACGGTTTGAAGGGGTGAAATCGCCCTCCAAAAATTGGGGTAAAAATTTAATTTTTCAAATATCTCGAAAACAGTAAGAGATAGAGAAAAAGTTTAAATTGGCGATATTGCTCTTTTTTAAAGAGCTATCTATTGATATGCAATTTGTTCATATTACATCAACAGGAGTGGTTGGGGGTTAAAATTTGGGGGTTAATTTTGCAAAAAGGGGGTGAAAAATAAGCAATATAAAAATTTTGTTTACAGATTTGAAATCTACGTCAAAAAATCTAATTGACCTGTTTTTGCTCAATGCCCTAATATTAAGTCTAGGGGTAGTTAACTAGAGGGTGACTCTGTCGAATAGTCGTACAATTTGGGTATTTCAAGGAGTTCTTCATGGAAAATAGCTTAAGACAATTAGAATAACGTAGAAATGAAATTCTCGAATTCAAAATTGAGTTTGAGCAACATTGGAGAGGGGGTGAGTCACCCTCTTAAATTACATACTAGTTTATATACACTAATTTTTGCTATTAACACACTGATAGTGGGTAAAATAATGTCACAATAAGTGGTTCTGAAGTTGGACTATCATATGTAAGGTCTTTATTAGGTTTGTTTTTTAATGGATATTATAGTTTTCCTTATCGAAAATTATCGATACCGAAAATTACATAACCTCAGCTAAAATAACGAAACCTAATAAAAACCTTACATACGATAGTCTAACTTCAGAACGATCTATTGTGACATTATTACCCCCTGTCAGTGTGTTAAAAGATATCTGAATTGTAGATGTTTTAATTTTCACAGAAATTGAGAGCCCCACAAAATAAATTATTAGTCAAATTGTAAAATAAACTTTTATCAAATTACATAACTATTTGTATGAAACAAAATTAAAAAAATTAACTTACCTGAAATATTTTAAATGTATCATCAGGACAGCATTTTGGAAACAAACAAATTTATATTACAGTATTCTTTGCACATTATTCCAGAATCCATTTTACACAATGCATATAAAAAAAACAAAACATCAGTACACCGCTATAACACTGTTTTTGTAACATATTTAAAGATTAATTTATCATAAACGTTATAATTATATTAACTATATATTCTATCAAAAAATACTTTTGTTTAATTCAGCTAATGTGAACACATAATTTTTAACCTTTAAGAATATTACTTATGTACGTATAAATATTACAGCAATCCAATAACAGATAATATTAAAATACATAAACTCATATGCGCGCGCATGGGTTTTGCTATTTAGTGGTGTAAAAATAAACCAAAAGCGTTGTAAAAATCCAAAGTTACACCTTTATTTGTGTAATGTTAAAAAAAAACAGTAATTATACACAAATTATATAAAAATACACCAATTTTTTCATATTACACAAATAAGAGTGCATATTTTCAGAGCGAGGAGTAATTTTGCTCTAAATTTAAGTTATTTTACACGTTTTTGACCCTTTTTTCTTAGAGTATATATATATATATATATATATATATATATATATATATATATATATATATATATATATATATATATATATTCTACTGATCCAATCAAAATATAAAATATAACGATGGTAAGTTATTTTATATTATAAATTTTCATCTCCGTTCGCCATTGCGTAAAATTAATCAAAATGGCGTCAACACCATTAACTTCCTTCCGTTGATATCAAACTTATTTTCAAAAAAAAAACACCCTTCACAGAATAGCACGGCACATTACGTATAGAAGTAGAATAAGAAAAAGACGGCGAAGAAGCAATCATCACATCATCATTTATATTTTATAAAACAACCCTAAAATCGTCACCCCCAGTCGCCCGTGTAGTTGTGTGGTGACGGTGCTCTGACATGGAGCAGCGACACGGATGAATGTAAGATTTATCATCTTCATGTCACATCATTCCGTTGTCGTCGCGGTTGTTAACACCCATTATTAACGTCTTGGCGTTCACCGCTTCGCAACGAATACACGTCATGTTCCCACCTATGCCTATCTATAGCTCACCTTACTTGACACCTTACAATATGTAGGTATATTTAAAGATTTAAATATTATTTGTATTAATATATATATATATATATATATATATATATATATATATATATATATATATATATATATATTCAAAAGTTAAACTGTTTTTTTTCTATTAAATTTTATTTTCCTATATATGAAAATTCAATAAGAAATATGTTTCTCATATGTTAAAATAAATTGAAAAATCTAATATTAACCACAAAAAAGTCACCAAGTGTTTATTGGAAACGCATGAAGTCGAGGTTCCTAAATAGTTACAGTTTTTCACAGTTTTTGAGATCAAACATAGGACATTTTTTTATAGGATCAGTTACAAAATAATTTGGTTTTCTGTTTCTCCCTTAACAAAAAATATTTTCTTTAAGTATGTTTAATAAAGTTAACAAGCATTTACAATAATGTGTGGTGTTCAATTTTGGATTTATCGGCGGGATGAGTAGGCTGGAGCCTAGGGAGGCAGATTGGGCGGCAAATTTGGGAAAAAGGGCGACAAATTTTTTTTTTTTGGTCGTCACTTACTTTTTTTAAGAAAAGGTGTTAAAAAGTTATTAAGAAATTTTTTTAGCATTTAAGGGCGGCATTTTTTAGTTTTTTAGGGGAGCTATTTTTTTTTTTTAAGTACTCCAGTAACTAACTGAAACAACAAATAAAAATTTACAAACAAAAGTGGAAACCTTAGTTATGTCACTATCGGAGGCAAATACAATAATAAAACTTTGTCCGTTCCTAGTTGCATATTTTTTCAGCTTTAAAAAAAAACCTGCATTTTGTCGTTTTTATTAACAGACTAAGAGGAACACGTTGAATTGAAAGGGATATCACTTATGTCTGCTTATTTTTGTTCGAAAATTTTCAAGGAGCAGCTACATTTTCGCGAAGTTGACCGAGGCGAGGTTGGCTGAAACAGGCCGAGACATATGAATATCATTATAACACCAACCACGAGGCACAACGAGGTGACCTTCTACACACTCGTACTCAGTCAACTTCCCGAGAATGTAGTTGGTCTATTTGGTAGTTTTGATCAACAATAACAGTGTTATTTAACCAAAAATTTTTAAATCCTAAAACACAATTGTCTTTGTTTAAAAATTAAATATATTGTACTTATAGCTCCTCGGTGTCCCAATTTTTCACCACTGATTAAGTTCAACTGCCGTAAGCATTTTTGCACTGACCTCTGATTATTTCCACTCCAAAATTATCGATAAGCTTTACTCCAATATGCATTGTACAAAAACTGGTTAACTAACTATCTTCTCCGTTATCCATCGTCGCCACTGTTTGTTCTAGTTTTTTCTGGAAAATTCTTGGTGCTGTTTTCTTGAATTATTTCTAGACATTTTTGATAGGTTGTGGAACATTTCATCCATTGCATAAAAATAAAAAGAAAGATAAAAAACAATATATTTTAATACAGAAAAAAAAACACTCATCGAAGCAGGAATCGAACTCGGGCTCCTCTTGCCGTGGTCTTAAATACACCGCTACAATTGCACCTTGAGACATACGCAATATGTAATTCTTAGTTACAGTACAGTTCATATTTGTAACAGTACGCCCAAACACTATGTCAATACACCAAGACAGACTATATTCTCGAATATACCTTGTTAAGTGGTGTAAAAAAAGGAAGTATCACTTTCTAGGAAAACTGCGTTAAAAGAGGTTAAACTGGTACATTTCAATCATTTAATAAAATATACTCAAAAGCAACAAGATGAGACACCTAACGTCAACATACATAAACAAAATCCAACATTGTGTGCCCATGCGAACATTGTGTTACGGACACGTAAAACAATACAATCAAAGACGAATGGACTGACTACTGTATTTGACATTGACACTGTAACATCACACAGACTCACATATAACAAAAGAATAACACAAACGTTACACAACGTAATATAGAGCACATTCCAATGTTGGACAAGAGTAGTGGATCAGAGAGCGCCATGCAAACTTCTAACAAAAACAAAAATAGAATGATAGCAAGTACCGGGCACTACAGTGCGAAGATAAATATATAGGGTGAATGCGGGCGAGATGCCGCACATTCTGAAAACACTTGATAATTCTTAAAGTATGCATTTAATTGATTTGAAATTTGGTACACACTAAATGTAAACATTGTTCTTTAAAATTATTTATAAATAATTTTAAATTTTGAGTTATAAAGGATTCATAATTAACATTTTTGTAGAGCCTGCAAAGCGGCGTCTCTCCCACACCTATGAGAGAGATGCCGCATCAATGAAGGAGAGTCGCCGCATAGTTCATATTAAAAATTTTGTATTTTACACCCATCTCCATACATGATGCATGCCATAAGTAACCATTTTTGGCACTATATACATCTTAACCAGTCAACTTTTTTTTGTTTCTGAGTACTTTTCAAAACATTCAATACATAGGCAATCATCATTATTTTCGTTATCTTCACTAATATGAGAGCTCTTCCTGATCCAGTAATGGATCTTTTGTATTTACGTGGCATAATTTAAGGCCCAAAAAAAAAAAATTGCATAATTAAGGTATAAGTCTATGTTTTTCATATGTAATATGATGCGGCATCTCTTCTTTTTGTTGAGATAGATGCCACATGCCACATGCTTGCTATAGCAAGCATAATGCGGAATTCTAACCTAAAATTTTATACAGTACTTTTAAAATATACCTAAATTATTAACAAAACTCATTTTCATTAAAACAGTGAAATATACATTCTTAAATTCTAACGAATTAAATGCTTGAAAAAATATTATGTTAAAAACTTACTTTTCAATTATAAAAAGTTGGATAATTACTAAGCTGATGGACTAATCATAAATGTTACCATATACAGCTTAAATAAGTAACTTATTTTAAACATATAATCCATTAATGGCGTTATCTATCAATCAACTGACGAACTATGGTTACTGCGGCATCTCTCCCGCACTTACCCTACTATACCACCACTGATCTGTAAACTTCAAGTAATTTTAACATAAATGTAATTCTAGCGGTAGTGGTGGTGGGAGCGCTGAAGACAGAAACAAATACACCTATACACCACAACACTTCAATTAAGTATTTCGAAAAAATGTCTCACTTCTATTTTTCAAATGTATATCGAACTTCTGACTCAATCTGAGAGTATTGTACCTATTACTGAGATTTTCCTACCTATGCACAGGTGTCATTTCAACACCCGATACTTTTACTAATTCTATACCTATACTTTCGTTCAAACAGAGATAGTATAATTATAAAATACATATTCAAAAAGTGGGATAGACAGACAAATCGGTTACGAACGGTTCGTTGGTAATATCTGGCATACCACATAACCTCAAATAGTTTTATGGGGGTTACTATTTTGCCACAAGCGAACAATCACAGTATTTAGAGAAATTATATCGTCAGTTTATCCAATCATCTTTTCGGTTTTAAATTGTGAATTATTTAACATTATTTACTTATCTCCCTACGAATTTTCTCAACTAAAATTACTTATTTTATAAATTTTATGGTTTTGATTATTTTATTTTGAATTAATAATTTATTATTATAAACTCCAAAGTGGGAGTATTTTAGTTAGTGTAGTGTGTACTAACTTTATATGGCTTCAATGTTTCAAAATATGAGTAGTAAAACATTTTAGTAACTTTTCGTCTATTTTCCCAAATTTTGTTTTTTAATGTAACTTATTGCATTACTGGTTTTAACTTAGAGACTAGTAGTAATATGGTATGCTGTTCTTGTAATATTATGCGAAACTCTTGAATGACAAAAACATAATACCAAAAAGGAAAAAAAAATTATTAAATAAAAAGATGAAAAATTCAGCCAACACTAACAGGTTTGTTTTAAAAAAAGTTCCAAAACATAGCTTATTTTGTTTAAGTGGGTAAGGATGTTCCACCACTGCAGGAGCTACTCCACAAAGGTGACGTTCAATTGGCGTCCTTCCGCTGTTTCCACTAACTCGGTTATGTTGTTCCAATGTTCACGTTACTACCCCTCCCGAGTAACGGGAGGGGTAGTAACGTTAATCCGGCATAAAAAAGGCCCATTTTTAAGAATTTTTTCAGACGCTACAGGTAATAAAAATTTAATTAATCGATCGTAATATTATAATACAACATATGAACAACATTTCCTTAATTTTTTAAAACAAAATATAAATAAAATTCTATCGGTCTATCGGTGAACAATGTAACTCATGAGTGGATCATCCGAAATAAAAAAAAATGATATCATTAGATAACCTCTTTCCTAAGGTATCCCTGGGAGGAATTTTTTTCTTTGGATTTTTTAATTTTTGGTGACACTTAGAAGTCAAAATACTGATTTTCGTCTAAGTAATGGACCTATTTGTTATTGTAAAATTAATAATTATGAAAAATAAGAAAAAGCTTCCAGGGATACCTGGTCCTTTATGTAAGGGAGCTGTATTCAAAATTTCAAAACAATCGCTCGAGTAGATTTTGATTTAAACTGTCCACCGGTTTCAAAAATGACAAAAGTCAGGAAAATTCCTTTGAAGTTTTGTATACCTGAAAATCCAATATTAAATATGAACAGTTTTTTCATAGCTACATCATTGGTTGTAGTATACGTTAGTATACTTACTAATGTATACTACAACCATCGATGAATAAAAGAACTTAGAGATTCCGAGAGCACAAAGCCACGTACCTGTTGGAAGGGATACAAAAACGTATCGGAGCAACAAACGCTCAAAGTTCTATATCTTAGTTTTAGTCCGATTTGTTTCAAATTTTGACACAGCAATCTTAAGGAGGAGGTAAGGTTAATTCGTACAAAAAAGGCATTTTTTGTTATTTTTTTGTGACGACACAGTTAAAATCTCTTTATTAAAACCAATGGTACATTAAAGTATGACATTCGAAGAATATTGTATAAAATTTTCACGAAGAAATATTAAAAATACAGTACTGGCAGCAATTATTCGGGCACGTCTCGGAAAAAAGCAGCGGTGCCCCTCATAACTTGGTGCTGGATGATCCGAAATAAAAAAAATTAAAGTTCATTCGTTAGATAATAGTTTTCCTCAGGTAACGCTGGGAGGGTTTTCCGAAATTTCAATTTTTCACTGTTTTGGAACACTTAGAAAGGAAAAACACGATTTTTTGCGAAGAAAATCTTCTAATTTGTTATTGTAACCCTAGGACCACAATAACGGTTAATGCCGTTAATTATCGCGTTAATCGACATTAAATGCAGGTGTGACCAGAACTTAACGCGTTAATTTATTAACGTCATTAATAATGACGTTAGGCATTAGGCGATAACTCCGGTGGCGGTCTTTTTGACACATCAAAGGATTTTAGCGCGTCATTTTTGCCGCTAAAATTGGTGGCTACACATGCCTGGACATTCTACCACATCATTCTACGCTGGATGCATACAAATATGTACGATATGTATCATATGTACATAATATGTCTATTTATGTATTTCCAGGCAACAAGAACAAACATTTTTATGTTGCATGTTTAGGTATGTACTATGTACTTATGTAGTACGGTATATCATCGATATCATCATTTAAATAAAAGCGTTCATACCATTATTTTAAATTTAAAATAAAAATTATTTAAAATGTTCCTCTTTTTAAATTAACAGTATTTACATAAAAATTAAGATTTATATTAATTAAAAATAAAAATGGTATCCATTTTTGTTTTAGCACGATAATTATCGAGATAATACGTTAAATGCTATAGTGTAGCCGCCCAATTTACGCGTAGTTTAAGTCGTTATATTAGCGCCATAATTATTGCGTTTATAGACATTAGACATTACGTTACACGTTAACATTAGTGTGGCCCTAGCATAAAATAAAAATTATTAACAAATTTGAAAAAAACTCTCCACTAACATACCTCGTAAGTTATGTACAGAAATAGTGTTCAAAATTTCAAAAGGATCAGTACTGTAGTTTTGAAGTTATGAGGGGCACCGACTTTGAAAACGTGAGTTGTGGGGAAAACGCTTTAAAGTTTTGAACATTTAAAAATTTTTGTCTAAAACTGATATAGAATACTTACTGCTAAACTAAATTTTGTATTCTACACTGACAAAATATACAGTACAGGTATAAACACGTTTGTACTTGCATTGAAATTTCTATAATAGAACTGAGAGAGAGAGATATATAGAGAGCGAAACATCTGCCAGGTAACAACAAAAATACTTATAACTTCGTCAATTTTGCTCAAATCAACTTGAAATTTTGAGACAATATTCTTGATATATTATACATTCAGTTGAAAAAATAAAAAAAGCAAAAAAATTTATATTAATACCTTACCGCGCCCTTAAGATGTTGTACAATCATATTAAATAATAACCCCCCCGTCTTAACTAACTGTCCTTAATGTTATCCACCGTCGCCTTATATTATACTCTGCATTTGGAAGACCTACAAATCATCTAAGAGTATTGTCAGAAAAATCTTAGTTTTCATAATCCAGAAAGAGAACGTACTGTTGGATTAGGTGTATTGGTACAACAACTGTATCTTTTGTTTGTAAGCTAAAATTACACGTTCGATATCATTTGCTTCAACAGCACTCAGCATTTGCGTTTATTGCATTCTTTTCGACAGTTAATTAAGTTATTAGGATTAACTCTTAGTCGATCCATCAATGGAGACAGACAGTATCTACTACCTTATTAATGTTAATATATACATATACATTAAGTATAGTTGATTAATTATTATTTATTTAAATATAAGTATTTTCTCTTATAATTATTTTTTTTTATTTAAATTGCATTTTCAATGGACAGTTAGCCAGTTAGTTAGCTAGTTAGTTAATCTTCAAGTAATCACTCTCATTAAAAGCAATTAATTACATATGACATATATTAAGAATAATCAATAAAATTTTATTAAAATTTTAACAAGATATTATATTTCGAAACTAATTGGAAAATATTTATTACAAAAAGAATCTACTAAATAAATACAGTAGTATAGAATAAAACTCTAATGAAGCCAAATCATTTGCGACTGAATATGTCAGCAGACAATTTTTAACAATTTTACTTAAATATAAGGTTATGTACAGTGGCATCTGCAACCTAAAACACGTTTCACACATTAGGAATGCATTTAAAAAAAAAAAAAATAGAATAAAAAATTAAAATCTGCCCTTTCAAAACAGTTTCTTTGGTCAAAGAATAATTTTTTTTTTCATTGAATCAAAGGTTTTTTTTTTTTTGATTCAAGAAATTTAATATTTTTTTGACGGCAGAAAAAAATAAGTGAAAAAAATATTTCTTTATTTCAAAAAAATATTTTTTTGTTTATTGTTGCGTTATGAATAAAATTAGAATAGTAGTGATGTGAATGACGTCTTGTTATAAACTATTTGACCATAATAAAGAATGTTAAACACCAAATTATTATTATTATTATTATTATTATTACTATTTTCGCTATTAGAGCTAATTGCTGTTGTGCTAATATGTAGAGAATTGTTGAAATTTTTTTTTTATTGGCTATTATAATCGAGAAGAATCCAAAAAAGAATGAAATGTTTCCGATTTCCGATTAATTTTTCGTACACTTTGTGCCATTTTCGCAAAAAAATTATGTTTTAAGCTATAATATTAAACCAGTGTGTATAAATTTCTTTTTGGGTTACTGTATTATTTTATTGGTTGTTGATATTCTTGGAACTAATAAAAAATAATTTTAAAATAAATTACTTTAAATATTTAAAAATAATATTCGATTATTCGTTATTAAATATTATGAGGTTATATAAAAATAATAATCATGAAATCAAACCGAAAGGACGGGTTAGTAATACATTATACGAAATGCGCAAGAAAGAGATAAAAATAAATTATAATATAATTGATTAAATATAGAATGAGCCACGAATCTAAAACTAATATTACTGATGTAAAGGTGAATATGTATGTCCCTATCAAGGTATATTTAAATATATATTCATATTTAAATGTAATATGATAATAGCCATTCAAATTTTAGGGGAATTGTGGATAAATAATTCGATCGTCTGCCAATATAATTGTAGTTTTAGTGTGTCATTATATTAAAAGGTTATGTGCACTTGCGCCTAATTTTCCCTGTTTTTTTCTCGACTAATTGAAGCGACTGCTACACTTGTTCCATTGTAATTACGCCTCTGTTACTTGGGTGGTTTACGATGAGCATGGTTTTTATAAAAAATTACTGTATTATATGGGTAACTTCTTGGTAAATTTGGCTAAACCCACAAATGAGCCACAATATTTATTAATTAATTCTAAAGGGATAATTAATTAAATTTTGATTTCTTCTGCTATTTGTACAATTTCGTAAATTTTATTTGAATGCGCCCTATTTATTTCATCAACATAATATAGTAAACACATATAGATATATATACCGTAAACGATAGATAACGGCCGTTACCCATACAACCATAATATATAGAAACTTATATATTGCATTGTAATATTTAATAATATAAATTACATTAAAATAGCCGTTGTTCTTTTATGAATTCTATATTAAGCACAGCACTACCATAATGCAACATACTATACCTCTACATGGTATAGAATACATTAAAAATATTGAATATTTATAAATAGGTATGATTTTTCAATTGACCTTAATGAATATCCAATTTATAATTGTCCAAAATATGTATATTCAATTAAAGTTATACATATATGAATTATTGTTTATAATTGGGTTCTTCGTGTCAAGGACAACAGTTCAAGCTCCCAAGCCAAACCACACCACACTACATATTAATATGTATATGTACATATGTATGTGTTTAATATTAAAATTATTAGTGTAACAGTTAACGGGTCTGGAACATTGGAACTGGATGGACTACTATATTTTGTTTATTGTGTTTGGAATATGAATCTGTTCTGCGAAACAGAGAAGGAAATATGGTGTTTATTCCAGGTGTTCATATTCCAAACAAAATAAAAGGCTATATATAGGTATCACAGAACAAATAGAACGAATATAACTGTCTCTTTTCTGCAATCACTTATGTGCAAGTATGTGCATCTTAAGCTGCTTAGTGTCAGTTGCTCAGTACCCGTCGCTCAGTGTAAGTCAGTCAAACAACAATAAATTTGATTGTTGAACCGGCACAAGTAGCGTTGTGGTATCACAGACATCACATACATGTATGTGAACCAAAGGTCACGTGACGGCTATCACCACTCACACAAACAGAGTTTACCGCACAAATACAAAGTAAACACCGTGCACGTATACAACATATTTTCTATCTCAAGTGGTTACACAGGTTCCAGTAGTATAGAAATATGTATTTTCTCTCTAGTTGCTCTATGATAGGTGTATATATATATATATATATATATATATATATATATATATATATATATATATATATATATATATACCTATGAACACCATATCATACCTTCTCTGTTTTGCAGAACAGATTCATATATTCCAAACACAATAAACAAGATATACCACATTGATCACCTTAATATATGAACTCAATTTTCATTAATTCAGTTACATTTATATATCTTATTATGTATTCATATATACATATGTATTTATTGCAATACATTTACTATATATTGTGTTATATTAAAGATTAAATGCATGCATACATGAAAATTTCCCACTCCACTTTGAAACAGTGGACAGATTGTAAGTGGATATATCGATTACCGATCCACCACCATATTTGAAAGTAGGAATTAGTTTAACAATTTTTTTCTTGAATTTTCCAGTCAATTCTTTCTACTTTCTACTTTATGTACTTTATGTAGAAAGAATTGACTGGAAAATTCAAGAAAAAATTGTTAAACTAATTCCTACTGTCAAATATGGTGGTGGATCGCTAATCGATATATCTACTTACAATCTGTCCACTGTTTCAAAGTGGAGTGGGAAATTTTTATATAATAGACAAATTAATGAATAAGTATGTTGACCTGAACATATTGAAATAAAATTTACATGAAAATGTTAAAAAATTAAGTCTGAACTAAAACTCGAAAACGTATTACAATATCGCGCAGTTTCTGTGTCACATTCACGAGTACCACATCGGTCTTGTGCAACGCAATGCTGCTCTGATCTGCTCTGCGTTTCATTTCGCGCTCTCCCGTTCTACAACAAGAGTCACAGAAACTGCGCTGCCGTGCCTGCGTTAACTGCGTCTCAATGTGCGCCCGGCCTAATGCTGCCTCCTAGACTGTCCGTATTCTTTCTTTAATTTATCATTCAAACTTGAAAAATGTATAGATTTAAAGAAAAACGTATTTAGATTATCAAAGTGATGTCCAGTCAGTACTATGCCGTACGTCTTTTCAAAGTTGAAAACTCAAAAGTCAAGAAAAGACAAGCTAAATAATCTCTCGTAGTTATGTGTATACACGGAGAGAAAATTCCTATAAAAATTACTGTGCTCAGCACTACAATCGACGTGTAAAAGACGAACATATTAAATTCTGTAAGGTAAAAATATAAAGATTATAATTAATCATAAAAAATTTAAAGGATGGAATGTTCTTTTCGTAATATTATCTCCGTAAAATTTGTAAAACAGCACAGTAAAAAGTTCCATTACCGACAAAAAAAATTTTTAATTGTGTTTATTAAAAAAATTTCCATGCTAACATGCTAATAATAGAAAGAAAAAATACCCCTGTCGCAGCATCCTGCATAACATAGCGAATTTCCATTTACAAAAGTACGTTTTTCTCGGAAACTAGTTGATATAGAGTAATTGTAAATAAAAAAAAACTTTCGTTATGTGATTTTCCCGCCTCATTCCGCCAAATTTTTTCAAAAAAAATGTCCAAAAAACCGTAGACGTTTTCACGAAATTTCTTAAAAATAAGATGTTTCGTTCTTGAGTTATCGTGCGGACACTTAGTAAACTTTATATATATATATATATATATATATATATATATATATATATATATATATATATATATATATATATATATATATACACGTCTGTGTCCGCACGATAACTCAAAAACAAAACATCTTATTTTTAAAAAATATCGTGAAAACGTTTCGTGAAAAAAATTTGGCGGAATGAGGCGGAAAAATCACATAAAGTTTTTTTTTATTTACAATTACTCTATATCAACTAGTTTCCAAGAAAAACGTACTTTTGTAAATGGAAATTCGCTATGTTATGCAGGATGCTGCGACAGGGGTATTTTAATAACAGATGCGTTTATGTACAGGGCCGGTGAGAGAAATGACCGGTGAAATGTCTATTATACAAATTATGTGTATTTTTATCACCAATTAAACATATACGTATTTTTACTTGACACTAGTTCTAATTTTACCACCAGAGGCGCAACTGAGAATCTTTGCCTTACCAATACTGAATTTAATATTTTGAGCTAAATTTTTTAACGGTTACGAAAAAAAATTTAGAACGGAATTTATTTTCCAAACGTAACAAAACATTTCGACGGTACACCGAAAGAGTGACACAACTCAAAAATTTACATTTTCGAGTTTATTGTGTAAATGTATAGCAAAATTTGCATATTTTTATGTCCCAGAACGACATATTGCTACTTCCAAAATTAACCGCTAGAAGGCGGTTTTGTCGTTTTTTCCTTACTTCAAAGTAGCGAATTTTTTTTTATCAAAATCTTTAATGTTATCAAAATTAACTTGTTATTTTTATTGTTGGAATACAAGGTGAGTACCAACGGGTTATCTCCAAAAAAATTTTGAAAATTTTAGAAATCCGAAACTATGATAACTTTTGAAGTAAATAATAAAACTTTTGAATAGAGATATTGAAGTAGCTGTTTTTTTTTTTTTTTTTTTTGAACTGTGTCACTCTTTCTGTGTACCGACGATTTTACCTCTTTAAATTCTCTTGCTGAAGAAAATAACCATTCGACACGGAAACAAAACTAAAGTTGAACCTTTATTCAAGGGCTTATCCGGCATGTACTTAGTTGATGTTTTCCTTCTTAATCCAAGTTTTTAGGTTACTGTGTGTTCTCTTTTTCTTCTTATTATATCTTTAAATTCACCATCCATGTTTTAAATAGGAATTTATAATACATAAAAGTATTGCTGTTGATATTAACCTTTCAACATGTACATTCAAATTATTAGAAAAAATTCAATCACAAAATCCACAGTTTTTAATAGATATGTATTTACCTTATTATGTTGACAAATTCTATTAATAATTGCCTGTTTAGAATTTATATTTTCTTTTTTATTTTAGCTATATTCTTCTCGTATATAAATAACATTTGCTTCACGGTTTCATGTAATTTTTAATGCGGTTTTAAATTTTTTACCTATATAAAACAAAACAAAAAACAAATAATAGGACAAATATTAATTACTATTTGATTTTAAAAATGTAATATATAAATTAACATGAATTATTACCTATTTTTCTCAAATATCAGTCAAATATCAGCACCGAATCTATATGTCAACATTTCAACACAAAGACGAGTTGATTTGAAATTCTGATTGTTGAAATATTAGTTTAAATTCAAGCTAATTTGGCAGTATTGTACATACCTGTGGTGCTATCTGGTTAAAAACGCTGAGACAATAGAATTTTTAAAATAAAAAATTATTAAATATATTTAAAGTTTTTTTTTAAATAACTAAATTATTAAAAATATTAATAATTTGAAAAATATTATTATAATTTTTTAACGTAATGTGTTAAATAAAGAGATTAAAATAATGTGCAGTATTTAGAAAAAAAAAATCAATTCTACTACAATTTGAATTTGAAAGCAAAAATAAATTTTCGAAAACAAAATAACAAATCTAATCTACTTATACTAGAGATATTATGTTTACAAATGCATAAGGCTATTTGTGCACTACCAAAAATATAATTTTAAAATTTTATTTAATCAAAGAAATATTATAGTTTAATTAATTAAATTTAATAATATTACATTTATATAACCGTAGAAATTTATTAAGGCATTATTCTGAATATTTATCCAAAGAAATTTGAAATATGATAGGTAGTAGAAGTACTAACTGTAGTAATACCCTTAAAATACGTGTATAATCAAAATAAATAAAAATAGGATTTTTCCAATACAACAGAAAGAGATAATACGATAAAAAGAGACTCTATATAAAAATTATTTTTGATTTTTCTTGAAAACCAGTTTATACAGAGGAAATGTTTAAAAAGCTCGCTAATATAACTTCTTACAATTTTTTTGATAGTATAACAAAATTTTTGAAAAAGTCATAAATTCTGATCAAAAAACACAAAAAAAGACTTTAAAGCCCAAAATATCCGGTCTGTGGCATCGGATGTGTCTGGCTAACGAACTTAGGCGAGCGAAATCGAATTCAAACCTACACACCAAATTTCATAAGCATTAAACGTTTTGTTCGAGAGTTATCGTGTACACACATAAATACATATATATATATATATATATATATATTTATATATATATAAATTTTAGTGAAGTAGATTTTCGGGTTCTAGAGGCTCCAAAACAAATTTGTGCCATAGTCCCGGGCTTAGGTCTTACCATAAGAGCTGCTGTAATAGCTGAATTTTCATTCTGAAAATTCGCTAAAACAGAAAGAAGGTTGGTTTTGTTGGGATCGCTGTAATGAAATGTACCTCAATCAGCGAGTTACATGGGTTACATGCGAACCATATAGGTGTGGACTGTGGAAGAAACTTTGTCAGACAGCTCCCACCAAGCACCTTGAAGCAGCTAGTAGTCAGTTGCTTTTACACTCTCTTAGGATGATGTCATCGTTTAATTCATCTTTTTGTTATTTACCTATCTTTAGTATATGTATTACAATATATTGTTGGCAATCATTTTTGTATACATGTTTTTACAGGTACAGTGCAACCAATATAAGGTCGCGAGTCAGATGCGCAAATGAAAGAGTACGACAACAAGAATTAAACTATAATATACATGCATAAGAGTGTGATAAAAGTTGTGTTAGCACCACATTAAATTTTACCATGCTAGCACATATTTTTTTATTTTGGTCGTCGATCGCGCACGGATTATAGGGGAGCATAGTAATTTTTCTGAAATTTTCTCTACAAAAATTATAGGATTTTTCTCTCCGTGTATGTTTTAAGATCTAAAACACAGTTTAATAAAAATAAAGAACTTTTGTGAAGTATTTACCTCTTCATTTTAGATAGAAACAAAATATACGTATATTCACGGAAAACAGATTCGAATTACGTTGTTCCGACTTGAGACTCGAAATTCGAGAACTTAGCGTGCTGTAAATTCGATGAGTGTTATACATATTTATTTAAATATATAGCGCATATATATAAATAATACCTACATGCAAGATATATATGTACGCTTTTAAAGTTCCAAGTAATGATTTTTAAAAATTAAACAGGAAATTAAACCAATAAAATACGAAAAAAAAAATACAATTAAATTTAGAAATAAAAATTTTTAAACTTATAATTATTTTTCTAAACTAGAGTCAATAAATAAAAATCATTAATAAAAAAAAATTACTGTTTCTCTTTATCTAAAAATAAATTTTATGTGCATTACGGGGAATTTAAATTTAATAAAATTAATTATAGTATCTCTCTACTATATCAATACTTGTAAACGAAAATCTAATTTTCTAGTACCAAAATTTTGTTTTTCTCTTAAAAGATAATGCGATGTAAAAACCAAAAACAAAAATAAATAATTATTTGTGTATCTGTTTGTACTAAATGATTTGATTCAGAAATTACTTAAAATTTACATTGATTATTCTTATTAACCTCGAATGAACTTCTTCATTTTAGTGTGATGTCTTAAATGGTCTTTCATTAAATCTTTTTACACTTCTAAACATGATACACTTTTAAAAATTTGGTTTTGGAGGTTTTCGACTATATAGATTTTAAATAAGATATTTTCCAGTTGCTTCTTCCGATTGTACCGGAAGTAGATGGCAGCTCTTTTATTTTAAATGTTAATCCGATATGATAAATATCCCATGGTAGCATTTCAGCATTACTACCCTAGAGGAGTCTCCACATTCTCGCCGAGGTTGGACGAAACGAGAATGTAGAGGGTCATTTCGTTGTGTCTCGCGGTTGGTGTTTTAATGCTATTCATATGGCTGAGCCAACCTCAGCGAGGAACTCGACGAGGAACCTCGTCCAACCTCGGCGAGAATGTGGAGACTCCTTTAGAAGTTTTCAATTTCAGATAACAATTACACAATATCTTTTTAGAAATATTTATCGTTTATTGCGTAAAACTTTCAAAAGATGGAATATCTTATATTTGTCCTCATTATTAACAATAAGAAGAAAATTATAAGTATAGGTACTCTATCTGTTTATATCAAATATCTCTAGGTCTAAAATTGATAAGATTCAAGGAGAATTTAAGTTTTACGATTAAAATACTTCCAGAGAACTTGGTTAAGTTAAAATAGTATTCGGTAATCTTTTTGAATTATATGAACGTATTTTACTTAAATCGAAAGTTAAATCTACTATTGTTTGTTATATGGTTATAATGATTACAACAATAATGGCTGCTATAGCAACCACAATTGTCATGTAAATTTTTTACTTTAATTGAACAATGATATCCGAACTTTAACTACCCTAGCAGGTACTAGAACCGATTCTCAAATTACCTTCTTCTTTACCTTAAAATTTTATAATAGTACAGTTACAGGTGAGAGTACAGGATTGTGATGTATTATTATTTATTAGGTAGCGAGTTGAAATAATATGGTGTAATGTGTCAAGGATGTGAATTTTGTGTGACGTATGTACATATATCATGTATGATCCCCAACATAAAATTCACTCTTTAAGTTACGAAGATAACTTCCACTAAAGTGGTTCCAGACTTTTTAAAAGTAGTGTTCATCTATACATATTTAATATACTTGTAAGACATTAAATAATTATAAGCGTATAGCCAATTAAATCAATATCAATTAAAATTTAGTATTTTTATTGTATTTATCACAAACAAAAAAAAATACACAAACTTAATTACGTATATTGGTATATTATTATTATTTTTATTATTTATCAGCTAATCTATTATTTATAACACCAAAGTAAGGCTAGAATTATCGTTATTATTACTTTCAATAACCGGAAAAAATATACCCATTTAAAATTAAAATCTTCAACTGAATACGGCATACGTATTATGTATGTAGAAGAATAGAAACAATTATTTTATTTTGAAATAATTTTTTTTTATTACTGAATTTAAAAAATATTTGCTGCGCAATATTATAAATTGAATTATTAAATTTAATGGCAAACAGCTTATAAATATATATATATATATATATATATATATATATATATATATATATATATATATATATATATATATATAAATAATTTGTGTTTTTATATATGATTCATAATATCCTTTCAATCGAATTTTATTTATATGATGTACGTTTTTGAATTTTTGAAATTTTTGAAATTTTTGAGGGTCTTCGCTTTTTGTTCCCTTCAACAATCAATCCCTGCTCTATTCGTTGCGTATTTAAAATCCAATGAAATCTTTAGCAATTTTTTTTTTATATTCATACATATTTATTCAAAATTATTTGTGAAAACGTTGAGATTTTAACGGTATTAGTCCTTATTACGCAAGTACAGGTGATTCTGTAACTCAATACTTCTTTTAAACTGTATGGATTTCTGGAATTAATACCAATTTTTACCTATTTGTCTATAAACGCGAAACATTCAATATAAGATAATTTCACAAACAAAGTATAAATTACTAGAATTAATTTCCATAAGATGACAGTTTATTGCGATTTAGCACATTTTTAGATGTTTATCTATTATATACCAAACATTTATTTGGCTTTTCTCTCTAAGCACTATAAGGTACTAGGTGTGTTGGGCAATTCGTAACGTACTGTAGAACACAGTTAGGATCCATCGCACATATTGTACCCAGACAGAGAGTGAACTAGGTTTGTTTATGTAACTTATGCTGAATGTTTAGTGTAAATTACATAGCGATGTAAATAATTAGTAATAATTAATTGTGCTTTGTGGTTTCTTCCGCGTAGAATTAACTTAATTTCCTCAGGTCGGAAAAATCGACTTTTTAGGAAGTGTCCTGTTATATTTCTAAAAATTTCCAAGAAAAATTCCAATTACTTTCGAAGTTATAGACGTTCATAGCATTAAGTACTATAATGGATATACATACACTTTGTTAAAACTTTAAATGAAAATTTCTCAGAACAATATTTTTGTTATCGGTGTGTGCGATAACTTAGTTACAATTTAACCAATCGAATTTTCCTAGATCAAAACAAAATCACTGTGGAAATATAACAGAAAATCGTCAAAAAATGTGCTGTAATTTAGGATTTTTTGATGTAGAATATTAAAGTCCAATGAGCATTATAATTATTCTACATGTTAAAAAAGCCTACTACACCACATTTTTGACAATTTTCTATTATATTTCTACAATGGTTTTGTTTTGAGCTAGGAAAACTATACATATGAAGTACCTGCAGTGTCACATAAACGACAATAGAGTTACTATTGGGACTTTCTATCAAGGGCAGACAACCTTTATTTTAATATAGGTACCTCTTTCGATTATTCCTTATTATCTCGAGAACTATAGGAGATAGGAAAAAACACTTTATGAGACACGACACTTTATTTTTAAAGTACTTTCGATTTATGTATATAATTCAAGGGTCGGACCCACTGGAGGGGCGTTTCAGCAGATTTGAAATTAAAAATATTTTTTTTTTATCATATTGTACCCCTTGAATTTTGA
Organism: Brachynemurus nebulosus; assembly: GCA_035578155.1. Lineage (NCBI taxonomy): Eukaryota > Metazoa > Arthropoda > Insecta > Neuroptera > Myrmeleontidae > Brachynemurus > Brachynemurus nebulosus. The sequence goes on along the minus strand of JAPWDM010000011.1, from coordinate 15,615,227 downwards.
TGAGACTTGGTGCAGTAATTAAGTGCATTAGGGCACAGTTACTGAATTTTTTTTGAAGTGGTCGCTCAACTGGAACTCTATAAAAATAACATTGCATCGGATATTATTTATCCTTGTTATTATCCTTAATAACGAGGACTGATACGATAATAAATATGTCTAATATTCTTGAGAGTGTTTGCCTTCATGTGGATTTGGAATTATTTTCCTAAGTAGTTGCCAGAATAAAAAAATTTGTAATTTTTTAAATTTTTTTAGTTATCTCCATAACTACTCAGTTTTGGCCGCCAAAATTGTAGCTATCAATTACATACAATCTTACCATACCGCTAATATAGTTATTAAAATAATTCGCTTCCGGGGCCGATTCACCTATACTTATCCCGCTATATCCTTTTAATATATTTTTAACTTCCCATAGGAAGTTATTGTAAGGGGTTCGATTTTGCGATTCGCTAATTTTGACATATCTCCACCTTTCAAGGTCACTAGAATGCGAATCCATCGTTTTTAGCGTGATGTCTGTGCGTGCGTTCGTTAGTTCGTTCGTTCGTGAATTTTTTTTCGTCTCGCATATCTCGAGAACAAATGATGATATTAACTCCGGACTAATTTCATTAGATGCGTAATCAAAAAATGAAGACCGGATAAAGTTTTCAGCAAATTCGGATTAGAGGTTTGTTTTTTGTGGTAAAAAAACAGAATTAACTTTATTAAGATAACATAGATTATATGGATTTTTTACCATAACATTATTATATAATGGCCTAAGAACCTTCCCTGATGTTAAAAACGCCAGTATATTATTATAAAATTTAAAAAAAAACGAAATAAGAAACTGTTTTTCTTAAGGAAAGGAACTCCCACCCTTAGGTACAGAAGGCGAAGCCCCCGGGATGGTGCAAGGGGCATAGCCTCTATCGGGGGCCCAGGGGAGAAGTTTCCCGAAATGGAAAAAGAATTATTTATGTACAGTAGTCTCTAGTCTTTAAGGACACCCAATGGGAAGTTGACAGTGTGAGTAGACCTGTCCCCCAAATTTTTTGCTTTTACACAACAATAGCCCCAAAATAGACTATACGAGTAGTATCTTTGAACAAAATTTCACAAAATGGGAAATTTAAAGTTGGTGGTTTCAAAAATAGCATATTTTTGTCATAAAAAACTGTCAAAAATTGAAGAAAAATTTTTTATTCTTTTTTATTCTAGTCTGTTTGATGTGAAAAAGTGATTGCAATCGTTTGTCTTCTTTGCAATCCCATTTTGTGTCTTATGTTTTTTTAAAAGTGTTTTTTCGTGTTTTTTCGTTCAGTGCTTCCATTTGCCAAATATAAAAATTTTATGTATAAAAAAATTAATATTTCGTCCAACATTTTAAAGTAATGATAAGTTGGGCGTCGTTCAGACTTGTCCATCAATTTATATAAATAATAATATTATTAATATTTTTTATTGTTACATATGACCGAATGAACTGTGTACCATGTGGTGTACGAAAACACGTGAGGGAGGTACGGGGTACATCAGGACTTTATTATATTCAATTAAGATTCATTCGGTCCATCATGATATCACATATTATTATTAATATTATGTATATATATATATATATATATATATATATATATATATATATATATATATATATATATATATATATATATATGTATGTGTTGTACCTAATACAAAATTCGTACATACCTACATAAGCAGCGTACAAATTATCAATATTGGCTTGGCGCTTACATCATTGCAACAATAACAGCAAAGGCTGCAAAGTAAAGCACTGAACATACACTCATACTAACTAACTCACTACGTAAACGTAACTTTATTAATGTAATTAAAAAAATTTGATTTTACAATGATTTTTCTCTTTTGCTTTAATTTTTTTTTCACGATTAAAAACTATATTAATGAAGACTTTTCTGTGCATTTTGGTTTATTCATATACATTCATTAGGTCAAGGTCGGTGCAATCATACCTATAAGCGAACTAGGCGATAGCTTAGGGCGCCAGAAACCGAGGAACTTTGGAACCATAAAAATGTGTAATTTCTCGCGTGTGACGTGACCAGTAGTGGTCATATTCACACAATATTTTTCTTTTGTCAAAACGATAGTTCATAGTAGTGATGAGCAAATGCAAGACCAAGACCAAGACTTGGTAGTCTTGGTCTTTGTCTTGTTCTTGCATTAAGGGTCTTGGTCTTGCTAGAGCAGTTTGAGTCTTGGTCTTGGTCTTGTTCTTGCATTAAGAATCTTGGTCTTGGTCTTGGTATTGCTAAAAAATTTTGACGGTTTCTTGCATTTTTTTATTACCGAATTTTTTCCTTAGTTTAGCAAGAGTGTTGGTTTTTTCTTGCTTTTGTCTTGGTCTTGCTCACTTGAGTCTTGGTATTGGTCTTGCAACCATACTTATAGTCTTGGTCTTAGTCTTGCTCTTGGTATACATAGTCTTGGTCTTGGTCTTGGTCTTGCAAAAAATGCAAGACCAAGACAAGACTGCAAGACCAAGACTAATTTTGCTCATCACTAGTTCATAGCTAAAAAAATAAAAAATATAAAACTCATGTTTGCAATCTATCTTAATGCCAAAAAATAGAATAATAAAATCTGGATAAAAAACTGGAATCAAAAACAAAAGAATTTTGATCAATTCGAACTCACTACACCATCTACCGGGAAGGGTAGAATATCGTCTGCTGGGTCAGCTAGTATTTTTGTTTTCAAATTTTTCAAATATACACTATACTCGTTAATAGATAATTTATTACTGTAAATAAATAAGCATTAAGTATATATATAAGCAGTAAGCATTAACTGTCTTTTATTTTCACTTTTAAAAGAGAAATATCTGAGAAATTTGTGGAAAACTTTTACACGTTAAAAGTTGAAGATTTTTTATTATATCTAGATAAATGTTTTTATCACGTTGGGGGGCGTCTATATATATTTCGTTTAAACCGCCAAAAACCTTACGCCAGCAACCCTACGTTAGGTGTTTTCTAATATAAGGTTCGAATTTTAATCTTTAAGGAGACCTTTTTTACCACATTTACACGTTAAATGTTGAAGATTCATTCCATGACTTTTTTTTTGTTTTGTTATTGTATCTAAATTAGTGTTCTTATCAAGTTGGGATGGAGGGAGCGCCTAGGGATATTTTGTTTAGAGCGCCAAATAACTGTGTGTCGGCTCTCCATTGGATGCTTTTTAATATAAGATTACAATTTTAACCTACAGAGAGATCTTTTTTATCATTTCAGACAAAAATTAACTAAAATAAAGGAATTTGGTGGCAGCGCTGGAAATACTAAGATTTTTTAATTTGTTAGCTTAATTGCTTCGATGAGCCAAATTGTAAATATTAAAGTAATTGATTGGTAAGATAGAATCATAATAATAGGCTATCATAAAAATAGATTAATATGTGTGTGTATATTCCATAATATTACTGATCCATGTGTTATAATGTTATTATAAAAGTTAATTATATATGATATTTTTGTTCCTAATATATTATTTCCCTTAAAGAAGGGTATTTTTTTAAGAGTGTTCAGTATAAGCCAGTGAACAGACACTTATGTTAAACGGTGGCATTAAGCATTGGGAACACTAAAAAGGAAAGAAAGAAAACAAACGAAAAAATTAAAATTTCAATCATCTTTTGAAAACTTAAGTACTTGCAGCATAATTTATAATACATATATATGTGTATTTTTCATAAATTAAAATTTTAATAAATATAACACATAGCAGATATTTCAATTAAATTGTATACATAACCACATATCTATCCGTATAATAAAATTGTAACGAGACCATTTCTCTACATGGAATTTTTTTTGAAAATTGTACTGGTACTGTAAATAGTTATCGATGTAGATACCAAAACAGCGATTTTTAGAATTTTTGTCTGTCTGTTTGTCTGTCTGTCTGTCGGTCGGTCGGTCTGTCTGTTCACGCATCACGCAAAAACTATTAGACGGATTTTAATGAAATTTGGTGTGATGATAACTTATTACCTGGGTCTAAAATACTAATTACTCCGGGAAAATTTCTCATTCCCACGGGAAAATGGAAAAACCATTTTGAGCATGTGCACACATTAGGCAAAAACTATTAGACGGATTTTAATAAAATTTGGTGTGGTGATAACTTATTACCTAGGGTAACATTTAAAATACTTTTTAGTCCAGGAAAATGCCTCATTCCCACGGGAAAATAGAAAAACCATTTTGTGCATGTGCACGTATTGCGCAAAAACTATTGGATAGATTTTTATGAAATTTGGTGTGGTGATAACCTATTACTTGGGTCAACATTTAAGATACTTTTTACTCCGGGAAAATTCCTCATTCCCACGGGAAAATAGAAAAACCATTTTGAGCATGTGCATGCATTACACAAAAATTATTATTCTTTGCAAGTTCTGTATAATTATTACACTTACATACTTCTCATTGAGTTTATAACAATGCTTTGCGCGAACGACGTCGCGGGTATGGCTAGTTTACAAATATTTTTGTATACGATTTTGGCGTCATATAAATAATAATAATATACATATATTTGTAACACTTTAAAATTATTTTAATGTGCTTTTATGTTTTAATTTATAAATTGTGAATAAATAGACATTCATATATACAAAAGGCGCAAGTATGTAGATATTGCATTTAAATTCATACGTTCGATTTGATTTTACAAGTAGGTTTGTATTTTTTGTATATGATTCATGAGCTCTATAACGGTCAGTGAATTTAAAAGAAAAATGCTATTTAAAAATATGATGAATGTTTTTATTTTTCAAAATTAATTTAGTAGATACCTATGTAAAATTCTAGTTATTTTGAATCTTTCCATATATTAGTAAAAAAAAAAAAAATATTACTACACCATATCGGTAGTAAGGAACATTAATTTGAGAAATATAAATATCTTATTTTAAACTGAAAAGACTATTTTCTTAAGAAACTAACTTAAGAAAATAATTAATTAACTTAAGGAAATAATTAATTTTGTTCTTATACTGTTGTATAGCAAAATCACCAAAAAAGCTATTTGCTACTGTAAAATCGGTAGCAGTTCAAATAATTTTTAACCCACTACGATGGCGGTTTATAAGAGTATTTTGGTATTTGCGTGTTTTTCGGCAAAGAAATAAATAAACTTTTGCTAAATTGAAAAGCTAATTTTTTATTGTGTAGACTGTCGTGTCCAGCGGAAAAATCACAAAAAATAGGTTTTTGGACCATTGTCTTAGGTAAACAGCTTAACCATCAGCTTCTACCCTCTCATGGCAGTTTTATTATCAGTAATCAAAGAAATATTTTCTTATTTAAAAAAAATGTTATATACCACGTGAGTTTTTTGAGAGTTGCCATTTCTATTAAAACCAAATTTTTATGATAGAAATTGTACTGGAAAAGGTTCTTTTCTTGGAGGTAATGGAACTGTAACCAAGAAAAACACTATCGGTTGAAGTAGCCTCAAGTACATATGCATATTTTTAAAGCCTAACTAATAAATTTGTGAAAAATTAAAAAATTAAACTTGGGTAAAAAAATTTGTTTTGCTCATTTATGTGGTTAATTAATGCATTAGATCAGTTTTATCGAGAAATTAATATATAGTCTCATTTAAAAATCTATACCTTTGTATCATAGCTCGAAAACCATAAGAGCTACAGAGCTCCTGAGTATAGCAATCGGTTGCCCCCGTCGATATCTACAACTCTTATTTGAATAATTTTTCGATTAAATCAGCGGTTTGGCTGTAATAAAAATGGCAACTCTCGAAAAACTCACATAGTATATGTATTTTTTTGGGTTATCAAAAATCCCTTGTTATAGAAGTTTATAGAAAAAAAAAATATTCAGTTCGACGTCCGTTTATCCGTCAGTTAAGTTAGTAGTAAATGAACTGACACTCCGAGTGGAGTGAATTTGCTTCATTAAAAGATCTTCATGATCCGTTTCGTGGGCTGGATCAGTTCTCGTTTCGGATTGTTACCGCGTGACGTTTGAAACTATCTTTCATCACTCTTCTCGATTTGCTACCTTTTACTTCTAGGAACGAACGCCGTAGCTTCAACTTCGTCCAACCATCTTATCCTCGGTCTTCCTCTCCTTCTTCCTACAGGTTGCCAGTCTAAAAGAGTTTTGACGTTTGCGCCAAACTCAATTCTCCATATATGTTCCAGCCATCTTATACATACTGCTTTGATGATATTTATGATATTCTCACTTCCCGTCTGTTTTTCTCACACGTGATTTGTTATTGTTCATTTTTACTGAACCTAAACTTTTCTTAAGATTGTAATAATTTTGTTTTAAATTACGTCAACAATAATTGAAAAAAATGTTTAATAATAAAATAATAAATAAAATAAATAATAAAATTGTTAAATTGAAGTTTTATTATTTTAATCGAAAAATGAGAAATTCTAACGATGAGTGATTCGTTTTCTAAGAGTCTAGACAGCCGTACATATTCGGAATATTATATCTGTTGACGAAGACAGCCTGAAATTAGATATTTATTTTCAATTTATAAAGAACGCTTCTTGTATTTATGTTTAAAATTGATCTTAAAAAGTTAATAACACAATTTTTTTAATTCAAAAAAATTCAACATTAATAGTAATCAACAGTTATATTTAATTAAAAAAATCAAATAACTATAAAAATCTTTATATACAAGTGTTATCTTTGTTCATGTCATACTGTCATAGTATATTTCGTTTTTGTTTAATGATTTTTTTCGGGTTCATGATATATTTACTCTTATATGGTCTAATTAAAACAACATTTATAAAATAATAAAATATATTATAAAAATATTTAATAGCAAGGAATGACGAGCATCTATATAAAATTGTATAAAAATATACAATGAGCGTCAAAATTGGGCCATCAAAATAAGAAATTTTTCTTATTTAGTAGTTATAAGAGAGAATACTTACTTGTAAAGATGAATAATGAATACTATTGGAATATATATTTAACTACTGGCAAGCAAATTTTTGCTAAAAAAAAAAGAAAGATATTCATAAATGACGGAGTAGCAATTATTCGTTCAAAAGTACCAGATAGCACTTGGTGAAGAAGATATTTCGAACACGATTAAATTGTCAGAATCTATAGGTTGTAAATGGAAGATTATTTTTCTAAGGAAAACTATTTCATTATAATAAACAGAAAGTCAACAGAAAAAGTAAGGCAGAATTTTTTTCTTTAAATAGTCTCTACTTTTTCAGGATAAATTTAATGAAAATCCTTCGTTCACGAACAGGACCTTAGTACCTGACGCATGCTTCTGGACGAATAATTATTACGTATGTTGTCAGTTCTTAATTGTTTTTAATAAAAATTTTCTTACAAACACTTACAATTAAACGTATGTTGGGAAAAGTACTTATGGCAAAACTAGTGATGAGCAAAATTAGTCTTGGTCTTGCAGTCTTGTCTTGGTCTTGCATTTTTTTTGCAAGACCAAGACCAAGATCAAGACTATGTATACCAAGAGGAAAACCAAGACCAAGACTATAAGTATGGCAGCAAGACCAATACCAAGACTCAAGTGAGCAAGACCAAGACAATAGCAAGAAAAAAGCAAGACTCTTGCCAAATTATTTAAATAGTTTAAAAGTATAATTAATACCGTAAAGAGAGAAAATTCTGATTTTAGAAGGAAAAAATTCGCTAATAAAAATACTGCAAGAAAGTACAAGATTCTTTAGCGATACCAAGACTAAGACCAATACCAAGACTGCATTTTGCAAGACCAAGATCAAGACCAAGACTCAAACTGTTCTAGCAAGACCAAGACCAAGATTCTAAATGCAAGAACAAGACCAAGACTACCAAGTCTTGGTCTTGGTCTTGCATTTGCTCATCACTAGGGCAAAACGAGGTAGTTAAGCTTTTATATTGAACACGATTTTGAGCCTAAAACTTTTTACAATTATTTTTACTTATCTTTAATAATAATAATTAATCTTCCAAAATAAACCAAAAAAAATATGATAACAACAAGCGTTTAACATTTTATACAATGTATGTATACAATGTAGAAAAAATTGTATACAATGCGTATGTATACAATGTAGAAAAAATTACATTTCTCCTCGTCTTGCCCCGTCTACGGGGCAAGGCGGTATACACAACAGGACATGACGTTACGTATATAATATATAATCATTCTGCGTAAAAACGCATCTCTTTAATAAAAAATAAATAAGTTATTGACATTCAATCTCGTTGATAGATGAGGGCCAAGATTGTATTTAGTTGAAACTTATGCCTATAATCTCTATCACCTTCACGGGTAGACAATCGATTCAAAATACCGCTGGACAGTCTAATACGGGAAAATTGCATTTTTCGTTATAAAAATTTACATATAAGATTTTCTTTTTGGAGAATATTTAGGGGCATATATCTTAACAACGATGCATCTAATGAGGAAAATGTTCAGAATCAATTTTATAGAAAATTCAATTTTGCGTTACTTTTGTTTGAAAGATTTTTCGATGTATAACCTACCAAAATGTCATGAATCTAATTCTTCCTTAGTGTCTTGTTAACGATACTTCGGACATTGAAAGTAGGCTCTTATCATGCCAATGCAACCGTTTGCTTTATGACAAACTCTAATTCAGACGACAGACTGAACGTAGATATTGGCTTGCGATTGGTGCGTTACAGTGGTGTTATAATGTGGGTACCCAGTCTTGTCTTTCTATCCCGTCGTTTTTAACCTTCCCCTAAGTACTCTTAAATGAAAACAAATTGTGAACAAATTTTTATTAGCATAATGTACACTGCCGAAGCATTTAAGACAATAAATTTGATTTTTTTGTTTTTAGAAGTGAAGATATTTTTATAACATCGGGTATTTCATCAATTTACTATCTTTATAAAATCAATTTAAAAAAGTGTCTGTCTTCTTTGTTTCCTAGAAATAATTTTTATAAGACTTGTGAAGGTCACAATAAAGCTGTCTTTTTAATTTTAACAAGAAATAATAATAGTAGTTAGTAATAAATATATATTATATATTAAATTAATAATAATTGTTTAAAATATTATTACCATGAATTGACGTATTTAAAATTAAAGTTTTTTTTTCTCGTTAGGATATTTTTTATACTAAAGTTATTAATACCATATTTATAACAATATGAACGTATTTGAAGCACTTTTGTAATTAAAAATTTTATCAAAGTAATTCTCTGTATAATTTTAAAAATTTTATAGGGTGTCAACTGAATAGGTCCTGAAACATTATCTATTAGTAATTTTAAATTCGTGCATTGGTCCGTGAAACTGGAATCGTTAATTAAAAAATCATTTAAATTATTTTATTTACGGCAATTTCTTTAATTTAATGTTTTTTATCTGTTTTACATTTACAGCTCCTACCCAAATTATTATTCTAAAATACACATTTAAAATTTTTTTTCTTTTTTCAGCTACTGATATTATTTGAAATAGTTTATCCAGAAATTGTAAGCTCTCTATTCATTTAAACAGAATTTTTATAAAAATATTAATTAATACCTGAACCAAATAAAAAATCAAAGCATGAGGAAATTTCAAATCAGCATTTTTTCTTTTCTAAACGTTAATTTCTTAACGTAATTATTTTAAATATTTTAAAGTTTTTCAAATAATAAACATTATATTTAATTATTATGTATATAATCTCTAATTTATAAAATATAAGTAAAATATAATTTTCTTTCCTCAATTTCAACTACATCGAATGTCTGCGTTAATTTTTTTCTAAATATCATTATCGAAATTGATAATAAATAATTATATTAATTATTTTTATTGTAAAGAAAAAAATATAAATTACCACTAATTATTGGTTATACCTCCGTTAAAAAATTCATAGGAAATGCAAATAAGTTAACCTTCAAATAATTTTTTTTTTTTTTTACACAGTTGTAATAATAATAATTATCTGTAATAATTGATTATTGTTTATTATATTTTTTTATTTTTTATTTAGCTAAAGAGTGTATTTATCGTTAATATAATAGTTTGACTAGACAGTCAACATGATACGTATAGTAGAAATGATACGCACAGTTACCTTTAAGCTTTCTTAAAAGTAAAATCTGCTAATGACCCTAATCTTGATTTTAGCGAATTTCCAGAATGGAGTTCAGCTATTATAGCCACTATCATGACGCGACTTGAGGCCGGGACTATGGCAGAAATTTATTTTGAGGTCCTTAGAAACCGAAAATAATATTCACTAATATATATATATATATATATATATATATATATATATATATATATATATATATATATATATATATATATATACATGTATACCAGTGCCTCATTTGGATGTATACATTTGGATTTACATGTTAATTTTTAACATTGGATTCCCATAAGGAAAAAGTTATGTCACAAGAGTGCTTCGAACAAACTAATATGTAATACTAATTTAATATTATAACTACTGTTACTATAGCTTTAACAATAATAATGCAGTAAAATAAAGAAATGAATGTCGCAATTTTCAAACAATTCACATTTTTACGTAATAAATATTTGTGTCATCTGAGACTGTAAATTCAAAAAGACATTTTTTTATTTTCTTGAAAATACATATTGAAGTAATAAAAATATCAAAGAAATATTCTGTTGAAGAAATGGTGCAGATAATTTGTTGGAAAAAAATTATTTTATAAAAGAAAATTACCAAAAATAGGAATATGTTATCCAAAGCACTCTTGTGACATAACTTTTTCCTTATGGGAATCCAATGTTAAAAATTAACATGTAAATCGTATGTATACATCCAGCCGGGACACCCAATATATATATATATATATATATATATATATATATATATATATATATATATATATGACCGCCCGATAACTCTCGAATGATATCTCCTATTTTCACGCAATTTAGTGAAAATGTTGGAAGTCCTAAACCGCTGGACAAGTTCGTTAGCCAAACATGTCCGATGCTCGGAACATGATTTTTTGGGCTTTTTTCTTGGAAAAAATTAGTTTTTCGTCAAAATTTTCCTTTTATGAAAAATTAGGATAAAATTTTTTCCTAATGGGATCTTAGTCTTTGAAGTGTTTTGAATACTGCATAATTTTTTTAAATTTTTAAATTAACATTTACTACTATAAAAAAAATTTATTTTCGGTGGTATGCTATTTTCAGCGTCGCTGCGTCTGTGCTAAAACTGGCGCGCGGAACTCGATTTTCGGCATTAAATTAAAATTAGAAATATTGGAGGTAGAGTTCCGGGAGTTGGGAATTTTTTATTGCAAATTTCCTCCTCTTTAAGAATATTTTCGTTTAATTTCTTAACTATTAATATTTTTTAAGTTATTAACAAAAAACTGAATACCTCGTTTTTTTCCATCTTATTTTGTTAATAACAATTTCAATTTTTTATGTGCTGTAAAATCCTTAAAATACATTTTTCTATAGGTCATTACGAACCGAGTTGGCTATTGCTCATATTTTTAAGAGCTTTATTTCTCTTTTTCACGTTTTTTAACTTGTGAACTAGAGTAATTTTTAATTTGCCATTCGCATTAATACATTGTTGCAAACAATTTATGCCCAAATTATACCTTATAAAAAATACCATATTTATTCAAATATTTGTTACATAGTATGCATATGTAATTTAACTTATATTTAGACATTTAATTATTATTATTATTTTATTTTAGATACTTTGTTTTTCCATCAAGGTTAATGAAAATTTTTTCCGACTGTTATTTTCCATTTGCATGAAAAACTTCTCTAGTCCCAGCTAAATTAAAATTACTTATTTATCTTTTATTAATAATAATAATTATTATTTTTTATTTTTTTTTTTTTTTTTGTTATAATAAAATTAATGATTTTCTTCTCGTTAATTCTTTTAAATTATATGTTCTTAATAGGTAACATTCTATTAACTTATAAAAAAATATGCAAAATTAAACGAAGACAAATACGTCGGCTTTGTTTACATATTTTTCTTTAATATGTCTTTTTTTAAATGCTATTCTTGTATTCTTTTATGCATTTCTTTCACATCCATAACTCTAAAGTTTAGTACAACTTCACTTTTGATTTTTAATTTTATGGTGATAAAATAGTGTTTCTATATGTCCAGGAAAGATACTGAAAAAAAGTACTACAGCACCAGAATCATTACAACAGAGATAAGCTCTTCACCGTTTTTCCAAAATGTGTTTTATATAACGTACCTACTAAAAGTCGGCCATCATTTGATCTCGGAAAGCTGTTACCATCTAAGTAAAATTAGTGATAAAATCATTTGCTTTTTCTTTAGTTATTTCATAAAGAGTTCCAATTTCGGAAAGACACAATTTTACACAACGTAGGTATCTGTTCATAAGTTTTTAACCCTAGAAGCATACGTTGGTCTACGAGAAACGTTAATCATACATCAGCGTCATTTTGACGAATCGACTTTTTACGGAGAGTTTTAGAGTTTATTTGCAAAAAACATTTTTTTTTTACATAACAATTTTTTAAATTTTTTTATCAAAGCATATTTTTATTATAAAAATTAAAAAATAGATAAATACATCAATTGTATCATAAGACATCTCTTTCAGATAATTATTTTATGAGCTATTTCTATTTCTATAACTAGTCGGTGGACATGTGTGACTTTACAGAATGTGAAATTTCTCGGTCACAAATATTCCCGTAGATATGTAAGTAGTTATTTCCTGATTAGGCACATTTGTAGTTTTCTAAAATTTGTTAGTAATTTCTTGGTAAATTTGTTAGTAATAAGATCTCAAAAATAATAAAATTAACTTATTTTCCACAAAATAAATTGTTAATCTTTTGTTAAGTCACTTGCAACGCATTCTTTGGTTTTCGATTCAATATATTAAAACTTCAGTATTATGTCGTCTCTATAATTCAAACAGCTGTAATCATCTTTCATATTATCATTATCATTGAATAAATTAATCATAACATCCAGATCTTTAATAAATTTTAGAAAAATTAGGAAAAACTTTATATGTAAAGTACAAACTCTCCAAAAAAAAAAAAAACATCGGTTAATCATACATCGTCGTCCTTTTGATGTACACTATTTCAATACAAACGAAACGACAGCAACTATAAACAAAATTTATACATTTGCTGTGTTATAATAACAAATAAATTAGATAACAGAAGTTTCACAGCAAGCAAGTAACGGTAAGTTGTAGTATTGGAGCAGATAGAGAAGTTCGTTCGTCATTTTGACGAGTACCTACGTATGATTCTAGGGTTAAAGAATCGATAGTAATGGAGTTTATATTTTTAACATTATCCGCTTGATGGACCAACCATCGCTATCTGTTATCCTTACACGCTACGTCCTTTGTTGTTTGGACTGGTAAATATAACATGGCAAAGTCATAACCATTCAGCAGCTCAATATCACTTTCGTAATGCAAGGAAAACTTTTAGAATTTACTGCAAAAGCAGTAATTGAATTAAAACATTATGTTCCTTCCCCAATGATTACAACCATAACACCAAAAAAGTAGTAGAAAAACAACGTATAGAAAGCTGGTGAGAACGGTTCCCCAGTGAAACATAGGTGAAGAATATTGAAACGATTTTTCTGTCATTTCCCCAAGATTGCAGTAAGTTTCCGGATGGTGAAAAGTATTTTTCTGTTGCAATTTTCTTAACTCCAATCTTTACCTTCTCTGTACTACATAGTTTTTGAAGCTTATACCTATGCTAAATATTTTTATTCACCACTAATTATAAACGCATTTTCTTTTAAATTTGCTTTTTATTTGACGACGACGTTTCGGAAAATTTATACATATTTCCATGTTCTGGTCACTCATTGTTCAATAAACTTTTAATAAATACAAATTATTAAAAATTAGGGTGTCTTCAAAGTTTGTACAATTGCACCCGCAATCTAACTAAGAAAGTGCTGACTATGTAACCATGCAAATCACATAATGAAGTTAACAAATAGATACAAACTAGTACAATGAACAGTATGCGTAGCACAGTCATAGACAGTCGTAGTGTACACTAGTTATACCTTATTCCTGATATCGATGTTACAGAATATATGTATGATTAGTTTTATAAAAATTTAAACAGTCTCGTGGCCCATTTCAAAGTTTTTCCTACCATTGTAAAATAAATTGTGGCAAATTAAACCATGGTAACAAATTTTCGTGGTTAATTTAATATTAATTTAACCTTTAAACACCGTAAAAAAATTAACTGAATTATTTTACTTAAAATTGAAATTAGAAAACTTTAAAAAAAAATTCTTTTTTTTTGTTGCAAGTTAGAGTAGGTACAATACCAAATACACGACAATGTATGCTGAAAACCTCAACCGTTCAAGCATATGCACATAAGTATATGTGCATATTTGATTTGCGCATATAAAAGGAGTGAATAGGATGATCCCATATAATTGGCACAGAAGACATGTGTCAAAGCATGCAAACATGCAGATTTTGAAAACACCTCTTACCAGTATAATTTGCATTCAGTTATGACATAATCAGATTGCGACATTAATTTTTTACTAGCTTCATTTGTTCATGCACTTCACCTATATACAAAACCATAAATAATGGAACGCATGTACAACATCCTAAAGTATGGCAAGCAAAAAATAATTTTGTGTACGTATTATTATTAGGTAAGGTAACACTGGCATACGTAGGTACAAATACGTATGAATATCTACATAATATAGTACAGTAGGTACGAAACAAGAAGCGGGGAATAAACTGAAGTTTGAGGCAGAGAAACGGAAGAAACCAATTGTATTAAATAAATATAGTAATTACCAAGATATAAAGATTATTACAATAAAATATATACGCACATATACATACAAGTAACTATATACACAAACGATCACAGTGACCTTAAGAAGAAAACATCATACAAACACATCAGAAAACGGGTCACATTTAACATAATGTATGTATGTATACTGTAAGCTGTAACCTATTATCATTTTAACCTTTCTATAAAATCAGAGAGGAATTGTTTGTATAAAAATTTATTGTTATTTGTCTATTTCCGCATAAACGTGTGAAAATTTCAAGGCCATACCTTAAAAAAATGTTTGAATGTTACTGCATCAGTTAAAATATGCTAAAATTGTATTAACTTGAACATTGTAAGGAGCCATACCGAGAAATAATAATTTCTCATGTACTGTCCGATCGCACATGACATGCCAGAACAACGGTAGAGGCTAACCACATACATGTGTAATGTTATCAGGGACGGATATTGGGCGATAACACACTCTCGGTATGATGATTTCTTTAAACTTATTGATTTATAACATAATTTATTTAAATGTTTTATCATTTTATTGTTACTGTATTCACAGAAAAAAATGAGCCTTTTATGATTTTATTCGATATAGTTACTTATATATTATTCTTTTTTTAATGAAATAGTCAATAATTACGTAAAGATTCACCAGTCAGAAAATTTATAAAACACAAATTTCACTGTTATTTAGATAAATGTATATTATGTATATTTGATTCATTTTTAAAGTATGTAATAAAAATACAAGAAAATATTAATAATATAATTATACCTATATGAGTTTCTAACATCACCTACTATAGTTAATTTCATAAAATTAACTTTTTTTATATATTATAATAATTTTAAGTTATTTCACGGTTTTGTTACGTACTCAAAAATAAATTATTGAATTTCTTACTAAAAATAACAGTGAGTTTTGCACTATGTAATTGTAAGTTGTATTAGGACCAGAGAATTTTATTTTATATCATTGACATCTTTTGCTTTGTCTGTCTGTGCTAACCGTCTTCTTCTTTCATTTCATTAGTTTTACACTTTTACATATTTAATAAAATTGAAATTAGTCTGTAGATACATTCTTATCTATGACGACTTGTCTGTTAATTAATAGCTAACAAAAATTATAATTATTTAGCTTTTCTATTATAAAGATAAATAATCTACTTTTATTATTTTCAAAATAAAAATTTAGACTATAAAAACAAATTAATTTATTAATTTATTATTTATTTATATAAATTAATTATTTTTTATAATTGCCACCAAAAAAAAAAGGAAAACTAGTTTTTTTTCGTATTGAACTGATTACTTATGTTGGGTTATGTAGTTTGTTCGATATTTATTTGTTGCTATTTCTTTTTATTGATTGCTAAAGATGGTCATCATCGGCGTTTTGTCTGGTCTTTTTAACTTAATAGTTTTTTCTCTTTTTTTGTCGGTCTGATCACATTGTATTGTCGTTATGCGTTGTTTTTTTTTTATTTTTGAATTTTTAATTTCATATTTGGATTTAAATTTAAAATATTTGTCTTTATACAGAATGTTTCTAAAATTCGATGTTTTGGCGTCTGTTTCAATAATGTCGGCACCATGGCATACATTCCTTATTTTGTTAAATCAGCGAAGTTGGCACTTTTTTGAAAAAAATCTAATGAATATTTTCATTTCACACTAATATTTTTAGTTGAATTTTCGCCAAAAAATTTAGCTATTACAGTCTATCCGACAAGAACAGATCACTAATTTTCGCAGATCGCAGATCGATAATTTTCGCTACCTTTTGAATTGTATAGCAGTATAGGGGCAGAATGAGTTGAAATTTGGTAAGGGGGGCTATTTTCTATGTAAAACAATACCAGAAAAGTAGAGGGGGGCAAATTTTGAATCCTATCGAACTTTTAAGAGGCTAGTGGGAGCCGTCAAAGCAATAAAATTTCCCCAAACCAATTGAATGTTTCGGTCAATTATCTACAACATTTTCAAAATTCAGTTTCCTAGGACGATTTGGAGGGATTAACTTTAATATCTATCAATCGAAATGAATTTTTGAGATTTTATGTGTATAATACAGTCCTCTAGTTTCATTATATTTCGTTGTTTAAACTTAAATTTCGTATAACAATTAGTTAATTAATATCAAGCTAAATAGCTAATTAGTTGTGATTTGGAGATTATATATTTAATATATATGTATATATATATATATATATATATATATATATATATATACACATATAAGTATATATATATATATATATATATATATATATATATATATATATATATATATATTTCATTTTCATTTTATTTCAGCTAGTTTCATTTTATTTCATTGTTTAAACTTCAATCTCGTATTAAATAATGAATTAATTAAAGTCTAACTAAATAGCAAATTAGTTGTGATTAAATAATTTTTCATCAAATTTTTTAACATTAATAATATTATTAAAGTATTTTTTTATTTCATTTTTTGACATCCGGTATATTAATTATGTGGACTATATATTATAATTATTAACATTAATTAAGATTTGTTTTGCTTTTTTAATAACTAAATGTTCAGATGTCTCTTATTTTATATTTTTGAAACTTAATTATTTCTTTAGTGGTGATTAAAAATTAATATATAAGTATTAAATTCTTACATATTTGTTTATAAGTACCTGCTTATAGTATAAAATAAATTTAGAAGAATAATTAAACTATTTGCTTATGTTAGAGAACTTAAAAAAAACGCCGTGAGCAGCGGGGCCCATCACGGAAGTCGAATTTTTCCTTTCATCTTCGATATTGAATGTCTACAAGCGAAATGTAATTGAAAGTTTACAAGCGATTTGTCATTTTAGCGGTTTCAAAACTGATGATGAGTGTCCGGTTGATCGGGGCTTTAAAAAAAGGTTTTAAGTTTTTAATGGCTGAATTTCAGTAAATTTCAATTTTGTGCCGATAGCAGTTAGCAGGAAAAAAGCCAACATAATTCATACGAGGGCATTCCTACCCATGCTTATCCGCCGATTGCCTTTGTGTTTTATTTTTAAATATTAAAAAAGGAACTTAATTAGTAAACTGGAAGGCCTTTATGAAGATATTTTTTCTTTCCAAAAAAATCAAAAATTTCTGTTTTATAAGTAAGACAGGCCTGCAATGGTTTCTCCCTTTAAAATTTGACAACTGATTTTGATAGACTTTGGGGCGCTGATTACGAAAAAAAATATTCAAAAAATTCCAGCACGTCAAAATGTTTAGATATTGGGTATTAAAATTTTTGACTAAAATTACCTAGGTCGACCACGTCAAGGGTAGATTATGCATTTTTATTTATTCCGTATCTAATAAAAAGTTATTACATAGTTGTAATTGGCTGTTAGGAACACAGTCTCATCAATGGTTTCATGATGAGAAACCTAATTAAGTAAACGACATAATTATCTCTGTTTTGGGAAAAAAGGTGAATTTTAAGATCATCCGCTAATGAGCTTATTATTGAGGGTAATTTATTTTTTTCTATTCAGTTTTAATTTATAACGGAACCTTGCAAATTTACGATGCTAAAAAGACGGTACTTATATTATAAAAACTTAAAAGTTAATAGGTGGACGTAAATACAATTTAAAAAAAATTATATCGATATATCCTCTGTTAATAATCGGCTGTTAATAAAAATTAGTTTAGAACAACTAAAAGACAAAGTTGGAATTCATTTAAAAAGGTAGTGAAACATTTTTTAGGAAACAAAAAAGCCCAGATTATAAAAATATAGTGAATAATATGGTCAGCAATTTCCATAAACTGGGTTGCAATATGAGTGTAAAGTTACATTTTCTGTAATGTCCATATTGACTTCTTTCCTGAGAATCTTGGTGCCTTAAGGGAAGAACAAGGTGAGCGCTTCCACCAAGATATAAAGGTTATGGAGAGCAGATACCAAGAAAGGTGGGACTCAAGCATGATGGCAGACTACTGTTGGATGTTGAAGAGAGATGAACCGGATAGAAAGCATAAAAGAAAAAGATTGAACAGGAGTTCTGAAGAAAGTAGAAAAAGATATTATAAATCCTTTTAATTTACTTAGTTTCTTTAGCATTTTTTTCAACTAATACTGTCGGTTTTTTGAGTACAAATTTAATTTTTAATTAATTTTTTTTATATTTTCATAATAATTGTAAAAACATTTTAAAACATGCATGTCACTAATAAAACTAAATCTCGATGTGCTAGAAAAAAAAAAACAGCTCTATTTTAATTTAACATACCTAGATATTTCAAAAAAAACCATAATTATTGGAAGGGGGAGTCCAAAATTCCTACTTTATAAATAAATACCCCTGTCGCAACATCTTTATAACATAGCGAATTTCCAAATATTGGGCACTGGCGGATCTCGTCTAAGACCTGTATCCATTTAAAATAGTTAAGCTTTCTACGAGTAAAAGAATTTTTAAAATCGGCTGGGTTATTAGTTTTAGTATTTCTGAGACCCAAGAACCCGAACGGACTTTGTGCAACATAGTTGTATCCATCTAAAATAATTTAGTTCTCTAGCAGTGAGAAAATTTTCAGAATCGGTTCGATAGCTTATTTCTGGCGTTTTCGGATCTGCAAGATCCCGGTGGACCTCATTAAAACATTAACTCGACCGTATATTCTAGGCGGACATTATATAAGGACAGTTATAGATCTCAGATTACACAACGTGTACCTATCTAAAATAGTTTGCCTCTGTAATAATTTTTCTTCGTCGTTTCAACGATGTAAAAATCGAACTGTCTAATGATTGGATCGAATGATCAAAATGGCCAGAAAACGTACTTCTGGGCATCCGATGTGTCTCGCTGACGAACTTAGCCGAGGCAATCCGGATAAATATTTAATTACGTATATTCTATATTTTTATTCGAAAAAATTCTTTCAAATTTGATAAAATGTCCATATGTCAAAAAATTTAATGTAAAAATATGTTTTAGATGGACTTAAGTCTGCCATTTGCTTATTTTAAATTTAATTAAGAGATAAAATTGAACTTTGCGTTAAATCCAACCTAAAGTCGTCTACGAATAAATTAAGTTTTATCTTATTGTTAGCTAAGATTGATCTTAGCTTTATCTTAAATCGTTTATGGATACCCACATAATATTTACATAAATTACGGGCTATTTATCGGTAAATCGTTACTTGACTTATCAGTATGTAGTAAATCATTAAAGTAATTCAAAGTACTTATCGTAAAAATGTAATTAAAACTTCATTACAAATTCACTGTTAGTTTGTACTCATGACATCACTTCGAAAATGACAATTGCCAGAAAATAAAAAAAACAAACCTTTGCTGTAGTTCTGAAAACTTAAAAGTACTATAGTTCTACTATCATACTATAGTATTTTTACTACCGATAACAATTAATTACATTTTTCATTTATGGTAGACTTTTCCATAAAGTTTCCCATTTTTTTCCATGACTGGTTTGAATGTATGTAATCCAATTGAAGGCTAGTTAAATACTTTCCTGAAGAATTATTATAAATACTTTGGAACTCATATGCTTCATATTATCTGAAATCAAATCAACAAAATTATGATTTTCAATGGACAAATAACTTTAAAATTTAAATAAAATAATATAATTTTACTTTTAAGTAAATAAAATAATTTTACTTTTAAAATTGTTCAAGTGTTGTAGGTAAAGATTATTATTTTAACTAAAACTTTGGAGCAAATTTGCGATACGTCCAAAGTCTGTCCAAACTTTTATATTAATGCACTGACTTTTGTGATGCACCAACTGTGTTGAGTGCATACGTATGAGTATAAAGACGAATTGACTTAGCTATATTAAGTGAGAGTAAATGATTCCTGAAAAAAGTTGAAGAAGGTCGTTGGGATGTTTGATTTATTAATTGTACATAGGATTATCTGGATGTAGCTTAATTTATGATGTCCTCAAATAATACGCGAGCTTTTGTCTGGAGTTATTCAGACAGGCATTAACGAACACAAAATTTTAAGTTTGTTTCATGCTAGTAACTTTAATACAGGGCAAATACCTAAATAATTTCTTCGGAGCCCAGTGAAGCGAACTAAAATGAATAACTGCTTGAGATACTTATCTCTTTTTTAACCATAAATATCTATACACATTAATTTTAAGTTGTTTCGTGAAAGTTCCAGCAAAATTGTTTCTGCTGTGTGAAAATTTTTGTAAAATATGAATTTTATATACTGCACTAATAGAAATGATTATATTTAACACAGTTTTTGGTGTAATGCGCAAATTATTAAATCCTCTAATAACATTTTCGAATTTAGACATTAGATTTTCCCACATAAGACTATATGGAAATTTTAATGCATCTACTAAGTTATATTCATAGGTGCTTAATAATGCTTTTGGTTAGCCTAACGTTACGTAACGGAGCTTACACCGTTACAAACCAAAGGGCTCGGATTCAAAAAATTAACATGCATTAGGTAATTAAAAGAACAATTTCTAACATGATGACTGATTTTTGTTATCCCATAATTTCTAAATGTGACTGTACTTCAGAAGTTAAGTATTTATACCGTGAAAAACCAAAGGAAACCATGAAAAAATATTTAACGTGCATTAATTTTTTGAATCAGATCTTGGTTTGTAACGGTGCAAGCGGCGTTAGTTAATGTTAGGCTAACAAAATTTTCTAGCGAACGTCAGTACTATTTTCTGTTTTCGTCAAAGATAAGAGCTTTACATTGTTATGATATAATTTATAAATTTACATTGAAATTATAATCACGAAAATAAGATTTTTTGTTTCGTTTCAGTTTCTCTTAAAATACGGCCCTGCGTGGGTCTCATATTACAGTATAAACATAATAATACGTCCTTTATTTGTATAATTAACATAATATTTAATTTTATATATAGAAAATAGTTTTACGAATTTTTATATTATTTAATACTGCCATATAATAAATATTATACCCGTTAATATAATATAATAATATTTAATAAATAATATTATTTTTATTATTACTGTAGATATAGTAGCGTATGCTGATTCGGTTTTATATGAAAAGTAATAAAATTTTTAGATTTGATAACAAGTTTAATTGTGCAGTAAAAGGGTGATTTATTACTATGACCTTCATTATAATTAACTTGAAAATATATTATGAAAAATTTACATATTTTTTTAATGGAAATTTATACGTTTTTATAAAGAGCGAAGAAAAAAGTAATTATTATTATAGTATGTTTTATATTAAAAAGAAAAAAATTATTTATATGTTATTTATATTACAATTTATTGCGTTCATTCCGTTTTGCAGATCATAATTTTTTCTATTTTTTAAATAAAAAGAACCAAAATGAAACAATGAAGTTCATTAGGATTTATTAGAAAAAAAAAGAAATGTTAAAATAAATACAGTCGAATCATTTTATCGTGGACCGAAGAAAAAAGTAGGCTCCTATTGTAGCTAACCTTTATTCCGATTCTACCATAAAGAGGCTAAAAAACGAATAAATATCGCTGTCAATAAGTAATTACTTCTTATTTTAGAAAATAAATGTATAATTTCTAGCCAACGAAAATTTAAAAAAGATTCTAAGCCCATTTTCCAAATTATAGGTAACTATATGTATTTCTACAACAATATTAAAAAATCACATATTTTGAAAAGCAATTATAGATTACAGTTAGCAGAAAAAGTATCACATCACAGGGTGGCATTAAAAAGCTGGCACAAGTAAGGCCCGATTTACATTAACGCTCTGCTCTCACTCCGATATCACTCCTATTCACATCATCGCTCTGATATCGGTCCGATATTAGTCACGGTTGGCTCTCGCTCCAATGTCACTCCAATATCAATACCACTCAAGTAATATTTTATCGGAGCGATATCAGACTTGTTATGGCTTGTAGCTATAGTGTAAACACTTTTTTGAATCCACTCCACTCCGCTTGCATTCAGTTGTTATGAAAAGATATTTGTATCGAACTGAGACCGAACTGGGAGTGTACCCAGAGTGGCATTATAATGTGAATAGAGAACGAATAGGTACCAGCATGATAGCAGCACTGTAATGTGAAGACAACAAGATTATATCGGATCGGGAGCGTAGTGATATCGGAGTGAAAGCGGAGCGTTAATGTAAATCGGGCCTAAACAATGACAATTGTCACCAACTAAAAATATGCGACAATCACCACCAGTATACCAATTGCCTCATAGCTCAGTGTTTCAGTTTTAACATTTCTCTATAAGAAATTATCGATATTTACCTGAATTACATTTTAGACCAAGTGGTCGGCAACGACATTTCGTATTACACGGCCAAATGTTATTCCAACTAATGGCGAAAATTATTATAGGGTACAATAATTCTATTTAAAGGAAAACAACAGTTTTTAAACATTTCTCTAATGCTTAAAAAAATTTCGATACTTTTCTGAATTACATTTTTGAGACCAAGTAGTCGGACAACGACATTTCATATTACACGATCGAATCTTATTCCAACTAATGACGGAAAAGTTTGTAGGATGGAATAATTCCATTTAAAAGTAAAGAATGGTCTTCAAACATTTCTGTAGCGCTTAAAAAACTGTCGATATATATATATATATATATATATATATATATATATATATATATATATATATATATATATATAATGTCTGAATTACATTTTAGACAAAGTGGTCGAACAACGACATTTCATATTACACGACCTAATGTTATTCCAACTAATGGCGGAAATGATTCCAGTATACAATAATTTTATTCAAAATTAAAGAATAGCTTTTAAACATTTCTATAATACTTAAGAAAATGTCGATATTTATCTAAATTGCATTTTAGACCATGTGATCATACAGCGACATTTCATATTGCACGACCAAATATTATTTCAAATAGTGGCGGGAATGACTCCAGAATACAATAATTCTATTCTGTTATTCAGTTATTATTTACAAATAATAAATAATAAATAATTGGCTTTAAACGTTTCTGTAATGTACAAGAAAGTGTCGATATTCATTTAAATTACATGATCGGCCAAGTGGTCGGGAAACCACATTTCATAATAAATATAGATGTAATTTAGGAAATTGATAATCCTCTTATGTGATCTTATATGTGACCGGTCTGCATAAAATTATCCGAGATTTTACCGGGTCGTGACTGAAAAAAAGTTGAGAAACACTGATACAACTCTGTCGGAATATTTACTAGAAAATTAGATTTATTATATATTTTATTCAGTAAAATGTATTTAAAATCTTTCCTCTGTTGCATTATTATACTGTATACTGTAGAATCTATATAATGTGTTAACATGTTTGACGTAAGTACTTGTACACACGAGTGTAAGTTTATGGCTGGCTTTAAAAAATGATTTCGAAACACACGATACATAAAAATTTCAACACGGTATTAATTTTAGTTATTTTATTCTTGAAATAAAAATAAGAAATGGTGTGATATTTGAGTTGCTTATTCATTTTCAGTTTTTTTATTGTTTGTGAAAATTAAACACAATAAATAAATATTAATTTGACCTACAGCATTTTAATCAAATTTAATAATTAAATTAATAATAAAATAATATTGTTATTTTTTTTTATTATTATTTATTATAATTAAATAAATACACAACACCTTTACTTTACACATATTTGGCTTGCCCGTTGTGTTGTTGTGGTTTCGAGAAGAATGAGGAGCGGCTAGCTGTAGATTTCTCTACTTTGGAAATATTGTGTGGTCTATTTTATTTGTTTAAATAATAAAATCATTAAAAGTGTTACTTTTTTCAGCATGAAGTTATTAATTTAAAAATAAATAAAGAAAAATTAGTTAAACTATGGCTGTTTTATTTAATAAAATTATTGTCTTTTATTTCGTTTTTTTTTAATATTAATTTATTTCATGTTACTTCGGGCTAAAACTGAGTTTTTGTTTTTGTACATTTTTTGTTTTTTAATAATAATTGAACAACATGTAAATTTTAATTCATTATTAGAGACTGTCTGGATTGTCTTATGTTTGTGTTGTTGTGTGTTAAATGCGTTTTGTTTAAGCACATAATGAAATTTTTTTGTCACACGGTAACAGTTTTAAAATACTTAAGATTACCCCACACATTGGTATGGCATTTTAGAAAATATGTAGACGAATATAGCAAGATAAATAGTTTTATTCGTATATAAGTAGATTTTGTTAATATAGGTCATATTTGAAAGACGTGTAGTTGAAATCGAATTCTAATTTTTAAGTTATCGACTAATTACTATAATTATAGATTTCGTATAGATGTTTTAATAACAATACAAAATTGATGAATAAAGCCATTTTAAAACGAAAACATTGTGCACTATTCTGATCGGGGCTACGATGATGGTCGTTATAATGAAAAAATTCGTCAAGTGCGTGTTTTTTGACACGCACTAAGTTAGGCCTTCTCAGAGGACTTGACGAATTTTTTTCATTATTTTAAAATATTTTGTTACCCTAAATCATAGATACCAGCGAAACACAATTCGATATCGATAATGAAAAGGCTGGGAAACTTTTAAAATTTGAAAAAATTCAATTTTTTCAAATTTTTTTTTATCATTTTGTGTGTCTGCGTTTGTATGAACTTTTGAGTGCATATTTCGATAAAATAGACCAAAATAAACACTTTTCAAAGAATAAAAAAATCGATATCTCACTTCGTTTCGAGATATCGAACGCGAAAATTAGAAAAATTGGCTTAATTTTAACAACTACGATTACCCTAACGCCGTAATTTGAGTGCATATTCTGGTAAAATCGCATAGGTGTAAACACTGTATGACGTAAAAATTATTACATCATCGGTACGGCAACGCGGCTTCGGACTCAGTCGGCAGTAACATACGGGGGGGGTTCTAAATTTCGTAAACGGTACGGTAACGATAGCGGGAAATCAGGGCGCCATGCATTCTATTGACTTCAGCTTTACCCCAGAATGCAAGACGGGTAAAACCACTTCTGAAACGAGAGTAAAGGGCGTTAAGTAATTCGTTACTACGGTTAAATTAAGTTTATTAATAAACTAAATACATACAGGACCGAAAGTTGAGTTAGACGGAAGTTAATAATGTGTACTTGAACCTTATAATATTTTCACCAATAAGTAATTTCAGATCTTTTAATATAAATTTTCAGGTAAATAAATTTAAGAACGTTCTTGAATTTTCACAATGTTTTTGACATCATAAAGTTCGGTAATATTAATAATAATACAGGTTAAGTATTCTCAAAAAAAATAAATAAATCTTCAAAAATGCTTTATAAATTGAAGCATAACGGTAAATGTAATGTTACTCATACAATTAATGTTTCTTTTAATAAAAAGACGTTTAAGTATCGGAAAACTTAAATTTTGTTACCTCCCTTTGTTATGGGTGATTTACTTGTATTTTATACGGAATTCATCTCGAAACATTGGAGTCCGGATGTACTAAAGATGCGGTAATTCAGTTATGCGGTACCAGTTTCCAACCGAAACGATCAATCGGTTCGTTGCAGGCCACAACCTGTCGGCTACACGTGGATCCACGGGAAGTTAAGCGGAATCCTCGGGAATAGATCAGTGTTTCAAATTGATAATTCGGCAGCGTTAACCAGAACGATCCAGAATACATCTTTATTGGCGGTAAATAATCGGAAATCCAGCATATAAATCAATGATTCCAAATCAGCGTTAAATCCAATCCATGAAAGGCGAAATCGAATCGAAAAATTGTAGAAAATACAAAAAATTAAATACAATACAAGTTAAAACTTCCAAGATTTTCTTTTTTAAACCAACAAAAATATTGGTAAAAAAATACATACAATCCTACAGGTTGCCAATATATATATTTATAAAAATAACCTAACTGGAGCAAAACAACAAATAAAACGTAATATGTACCTGTAGAATTTGGATTGGTTAAATATTTTTTAAAATGTTTCACCAAATCCGATTACACATTTTACTACCATTTTTTATTATTTTATTAAATATTCACGTATTTCATCAATTGAAAGTTCCTGAATTGAAATTTCATTTCTGGTAGCCATAAAAATGGTAACAGTCAACACACAACCTTGTGACATTACCGACCGACATTGCATACACTGCATACATCAATTCTGTACATAAACATATGTATGTAATCAAGCGACACTAAACTTAAAAGTTTGTTGTTGAGCGTGTTCCATACGTACGATATGTACGATGTTTCATGGTACATAATTAAATGTACATAATTACCAACATATTTTTTAGAATTTTACTTTATGGTATAGAAATGATTACATCACAATAAAGTTGATAACTTTTGTTTCCATTCAATATAAAAATGTTAATTGATAAATATTATTTAAATTATACTAAGTGTTGAGAAGTTTTTATTTAATTGTATACGACGTTTTTTATAGATTGGAGGATAAAGAAAGAATTATAATTTTTTTTAAATTCCCCGCCTAAAATTTATCATTTTTTACATAGTACACTTGTGAATTTGTCAATACAGAAAAATAACTAAGTAACATTCTACAATATTTATGATTTTATTTCATTCGCAAGTGTTTAAAAAATAATTTTATTACAAGTTTATTATACTTTTTTCATGTGTATCATATACATATGTTACTTGACATATTGTCATTTTAAGGTTATTCACTGGGAAGGTTATCGATTAAAATTCGATTTTCGTGTGAACAGCTCAGACACATGTTGCGTACATTTATGTACAGACACTATCCAGACACAAAAAATTTGTTGAAGTGTGAACAGTAAAGAAATTTATGTCTGACATTTGTGTCGACATTTTGGTTTCTCGTGTATCCCGGGCCTTAGACAATATTTCTTGAACACTTTTAATTTCCATTTCCACAATTTTCACGATCTACACTAGTAATATTATTATAGAGAATCTCATTAAACAACTTTTAAAGCCACTCCAAGATTATTAAACGCCTTAAAACTTATTAAAATATTTAAATAAAATTTAATCTCAAAGAGTACATGTCCGCTCCTTGTTAGACACAAGTACCAACCAAGTGCACGTATACAACATATAGTCTATCTCTTACATGTTACACTGGTTCCAGTAGTGTAGAGATAGATATGTTGTCTCTATTACTCTATGGTAGTATCTCTATACTACTGAAACCAGTGTAACGCCAAAGGACAGAAAGTACCCCACCACTATGTCATATATGTGCACGCGGAGTTGTGTGTGGTAGTGCAATGGATGGTCGTGTGTATGGGTGTCTTGCATACGCATATAACATAACATGCATGTGGCATGCATCATGTACGTGAGGTACGTATACCACGTACACCGTGCATAACAATATGACAACAATTGAAACAAACCCATTGATAGCTACTAAGTGAATGGCAACATAGTTCTGTAAAATGCACATACCTGCCCATAAGTGATTGCAGAAAAGAGATAGTTGTATTCCTTCTTATGTTCTATGGTTCAAACCAATAAGTATGTATGGTTTGTATGTATCAAATCAATAAGTACGTATGTACACACTACCACACACTACCAACAACAACACAATTCTTTAAAAAAAATAATTAAGTATGTACGTTTAATTTACGTATCAAAGCTATGGTTATGATT
This sequence comes from Brachynemurus nebulosus, assembly GCA_035578155.1. Taxonomy (NCBI): domain Eukaryota; kingdom Metazoa; phylum Arthropoda; class Insecta; order Neuroptera; family Myrmeleontidae; genus Brachynemurus; species Brachynemurus nebulosus. Next base: position 15,586,725 of record JAPWDM010000011.1, on the reverse strand, counting down.
TTGTATGATAATGCATGTAGGTACATACTTAAAAAAATTCTTAATTCTGAACACAGAACACTCTTATTATTATCACACAGAATATTTATACACTTACATAAGTATTGTTACATTCTCGCATTAATTTTTAATAAAAATATTTCAATTTAATTAAATTTCTTCAAAACGTTAATTTTAATATACAGTACAATGTGTCCCATTTTACTGTAATCCGAGTTATTCGTACATACGGTGTTTCCTCGCCTAGTTATAAAATGGTCGTGTTCCATTACGGACACACGACACTGTGTAACACAATGCATTTCTTTTTTTACAATTTTATGCAAGACTAACCTTTTAATTGCATTTAAAAGCATTTAAAATGTTAGTATTGCAAGAAAATTTTTTAAAAAAGTAGTTTTTTTGTGAAACATCAAATGCACTAGTCAATGTTGTTTGTGATATCTAAATGGAACACGATCAATATGTATTTTATAAAAGATATTTACCTCTGATCACGATCGTGCCTCTAAGTTGACATTAGCGACAGATCATCGATAGAGCTAATATACAACAAAAAAACTAACGTAGAGCACAATATAATTGACGCCAAAAAAAAATTAGCTTTCTTTTATGAAAACGCAAAATTGCTGTAGTCATTTTTTCTTTATGTATTCGTCACATATAATGGTGAAAGTGTTAATTTATGATTTTTGGCTGGTTTTTATTTATTTTTTTTTTTTTTAAGGACAGTGAATATACACCCCTCTAGTATATGCATGTGCAACTCATTAATTATTTTTTTAAATTTTATTATTATTATTACCGATTCCCCCTCTTTTTCAAATTTTTATGATAGACCAAAATTATAAGGCTCTTCTTCGAAGGCCTAAAAAGGACTAAGAAGTAATATGACGAATACTAGATCAGATGTTAGTGCATAAGTTATGTAAGTATGGTTTGGAATAACCATTGGTTCGGGGAAAAAAAATTTGAACAGAAAAAAAACTGGAAGTTCGTTTGGATGAAATTGTCAACAAAAAGCCTTACAAATTCTACATTTCGAAAACTTGATTTTACAAATAACTATTGAAAAATATTTTATAACTAGTATCAATGTAGATATTATTTTTTCTTTTGTTGTTTTGGTAAACAGTAAAATTACTTTCAAATTTTCGGTTCTTTATTATTTGTTGCTTACATGTTTTTCGATTTGCAAAGTGAAGCATGCTTTAGAGCTATATATTTAGTCAAGTAAGGTATCCGATAACACATAGGAAAGAACAGATTTAGACACAGATTCTAGGGGATTTAGTCCAAGGCTTTCTGCTTTATATTTGTATCCAGGACGATTTGACCAGGTAGCATCTCGTAAAAGATTAAAAGATGGAACTGGTTGCACTCTTAGAGTAGTTTCTCATCAGTGACAATAATTTTGAAATTTTAGATGAAACATAACATTTTCATCAACGACTAACGACTGTACATTGAATTTAAATCAAAATTAATTGATTGGATTTGAATCACTTAACGGGAATTCGCTTATTGGAAACAGAAAAATTCGAGCACAAAAGGGAAACCACAACGTTTTCGAGGTGTTATCTAGTCGAACGATATCGTGAGACACACCCGTAGCTTTTAATTACTCTAAAATCGAGGCGCAAAATTTTATTGAAACCATAGGCGCAATAAGTTATAAATTCGGTCATGCACGGTGTAATACCAAATAAGAAGTATACGACCACTTCCAGCGAAAAATGATGTCTACTATTTTAAAATCTCGAAATAATCTGTAAAACTAAATAACGATTATCAAGTTTAAACGTCTCTTTAAGTCGTAAAATTCGCGATAAGCTTCATAGTAATAAATACATCATACATGAAAACTATAAATTTTTTTAATCAATTTTCTCTAGTAGGTGGTTCTAGTGTACCTACCATAGAGAGCGAGTGATGAAATTTATAGACTTAAATAATTAAACTTTATCAAAAGAAAAATGTGGTAGGAACGTTACCTACAAAACTATGTACAAATAAATGTAAGACATGTTACAGCAGTAATTGTTGTAACCCGCACATACTATAGCTAGTACTGTATTATATGTACTATAGTGTTTGTGTTTTTGTCGATGATAGCTACTGATACTGTTAGTATGTAGTTTGGTGGTGTTCCGCGGTGTATAAAACATGTGTATGTACATGTACATATTTAATGTTGGCGCGTGCTGTTGTGTAGGTGATAACAGCTGATTGTAAATGCAATTGTTGTTGGAGTCATGTCGTGTTAGAGATGACACAGCTGATAGCTAACTTGTACCTCAGCTGGATACTCCACTCGCACAACACAACTAAATACATAACTAAAACGATTTTATTGTGTGCCCGTACTATTTATATAAAATTATATACATATAGATATGGTCGAGGAATTTGTATAACGGTGTTACACAATAAATATTATTACTAAATATCGGTTTGTAGCAAATACGTACATAGGAAAACCTTCAATGTCCTTATTCTCCTATTTGTACTCGTATTTACTGTTTTACATAAATATCTGAATTAGTGATGAGCAAAATTAGTCTTGGTCTTGCAGTCTTGTCTTGGTCTTGCATTTTTTGCAAGACCAAGACAAGACCAAGACTATAAGTATGGCTGCAAGACCAATACCAAGACTCAAGTGAGCAAGACAAAGACAAGAGCAAGAAAAAAGCAAGACTCTTGCGAAACTATTTAAATAGTTTGAAAGTATAATTAATACCGTAAAGAGAGAAAATTCTGATTTTAGAAGGAAAAAATTCGCTAATAAAAAAATGCGAGAAAGTGTAAGATTTTTTAGCAATACCAAGACCAAGACTGCATTTTGCAAGACCAAGACCAAGACTCAAGCTGCTTTAGCAAGACCAAGACCAAGATTCTGAATGCAAGAGCAAGACCAAGACCAAGACTGCCAAGTGTTGGTCTTGGTCTTGCATTTGCTCATCACTAATCTGAATCTCTGAACTAATCTGAATTTCAATAATTATGCTTTATATTTGTTAGATTCGTTTATTCCTAAAATAATTTTATATATATATATATATATATATATATATATATATATATATATATATATATATATATATATATATATATAAAGTTTATAAATATTGCAGCTATGTTGAGAATATTCTGAATTTTTTGAAAAATGTGGGTTATCTACATATATTTAATATGTTTCGAATCTAAAAGAAAACCTGAGTTAGAATATTTGGCTATTTATGTTTATCGCTTACGAATAGGGATGCAAAAATGTAACCCGTGATTTTTAAAATGATGAGAAAGAATTTCTTTTTTAATCCATTTTCTTGCGTTTCCAAGTACATGTAGGCTGAACTAATCGAATAACAGGAAAAATGTTGAAGTCTGTATACTGTATAGGCTGCGGCACAAACACAATATTATTAGCAATAATTCAAATGTTATCAAAACTATTAAGTTTTTGTGTTGTGCAAGCGAGTACTCTTATAATTTGCATTAATTTTTGCTTGCGTTCTTTGCTTTATTTTAATTTCTATATTTCTGGACCCTTAAATATTTTGGAACTTCGAATTTGCTAAAAATATACTGAAATAGGACATCATTCCATTTTTGATCATTATTTCGAAAAGTTCAAAAATGTACATTTAGAATTCGTATTTAAAAACTAAGTTTAACAAGTTGTAAAGTGTATTTTGAAATTATAGACACTCACTTCGTAACGTTAAAATAGCAAAACGAGTCCTTTTTATTATTAAAATATGTAAAACTTGGAAATAAATGCTAACAATAATTCTATAAGAATTATAGAGCTGATATTTTATTTTAATTGATGTAGGAAATATTATTACAAGCCATTACGTAACTGGAGCTAGTTGTACATCATAAATTTTGTCAATGTTGGCGGTGGTGCGTGTTTGAAAACGATTGTTTTAAACGCAATTATAATATGTATTACAAATTTCTCAAACAACAATAACATATAACATAAGATGCATGCCAAGATACAGTATTATAATACTTAATATTATAATTAAAACAATTATTTTTATTAATGTTTATAGGTACAGTTGTGAGTAATGAAATGTGAACAGGCTAAATTAAAATAATTTAGATTTAGAATATATTCCCTTTATTTTTTTACTGTATTCTAACAGGTATACAGTATCAAAAAAACTTTGAGTTACGATTAACTTAGCTAACACTAAATATCTATTGCTCATTTTCAGTAAATTTTTACAGTAGAGAGTAGGTGACTTCTGATGATACTTATGACGTATCTATAGGGATCATGTGGCAGTTGGAACCTAAGGTCAGTCTTTGTGGACATTAACCGAAATATATATAAATTAGCACTACGAAAATATTGATTTAATTTTTTTTAAAACAACCCCTCTACAGCCGTCACTCGAGTTATTGACGTTTTAACTTATTACCACTGATCGCAGTTTCCCTCGACTTATAGACAAACTATACGTTTGTACTCAAGGTCATACGTGCTATGTGGTACGGCGGCAACGCGTCCATACCTATGGTTGGTCTATAAGTCGAGGGAAACTGCGTTTAGTGGTAATAAGTTAAAACGTCAGTAACTTGAGTGATGCCTGTAGTCAGGTTACTTAATCTTGATATAAATCTGCGCAACGATAAATTCTGATTAACTGTAGATGACACCACATGGGTGACACTTTAACGTATGTCGTATACTTAGGTTAAACATACGTATCGAATTGGAGTTCACTCTCTAAAACCAGAAATTGGCTTATCGATTTTTTAAACAATTAATTAATCGTGGAGTCTGATTGATCTCGAGGCATAACTGTTTTGCTATAGTTTAATCCAGGGGTCGGCAACCTGCGGCTCGCGGGCCCCATGCGGCCCGCTACAAGCTTTCATGCGGTCCGCCAAGCAATATAACATTTCGAACAATTTTCCCATAGCATACATACATACTTTATACTTTTTTTGTTCTTTAATGTTTTATAACATGTAAATAATACTATTACTAAAAATTTTTCCTCATGTTGATTTTTAATAATATTTAAATATTAATTTGTGTGAAAAAAAAGAAAATACCCCTGTCGCAGTATCCTGCATAATGTACCGAATTTCCGTTTACAAAAATTAGTTTTTCCTTGAAACTACTTGACACAGCATTATTGTTCAAAAATCCTTTTTATGTGATTATTATCTCCTCTTTCCAACGGTGTAAGAAAATATGGCAAAAACTTGAGGAAATTTGGACAAAAAACTTACTTTTTCCACAAAAATGCCTAAAGATCCATTTCAGGCACCGGACGTGTCTGACTTTTTGGATTTCCAATATTTTTACCAAATTTCGTAAAAACAGGATTTTTCGTTCGCGAGTTATATAAATTTTAGTGAATGTCATTTTTGGCTTCTAGAGACTTCAAAATAAATTATTTCTCTCATAGTTCCGGGCTCAAGCAGCATCAAAACAGTGACTCTAATAGCTGAATTTTCGATTCGAAAATTCGTTAAAAAAACCTACTTAAGCCATATACGTACTACATTGCAAAATATTTGACTGTGCGGCCCGCTAAAAATTATTTTTTTTTAAAAATGGTCCGCCATCCAAAAAAGGTTGCCATCCCTGGTTTAATCGATACTGCAACTTTCTCTGTGGAAAGTTCATTGAGTTTAGTGAATTTTTAAAAATGAAAATTTATCTGTCAGTTTCCAACCAAGTTAATTTTTGATGTTACCAAAAGTTTTTTTTATGATAAATTCTACGATTAAACAAATTTTAATGAGCCATTAAAATAAATGAGTTCCATTTACCATCCCACAGATCTTAACAAATCGAATTAAATGATTTACATACTCCCTGTAAAGACCTAATTGTCGAAAACAAACTGACGATTATAATTATTTTTTAATCTCAAATAGATAACAAACCAATAAACATTTAACAATGTTTTTTTTTTTTTTTTAGTGTAAGTGGGTTTGTTCGTTCGTTCGTTCGGAATTGGTAACAATTTATTTAGCTGTATGATTTAAACAAATCACCACATGCTGTTTGATGCCTAATACAATATATCTAGTAGAGTAACCGACTAATAATAATATATAATATAACAAATGATATAAAACATAGATAAACTATTACTACACATTTCATTTTGTTATAGTAGCGCACGCAGCGCGGGGAACAAAAAACAAAACTTTTATATTGTATTATAACACACGGTGTTGACAGAAGAGGCGTGCAGATCGCGTGCCACACTAGTATGATTCTATAGCCATGTATGTATTATTGTTTATGGACGTCATCGTATAAAATGCGTGAGTGTAGAATGAAACATATAAAACATATTATATGAGCCACTAAGTTGGCTCTAGTCAAATGAATTAGTCGGAAACCAAAATGAATGGAAATATAAAATACCCCTGTCACAGCATTCTACGTAGCGTAGCGAATTTCCCGTTATAAAAATTACGATTTCTCAAAAACCCTCTTACTTAGGATTATGATTCAAAAACGTATCTCGAAAAAATCGAACAATTTTTAACTTTTAAGAAATTTTTACAAAAACTCTTTTTTTGCGGTTCTAGAATTCGGGCGTGTCTGGTTGAGGAACTCATCCAAGAGTTTGGACTTTCAGCATTTTCAACTAGACTTCGTAAAAATTTAAGGTTTCGTTTGAGAATTATAGTACAGTATAAATTTTAACACTATGAGGCCCGAGCACTTTCATAGTAAATTTCCCCGGAAGCCGGCAATATTTAAAATAAAAAAAAAAAAAAACAAACTATATAAACAAATACATAAAATAAAATGATTCAAACACACAACACAGTTCCACACGTATGTATGTGTAAAACTGTAAACAGACGTACTACGTGATACGTACATACATACTACATATACACTGGCATTCAAATCAATTTTACAGTGGCCATCCAATGGTACGTACTCCGATTTTACGTAGTGACGTCAGCGATTTAGTGGGGTTCTCCTCTCACAGATATGTTGTTGTTTGTCTGTGTTGGTGAAAATTTATGTACCAAGCCAGAGTCAGGGCCGTAGGTAATATTGTCTGAGGGTCTCATAGCCTTTAAAAATTTTAAAATTTCACTCAAGATATATATGCACATATTCTGTATACGTAATATGCAAAATGCAAATGCAAAATGAGTAACGTAAAATTCTAGAATATTCTAATCGTCAAATAGCAGAGATATCAAAAAACAGATTTCACCGTTGAATTTGTCTTTAAAATGAGATTAAACAGTGTAGTTTGACAAAAATTCTAGAATGTTTTATTTGTCAACTAGTAAAGATATTAAAAAAATCAATTGTACCATTTAATTGTCCAGTGAAAAAGATGTCAAATTACACATTTTGACAAATGTTCTGGAATATTCTATTCGTAAATTAGCAAAGATGTTCAAAAACAGACATCGCCATTGAATTGGGTACCAAAAGAGACCAAATAACACATTTTGAGAAATGGTCTAGAATATTCTATTTGTCAACTAACAAAGATATTGGACTTTGTCTACTGCACCACTTAATTGTCCAACCGAAATTAAACTAATGTAAACTAAATGTCCGATTTTGACAAACAATTTTTGCTATTTGACGAATAGAATATTCTAGAACATTTATCAAAATGTGCTATTCCGTCTTTTATTCGATGACGAATTAAATGGTGCAATCGATTTTTCAATATCTTTGTTAGTTGACAAATAGAACATTCTAGAATTTTTGTCAAAATTCGCTGCTGAATCTAATTTTTAGTGCCCAATTCAATAGTGAAGTTTGTTTTTTGGTATTTTTGCTAGTTCACGAGTAGAATATTCTAGAATTTTTGTCAGCTTCCGCTATTTGGCGTCTTTTACGCTGATGAATGCGACAGTGAAGTTGATTTTTCGACAGTTTTCTAAAAGTCGTCACTTATATTCATTAGTATAACATTTGATTTCCTTTGTTTACACAACCAAATTTTAGGTGTAAATTGTCTCTTAAGATAATTTTGTTTTAAATAAATTCAGATAAATAATATTTACCAACCATCGAAACAAAAGTTAACCGACGCCCCTGATCTTCCGATTTTACGTACTTCCCCTTAAATTTGTACCGACCACTACGTAAAATTGGATTTGTGGTGTATTTAAAAATATAAATTATATTTTTTATGTATTTTTTGTTTATCTTAAAATTTTTTATACATAGAAACCAAGAGATTAGTGTTTGTTGGTATGTATGTGTTTGTGTGAATGGGAACACATCCGTGTGATGAAGAATGATAAACATGATAAACATCGCACACATAATGAGTAATCAACTAATTAATTAATCATTGATCGCGGTCGGCATTTGGGGAAGTTTTGTTTGGTTTCGGATGCCGAAGCCGTGGGACTGAAAGTGTTAATAAAAGTCATTTTCAGTTTCTAGGAACCTCAAAACAAATTTTCTATCATAGTCCCGGATCTACGTTTTATCATAACAATGTTGTAATAATAACTGAATTTTCTATTCGGAAATTCACTAAGATACTTGAAGAAAATTTTGGTCACATTAGTTTTATTATAAGCAGTTCAGAATTTAATACTGATGTAAAAACATGCAAAATTGAAAGAAAAGCAATCTTATTAGAAATAGTAAAAGGGACTTCTTTGGCTCGTCACTTATTTTTTTTAATAAATGTACTTTCCCCGGCCCTGCCAGCCTATTTAACCTATGATGAGAGACAGATCGAAAGCAATTGCTTGAAAAAATTAACTGTAACAAACACGTAGTACCTAATAAAAATTTTTAAGAACACGTGTCTAATAAAAGCTGCTCCTCTTATTAATAAAAACAATATTTTTGTTGGGACCATCCCTTCTGGCTCTCCCCTAGTAAAAATCAATTCTAGTAAAAAACAACCCTATAAATAAATAGTATTATAAACATCATGTTCATCCTATCAAAATTTCCAGCGCGTCCACCATAGTATTTTTGGTTATAAATGATTATGTTTGAACGTCTTTTCACATGTTTTAAAAATCATATTACAACGGAAAATAAGACAGCTTAAACACACCTTTGTAAAAATTTATCACACAGCCTTTGTAAAAATTGTTCCTAGCAACACACTTTCACAATCACGTATCTGCAAATTTTAGCGCTGTATCTAATTTTATACTGATTTAATTCAAAATATTATTAGAAAATAGTATATTGTGCAATAAGTGCGAGAAATTGTTGATTGCCCACGAAAGCAAAGTTGAACGTAGTGAGTGCGCTCATTCGCTTGGGTGGGCAATCACCGATCCCGCACGAGTTGCACATACTATTTTTTTATTACGAATTTCACATACTTTTTTCTATTATTATTACTATTTTTGACATTTTTATTACTTTTTAAAATAATATTTTTGAGTATTCGTCTTTTTGTCTGAATTAAATATTGTTTAAATTATTTTGTTGGTGGTTTCTATAGAAATAATTATGAAATATTTATTAAATGAAAAATTAAGAGGCGGCTTTGCGTGTTTTGATTAAATTTTGCGTGTTTTATTGTCAACTTGCGTGTGGAAAGTTTACTTTCCGCACGCAAAAAAGTGTGTGGGAAGAGTACAGTAGCCAAACAGCTATTTTGCGTACAGAAATGTGTGCGCCAAGTTAGTACTTCTCCCGCATGAGTAATAAAATAAAAGTTATAATACTCTATTTCTAGAAAAGAAAGAAACCAATTATCTCCATCTATATAGGTAGGTATAAGGTAAGATTATGGCATTAGATAGGCACTCCCTCGAGGTCAATACACAACAGGCATTAGGTTTGTTATCTGCGGTACTTGTTTTGCTTAGCGAGGGAGAAAATGTTGTTTGTGTATCCTATATTGAAAGTTTGGTTTTTCAGTTTCCAGGTTATAAAGATGGTTTCCAGAATGTTAGTGGTACATGTCCTTATCGAGATATAATTTTTTTTATTGGATTGCTTTTGTGATTCTTTATTCGTTTGCCTATAACGTACTCACATTTAAATCTAAATTGTTTAAATTATCACATTCTTTTATCAAAGGAACTAAAAATCTTTTTAAGCAAATATAATTCCTATCAAAGGAATTGTAACCTCGTTTTATTATTTATTTTTTATAAATATATATTTTATTTAATCTGATGATTCCCGGAGTTGATTTCTGGAGTACACTTATTTCTATTTAGTAAAAATATCGTTTTTAATTTTCTCTGTGTACGTTAAAGCTAACGCCCGCCTTCTATATCTGTCTTTCGTAAGCACAAAAACAAGCGTAGATAAAAAAAAATATAACGCGCGATCACATAAGTGAGATGAGTACCTAATTAGTAAGTACTAACTAGTCGTTAGGATATTCTTCAAATTTTTCAACCATGTGGATTTTTTAATCATAAAAAATGTAAGTAATTAATATAATATGCTTTTTGTGAAAAAAAAAAAAAAACATGTTCTTGATAAAACTGATTTTAAAATTATGCTAATAATAAACGAGATTTTTAAAAAGCTCAAACCTTTTGCATATTGTGTCGAAGGTTTATTTGATTCAGTGCTTGTAAGCGGAAGCGAAAATTTATATGTGTAATTTGAATATTAATTATCTTGAAAAAGAGGATAAAGATAATTCTGCTGTTTTGTAGAGATTAGAAGCGCATAATTTTAAGTAATTTTGAGTGCGGGTATCATCTAGTAGTGTTTGAATTTTATGACTATGATTCAGACAGTTTAATTCTTCCAGGATATATGCGACCTAAAATACTTCAGACGCACTTTATTAATGACATTCTAGACAGAACCTAAACTGCCATTATGACAACTAATGTACCTTAATAATAAAAAAGTTTTCATCATGTTCATTTACATTTCGTTTTTAGCGAAATTCCAGAAAGAATTCTGGAAATTCAGCTATTACAGTAGGTGCCATGACGCGACTTGAGCCCGGGACTATGGCATAAATTTGTTTTGAGGTCCCTAGAAACCGAAAATAATATTCACTAAAATTTATATATATATATATATATATATATATATATATATATATATATATATATATGTATGTATGTATGTATATATGTATTAGCACGATAACTCTCGAACGAAATGTCCTAGGTTTACGAAATTTGGTGACAACGTTGGAAGTCCAAAAATCTTGGATGAGTTCTTCAGCCAGACACGTCGGATGCTAGGAACATGGTTTTTGTTCTTGCAAAAAATTAGTTTTTTGCCAAAATTTCCACTTATTCAAAAATTTTTGCCAAATTTTTTTACATCATTTAAAAGAGGAGAAAAAATTACATAAAAAAGGTCTTTAAACTATTATTCTATGTCAACTAGTTTCCGAGAAAAACTAATTTTTATAAACGGAAATTCGCTATGTTATGCAGGATGCTGCGGCAGGGGTATTTTGTTTACAACAATGTCTTCATAATTAATATAACAAATCAAATTATGTACGTAATGTTAGAGATTACTAGTAAAAGTCTGTCACTACCACTAGTGGTTTCTAACAAAAGATTATAAGGTACCTAAGGCATTTAAGGCCCAGCGGGTAATAAGGCCCATTAGCTATATTTCTTACCAAGAAACGTTCTCTAACTTATCAACAAGTTTAAAATGAACTTTCAATCATTTCAAAACCAGATACAAAAGTTGAGCTACTCAGAGTAACAAACTCATGTCATATTTTAACAAACAAATTTAGAGGTTACATTTTCGTTCGTTGATATAAAAATTGTGCACATTGTGAGTGTTATATTAATGATTTTTTAAAGGTATGTTTCTTTCAAATTGTTATCAAAATTGAAAAAAATTAATATTCTTTAAGTTTTACATCAATTAATTTAGTTTATTTCTAAAGTATTTATATAAAATGTATATAAGCATAAATATTGACATGTTGATAATAAGGCCCATGCAAATTTTGTTTGGGCTTTATTACCAACACAATTAAAATCAAACACTACAAAGTCAAATCAATTAAAACAGGTCTGAAGTCATTAACAAATGAAGCAAAATTAGACGCACAACCTTAAATTACTATAGTTACTCTAATATAAAAATAACAAAAAGGAAAAAGGACAAAATTTATTTTAATACATTTAATTTTGATTTATTTGTTGCATTTGTTTAATGATGCCAGATCAGTTTTAGTTGGTTTGGTCGAATTTTTATTTTTATTCCTTAGTGTTTGGAAGTATGGCTGATAAAAAGAAGAGAGCGTTGTGGTCTGAGGAAGCACTGGCATCAGCCTTAAGCTATGTCACTCGACATGGCAATCAAAGAGAGGTTGCAAGGGGATTCGGAATTCTAAGAAGAACTCTTAGATTTAATATTTATTTATTTCGACTTAATATATTCAAACACCTAGTACTTGACTTATTCGAAAAATATGATAAAAAAATTAAAAATTAAAAATAATGACTTAGGTAATTTTTTTTATTGTTGTTTTCAATAACAGTCACGCAGTCAAGTGGGATTCAAGGATTTTCGAAACTTTTTTGAAAGTGTAAAAATAACAAAATATTTTGATATATAAGTTCAAGTTATTCTTAAAGTATTTTCAAGTGCAAGTTATTCTTAAAGTAATTAAAATCCCCTAATTAATTTAAAAAAAAAAATAATAAATGTACTATTTCAGGCAGTTGTAATAGGTGGGCCTTATTTTCTATCGGAAATAAGGCCCAATTGCAGACACTTTTTAGAATCAAATTTTTGACTTGTATAATTACAAATTCATTAATTTTTTTTAGGAATTTTTATCAAAATATAAGTAAATTTTTATAAGTAAATACCATAGTTTTGATATTTTATAAGATATATAAATAATAAGCATATTTTGCTTAGGTGGGCCTTAATTGCCTTAGGTACCTTATATTCTAGTAGGGATGATCGATATCAATCGATGGTAGAAAAATATCGATGTTTAGGGGGAAAACATCGATATAAAGACATCGATGTTATGTCGTCGATAACATCGACACATCGATGTTACAAGAATAATATCGGAACATGGATATTACTCTAAGCTATCCAGTATTTATATAGTCCTGTAGCTGATTTAAAACAAGATCCAATACTTTTATGGCAAGTTCTAGGATCCACTTATCCAAACTTGAAAAAAATTGCCATTAAATATTTGTGTTTCACAGCAACTTCAACAGCTTCAGAGAGACTTTTTTCAAAATCTGAACAGCATTTATGTATACAAAGGAAGATATTAAAAGGGAAACTGCTAATAAAGTGACTTTTTTGCAAAGTGTACCAAATAAATACTGGCAATGTTAATTTTTAATAAATGAAATAATAGATTATAATGGTTGTTTATTTTGTTACTAAAACATCGATGTCTTCGAACATTGATGTCTTTCTTTCGATATGTATCGTATATCGATACTCTTGAATCGATGTTAACATCGATGTCAACATCGATGTTTTTCTAATATCGGTCATCCCTATATCCTAGCCTATTACAAAAAATGTGGCAATTCTTCCATGTGCATTGTTAAGACGTTAACAAAATTTTAAAGGGAAAAGTTACAATAATAATTATGTATACCCCATTTCAAATATAACTGATCATGAGTTATCGTTAAAAAATTAAATAATTTTTATATTCGAAACAAATCAATCTTCTGTTCTTTCCTAAAAGCAAACTGCAAATTTAAAATTTACGTAAATGCAATAATGAAAGAGATAAAACCAAGAAAACGGAAATTATTTAAATTCAAAGTGATGAAGCATGGTTAAATTTAAGTGAAATGGACCATAGTTAAATAATAATAAACCAATATGTATTTTTAATGCTGGTGAAAGTGCTGCCAAGAGACCAGATTTATATTCTGTGTTTCTAAATTCTTCAAATTCATAATTTATTAAGTAATAGTGAAACATTAACTTAAAACATTTCGCTGACAATTTTAGGCGGGGGGTATTTCTAAGAAACATCTTTAAGACAATATATTGTTAAAACTGTATGTCTCTCTGGAATATTTTATAATATTCGAATCCATATTGCAAGAGCAAAACGAGCATTATTCAACTTCTACCTTTGAATAAAGATTTTTCAAAAACTTTAATGATAATATCTAGTAAGTCTACTAGAGTCATCTATATTTATAGGTATTAGGGTTTTTAGAGCATGCAGTGTGTTGGCCTTATTCTAGTAAAATTTTATCCTAGCCATTTATTCTAGCAAATATTATTGAGCCCTGGAATATGAAATATCATATTTCTCATCAGTCAGTCACCTATATGATATATTTATTAGTGGTACCATTACCAAATATTTATCAATAATGTTGCAAGAGGTGAACACCACACTATTATTCAATTTCTTTGACGATTTCTTGACTGAGGCCGCTATTACATTGTCATAGATATATGTCAAAGATCTTTAATCACATCTATGATCAAATATTAAGAAGAATCTTTAACTATGGTTACAGAATGTTATATTATAAAAGTTAACTCATTACACTATAATATTTCTTTGATTAAATAAAACTTTGACATATATCTATGACAGTGTAATAGCGGCCTGAAATCTGTATGAAGTCGAATGAGCACAAAATGGGTAGTTATAAAGTTGTAACCTCCAAATGCTATTGTTTCAGTAATTAAGGCTAACTTCAAAAATGCATCACTGCTTGCATGAGGCAGAGTCAAAAGTTCAAAAACGCATCAGACGCATCACAACGAAAAATCAAAAGTTCATTTTTGCATTTGATGTGTCAAAACAATGCATCAAGAAATTTGGTGATGCGTGTTCAAGATGCTTGTCATGTGTATAATGTAGAATTATAACTATATTTTGTTTATTGTGTTTGGAATATGAATCTGTTCTGCAAAACAGAGAAGGAAATATGGTGTTCATAGGTATATATATATATATATATATATATATATATATATATATATATATAGATTTTTATTTTGTTTGGAATATGAACAGCTGGAATGAACACCATATTTCCTTCTCTGTTTTGCAGAACAGATTCATATTCCAAACACAATAAACAAAATATACTTGCCATATTATGTAGGTATTAACGCCAACAGGAATAATTCCGAAAAACTAATTGTTGAAAAAGATGAATGTATTTACCTTTCATTAAAATTGTTTAAACTATTTGAATACGTCTTGCACTCAAAATAGGTATGTAATATTTTTTATTCAAATAATTTCAATATTTTCAATTTCAAGTAAGTTCAAGTTGAAATTCAAAGATAATATACCTGTACAAGAATTGTATTGCTATATTATCTATAGTCTATCATGCTACATTATCTGTCTTATCTAAAGCTAAATCAGAGGCTAAATGATGCCAATGTTCAAAAACATCTAATGTGCATCAAATTTCAAGAGAGCATCAGCAGCGCATCATGCAGTATTAGACGCAACAGAAAAGTTATGATGCTGCATCGACGCGGTAAAGTTTACATTTTTGAAGTTACCCTAATTTTCAATTTGCATAGGTATTATTCAATTTAATATTTAAATAATAGGTACATTTTTTTTAATAAAGCAAGTCTTCTTATTTAATTTAATATAATATTGACAATTTAACTCATGTGTAGCAAGTCCCATAAGAATATTGTAGTTTGTAAACAATAAACAAATGCTTTATCTTGCAAAATACCACTTTTATTTTTAGTCGAATTTTCTCCGAAAAATTAGACTTATACAGTCTATACGATAAGAGCTGCGAGAGGCGAGACCAGGGGCGCTATCCGTTTTCGGACCCGTAGAACACGATTATGTAAAAAAAAAAGATGTCTGATATATATATATATATATATATATATATATATATATATATATATTTTCCCGCAACCTTTTAATATGTGTAGGGCCCCCCTATGGAAGTTAAGAGATGAAATTTGGTAAGTGGGGCTTATTCGGATGCACAACAATACTATCAAAGTGGGGTCAAATTTTGGGCAAATTTTTTTTCGGGCCCGACCTTTAAGGGGGTGGTGGGGGGCGGAAAAGCAATAAAACTTTTCCAAATCGGTTTTAAATAATGTTTCGGTCAATTATCTACAACATATCCAAAATTCAGTTTCCTAGGATGATATGGTGGGAGTAGAGGGGGGAAAAACGATTTTCGCTGGATCTAACAGGCTCCCAGCCCCCCAGAATTAACGTAGAGGGTTGAAATTTGGTGTGTTGATAAAGTTCGTACCTAGGTTGTGCTTTTTGGAGGTTTTAATATTTTACCCCCACCCCCCTCATTTTTAAGCTACAATTTCATGCATTTTCGACGTTTTCGAAGTTTGTACCACTCGCACAGGTCACCCGAATAAACCTAGAGGGCTGAAATTTTGTATTCGGATTGAGTTAGTATCAAGGGGGTGCCTTTTGGGGGTCTCGACTTTTAACCCCTACCCCCACCATTTTTATACCCAAAAGAACATGATTTTTCTTGTTTTTTAACAGTTTCGTTCGGGTCAAAATCTCCCCAAATAAACCTAGAGGGCTGAAATTTGGTGTACAGGTTAAGC
The DNA here is from genome assembly GCA_035578155.1 of Brachynemurus nebulosus. Lineage (NCBI taxonomy): Eukaryota > Metazoa > Arthropoda > Insecta > Neuroptera > Myrmeleontidae > Brachynemurus > Brachynemurus nebulosus. The sequence continues at coordinate 15,570,236 of JAPWDM010000011.1, read as the reverse complement.
TAATAGCCAGACACTGTTTTTTGGAGGTTTCAACTTTTAAACCTTACCCCCACGATTTTTACGCCAATATTTCCTTAATTTTTTTGCTTGTTTTCTAACACGTCTAGAGACTCCATAAGGAAACCTAGAGGGCTGAAATTTTGTACGTGTATTCAGTTAGTATCCAGCTAGTACCTTGTAGGGAGTCCACATCACTTTTCCCCCCACTTCTCCCATTTTTACATCGGAATTGAATGCTATTGTTAAATGTGTTTTAAAAGCATTATGTTTATTCTAAATACAAGTAGGCGAATAGTAATTTTAAAAAATTTAAAAAAAAGTGAATACAATTTTTTAACAAATGAAATACATACATATTAAGTAATTTGCAAATGTTATTAAAGTCACTGTTTATTTATTTATTTAATTATTATTTAGGAATTTTGGATTTTTATTATTTATAAAATAGAAATTTTGGATTTTTTTCGAAAGAAAAAATATCTTCATAAAAGCCTTCCAGTTTACTATTTAAGTTCCTTTTTTAATATTTAAAAGTAAAACACAAAGGCAATTGGCGGATAAGCATGGATAGAAATGCCCTCGTACGAATTGTTTTGGCTTTTTCCCTGTTAACTTCTATCGGCACAAAATTGAAATTTACTGAGATTCAGCCCTTAAAAACTTAAAATCTTTTTATAAAGCCCCGATCAACCGGACACCATTATCAGTTTTGAAACCACCAAAATTACAAATCGCTTGTGGAGTTTCAATTATATTTCGCTTGTAGACACTCAATACCGAAGAAATAATTTTTTTTTTATTTTTTTTATTTTTTATTTTTTTTTTTTTTTTTTTTTTTTTTGAATGAAAAAATATCTTTATAAAGGCCTTCCAGTTTACTATTTAAGGTCCTTTTTTAATATTTAAAACTAAAACATAAAGGCAATTAGCGGATAAACATGGGCAGGAATGCCCTCGCACGAATTGTGTTGGTTTTTTTTCTGCTACCTGTTTTCGGCACAAAATTGAAATTTACTGAGATACAACCCTTAAATACTTAAAACCTTTTTTTAAAGCCTCGATCAGCCAAACACTCATCACCAGTTTTGAAATCAACAAAATGACAATTCGGTTGTAGACTTTCAATCACATTTCGCTTGTAAACATTCAATACCGAAGATGAAGGGGGAAATTCGACTACCGTGATGGGGCCCCGCTGCTCACGGCGTTTTTGTTTTCTGAAACAGTTTGAAAATGAACTAACGGTTCGAAACAAGATTGTCACAGTTTCAAAATAAAAGTGGTATTTTGCAAAATAAAGTATTTGTTTATTATTTACAAATATGGAATACTATAAAGTAACGCTTAAATATATTAATAATATTGTTGTTTTTTGATTTTTGCCATCGGAAAAAAAGTTTGGACAGATTTTTACAGCGAAAAAAATCGTACAAAACATTTCATTGGTCGTTTCATTGTAGGTAAACACAATCAAAATGAAACAAAAATTTTTATTGGTAAATGTAACTGATTTCAAATCCATAGTAACAAGGTACCTATTAAATAATAATATGAATTATACTAATTTATTTTATTCGCTAAATTGTCTTACTGTATTACACTTGAGTTTTATATTTTTTCTGAATAAATTTGTGTTTTCTACAACTCAAATTTCTTACCTAAAAGCAATTTAACTCGAAGAATTGTCAACTAACAAAAACGCTTCTGCTTCACTGTCCCGTTTTTGTTAGTTGGCAATTCTTCTTGTTAAATTGCTAGACAAACCCAAATTTATTTAAAAAAATACAAACCTCTCATATAATAGTAAGTGAGTAAATCAATTGACAATATAGAAAACTTGTATGCTGAATTATACAATGAGAATTTACACGCAACGAATTATATTAAAATATGTACAAATAAAACGCGTGACTTTCTTAGCACGAGATAGGTACTTATTTTATTCTTACCTATGAATTTATATTATGTTATATACTTGTACCACTGGCAGTGATCTGTGTTTGATAGGCGGTACGCGGTTCATCTACCTGTCTGTCATCACCGCCTCCAAGTTTATGTGAAGGCGGAAAAATACAACTAAATACTAAAAAGTGCATTTGTATTAAATATACTTATTGTAGTGGTACCTATATTTAGAAAGGCCATAATGTATATTTATATGGGTACTTAATCTTTTAATACAAACTACTATAGTAGCAAAATAAATACTTTTTAAATATATAGATATATACATATTACTTAACGTATTACTAGGTGTATCATTCGTAACGTACACCTACTTTTCAAAATGTTATATTATCGTTGTTTAGATATATTAAATGTATTGTACCGTTTCAAAAATATGTAGATTATTATTAAATCGTTTGTGGTGTATTTCAATAGTGTAAGACACTAAATTTGAAAAACTTTATGTGTGAATTGCGTAATTCAAGGGTCTAAATAAGATAAAGGTGTTTAATTTTTTTTTTAAATTTTTGTTAAGTCACTAAGGCTCTTCTGCATTGCATGAAAAAGCGTCGTTTTCATATACGAACATCAGCAATCTTATAATAAACAATATTAAGCGGTTTAAGGAAGTGTCGATTTCAATAAAAGTCGACACTTCTTTAAACATTAAGGAAATACTTAAATGCAATTCTTTAATTTTAAGTAGAACTCTTGTAGCAAAATTCTTCTTTTAATTTCTTAAAAAATTTTCAAAAAATAATTTTTTTCTAAAATTTTTCAAGAAAATTTTTGAAAAATTTTTTTGAAAATCTCGTAAAAAAATTTTTTTTGAAAATTTTTTAAGAAATTTTCTTTTTTTATAAATTTAAATACTGTTGTTGATAAAAATGTGAAAAAAGCTGAGAAAAATTTTTTTTTCATTTTGTTCGAGATTATGAAAGTTTAAGAGTAAATAAATGATCCATTAATTTTTTCAAAAATTCAATCGAATGAAACAAAAAAACGGCTGGATGGATGCAATTGAAACTCGGTGAGGTTTTTGTGGGTATATTGAACTGTAAAAGGCACACTTTACATTAATGGTTTTCTCGAAATTTTTAATTCAGCGCTTGATTTTCCAAAAGCAAGCCCCCAAAAGCTCTTTTTTTCTTGATTTTTCAAATTCATGTAGAGTATGCAAAAAAATTTTTTTCTGAAAAAGCAATGGCTAATCCTTGTAGAGAATTTATTCGAGTTTTCGAAACACACCTTCAATTTTCTGTGTGATCATTGGTTGCTGAGATATCGATGGTAAGAGGCGAAACGATCCTTTTCCATTCAAAGTCCGATATCTCAGCGGGAAATAGTCGTATAAAGGTCTAAAAAAAGCAAATTAAAGCTGAATGAACAAGTTATCCGGTCCATATGGTGGTTAAGTCGGAAAATTTTTTTCCAAGTCCGTGGACCAAAAAAAAACTGAAAAAATTTCGGAATTTTTTTTCAGTGTACTTATTAGGATTGAGCGATATACACGTTACTTTGAAAATTTTTTTATCGCAAGATCTGAAAACTAGAAACTTCCAGCTTTAAATTGCTTTGCTTACGACTCCAATACGACCATTTTTCACGAAGATACAGCCATTCGAAAAATCACTAAAAATTTGGAATTTTGTTTTGATCCTTAAATTATTTCCGCTAGTGTATTTTAATATTAAATTTTATAATTTTCCTTAGTGTGATATTTGAAGTAAAGAATAGGATGGCGCCTGAGAGGTGCCTTTCGAGTGCAAAGGGTATTTATTGTGTCGCCGTGGCGGCGCCTGTCGAGTGCAAAGGGTTAATATCTATGTTATTAATTGTAAGCCTTTGTATAATTTTTGAACGAGTACTGTAATGATAACTATACGTGTAAGTTGTCTATGTTATTGTTGTATTTTGTAATTTCAATATTATAAAATATATATGTTAATTTATTGAAGAAGGTGGTTTAATTACAGTTCAGAGCAACTCCACTCTGTTGTAAATATTTCAAACGTTTAAATAATTATTTGTGTTTTGTGAGTTGAATTTAAAATATGGACAACGCCTTCCACCAAGCTTGTATATAAAATAGACGATTTCAGCCATTCTTTTATCATGCATTAAAATATGAAACAGTTTTACGTATTCAAAAGTTAAAATTCTATTTCTTCATATTGTAGACATTTTTGAAACGTAAATATTCTGTTAGTTTGTCAGTCTGGTTAAGGTACCATCACAGTATGATCGGCTGAAAAATAGTCAATTTTCGCGATTTTTTCGGATAGATAGGATGGGGGAATGGGGATCAATTTTTTTTACGATTAATACCACTATTTAACAATACAAAAATATTTTTTTTATTAATTTTTATTTATTATTTATTTTTTATAATTATTATAGTTTTTTGAAAAAAGTGTCTTTAAAAAAGGGCGATATTTGGTGCCCACGATTGCGGCCGCAGTTTTTATCTCAGAAAAAAAATCAAATAGATTATCAATCTGTAGGTAAGCCGCTATATGTACCTATGGGAGCTTTTTTTTTGAAATTTAAAAAAATGGCGGTTTGAATAAAAAGTACAAAACTTTTTATAGTTTTTCGTGTGGAAAAATAGGAAGATTTCAGAAAAAAAGCTTCCATAGATACATAGCGGCTTACTTACAGATTGATAATCTATTTGATTTTTTTTTCTCAGATAAAAACTGCGGCCGCAATTATTCTCAAAAAATCGCGAAATTCACACTGTGATGGTACCTTAATAAAAATCAACGATTTTGGGTACAATAATTAAAGGAAATTGTTTGCATTCAGACAATTTAAAATTCTCTTTGGGCATAAAAGGTTATATTCCTATTTATGTATAGCTGCAATAGACCTGGGCACTGCTTTTTAGCGGCGAGTAAAACCAATTAATATGTTATTGTAAAGAAACCAGTGGTATTTTACTATTGAAATTTTAAGGAAATCGACAGTTATATTATTACTATGTGTTCGCATATTTTGTTAATAAAAGGATAAGGAACACAAATAAATTAGAGATTTTCAAAATTTTTCAAATCCGATCGGAAGGGTGTCGCGAGCTTAAAAAATTTGGGAAGCTCTGGACTATACTGTTCTCAGTATTTTCGACTAACGACTAATTTCGTCTAAAAAAGATTAGTAGATTAATTGACTAACTTGCAAAAAATGCAAGACCAAGACGAGACTGCAAGACCAAGACTAATTTTGTTCATCACTAATTTTTTCTATTGTGTAGAAAACAAATTGGTAAATATTTTTTTCTACTCCTACTATTAAAAGTAACATTTTCCGCACGGCTAACTATAGGTAAAAATTAACAATTGCCGACACTGTGTGGAAATAGGCGTGGGAAATTATTTCGCACGGCTTACTATAATAAAAAAGTTGGCTATGTCTGATTTAATATATAATGTCATATGTAATTCTAAAAATATACATATGTACGTTGATTATTTATTATTGTTTCCATAGTTTCAAAGTATGCTTTGGCAAAAATTTGAACATCTTACCACTGATATTATAAATTTAAAAAAATTTTACTACTTATTTGAATTTTTTAAATTATTTATGTTAAATTTTACTAAAAAAAATGTGCTCGTAGAAAAAGTATAGTGTAAAATACGTGGGAAAAGCTTATTTCTCACTCATATGAATTGTTGCACTCGCCCTGCGGACTCGGGCAACATACTCATATTCGTGAGAAATAAGCCTCTTTTCCCACTTATTGTACAATATACTATTATCTAATCTTTAACATTCAACTTTTTTTACAAAACAGGTGGTAAAAGAGCGCTGGCGATTAACTATAATCTTGCCTACTATGAATGAATGAACGTAGTTGTCGGGTTAAAACCGCGAATAGTTTTTGTATTGCTTGCTAATTTTTGACAGTTTTTCAATATCCTACATTTTCTAAAGAGTTTTTCGATACCCAGTTTTCCAAAGTCGATTAATCGTATCCCAAATGAAAATGGATTTATCCTGTACATCAAACAAATTGCTCAGACATTACATCTTTTTTCTGTTGGTTTCGGGAGCACATAACTGCTTAGTTTCATTCTCTCGGTAAACCAAGTGGTACTTATCGAATTCTCTTAGAAACGTAAAATTCGTAGATAAATTGTCTGTTTAACTCTAAACTATCTATATATGTATACCCAAAATGTTGACAATTGCTCATTTATTGAATTTTATAAACATTATTCACACTTTCAACACACATTTACACATATGTATAAAAGCATCCATATAGGTGTCTCTCCAGTGTTCAGTTGTCATATGTGTAAATAATATGATTTATTATATTTATTTTTATTTGTTTTATATATTTTATGTATGAATTATTATGTTCCGATCATCCAATGTTCCATATAGATATGTAGATAGGTATTAAAGCACTTCTAGTACAGTCAATACATAAAAATATGTTTACCAATTCGGTGTTGGTACATAGATCATTAAAACCGCAAAATGTTAATTAATTATTAATAATTAAAAATAGTGTTTTCGTTTTAACAAAAATACAAACAAAATGTCACGCATACATATTTGTGTGATTGTATGTGTGCAAATGAATGTAATTACAAATTTCAATTAAAAATTTGTCAAGTTAATTGTCACTTTCCTTTTCTAACTCAACTTAAAGCTGATATGCTATATATATTTCGGTGTGTGACACGCACTTTGAACACCAAAAAAATTGTTCAAATTTAGTCATGCGCGCTATATACGGCGGATATGATTTAATTAGGATTATATCTTCTGTCTTATATTGGCTATGTAACTACGAAAATTATGAAAAATTGACTTTCTTTTTTCTTTTGATGACATATCAGTTAGATGATAAAATTAGAGAGACCAATAGACATTACATATTTAACACTTCGCCCTATCAAATAGTTGCAAAACACTAAAATTAATTGTTTGGGGTTTTATAACTAAAGTTTTATTTTCATACATAATAACAAGAGGAGTTTAATCCACATATCCAGCTTTAACATATTCTTCCAATATCTTTGAAACATAAGTTGCTGTGTACCTAGCAGGTAACTGGATGCGTAAACAATATTTGCCATTCTGTTTTCTAGTTACTGTAGTTACAAAAAGTAACAGATCATCAAAGATTTAGTTATCTCCCTAGAAACGGAAGTACACTTGTTTCTCGTTGTATGTAAGCAACATCAAAATTGAAAAAAGAATCATATGCCTTACTCTTTTTATGTATATGTAAATTTTATTATCTAAAAAAAGTAAGATATATGATTTTATTTCAAGTTGCTTACAACCAGAAATGAGTGTATTCGCTTACTATCTTACTAAATAGATTTACTATGGAAATAATTTTTTTTTACAGACACTTACTATTTATTTTTATTATTTTGATTTATTTCTTTTCAATTAAATCCATCGTTTTGTCAGTTGAAAAAACTGAGTTTACTTTTGTGGCCATGGATGCTTAAAAATCCTCAGCTTTCAATCTTGGATTCTCAAACTACATCCGAGGCCACAAAAATAACGCTTAGAGTTCTCGATAATAATATACTTTTACGATTATTATTATCGAAATTTATAGGGGACCATTCATATGACTTAACCTCCAATACTCTTAAAATTTGAGCGAAATTGTATTAGTAGTATTAAATAAGATATCGACATTTAATACAATTTGACTATAGCACCGTGACTACTATAATTCTCATTGCAATGAAATTCGTAGGGGACCATCTATGTAGATATCAAACGGCACAATTTAATCAAAAAATTTAATCAAAAATGCTCGAATAGTTCCGAACTTATGTCCACTTGGTGTGATTTTCGGATAACAGTACTCAGACAAACGAACCGATAGACAGACATGAAATCAAAAGTGTTCAGGAAACTCTAAAACTTAAAATGTATCTACGTTAAAGTTTTCATTTTGGAGGAAAAATTTTTTCTTATTTTAAAAGTGATCACAATGCATCCGTTACTTTAACAGTCTCGGCCAACAAAAAAACTGAAAAATTAATCATTTTTATTAAACTATTTATTTATGTTTTTTTATTGTCCTACTCCTATAACAGTCCTATATGTAGATACTACATACGTATAGGTAGGTACATGATATGATAGAATTAAAATACAAATATAAATAATTAAAACTAACAAGTGAAAACAAAAATAAAATAAATTTTGCCAAATATCAATTACTATATATTTATTTTAAAATAATATTTAAATTTTAATTAAATAATCAAAATATGTATAAACAATTAAATAAAATTGGTTTGATTTTATGACAAGGGACTACCGCTACATACTAACTGCCACTAACTAAACTATCTACATACAATATATGTAGAATATTATGTATATTGGTATCAATGGTGCCAAATACAATGATACAAGTAGACTCACATATGCAGATTTTACATATAGGGTCTATAGTTTATTTGGTACCAATATAGGAGTCTCGATATTCTCGTATATCAATTACATACAGTCAATTCTTGATTTTTCGGGAATAATTGTTAAGTAGACGAGAACGGATAAATTAAAATCATGGCTAATTAACAACGCACTTGCAGGACTTTCCAGTTCCGTTTTTATTTTTGAAACCTGGTTTACACGTAATAGCTAAAAATATTCCAAAAGACTGTTGGAAAACCTACAAATTATATTCTATACCTAAAATTTTTCGAAATTTCGCCCCTACTCACCGCAAGGGAGAAAGTTCATATTCCAGATCACGCCGACCTACTGTGGCGATATCATACTTTACATTCTTATAGATATATTTTCGTTATATAGCTCTGTATGGATGGGAAAGTGAAATCTAAACCGTAAGTACTTGGATGTGTATTTTGAACAGTTTGGTCAGTTTACCTGTTATGTGAGTGAAATTAATTAAAATACTGTATGTCATTAGCACTCGTCAAAACAATACATAAAATGTTTATGTAGCAATAAAAATTAAACCGTAGTTTACTTAGAAAAAGAGAAAAGAATTTATATGTTAATTTTCTTTTCAATAATATTTTTACATTCAAGTTGATTAGACCGCAAATTAGTTAATCCAATCCCGGAAAATCGAGACTTGACTGTATATGTTACATATATTCAATAAAAGTATTTGTTATATACTGTCAATATATATTTACAAATTTGATACATAAATGCAAATGCAGCGTAGGTACCTATTTTAATTTTTTTAAAAGTCAACTGTGCATTTATCTAGAGTAACAAATACATCTTTTTGGAACGATAATTATTTTGATAATTATTTGAATTAAAAAACTGAAATATGTGGGCTGTCTAATTATTTTGATTATGGCCAAACTATTAATTAATCAGAAAACTTTTCCTAGATCGAAATTGTGGCTTCTAATGGGGACAATTAATTACGATAGTCAAGAGCTTTATTCCTGATTTTCGATATATGATGCAAGCACGACAATTTTTTAAAATGTTTGTTAGGATTATGGGAAAAATTTTATATAGGGTAGGGCAAAACAAAATCAAATCTTTTCATTTTTCATGTAGAAAATATTTGAATTTTTAGACAAAAAAAAATACTGTTTGTATTTTGAGACTTTGCATGTTTTTTCACTCAAACTAATGACATAAATCTATAAAAAAAATAAATACCTTGTCTTTCTTTTACCCGTCAAATGGGGTAAAAAAAAGACAGTGGAGGGTAAATAAAAGACAGACCTCTAACTAATGGGATACTGCAAGTACCTGATTGGAAGGGTAAAAAATAGACAGCTTGGGTAATTAGCAGTACAACACTTTTTATTTCACAACTCTATCTCTGCTACAAAATTTTTTATAGATATATTTAAATTTTGCGTATTTTACCAAAAACTTTAGCCAAGATTAAGCAATAAAAAAAGTCAGAAAAAGTTAACTGATGCAAAAGCTTGACTCATAGGAAATTTCTTTGGACTTAGATATTAAAACAGTTTTTATTTCACAAACATACAACTAATAAAAAATTTATTGTAGCTCATTAAAAAACCAAATATGCTTTGTCTTTTTTTACACCACTTTACATAAAGTAAAAAAATAAATCAAATTTATCTATGAATGAGTTAAAAATACTAAATGTGTGCAGTAAAGCATAGTTATACATTATAAAAACAAATAAATTTTCGTGGGTCAAGAATTCAAATTTTCGAATGAGCTGAAATTGATATCCATGAAAACCGTCTCCTCACTAACAAAAAAAATTATTTTATTGAACAATCAGTATTTTTTTAATCCATAAAATATACATTTAAACATGTCATAATATAGTTTTAAAATGAAAATCCTTGTCAATAATTTTTAATTTTTCTAAATGTTAACCCCTTGTTTTGTCTTTTTTACCCCATTTTTTTCTTTTTCTTTAACATATAAAAAAAATTACAAGCTGTTGGACCATTTAAATAAAACTTTGTACTTCATATTACTAAAGCATGTAGAATAACAAAAAAAAATACAGCACTCTATCTTATCAAATTTTTTACTTACTGAAAAATTTTATCGTCGCGGAATGCAAATTTTTCATGAATAACAGAAGTTTGGGAGAAAATTTCTTTTATGTTATAAAGCCCTCTCCAAAAACTAATTTTTTGACCCAGACAGCTTAAAATAGGTACTAATGTATTTTGTTGTAATATTTTTTATTTTTCGAATTTAACACTGTTGAGTTTAATATGTCTTTTTTTTACTCCGCCCAACTCTATGTGTTACTGTTATGTTATTCAAATTAACCGTACATTTAAAAAATAAAGAAAAAAAAATACTAGATATTAATAGTAGAATAATCTCAGCTGAAGGAATTAAGGTTTTATAGTAATTTTAAGCAATATTTGAGGATGTGTTTCCGTTTAAAAAAAGAAGGGTATTCTAATAAGAAAATTAAATCCTAGAAGCCCGGTAGTATTCGTAAGTGCCAGTAGCGGCGCTAAGGCCTTCAGGGCCCTCCCGCAAGATTTTCATAGGGGCCCTTTTTATAGGTGAACAAATGTTTGTAATCAGCAGAATGAGTCGACAGGAAGGAGGAGCGGTAACAGAAGGGGCAAAAGGCAATAGACCGTTAGGTGAGCTGTGGGGGTAGCTAACGGTACACATCAAATATACATATACCATGATTCACGTAAATAAAATCTTTAATGTATTGAGACAAATAATTATATACAGCTAAACTCTTTTTTATGCGGTCCTTTTTTGTGCGATATTTTTTATGCGGTTTTTAAAAAAATGTACATTAAAATGCATAATGTGAATCAAAATCACGAGTCAGTAAGAAACATAAACAATTACTATAATAACTTTCTTTGATAAAAATACTTTTTAACGGTTTTTAAGCATTTAATCAATACATTACATAAGAACATAAGTTATTGCATCATTTAATTTTGTTAAAGATGTATTTTATAAAGTTTGGTAGTATTATAAAATTGAAATGAAATATTTCTACGTGCAAATTAATGCTTTATCTTGTTATAGAAGCAACTTCTAAGGAAGTTTCTAAGTTTTGAGCGTTTTGAGTGATGTTTTTTTCGATGAAACTTTTTTTATGCGGTCCTGACCAATCGCACAAAAAAAGTTTTTTGTGCAATCTGGATCGAACTATACTTTTTATAGCTATTTATGATATTTTCGAATATATTTTTTTTTTGTGCGATTTTTTTTATGCAGTCTCTATCCACCGCACAAAAAAGAGTTCAGCTGTACTGTTTGATTTTTTTGGCAAGTAAGAAAATTTTCCAAATAATTTTTAAAATTCTAAATCTATCGTTTTTTTTTCTTTTTTTTATAGTTATGTATTCTTAATATTATTTTTATTATTTTATGACCTACTGGCTGCAAATATCATATTTTACCAGAAACGTGTCAAACTTTTTTAGTATCTATTTAGATATGAACAATAAAATGAGAAAGATCTGGAATTTTTATTCAAGGGTATAATAGTCCTTTGAAATTAACCCATATGCTTGTCATGCTCATGTGTTTTCTTCTTCAAAACTGTAAAATTTGTAAGTGAAATGAATATTTCAACTGATACACCCCGTTGGAGCATTAATGCAATATTTTCATATGCAACTGTTAACTGAAACCGTATAAACACTCTAAATGGCATTTTTTTTTATGTACGCCGCAATTACGTTTGTTCGGAGAACTGGAATCTGTTAGTAAGAGTTACTGGTTGTCTACCTATTGTCCATGAAAAATAAAAAAAAAAATAATATGAAATAATATGGATCGGTTAAAAAAGATTGAATTGGTACAGTTTGAATACAATAAAATTAAAATCTATAAAATCAGTACAGTTAATATAAAAAAATTATTTTTTCCTGCTGTCTTGGGGGCCCCCAATATGCCCGGGGCCCACCCGCAACACGGGCCCTGCGGGCCCGCTATCGCCGCGACTGGTAAGTGCATGTCACCCTACAGTACTATATTTTTTGTTACGTGGTCACAACCACTTAACTTTAAAGTATTCATGCCAATTTTCATTCTTCATAAGTGATCATTAAGTGCCTAAATTAATCGGTGGCGTTTTCCACTGAAGTTAATAAAAGTTAGGTAGCGAGATATTTTTGGTTTATACAAGTATCTCCTCTTTACCATTTAGACTTTTTCTACGTTTCTTACTGTACTTCTGCGTTCAGTTTGTTTTGGTTTTTATTGGTTCAAGCTCCAGCCATCGTTTTTTGAATAGATAGCAGCACATGTGAGATTGAAGACGTAAGGAATATTGCCATCTAGTGACGTTGGATGAAACCTTGTGAAGTTCTCCTACTACTAATTGATGTTTTTATTTTTCTATATTTAATACAAGTGCGTTCTGGGACAATTAATTGATTTTCACATGATTATTTTTTTTTTAAATTTGAACTCGTCGCTACGCGTTTCTTGCGTTTTTTTTTTTGCTTATAATATGCAATTGTGAAAAATTAGCTATTGACCACGGAACTTTGATAATGCTTGTCTGGCACGCACATGGCAAATTTTTTTATTTTTGTTCAGTTTAAAAAGTCCTGATCGTCAGAATTGCAATTTGTTGTGCAATTTAATTTATATAAGTGATTGAAACTATCTATGTATTTTATTTTAAAATATAATATTTTGTTATAGTCCAGAGTTCATTCGTTCACTGATCAGTATCTAAAATATGTATAACTACAATTTGTTTTTAGTACAATTATTCTGATTGAAAATTCACACAAATTCAATAAAACTATAGGTACAGTATTATTATTAATAATAATATTTATTTATAATTTTAATAAAAATATGCGCTTGAATATACCCAAATACATAGGTATTATGAAAATTATATTGGCTAGGTTTATGGCTATTTGTATTTAAATTAACAAAATTAATTTTATATTTTATGTGCGTAAGTGATAAGAAATTTTTAAAAAATTATAAAACTGAATTTTGACTAAACTATTTGCATTAATTTAATCGGTAGGGAATATTAATTTTTATTATTTAATTCCAATTAAATTGTACTGTGGATAATAATGAAATTAATAAAATTAACATTATGAACTTTCAATTCAGAATGATTTTATTTAATTTATACGGTAACTTTAGAAAAAATTTATAAATTTCTTAATTATCTATTGAGAACCACGCAATAATTTCACCGTGTACAAAGCAGAGTAGACATTCCAATCTTTAATGACTTAAATAAATCTACTTAATAAATCTCTAACACTGACTGACTGACTAACAGACAACGCAAGCCTAAACCGTTGAGTTCAGATGAATGAAATTTTACACAGAAGCATTGGTGAGCATTAAGAAAGGATTTTTGAAAATTCTTCCCCTAAGTGGGTTAAATAGGAAGTGAAAATTTGTATGGAAATTCGTAATTTTTGAAGTTAGAGATATATGAACATATAAAGTAAATAATATCTTGTTTTAATAAATCTTTAACACTGACTGACATCCTGAGATGTTGCCGGTGGTAAATCCCATCGCGTTACGGCTAGTATTAAATAATTTTAACCAAAACTCAATACAGTGGACAGGATAGTCGTGAAATAAAATTACACCGAGATCCAGAAGAATTTTTGTTTTATTTTTTATTTTTTCAAATATATTTTGACAAATTATGTACCTTCATCAGTGAAAATCAATGTTATATTTAACTTTCTAGTTATAGTCATTCTTGAATTAAGAAGAAAAAGAAAACATAGGTACACTTTACTAGGTATACTATTGTCAATAAGTTCATTTCGTTAAAGAAAACTGTTAAAATATTTAAAATCTTCTTAATTTAGATTAAATAAAAAACAATTATAATTTGTTACTAAAATTTAGTTATAATAATAATTAAAATCCATTGATTGGTAAGTTACATTTTTGCTGTTAAGTATCAATACAGCAAATAGCAAACCCCTTAATGCCGTTACAAAAATTGGTACATCTGTCCTCGTGGTACATTTCCCTCGAAATTACCACATATTCTCAACTAGAAATAGTAATTATGTTAAAATTATTTTTCCTAAATTTTTATTTGTTTGTTTATTTATTTTTTCGTTAAATATTTCTCTATTCCTATTCATTTATATTCTAACAATATTTATTCTTTTTTTCAGGTAAGTACTGCCATTTTCAATCAGTTGGTTTATATATTAGTCGATGGTAAGAAATTTTATTGTATTTTGTTTAAACTCGTTCGTAAATTAATTCATCAACAAAAGACTTTAATTTTAAATCCTAGGCTCATTTTTCGTTGCAGCTATCGACTGTGATGGTCACAAATTAAATTTCTTATCGTGTTTGTCGGCTTACAGCATTTTAAATTATTTTTTTGCTTAAAAGTTCTCTAAATTTTTATAGGAAAATAATTTATGTAATCAGTTTTCAGCAAAAAAAAATTATACCCTCTAGTACAATAGCCACAGTTGTATGTTTTTTTCACCCTTAACAGTATTATTAAGTTACGTATGAATAATTGTATTTTTGGTAATATATTTTAAAATTGCACATTTTTATAACAAATAAAAAAATTGGTTAAATAGTAGTATCAACAGTAGTAACGCCAGTAGTGTTACTATAAAAAAAAAATATTGACAATTTTTTAAAATCGTATATAATATGAAGCTGATGGTGCAAATAGAAAACAAATATTACAATAAATAACTAAACAATAATAATATTAATATAATAATAAAACATTACTACACACACACACACACACAACCCTAATATGTATAATGTATCGTGTTTGCATGTGTAAGTGACCATAGTGGCGTTAGTGGCAGTCATAGCCACCTCGATCATTTCTAATAAATTAACAAAATTTTAACAGTGTCATATAATATGTTTTTATGTAAATAAAGATAGAATTATATCGATAAATATGTATTGAATAGAGTTCAAATATGTATTTATTGAATGATGATCAAAATTCTGTGTAGGTCCGTCTATGGTATGTATCGATATTTTAGTGTGCGTATTTAAAAGGTATAAAATATCATCATATAATGTGATTCTAAAGTTTTAATTTATAGATAATTATGTATAATATTTACATCTTACATTTAGTAGTATTTTAAGTACCATGTTGGGAGCGCTGGGAAGAACAGTTTTATATTAACACTGCGGCCACATAATGGATAGTTTTGGGTAGTTATTAATAATTAATAACCTTATTACTGACTTTCAAAAGCAAAAGACATAAGGTCTCAATTTCCTTAATGTTTTTTAAAGTTTTTTCTTTTTAAGGTAAAACCAACTAGTGTTTTTTTTCGTTTTCTTCACGATATGGAAAAGATGGATTGTGGTTTTAGCTAAATATAATTTTAGAGGTGTTTTTTTATGAGCCTATGAGACATTAAAGGATAATTAAGATATAGTGTGTACAAAAGTTAAAATTAAAATGGACGCCCTATAAGTTTTAAAAATAATGCTGAAAAGTTCTAGAAAAAATTTGTGGGCATCGGTCTAAATCAAAACAGTCCTTATATGCCCAACTTCTATGAAATATGGTCCAAAAATTAACATATAAGCTTTTTCAGTATATTTGATCTCATAAATATGGAAGTCGTGATAAAAAATTCAAACCATATTATGCCGTCTTAAATTACTGCAATTTTACATATTATCAAAAAATCTAACTTCTGCGTTAAAAAGCAAACTGGATAGATCGAAACAAGATGATTCAGATATTTCTCTTCAACTTATAACAACATGTATGCCATATATATATATATATATATATATATATATATATATATATATATATATATATATATATATACATATATATATATATATATATATATATATACACTCCCGCTACCTTTTGACATGTGTAGGGCCCCCCTATGGAGGGGGAAAGCTGAAATTTGGTAAGTGGGGATCACTCCGATGCACAACAATACTATCAATGTGCGGTCAAATTTTGGATCGGACCCAAGTTTTAAGGGGGTGGTGGGGGGCAATAAAACTATAGAACTTTTCCAAACCGCTTGGAAATAATGTTTCGGTCAATTATCTACAACATATCCAAAATTCAGCTTCGTAGGATGATTTGAAGGGAGTAGAAGGGAAAAAATTATTTTGCTGGATCTAACACGCCCACAGCCCCCCCCCCAGAATTAACGTAGAGGGTTGAAATGTGGTATGTTGATAGAGTTTAACTAGGGTCTGCTTTTTGTAGGTTTTAATATTTTACCCCCACGCCCACCATTTTTAAGCTACAATTTCATGTTTTTTCGACGTTTTCGAAGTTTGTACCACTCGTACAGGTCACCCAAATAAACCTAGAGGGCTGAAATTTTGTATTCACCCAAGTTTTGGAAAGAAAAAATATCTTCATAAAGGCCTTCCGGTTTACTTTTTAAGGTCCTTTTTTAATATTTAAAAATAAAACACACAGGCAATTGGTGGATAAACATGGGCAGGAATGCCCCCATACGAATTGTGTTGGCTTTTTTCCTGCTAACTGCTATCGGCACAAAATTGAAATTTACTGAGATTTAGCCCTTAAAAACTTAAAACCTTTTTTTAAAGCCCCGATCAGCCGGACACTCATCATCAGTTTTGAAACCACCAAAATGACAAATTGCTTTCAATCACATTTCGCTTGTAGACATTCAATACCGAAGATGTTTTTTTTTTTTTTTTTTTAATTATTTCGAAGTAGACGAGTATACACATACGATATTACGGTGACTAACAACCGCCATATTATATTTTTTCACACTTCATTTGTTAAAATTTATCCAAGTGCTTATAAATGCTGCGCGAAGGAATAACGGATCCCATACTGTCAAACATTCGAGTAAAGAACTGAGATATAATTAATTTTGAATCACATGTAGATATAAATATTAACACATAGACTATAGATAGGCAGGCAGATTTCAATGAAATGAATATAACTGTACGATTTTAATAAATTATAGAACAAACAATTCCCGATTAAGCTGGTTGATTTACGTTCCCCTCTGGCTATATTTTAAATACCTATTATTATCGTAACGCATACCGCACTGGGAAACCACTATGAACACACACCAACTTTACAATACAACAACGCGAGAACACAACACACCTACCAATATTCTGACTCGACTCAACTCTAAAACTATTCAGTAGTGCAAAATAGTTTTATTATTTTATAAAGTGTGTAAATATATATATATGAATATTATATCTATATAGATATAGAGAGATAATAGATAGACTGGCGAATAACTTGTATTGAGAGATTGTTATCTGATTTTGTTGAATATGCAGGTACCATATACTATATAGTAACGGGGTTTCGTGAAAAGATTTGTTAAAGTTTACAGAAATTTTATAAGTTTGTACGCCTGAAAAATACCAGGTAAAACTAGAAATGAGTTCAAGGTTATGTTTTGAAAATTGGTTACATTATAACAAAAATTTTTCTCAATCTCTGAAACGTTAGTCAGAATTTACATCTGAGTTATTGTGATGGAGGCAGCTGGAAAAATAGTTGCACAGGTTTTTATATCAGTGTAAATTCAAATTATGGGGTTAGTTGGTTTTTAATTTTGTTTTTCCTCCTGTCAAATTGACAGCTACTTTGATTTTTGAGGTCATGTCCTTGTTGAGGTCTTTCGGTTGTTTTCACAACTGAACTCGAATTTTCCTGAAGATGATCATTTAAATGATTGAAACATGTAGAACATTTTATTAATTTTCTATTATTTTCATGCAGGTTGTCGTACATTTTGAATTTACACATTTAATTTTACCTGCAGTTGGTTTTGATAATAAAAATATATTTTTATGTCAGTGTTGAGAAGTTAACCATTTGGCAAAATTTTATGAGTTGAAATGGAAGGAATTGCCTGCTTTTGGACAAACAAAACATAATTAGGATGTGATTGTAACACAATTTTATAAAATAATTAAGGAATTCATTTTTGCAATGGATGTCCTTGAATATCAGTCTTATAAAGTGTACAGTGCATAATATAGTCAACACTTCTATAACGCGATACTCTCACAATGCGGTTTCGATAGAACGTGAAACACAAAGTGTGACAATCGACCTATAACCCGATGTTTTTATAACACGATTTCCAACTCACCCAGCAACCCTATTGAACTTCTGTTGCATATGTATTTCGAGTATTTACTTATTTCACAAATTCAGAGTCCCCATGTAATACGCTAATTCTAAGTCTCTGATAAGAACGCGGTTTCGATAGAAGGCGATATAAGTTAATTAGGCTATAGGAAAATTGATTATAACATAAATTCTTCAATTGCTGTTTTGAAAGTAAATATTCAACTTACGAATGATTTTCCCATCCACAAAAGTCAATTTTTTATTTATTTCATAATGAGCTGAAAATACTAGTTTTGCTTCGGTTGAATATCAAAGGGGCAGGCGATCCTCTAACATGATCATTCATTTTAAAATATGCATATTTATGCATTATCCATGTAAACAATTTTCATTTTTAAAAATAACACCGAAAATCATTCGAAATAATTAATTTAATATTTATTCACAAAATTTGTGCGAAAACGTTCACTAGCTATCAGTTACGTCACATTTTTTAAATAGCAACAGGTGTGTTGTAACTAAGAAGAAACCTTTATTTTTCTTACAACTTCTTAACACAATACATTAACATATACATAATACAACTAAACAAACTTTACAAAGAATTACCATTGCAGTTTCTAATTTTCATTTAGTTATGTTAGATAGAGTAAGGTAACTGATTAAAGTGCAAAATAATATGACGTCAGAAGTCATTTTTCATAGTGTGTGGATAACAGTAAAAATAGTATTAATAATAATTAGGATGAGTTAGCACAATAATTTTTTTTTAATAAATTTTTATTAAAAATTTTTACATCATTTTTTCTTGACACTTGCACTGTCAAATACCCCATTCTAAATTGCTTCAATAATTTTCAATATTCCAAAAATAGTTGTTGCATATTATGTACACGTTATATTTGATTTCTGCTCAAATTTGATTTTTACCATCTAACTTAATAATTCATAAAACTGAATATATCGTCGGTTTGGTGCGAAAACTCATTAAGTAACATTTTTAAATTTCAGAGATAAATGGAAATGAAAAATTGTTAATTATGTTTGCTTGTCCAAAATGTTTAAGCAACAGATCTGTTTTGTTTAAGTTGTTAAAACCGCTAGAGATATAAGAAAATCAAAATTTTAAATAAGATTTAGTCAAAAAATTTTCAAAGGAGTCTCACAAACTTTGTTTTTCGTACTTAATGAATTTTTGCACAAAATAAAAATACTGCAACTGAATATATAATGACATTTTATTTAAATCAAAATCATATTAACTTATAAGTTAACAAAAAAATATAACTCAAGTTATTGATCTAAATATAACATTATAAAAAAATTTTGAAAAATAAACGTTTTAGAATTTTATATAAGCAAACTTAGCATTATAAAAATATTAGAGGCACTACTTTTTGTATAGACCAAAATTACAAGAGCTAATCTTCAACTTCGCCATCAGTACTATCCTGTACTGCAGGATCCATTTACTTTCCATAGGAACATTTAATTTTAATCTTCCAAATTAACAGTATTACTGTTAAAACTATGTTTTAACAATTCAAAAATAATTAAACTGTATTAATATAGCAAAATAAACCAAACGCTTCAATTTATTAAAAAAAACATACAAAAAATACAAAAAAAACTATTTATATAACTACCTAGAATAACAAAACTAAATAAAATAATATGAAAAAACGAAATTATAAAAAAACAAATTATAACTTGTTTGTTATTTTGCCTGGAAAATGGTCTAGTGAGTTTTATATCTCATATTTTTAATATTTGTTGTAGTATTTTGTAATGCAAAAAGTCAGTAAGTGATTTTAATGATTTTTAGCTCTACAAAAAAAATGGTAAATATCAAATAATGATTATTTGCAAACGCAAAATGAGGAAATCTAGTGGTCGTATCATCTACTGAGTATTATCAATCAAAAGAGAAAGTAAAAGTCAGCTGAAAAATATAAAAAACTCATTTTTGAAAAATTTGTCACTTAATGAGTTTTCGCACCAAACCGACGATATGTAAGTTCAAATACATACGTATATGAAGGATGTTAGTATACACCGTCTACATAACTATATATGCATTTGTTAATCTATTAGTTTTCTAATTTCTAAATGGTAGTTGAATATTATTTCCCTTTTGCAAAATATTAAATTGGGTGGGGGAAATTAGTAAATTTATTGTTTAGAAATAGCACATAGTTGGTAACATTGATTTTACTAGTTTCAAATTAACGTTCCAATTTGCATTGTTAAGTGTTGGAGTAGCTAGATATTTATTGTATATAGATATTAGGTGGGTACATACGTGTGTCTATCTACATGTTTGGTAACCCTGACTGTGTATATGCAGTTAGCAAGCAGGAGATGGAGTTTTATTCCTCTCATAGATAGCAGGAGAGAATCTAATTTGTTAACGCTTCGACAGCGTGTGGATCAAAATCCATATCAATGTATACTATTTTAATATTGTTCACTATTAAAATTTTGTAGTTCATGTTCAACACGTTATAAATTATATGATTTGTTTTTTTTGACTATTAAAGGCACTGTTCAGACTGAAACGTTTTTCATGCCTTTCTTTCGTTGTCAATAGCTTTCTTTAGTTTGAGTCGTACTTGAGGTAATCTTTATTTATTTTTTGAAGACATCAAGGTATTACCCCTGAAGTACCTAGATATATTCTGTATGGTGTATTTGAAGAGCCGAAAAACCAAAATTGTACGTAAAATAGTAACTGAGATTAACATGTTTTGTTAAATTTTGAATATTATTTTTCTAGTTAATACTACTTCTGATACTATTTTATAGCTCTTTATAGAAATTTAGAATTTCCTCAAAACTCGTTTTCATTGCTTTTACGTGATGAAAAACTCAAATAAAAAAATTAGCAGATAAAAACAGTTTCTATTATAAACGTTAATGCTTTGAAAATATTCTTTTCTTTAAAAATTTATTTTCTTGACACTATACAAGTCTACGCATCTGCACAGTAAACTTTCCCAATGGCCAGCAAAATTGCTAAGGCTGTATCTCGTCAATGATTTTATGTAAAGCGTCTTCGCGTTTACAGAAATCATTACTACATTGAGTTTGTGTTACCAATGCTATCCGCTTGTGGTAGCATCACACACATGTGTAATAAAGGATCGCGATTGGCCTTTATGATTGTTCTGGCTATGACTCATATGTTGTCACATTGTAAAGTGTTAATGTAAAACTAAGTACAATCCTCTAAATAAATTGTATACTGCAATACGATATTATTTAATAGTTATGAGTTTGTTATGGCGTGTAAGAATTGACCGAATGTTTCAACAATAATAATAATGTGTTATTTTGTTGGAATGACGGTGACGACATTGTTTATTATTTCATTTTAGAATTGCTCTACACAAATCTAACTATAGTGTAATAACTTTCAAAATTATGTAATATCCCGTACATCTAACCGTTCATGGGAGAGAGAAGTTAACTTCGATATTTACAAAGTGTATGTTTTTATAATAAGCATGAAAAAAAAACAGCTTGATGGAGTTCTTCCTGAAAAATCGAATGCATTTTGAATCATCTGACCATACTATGTAGAATTAAGATAGAAAAATATAAAACTAGCAGATTTTCTTATATTATTATTATTTCCTAATTAAAATTAAATATTCCTAATTTTGATAAAGAAAATATAATTATTTTTGATATAGGTACTATACTTCCAAGCTTTGTCACCAGAGAAAGATTAATATTAAAAAAATGTACCTAGATGACATTGCCCGATAATTTTTCTAAAGTTCTCTACCTAAACGCTTTAAACCCTAGAAACAAATGAGGAATATAAGATGAAATGTTAGTTTTTGCACGATCGTGTATTTTCATGCATTTTTCGATGCTGTTGACAATGCTGGTAAGTTACATTTCCCGAACGTTTGTTTATATCCATGGAAACTAAAAAATAACAGTGCGATAAGTGAAATAGATGCGTGGTAAGTGAATAGGAGTGTGGTAAGTGAAGTTAGCTCAAAAATGATTGTAATTATTTATTTATATTGAAATTAAAAGTACAATTTGAACAATTAGGAAAATAAATCGATTAATATGAAAATTTTCACTAGTTTGCACTTTACTATTATAATTGTTGACACTAGCCTTCATATTTTATTGACATTTCAAAAGGTCGTCCAATCATTACAATTTTCTGTGGTTTTCATAATCTTCCTTTCATTTTACGAGAATAAATTTGCAGCTAAAAATAAAATGCTTCATCAACTTCATTATTTTCACTAATATTATAGTTTAACAAACTATTTTCCTCAATTTTTTAATAGAAAATTCAAAAAAAATACTCATGTCAATGAAATATTAACACTTAATTTTTTATTTACAAATGTAGCTGTCAACTGTCACTACAAAGATTCGTTATAAATATTTATAATATTTATTCATGGCATTCTATGTCATAACATAGAAATATAAATTTCACCTATATTATCCGAATTTTATTTTTTGTTTAATATATTTTTATTCTTTAACTATTTTAAATCGATCGTATAAAAAATATTATACAATATACGATGCGTTAAGTGCATTTACTGATCTCAAAACTTATCAGTAAAAGCAACTTACGGAACTTATATTGTAAAATACTATTATCCTACTTGCCAACTATTAAATATGCACTTTATATTAGCATGAGTTTACGATATTTTCGGTTTTTATTACTCGACATAGGGCCGCATTAACTAAGAACAAAGAAGACAATTTTGTATATCCCGTAAGCCGTAGAATTCCGAATACAGAACAGAAAAAATAAAAATTATAAAATTAAAAATTAAAAAACTTCCTTGCGACAGTAATTATGCTCATCTTTTGGACCAATCCAAAACCATTTAGACTTCCTTACGTGTATTTAGTTACTTTACTCTTTGATGACCCTAAAGAAATGGTAACTAGAATTTCCATAATGTAAATTCACTAAAAAGTAGAAGCTCAATAACTCTTGAGGGAATCTGGTCGGGTGCTTTTTTTTCCTTTTGACTGGTTTGTGTTATTAATGGTTTGTTTACGTTAATTTAAATCGGGCTGCAATTTTCTTTATGACTCGCTTGTGACTCCGGTACTTAATAGCTAAGAAGTGGGATCTAAGTAAGTTTTTTCCGCACCTTTTGAATTTTCTAAATAAATATGTTGAAGGGTAACACATTACATTTCAAACACGCTAATTTGATTTTTTCAACTTGAAAGTCCTTATTAAAAGAAATATAGATTTTCTTGCCATTAAATTATGAAATTTCCACATTTTGGCTACTTTGGATGTGAAAAATTTAAATTATTTGTTTCACATGATACAATTTCGAATTGAACGTTTTCATTTTCGCAAAAAATTTCCACTAACCGATCGGCCTGTTATGTTCACTAACATGTTCAAATGGTACCTATACCACCTATCCAGAAATAGTATTCATACATACATATAATAATAAATATATTTTCACATTGCATTCACATTGGCAAGCAAAGGCAAACGAGCGACGGTATGAACGGGTGCCGGGACGGTAGGTACCAATAACAACAACGGCAGCAACAACATAGATAGCTCCTCTCTAACTCCTAACTCGCAGCTCTATGACATGCACTTCGGTAAATAGATAATAATTCATTATGTTCTAAAACATTTATTTACATTACTAATTGAATACTGGTGTGTGACTGGTGTGTAGCTATCTATGTAGCTATGTTCGCTATGTGCACGGAACGACACACACACAAATATAATCATTACGACACATATATATGTAGTGGTTATATGAGCTACTATTTTAGCTGCTAACTTCTAGCCAGCAGCAATTTGTGTGTGTGTTTATTTCTACGTTATTTTCGTTTTTCTAAATTCATACCCACAGTGTGTATTTTGAAGAAAGAAAAAGAGTTCGCAATTATAATAACAAAATTATTAATTATTTGCCTTTAAGTGTAATAATATTTTAATTATAACATGTAATTAAATCTTTGGTGCAGGTATGTTTTATAAAATAAACAATAGGGTAAGTGCGGGAGAGATGCCGCAGTAGTCATAGTTCGTCCGTTGATTGATAGATAGCGCTATTTATGGATTATATGTTTAAGATAAGTTAGTTATTTAAGCTGTATATGGTAACATTTATGAATAGTCCATCAGTTTAGTAATTATCCACCTTTTTATTATTGAAAAGTAAGTTTTTTAACATAATATTTTATCAAGCATTTAATTCATTAGAATTTAAGAATGTATATTTCATTGTTTTAATGAAAATGAGTTTTGTTATTAATTCAGGTTTATTTTAAAAGTACTGTATAAAATTTTAGGTTAGAATTCCGCACTATGATTGCTATAGCAACATGCGGCATCTATCCCAACAAAATGGAGAGATGCCGCATTTAAAGTTGGTATAGATACCGCATCATATTACATGTTAAAAACATAGACTTATACCTTAATTATGCAATTTTTTAATATAAAAATTTAAAGATCCATTAATGGATCAGGAAGAGCCCTCATATTAGTGAAGATAACGAAAATAATGATGATTGCCTGTGTATTGAATGTTTTGAAAAGTACTCAGAAACAAAAAAAAGTTGACTGGTTAAGATGTATGAAGTGCCAAAAATGGTTACTACATATGGCATGCATCATGTATGGAGATGTGTGTAAAACGCAAAATTTTTAATATCAACTATGCGGCGTCTCACCTTCTTTGATGCGGCATCTCTCCCATAGGTGTGGGAGAGACGCCTCTTTGCAGGCTCTACAAAAATGTGAATTATAAATCTTTTATGACTCAAAATTTAAAATTATTTATAGATAATTTTAAAAAACAATGTTTACATTTATTGTGTACCAAATTTCAAATCAATTAAATGCATATTTTAAGAATTTTCAAGTGTTTTCAAAATGTGCGGCATCTCTCCCGCATTCACCCTGTTTGTGTTTGAAATTTTAAGTTATATAATGTAATTTTGGCGGCACGTAACGGAATTGTTACGTTTGAAATTTATGTACTCGTAAAAGTATGAAGAAACACCGGAATATTTAGTTTTCTGAATGTTTTTAAAAATAATTAATATTTTTAGGCAAATGAAAGGCGGTTTTTGAAATTTAATTGTTTGCTTCTTATTTACAATAAGTTTGATGGATTCAAAGCTTTAAACGTGGTGTTTATATGGTGCTTCTTAACCAGCAGCTGATAGTGAGTAAAATGTAATCATGTACGGAATTTAGGAATCAAACTGGATAGTTACTGAAAATTTTATTAAAAACAATCGGATAGTTCAGTAATTATGGCAGGGGAGAGACTTAATGAATGGGACATTTTTTTAAAAATCATCTTAACTTCAAAACCAAGTAATCAGTATTACTTTATGTTTTAAACTAAAGAAAAATTTATTCTTCTTAAATAACGGTAAATTTTGTTGTTTAAAAAAATTAGATTTTTATGCCATTCGCATTGACTGGGACAATAAGAATATTAAATGTGACATATCGTCAGCTGAGTATTGATTTGTACCAAATCAATTTTTTAAATATTTTTTTCTGATAGTGGTTTCGAGTTCCTTAATATCCAGAACTAACAAGACAACTATCTAGGAAAAATGTTTAAAAAGTTGACTTGGTACAAACCAATACTCAGCTGACGATATGTAATACAATGTAAAATTCATGCGGTTTATACAGGTTAGTAAAATATGGAATGGTCAAAAAAGTCGGCGGAAAAACATTTTTGGGATAAATGATGAGGACAAAAGTGTCCGCATTTTTCACGGCGCATCCAATGGTGATCTTGACCTTGAGGTCAAGATCAAAAATCAAGGTCATATTCATAATGTCCCATTCAATATCCCTTGTCAAGTGATAAGATAAAGGCAAGAAATAAAAAGTACATAACTTAAATGTGCAAGTAATACCTGTATAATTATAGTTTATACTAAGCGGTTTAATAATATTCAACTAACATCGTTAGTTGAATCGTTATTATAGAATATTTAGTAATTTGTAAAAAAAATAAAAGTTACTTTTTCTGTTTAAAATCGTATTTCATGCACATTGCTCTCCCCTACTTGGTGTGATTTGATGACATAAAGATGGACAGACAGACGGACACGAAACCAAAATTATTCAGGAAGCTCCAAACAAAAAATGTGCATGAAAATTTTCATTTTGATCAAAGTGATCACAGTGCTACCGTTTTTTCTTTTTTTTTTCCTAGTTTCCTAGTAGCTTCCGAGGCTACTTTAATATGATGCACATGTAAATGTGCATTAATGGTCACATACTTGCAGTGAATATTCGAATTAAATAGCTTTATAAACATATCTATCACAAAAACTAAAAAATTTTAACTAAAGAAATACACAGCGCCTTCGCCAACATAAAAATTGTACGTATTTATTTCACCACATAATTATTTTAATTTTAATATTTTTAGCTGGCAGTAACTACAGAGCAATGAGAAACAAACTGACTATTAGTAGTTTCTGAAGCAAAAAAAAAAAATACGTTGTACATTTACGTACTGTGCATACTGCAATAAGTTCTTATATTGTTTTTTAATATAAATAAAACACATTGTATACCTAGTTTAACAGTTTTTTTTTTTTGTATTTAATATTATTAATTGAATTGAGTTAATTTAAATATTAATATATATAAATATAACGTGGATACCTATCCACAAACACTATGTGCTGTAACTAAACTATTGTTCGATGATGAACATGTTCCCAAGGGTTAAATAAATTTAAAAGAGGTACGTATGTATATAGGTATTGTAGTATACCTATATCTACTTCATTCACAGTAAAATATATACATATATTTAATAGGCAATACGTACGATTATTATTAAATACAGTACCGCTCAAAAATTTCAACCTCATAACTCAAATATATACGTTAAAAACGTATTAGTTGTCAGCATCAGAGTCTCAATTGAATAGACTAATTTTTATAGAATAATTTTCAAATTTTCATTTTACACATTTTAAATTTTCTTCCGATACTTGAAATGGTCCTCAAATTTCCAATATTAATTTGTGGAAATTTGAGGACTATTTCAAGCATCGGGAGAAAATTTAACATTGTGGAAAAAAAAGATCTACAGTGTTTTGCTGTCGAGTTTTTTTATTTTATTTTTTATAAAACAAATTGCCGAAGTTTTATTCAAAAATCGGTAGTTTGGCTTCTAAGTGTTACCAAAAATTAAGAAATGAAAACCACGACAGTGTTACCTTAAGAAACTTATTAACTGACGAAATTTTTTTGGTTATTTGATTTCGGATGATTCAGTGATGAGTTATGCGATTCATCGCAATGTAACTTTTTTTCTAAAGCGTCTGCAAAATTGTGCCACCATTGGCTAATTTTCGCATATTTTTACGGAATATTCCTTAAATATCTATCTGTTATGTACTGATTACAAAAATAAATTAATATTAACCGTATCGTCAAAAAAATTATCGAAATATGCTTATTTTATGGCATATTTATCTTACCTCCTCCACCCTTAAGTGCGACAAATTTTTTTAACTGTACTTAAAACCAAAAAAATGTCCAAGTTAAAATTATATACAATTTCAACAATATATTTATATCTGTTCGTTAACCCAAGTAATTGTACTATGGAAATAGTAATAACTGATACATTTTCATGATTTCATTTAAATATTTTAGTCATTGTATTTTTCACTTGGTCCTTAGTAGCTTCCAGCTAAAAATAAAAAAAAGTCTTGTAATAAATACGAAAAATTTTTATATTGGCGAAGGCGCTGGGTAGAGATGAAATTATAATCCATACGTTTATAGTTAAAATTCTTTAATTTTCATTTTTGTGACAGACATGTTTATGAAGCTAAGTATTTACATATTAGGTCATACCACAAATTTTGACACATTTTCTTTTGTAATTATTTTTATTTGTGTAAATGATTAAATTATATACAATATATACAATTAATCAGTAATCTCTTGAGTTATCAATGATCCGTCTCCAAACTTCCGGTAATTTAGATACACCACTGAAAGTACCATTTTAGTTTAACCTAGCAATTATTTCATTTAAATTAGAATCGAGACCTTCTTTCGAGAACTGGGTAATTCCCTTTTCAAGTTGTCTTTGTACTGTAGTATGAGAAATGCCTACATGTTGACTAAGATGCTCGACAGATCAATTACGTGTCACACTTAATACTTCCTTAATTTTATCAAAAGCTTCCAGTCTAGAGGTTGATGTTGGTCGATCTTCCCTCGGCAAGCCTTTGGCTGTACTCTTCCATCTTTGTAAAAATGAAGCTACTTCGTTACCATTCTCTTACTAAGGGCATTATACCCTACACATTTCAATAGAAACTTATGCGAAACTGTGGCAGCATAATTAAGGAGGACACAAAATTGTAAAAAAATTCGTTGCTCTTGCACGAAAATTGATTTTTTAAATTTTCTATTTTCAGAAATGGTCTATTAATCACAATAATACTATCAAATGGAAATCCAGTGTCCGCTCTATACAAAGCATGAAATATGACCGTTTAATCTTAAATAAGTAAAAAAATATCAAATACAAAAAATGTGTCGAAACTTGTGGTATGACCTAGGGATGATCGATATTCATCGATGCGATGGTAGAAAAACATCGATGTTATGTCCTCGATAACATCTACACATCGATGTTACGAGAATAATATCGAAACATCGATATTACTCTAATCTATCCAGTAGTTAAAACGTCCTGTAACTGATTTAAAACAAGATCCATTACTTTTATGGCAAGTTCTAGGATCCACTTATCCAAACTTGAAAAAAATTGCCATTAAATATTTGTGTTTCACAGCAACTTCAACAGCTTCAGAGAGACTTTTTTCAAAAACTGGGCAGCAGTTGTATGAACAAAGGAACAGATTAAAAGGGAAACTTCTAACAAAGTGACTTTTTTTGCAAAGTGTACCAAATAAATACTGGCAATGTTAGTTTTGAATAAATAAAATAATAGATTATAATGGTTGTTTATTTTGCGACATAAACATCGATGTCTTTCTTTCGATATATATCGTATATCGATACTCTTGAATCGATGTTAACATCGATGTCAACATCGATGTTTTTCTAATATCGATCATCCCTAGTCTATGACCTAACAATTAGAATATTCACTCTAAATATATGTTCGTTGCTGTACATTTACGTGCATCATATTAAATTTAGTGAATATAAAGTAAAAGTAAATTCTCATTTATTTAAATGTATCATCATCATTTAGCGGCCTCACAGCAGCGGCATAAAAATATGTTATTCTAACCTCACGTACCGTAATAAACAATCAATAAATCTTGTTATTATGACGTCTGTTATTGTCTTATCTTTGTAAAAAATCATATTCACATATTATATATATATAAATATAAGCTACCTATACCAACTATACTATCACCGTATTCAACCGTATTACTATATATATCGTACGGTTAACGACGTATTCTCCATATAGGTATATATGATACTTATCGAATTGTTTCGTTTTAGGTTGGATTGCATGCATTCGAATGTAGCTCTAGTTACTTACACCAACCAAATATTATAGCAGGAAATAAAAAACTCATTTTAATTACAAAAAGATTTGTAACGTTTTTGATGAAAGGTAATAATTTATTTAAGTACTTAATATTTTGTTGGAAAAAATATGCAAGGAATTACTACTGTTCATATGGAATGACTCATATTATTATCTATTTAATGTGTTTCAAACAACAAATCTATAACAGCCGTGAGCCACCACCCACATCACTATATTTCTTCAGTCTTGGAGCTGGACAAAAGTGTTGTTTGGCTATTTATTTTAAATCGATGATTGAAACACTAGAAATTATTAGAAACCTTTCCTTTTTGAAAAGGAAAGTCTGATGTCATTTTCTCCCAATGCCTTCTTATAGAATATAGAGTCTCGGATATTCTGGACAAATTTACGATTACCCGTTAACTAATACAATATCTTGCCTTGAACACATCCTGTTTACCACTTCCTCGCAAAACTATTTTGTTTTTCAAAATACGAAAGACAAGAGCTGTGACGTTATGACTTCATCGAAAAATAGTTTAGATATTAGAAAAAATTCAGCGTTGGATTTTCTATGTTACTTAGTGTCTTAAACAACGATTACGTCTTTCACAATCGCCTAACGTTAGCGAAACTAGACAAATTCATGAGCTTGTTTTATAATTGTTAGTAGGTATATATCGATTCCAGTAATATTAAAAAATTAGAATCTAAAAAAATTCTGGCCTTAACATACACCTTTAACTGTCAGCCCTTATGCGTCCACTTTCTTTCACTTAAGGGGAGATTCGCTAAAAAAAAATAATAAATTTTTTTCTTCATAATTATGTTTCTTGAGGTGTTAGAAATATTCTCCTAAAATTTTATTTAAATAGAATTAAAAATCAAAAAGTTATAGGAATTTTAGTGCACGTACTTTACTATAATTCAATTTAAAAAAAAAAAAAAAAAAGAAACAGCTTTAAATGCTATTTTCTCGAAGGTACTTTTTTCGAGACGGTTCCTCGTGTATCTCAAAAAGTATTTGAGATAGGTATCGACATGAATTAAAGTGTATATTATTCCTCGATATCGTCATTTTGGCAGTAACTAGGAACTTTTGGTTCCGTAATATATTTTAAAAATGGCGGTTATTTATAGTTGAGTAATAGCGGTGATTTTTAAAAATTTATTTTCAAAATGCGATTTCTCGCTGGTTTTTTATTTTTTTCTCAGATCCTAGTTAGTGTCATCATAACTGTGTATGTATATTTTCAAAAAATTCTTGATTTTTTTTTTGATTTTGGTTCACTGGGGATTGCAGAACGTGAGGAACCATCAAGGTGGAAAAATCTCGCAGTGTCGACTTCAAAGCCATTTATACTCAGCTCATTTTCGATTTTTTTTTTATAATCTCTAGACATGTAAAAACAATATTGTATATTTAGTTTTTTGATAAAATATTTATTAGCATAAAAAAAAAATTATAAAAATGGTCGACTTCTGATGTTTTTTCCCCTTGATCCCCCTTTAAACAACGATTATATTTTCCACACTTACCTAACCTTTACGAAATTAGACAAATTCATAGGTTTTTTCATTTTATAATTGTTAGAAGATTATTTATAAAAGATTTATGCATAAATTAAAGTTATGTGCCCTTCCCTCCAGTAATGTTAAAAAATTAAAATTTAAAAAAATTCTGGTCTTATCATAAGCCTTTAACTGTCAGCCCTTATGCGCCTATACTTTCTTTCAATTAATGACGACAATTCGAAAGTAATAATAGTCATTGCTTTGGTATATATTATTTTCTTTTTCTTTTATTGAACAGTCCCATCAAGCCTTATTCAAACTATCAATTTGTTTGTATAAAAAAATTTTTTTTACAATGATTGGGTGTTATTACAATAATGAATAAATGAAATAAATTAACAGTATAGACAAAACAAGTTTTTAGACTTTTATTAGTGGGTATATTACTACAGAAAAATTCGCCAAGTGCGTGTTGGACACGCATTAAGGCAGGATTTCGTAGTTCAGTATCCGAGATAAAATATTTTTTGAATTTGTACAACATCAAGATAAACTGACTAACTGTGACACAACGCTGTACCGTGCCAACAATTACACACACACATATATATATATGTATATACATATATATATATATATATATATATATATATATATATATATATATATATATATACCAATTGGGTGTTCCATCATAGCAGGTTATGACCATCAACACGTTAATATTAAAATTAACCTGTAACTTTTTAATGCCTGACAGAGATTGGAGGACGAGGATTAAAAATGTTTAAAGATAAAGATTATGTAGGTACATATAAGATAAATTTAAAAGAGCTACTGCAGAATTAAAAGCCCAAAGATAAAGGTTATGTACATTTTAGATAAATTTGAAAAAGCGAAATATAAATCACTACAATTTTTCCTACAGAAGAAAAGCTGATGAAAAAAAAAAATTATAAATTTTAGAAATAAGAAAAAGAAAGGAAGGAGCATAACCTTAACTAACGTCACCATCTATAACCTTAACATAATTAGTTTTTATATCAAAGTCGAAGCATATTGTCAAAAATACATATATGTATTATAACTATATGGCCAATCCCTATAAGAGGCAGTGGTTCCGATGAAGTGAGACGGATAGACATTGGGTAGAGGCACTTCAGTTGTTTTGCGCAGATGCATCAATTAGTGTTTACCGTGTTTACTGTTCAGATTGGTTCATATTAAAAAGTCGCATTTGCGAAAAACGAACAAAATACTTCCAAATCTGCACCGTGATATTGGGACGTTTTTTTCATATCCATTTGGCTATATATGTATACTACATATATGCAAAAATAAACTAACCTAACCTTAACTAACCTCACCACCTAGTTTTTATATCATCTACCTAAAATTTGAAAAAAAAACTTATATCCTTAACCTAACTAACTTCTAATCTTACTACCTAGTTTTTAGCGAATTTCCAAAATGGAATTCAGCTATTACAGCCACTATCATGACGCGACTTGAACCCGGGACTATGGCAGAAATTTGTTTTAAGGTCCCTAGAAACCGATTCACTAAAATTTGCATATATATATATATATATATATATATATATATATATATATATATATATATATATATATATATATATATATATATATACATATCGCGCGTTGTCCGTCCGAATCTCGTATATCAAAAATTACATACAAAAAACATATTATATACTGGATTTATATATATATATATATATATATATATATATATATATATATATATACTTATCTGTATACATTTATATAATATATAGGTAGCCAACATCAAAGGGTGTAATTAGCATAAATCTTAAGTTCATTGTGATGAAAACACAGATTTAAATACGTTTTTTTGTGTGTCCAAAACTTGGGACTATTCAGATACGAGATTGGGACAGAAAAGGCGCGATATGTATATATGTGTCCGCGCGATAACTCTCGAACGAAGTATCTAATATTTACGAAATTTGGTGAAAACATTGGAAGTCCCAAACCCTTGGATGAGTTCTTCAGCCAGACACGTCGGATGCCAGGAACATGGTTTTTGATCTTGTAAAAAATTAGTTTTTTGCCAAAATTTTCACTTATTCAAAAATTTTTGCTAAATTTATTTACACCTTTTAAAAGAGGAGAAAAAATTACAAAAAAAAAGCTCTTTAAGCTATTGTTCTATGTCAATTATTTTCCGAGAAAAACTAATTTTTATAAACAGAAATTCGCTATGTTATGCAGGATGCTGCGACAGGGGTATTATATCATCTACTATTTGATTTTTCAAAATAATGTTTCCCAAGCTTAGCTTTTTAAATACAATAGTTTTCACCCATTAACGTTCGTTTTTAAATGCAATAGTTTAAATACCAACATCTAAGGTCTAATGCAATTTAGCCATCTTTTCTATATTGGGAGCAAAGAAAATCTTAGTCATATCACAGCCGCATGTACCCTAACTCAAAAGAATAATTAACGATGTTTATTTGGTTGTTCGGTTATTTTGTCGTTCGGTTATTTTGTCCACAGTTATTTTGTCTAAGTTTATCTTGTCATTCAGTTATTTTGTCCACGGTTATTTGGTTGCGGTTATTTGTCCACAATTATTTAGTTGCGGCACCGTTATTACTTATTAGTTATTAAATAAAAGATAGAATTACCGACTGAGTGTTATTTTGCTATTATATACTAGATGGCAGTATAATCTACATTAGAGTAGAGTCCCTATAATAAATAGAGTCGTGACATGTCATCCATTTTGTATCCAAAACAGAGCGGGAAGCTTTAAAATTAATTATCACATGTTTGAGTAAATATTTTTGAGTACATAATAATTGTTAATAAGTTATGAATTAATGAACAATTAAAAATTTTTAATTTAATTATTCTTTCTAAGTTAAACTGAATGGTTTTTGTTAAGATTTTATTTATTTCCAATGTATTTTACGAAAACTTTGGATACAAAATGCCGGAACCAATCAGCATTCAGCACACATGTCACGACTCTATTTATTATAGGGACTCTACATTAGAGTAGAGTCCCTATAATAAATAGAGTCGTGACATGTCGTCCATGTTCTATCCAAAACAGAGCGGGAAGCTTCAAAATTAATTATCAGATGTTTGAGTAAGTATTTTTGAGTGCATAATTATTGTTATACCTCATTTCAAATACAACTGATCATGAGTTATCGTTAAAAAATTAAATAATTCTTATATTCGAAGCAAATCAATCTTTTATTCTTTTCTAAAAACAAACTGCAAATCTAAAATTTACGTAAATGCAATAATGAAAGAGATAAAGCAAGAAAACGGAAATTATTTAAATTCAAAGTGATGAAGCATGGTTAAATTTAAGTGAAATGAACCATAATAAGTTATGAATTAATGAACAATTAAAAATTTTTAATTTAATTATTCTTTCTAAATTAAACTAAATGGTTTTTGTTAACATTTAATTTATTTCCAATGTATTTTACGCAAACTTTGCATAGAATATGCCGGAATCAATCAGCATTCAGCACACATGTCACCACTCTATTTATTGTAGGCACTCTACATTAGAGCATTAGAGTCGTGACATGTGTGCGGAATGCTGATTGGTTCCGGTATTTTCTGTCCCAAGTTTGCGTAAAATAAATTGAAAATAAATTAAATATTGACAAAAATCATTTAGTTTAACCTAGAAAGAATAATTAAATTAAAATTTTTTAATTGTTCATAAATTCATAACTTATTAACAATAATTATGTATTCAAAAACATTTACTCAAATATGTGATAATTAATTTTGAAGCTTTCCGCTTTGTTTCGGATAGAAAATGGCTGACATGTCACGACTCTATTTTTATTATAGGGACTCTACATTTATATAGAATCCCTATAATAAATTTTATATCTCTTATAAATAAAAGATAAGGAAAAAAAATTGGAACAAAAATATTCTTAAATAATTATTATGTATTATATAACCCGTATAGTTATAGTTACCTATATATTTTTAAAATTAAAAGAATTTTACAACAAACCTTTGAAATGGGCCATTTCATATCGGCGTAAGCCAAAGTCGCTTGCTTTTATTTTTAATCACATTACACTTGTTTTGAAGCGCACTTGGCTTGCTTTTGAGATATTTGTATATTCCTGTCTCACTTTCCAGGTTATAGAGAGAAGGGTCAAGTATTAACGTTCGGTATACATCGTATACAGTATACGATGTATACCG
Organism: Brachynemurus nebulosus; assembly: GCA_035578155.1. NCBI lineage: Eukaryota > Metazoa > Arthropoda > Insecta > Neuroptera > Myrmeleontidae > Brachynemurus > Brachynemurus nebulosus. The sequence continues at coordinate 15,534,411 of JAPWDM010000011.1, read as the reverse complement.
AACGTTAATACTTGAACCTTCTCTCTAGAAAGTCTAGAACAGGGGTCGCCAACCCGCGCCCCGCGGGCCGCATATGGCCCACCTTGAACTTTTTTTGGCCCGCAAGATTCATCACACTTATACAAAATATATTTATTTTATAATGACCAAGGTAGTGAAAACCAATGTATTAAAAAAATACATAATATATGGGAACACATCATTTTGTATGCGGCCCGTGGAATTATGATGTGCTTCCAAAGTGGCCCGCAAGATCATTTGGGTTGGCCACCCCTGGTCTAGAACATGGAAAGTGAGATAGGAGTATACAAATATCTCAAAAGCAAGCCAAGTGCGCTTCAAAACAAGTGTAATGTGATTAAAAATAAGAACAAGGGACTTTGGCTTACGCCGATACGAATTGGCCCTATATATATATATATATATATATATATATATATATATATATATATATATATATATATATATATATTTATATATATATATATTCATGTATATGTAATTTGAAATGTCAAATATGTATGCAGTTTATTCTCTGGTTTATGTATATTTATTTTTTGAAAAAAAGAAAATGTTATTTAACGTTTATTTTAGTAAACAATAAATTGCTTAAATATTATTTGAAAATTTTTTAAACCTAAGTTCCCAAATAATTTATTACTAATTTATCCAAGGAGATGAAGGATTAGAAATAATACTCCGACTTTCTTCCGTAGAATAAATTGTTTCTTTATTTTGTTCCAAAAATTTTTCGATATATTTTATACCTTCTCCAGTGGCTACAAATACAAATAATTATTTACAATGTAGTACTTCTAAATGACTAATATTGTTTTAACAATAATATTGAATTTGATAACAAAATTTTTTTAAATTTTTTAGTTTTGGTTTTGTTGGAATGTATAATAAAAAAATTTTTTAAAAAAATAGTGAAATAACATTTTCGTTAAAAATATGTTGGAGCGAATAAGAATGAAAAACTTATTTGAGACCTCGAGAAACCAAAAATGACCTTCATTAAAATTTGGATATATATGTCCGATTTTTGGAAGTCAAAATTTTGGCCATTTTTCGCCATTTTTAGTGCTTTTTGCAAAAATTGGCCAAATTTCAAAAATTTTTCAATTTTTTTTTACACCATCGAAAAGAAATTTTAATGAAGGTCATTTTTGGTTTCTCGAGGTCTCAAAACAAGTTTCTGTCATAATCTTAGGTTCAGATTTTTCATGACACCAGCTGTAATAGCTGAATTTCCTTTCTGGAGAAAAATAAGTAAAATAAACTTTGAGGGTCTGTAACTTTGTAACTACTTGTAATACGAAAAATTTGTAAGGAACTTTTTTGTAAAGTATCAGTTGGATTACAAAACTGTCATTTAACTTTTTGTCCTATCTTTAATAGTTTAGCTTAAAAATGTAAAAAAAGTAAAATTTCAAGAAACTTAAATTTTAAGGCTCTGTAGAAAGTGAAATATTGGTGATAGAAATTTGACTCAATGAAATTTTTTGTCCACAATTTAATGCTTAATAAGGTGCTTTGATTCATTTTATGGAAAAATAATTTCTTCATAGTTTGCAGGAGTAAATAATATAAAAAATCGTTTTTCCTGTGTTATTTAAATGGGAAAACTTTAGGTTCGATGATGCACCTCTAAAAATTGGAATTTTGAGCTGCTCTTTGGTGAGGATGTTTGTTTAGACATATCCTACGATATTTTGAGCGGAGAGCGAGAAAAAAACTTTTTTTGGCACACCCTAATATAATATGCTCCGGGAATACAGTATGACTCGCTAGTGGTGCATTAATAGCGACGTGTGTACCATCAATTACAGCAATTACCCCGGGAAATCCGTATTTTTCATAAAATCTACAAAAATGCAAATATTTATCAATTCAAACAAATGAAAAGTTTATAACCGAGTGGTAAATTCTTTAAATTATACATACCTTGCCCTAGCATTTGCAATTTCCCTTGGCGCCAAAGAAAAGTTAATTTTCCGCGGACATATTACATCATTGATTGCCCTCGTAACCCTGTCTATACTTCGGCTTACTGACATCTGGGACATGGGGATGGAAATGTCTTGCACAACAGCTAACTGGTAGCTCCCTTGGGCGTAAAAGCGGGGCCAATAAATATCGTCTGTAAGCGTATGCACTATTTCCTAACAGATATTTATTATTAAATTCATTATTTTCGAATTGGGCTTTAATTAACGATGCATCAAAAATGTGGCTGTCGTGAGTGGAACCTGACCAGCGTGCAACCACGTTCATAATTTTTAATTGTGTACCGCACACAACCTAAACATTTATTGAAAAATAACATTTTGTATTTCTAAATGTTTCTGCATTTTAGTCACCTGATAACTGAATTTTTGTGAAGCGAACAGCTTTTGTCAAACGAAAACGCATTTTAAATTCAACTTCGTAGAATACATTGACGTGCCCGAGGAATGCAAATGTTTTTTACCTCGTCTTCTGATGTTGACCAATCAGATGAAATAGATTCTGCTCACAGAATTAACCCGGAGATATAGATGACATTTTTATTTCTAAAGTTATACCTAGTACAAAATAAATGAAAAAATAATAATATATGTAAAATATATCATTTTACTTACCACGTTTTTATAATCAGTAATTAATAACAATACCTAAGAATTCAAATTTTATTTTAAACAATTTCAAGCCTGTGATAAATTTTTTTAAAACAAACTGTTTACAAAAGTAAAATTCGAATATGTATATTTAAATCACACGTGGCTTTTTAACCAAAACTTGTAAACTAAAAATAAAATAGAGAAAATATGAACAAATTATATCTCTATGATACAAATCTGTCAGTTTAATCTCCGAATAAAATTATTTTTATTTTTAATTTATTTTTCTTTTCTCTAAACTTAATTTATTTCTCTTTTATAATACATACTGACACATGTATGAATAGTCAATTTACCCGTAATTAACTGTAAAATATAAATTTATTTGAAAAAATATAAAAAAATATGTTAATCTTTTGAAATCGCCTGTATTATAGTTTATAAATTCGAACAGAGATGACACTAGCTGTTCTGAAATCAAAATATCCTTTTGAATTAAGATAAATCTGATAAAAAGAGATGTATATATACACATGTTTATAAACAACAGAGAAAGAGAAAAGAATATTTAAGTATTCTGTAAATTATACATAAATATCCATTTCATATGACAACCATGGGTGCCAATATTTTTTTTTCATTTACTTTACATTCCGATAATTAAAAAAATGCTTTTAAAATAACAAAAAGACGAATGAATGTAAAAATTAATGAATATGAGTTAAATTATTAAATAACTAGCAATAAATTCGAATTTATTACTGGTTTAAATATGTTTTTTTTATTATTATAAATAAACCCTAATTACTGCATGCAAGCGAGAGCTTATGTCATTAGAAAAATAAAATGTTCGTGAAGTGCGAGTTGACAGAGGACTATTCTGAGGAAAGTGCGAAGACATAAGAATTTCGTAGATAGATGTTCTACGAAATCCTAAAAAGGGACTGTTAAATTACTAGCGATTAGTTTGTTATTAATTGTAATAAATAATCATGAAATACACTATCAGTATTAATAAAACATGAAACAATAATAATATTATAGAAAAATCATCAATATATAAAAATGTGGACAGCTAACATTTAAAATAATAATAGATTAATTTAAAAAATATTTTATAAATCAAATAATAACAGTTTAGATATTGTATTTTATTCATTGCAGTCAGCTAGACTGCGAACCAGTCTTTTAATAGATTCATAATATATCATTTTATAATTATAGCTATGATACGTCTTCATACGCAGCTACTGTTGTTGAATTTATCTATTGTGTGCTATCGGTGTATCTAAGGTGATCGTTTTAGCTTATCTGACATTTTGTAAAGGATATAGGTATTTATTACAGAGTGTTCACTTAAACTTTTCTGATGCAGTTCCCGCTAATTTTTTGGCGTTAATTCGGAACGTAGAAATAACTAAGAAATAACGTAAAATTTATTTATAATTTAAACTATTAAATCTTTTAAATATTGAAACTAAAATAATATTCCTGACAATTTTTTGCCTTTTTATAAATTTTCACACGTCATATTACACAGGGTAGTTATAATGCACAGAACACAAACCCACAATTTGACTGCTGACCAGTGTATTTAAAAACAGATATAATATTTTGAAAATTTACTGATTTACAAATTTTTGCAAAAGTTTATCTTCTTTGTATTAATTTTAAATAAATGTCTATTTTACTAAAACTACAAAAATTAAATTAAATGACAAATAAAAGGGCTCAACAGTTGCTTAAGAGCTTATTCAGGGTTAGAACTTAGAAGCTAAAAAAAGATATTTTCAATAATTTTTTCTAAAGAAACCTATATGCAATTGCTCTGAAACATTTTACACATTATCAGGCATTCCTTTAACCATAAAAAAAATTATTTTCTTTTTTCCCCGATGACGATGCATTTTATACGTAAAAAAAAAAACATCTTTTACGGTTCACAGCACACAGCTTCAACGGGTGGTCAGCAATTAGAAATTCACAGGGGGTTCTGAATAGAACAAATTTTCTGTGTCCGTAAACCTAAAATTACATCGGTTCAGAAAAAAAATAGGAAATTGTAAGCTTTCGAAAAAAAAATCGAAAAATCGTGGTTCTTTTGCAATTTTTGTCTGTATAAAGGGGTTGAAATTTAAAAAGAATAAATTTTCTTAGGTTTGGTGACTAAAAAGAATTTTTACACTTTCAACGCGTCTTTATACGTTATAATTGTTAGAGAGGTACGGGCTGCAACCTGTGAGCCATTTAAAAATGTAATTTTTAGTAAAACGAGTTTAAAGATTTTTTTGTAATCTTTTTATACTAAAATCGATTAAATTCAAAAAAAAATTGCTTTTTGTTCAACGTGCGTCGGTCCAATGTTAAATCCCAGCACATCGAAAAATTTTAATAAAAATTTTGAGCCTTCATTAAAAATACAAACGTACCTATATCCAAAAGGGCAATTCAACCACTTTACTAGATATATGTAAATAAAATTTGACGACCCTTTCATATTTCGTTTCCAAATTTTAACTGATTATTCTTGAAGTATAAACGAACAAAAATACTAGAGAAAAAAAATTTTGATTTTTTTTTTCTGCAACCCTGAATAAACCCTTAATAAAATATTTAGTAACATGAATATTATTTTATTTAATTAGATAACAATTACTAATAATGGAAGATTTTTTTTACTTAAAAAATATTATTAACAAAAAAGAAACTACAATAAAGGAAAAATGTAACAAATTAAAAAAAGAACACCTGATAAAATATGAGATTATGAAACGGATAATTACAACAAGTCATTAATAATAATATCTAACATTTTAAAATTATTTATGTTCCATGTAAATTATTTAAAATAGGAAAAATTATATTTTGTATTTTAATTATATGTTTTCTACATATATTTCTCTATGTTGTATACTAAAGTCCTCCAACTAGGTATATAATAACAATTATATTGTAATAAACAATACAGAAAAAAGATTTCGAATGTATTTAAATGTGTTCTTATCAGCCGAGAATCTTATTTATAAATCTATATTAATATACATTGTAGATCAATATCTTTCGAATATCTGATTTCATAATTAAATTTTTTTCGGTATTTATTAGTGGTAATGATAATTTGAAATTTTGGTGTTGGTATTTTAATATTACGTTTCGTTTTAATTTCTCACAAATAAATTTTGATTTAGACAAATTACATAATTTGAAATAAAAATTTTTTCCCTTTTTTTTAACTATTAACTTACTATGATATATATAATTGTTAGTATATAGTATATTTATATACAATTATACAATTAGTATGACTCAGCAAGGATTATGTTAATGAGATTGGTTAAGCTCAAGAAAATTGTTCAACAGATCTCAAAATATATTTACTCATAGATTTATTAAAATCTTGTACAAGCACTAAAATGAAGCATTGTAGTCCTTTTTTGAGTAATAATTTATTGTTTCATACGAGAAACTAAAGTGACTTTGCATAACTTTAGTGTATGAATACAGGAAACGAAACATTACTGGAAGGAGTGAAGCTTAAAAAGGATTGGTCAAGTGCAAGTCATACTTGCTCAAATAGTATTCTGTTGTTGTAAAAAAGTTGTTTCAAACATAAGTTTGATATATCTTACCTTGTACTGGAGCATTTCAGTCCTATGAATTATATTGGCTCAACTTACACTTTATTCTCAGTATAAAATTTTTTTTAAATATTTCTAAACAATTGGTTTGGTGGTAAGAGTGAGGGGAAAGTATTTTTCCCGACAAAATATTTTCAAAAAATATGTAAAATGGCATCATATAATTCACTATATTCTTGAATTTATAAATAAGCTTTCCTTTGACACCTCCCTTCCCCAGTATATAATTCCATTGAATATTTTGTTTCCTGTTTTCCAGTTTATCCCCTGAAAATGAATCCCTGAAATTAAATTCACTTTTTTATATTTCTTGTCTATAATTTTGCGCTAAAATTCAAATTTTTTCGTCAAATAGTTTGAGAATATCACGTGTGACAAACGGATTGACGACCGGACAGGGAAGTGATTCTATAAATAATCTACTTTGTAGAATTTTCGGAATCTTTAGAAAAAAAAGCTTTTTCTAAAACTGTGGTCTTTTCTTTGTTAGCCTACATAAATATTAGCAGTGAACATAGTATTTAAAAAATATTAAGGTGGGAGGCCTGGGGAATATCTCGACTACGTAAGGTATTATACCTCATTTCAGATACAATTGATCATGAGTTTTCGTTAAAAAATTAAATAATTGTTACATTCGAAACAAATCAATCTTCTATTCTTTTCCAAAAATAAACTGCAAATTTAAAATTTACATAAATGCAATAATAAAAGAGATAAAGCCAAGAAAACGGAAATTATTCAAATTCAAAGTGACGAAGTATGGTTAAATTTAACTGAAATGAACCATACCTAATGATTTTGTAGATCTAAAAGAAGAATTTGCGTATACGATTATACAAATTCTTTACCTTATAAATACAACTACGATTTAGCTACTTATTGTTAGACTTTTTTAATACTAATTTTCCGACCAAGAAGAATTTATTTTTATAAAAATATTTTTGAAAAAACTTTTTTACCATTTCATGTTGAATTAAAGAACGGAAGATTATATTAACGAATAAATAAATATCTGTCATTGTCTGTTTGTCAGTTCTTTTATTAAATAATTCTATATACATATTGTTGGTGTGTGTTCTTTTAACTAGCAGGCGACTGGCTACTATACCAACAGAGGTCAGTTCAAATAATGACTACTGTTATTATTACTTACTACTGTTTCAGAGATCATTCTTACCGATATCAACAATAATTCATTCTGTTATTTTATTTCCGAAAATATATTTCATTTAGATAAATCACAAAACATTCGTATGTATATAACATGATACACCTTATAAGTACAATCATATATGTAGGTATAAAAGTCCATTTGTTAGAAATTCGTCTGCTTTTTGTAGCTAATTAAATGAATGAATATACTGTATTTTATTATAGTTGGTTATTTTTATATTGATTTAACGTTGTCTTTAGAATCAAATAAAGGTTACCATACAAGAAAAGTAAACTGTAATTTATAACTTAATTTAAACAAATTAATACTAATTATTGATTCTGTATATTAATTACATCATTAGAACTGCTCCTGGTTTAATACCATACCGACCTATGGAAATATGTACTGGAGATATTTGGTCTCTCATTACTTCCGTGCTAACCCAATATATTGTTGGAAAATACTCACAAGTAAAGGTCGCGAGGCCGGACCTATCGATTTTGATGAAACTTAAATATGTTGTAGAACATTAAAAACTAAGGGGCACGTATTTTTTTTATCTGCGGACAAACGGTTTGAAGGAGTGAAATCGCCCTTCAAAAATTGGGATAAAAATTTAATTTTTCAAATATCTTGAAAACAGTAAGAGAGAGCAAAAGTTTAAATTGTCGATATTGCTCTTTTTTAAAGAGCTATCGATTGATATACAATTTATTCCAATTACATCAACATGGGTCGTTGGGGTTTAAAATTTGGGGTTAATTTTGCAAAAAGTGATGAAAAATAAATAGTATAAAAATTTTGTTTAGAGATTTGAAGTCCACGTTAAAAAATCTAATTGACCTGTTTTTGCTCAATGTCCTAATGTTAAGTCTACGGGGTAGTTTACTAGCGGGTTACTGTGTCGAATAGTCGTACTATTTGGGTAGTTCAAGAAGTTCTTCATGGAAAATAGTTTAAGACAATTAGAATAACCTTACACACGATAGTCTAACTTCAGAACCACTTATTGTGACATTATTGCCCACTGTCAGTGTATTAACAGTAAAAATTAGTGTATGTAAAGTAGTATGTAATTTAAGAGGGTGACTCACTCCCTCACCAATGTTGTTCAAACTGAATTTTGAATTCGAGACACAGACACCCCCTAGTTAACTACGTCTAGACTTAATATTAGAACATTGAGCAAAAGCAGGTCAATTAGATTTTTTAAGGTAGATTTCAAATCTGTAACCAAAATTTTTGTATTATTTTTCACCCCTTTTTCGAAAAATTAACCCCCAAATTGTAACCCCTAACCAGCCCTCTTAACGTAATTTGAACAAATTGTATATCAATAGATAGCTCTCTAAAAAAGAGTAATATATAGCTAATTTAAACTTTTGCTCTATCTCTTACTGTTTTCGAGATATTTGTAAAATTAAATTTTTACGCTAATTTTTGAAGGGCGATTTCACTCCTTCAGACCGCTTTTCCGCAGATAAAAAAAATACGTTTCGCTTAGTTTTTAGTGTTTTACAACATATTTAAGTTTCATCGAAGTCGATAGGTCCGGCCTCGGGACCTTTACTTGTCAGTGGTAGCTTTTTAAGGATGTAAGAAAAAAATTGCTTCATTTAATGAATGTTATTTTGTTAACCAGATTTTTTTGTAAGAAGTATTTTTTTCCTGAACAACACATCTTCTAATCATTTTTAAACTTTGTATATGGGTTTAAAAAGATTATACAAAATTTAAATTTTTTAATATCATTTTCAATTCAAATATATACCTCATTTCAGATACAATTGGTCATGAGTTTTCGTTAAAAAATTAAATAATTCTTATATTCGAAACAAATAAATCTTCTCTTCTTTTCTAAAAACAAACTGCAAATTTAAAATTTACGCAAATGCAATAATAAAAGAGATAAAGCCAAGAAAACGGAAATTATTTAAATTCAAAGTGACGAAGCACTAAACTACTGCTACAAAGTGTTTTCAAAGTGAATGATCAGACAGCGACATTAATTTTTTGCCAATTCAGATACTTGTGCGTTTTACCTGCAAAACCTGCAAAAATCGGACACAATGATACATAACTTTCAAAGCCATTATTGGCAGTAAGTTTTCACATTTTGCCAACAGACAGTATTTACTTACTACTTAGAAATGTGAAAAAATCACATTACACTATAATGTGAAGTTAATTGAACTATCAGTCTAGGAATAAATTTTAAATACTTCACGTACTTTGTATTTTTCCCCGGTTAGGTATACAGTTATGTGTATACTTGTCTTGTAACCACTATTTAACCACTATTAATTACGTTATCCTTCAAATGGTCCACAATTTGTTGTGATACACATTTGCACCACTGTATAGGTACTATATATTTTTATATTATTATCTGCTATTTATTATTATGAAATGTATGTAATTTTCATATTTGATATATTAATGTTAACAAAAAAAAAAAAGATATGGCCGCCACGGTCGTGGCCATGCTGGCTGCCATGCCGTCGGATGATGGCAGGTTGAAATTAAAATATAAAATTTATTTCCAACAGTTTTGTGTCTGCTGTTCCTCCACATCCACATTGCCTAGCTTTTTATATTAATATTTATGTATTTATTTATTATTATTGTTAATGTTATATTATTTATTGCTTTTTATAACCCAAAAAAAATTTATTTATTTCACCCTCCATTTTGTTATTATAAGAATATAAATAATTGCATATATAAATAATAGAAAAAATATGGTTTTTTTATTTATTAATATCGTATAATGCGGGAGGATAACCGTTTATTAATTTTTATTAATATATTTTTGTTTTCAAATTTTTATGAAATTTGGTAAAGTGATTCTTGGATACATGTGATATAATAATATGTGGTCATTGATATATTATAATCAGGTATCGGATTTCTTTTGGATCAGACAGTTTCGTCTTTAGCATATGCAGGTATACATATTGCACTCAATGTGACTAAAAGTTCAAAATATTTTCATAAAAACAACGTACACAAGTCACATACACGAACATACATATGTGTATCAAAATATTATTTATAAGTATTTTATGTAAACATCCTTTTTTTTCTTTTATTTATTACCTGCACAATTCAAAAGTGCCACTGTAATTTTAATTGACTATCAAAAGTATTTTTGTTTATATTATGTATGTGATTTATGTGACATGTCATTTAAATTAAATAAATTCATCTTTTTTTATTGTTTTCATTTTTGAGAGATAGAAGTATAGTTGCTCTCACAGAACAAATAGAACGAATATAACTATCTCTTTTCTGCAATCACTTATGTGCATTTTACAGAACTATGTTGTCATTGACTTACAAGCTACCAATGGGTGCGTTTCAATTGTTGTCATATTGTTGGTGTTGTGTTACCGTGTATACGTACATCTACGTAGCGCATACATATTATATATTTTTTTTAACATATGCGTATACAAGACACGCATACACATAAACATTTAGCGCACTACAACACACAACTCCGCGTGCACATATATAACGTAGTGGTGGTGGATCTTTTATCCTTTAGCGTTACACTGATTTCAGTAGTATAGAAATATTACCGCTCGTTCTGTGTTATTCTGTTGTTGCTCTAATTGCTTGTTAAAAATTTGTTTTTCAATAATAAAAAATCTTAGTAAATACGTACGTCTTAGCTATTATAGTGGACCGTCTAAATATTCAATAACTTTTCAATATATTTTACAAAAATTTTTTCCGATTTTTTGAATTTTCTTACTTTCGTCATATAAAAAATGCTGTTAGTATTCTAAATGGTGAAAAATATAATTTTTGGCCAATTATATTCATTCAAATGTGCATAATTTAATGTAATTTAGTTGCAAAATTTTATTGAAATAAGTACGGTTCTGACCTGTCCGAAGAAACCAGGTACCTAATTATAATACATTTAAATACAAATATTGCAAAGTATTTTCATTCGAATTCCTATTTTTTTGTTATTGTCATTATCAATCTCACTCTAATGTAAATCTACTACCTATCCAGTTTCTGTCTTCGGTCATCATCTATCTTCGGTTTACACAGGCACAAAAGTGTCTTCAAGTAACTGAAATAATTTGAAAGTAATTACTGAAATAATTTCATAATTACCTTTTATTACAGTAAAATAGCAATACCTTTCTTTCTAAAGTAAAGCGAAGCAAATGTTAGACCTTTTTAAAAACTACAATAAATGAGCAATCTTTTAACATAACTTGCCCGGGTCGAGCGATACATTTCTTTTACAATATGAAGGAAGTCACACTTAGCTAATAAAAAAAGATTTATGTATGAATCGGCAAAAAGGGTTTATTTTTTCCAAAATATTAGGTCTATTACCCTTATTTTGGATTCTGGTCTACAAAAGGACTCTTGACGGTTTCGTAATAAAAACTAGAATTTCAGAAAATCAAGTCTTGCAACTGTGGTACTCGAAAATCTAATCAAAATTGTCGATTTTCCCGAAATTCATAAAAGTGCCAATATCTTTGTCACAAGTATTGTCATTACTGCCCTCTACTTGTAAGTGTATATATGATATAATTATGTAAGCACGACTTATGCGAATTTGTACATAGCAGCCAGTCAATAAACATCATTCAAGGAATCAACTTGTTTTCTTAATTTAATTAACAAAGACATAACATGGCGCAGCCGGTATTGTTATAAAATTATAAAGTGCTTTTCATAGTTGTAAAATTTTTGTAAAATATCAAAAATTAAATCCATTAAATTGAAAATTTTAAAATATTTTCAAAATTACAACTGAAAAGAAAAGGATGTCAATGGATAAATATTTGCAATCGCTGGATACATCCGGAAATGCTGCAGCCACGTGGAAATTTTGGAAACAAAAGTTTCAAAACTATTTAATTGCTTCGGAAATTACTAAAAAATCTGAAGAAATTCAAATTGCCCAGCTGTTGCATCATATTGGAGATGAAGGTTTAAAAATATATAATACTTTTAAATTTGAAAACTCCGAAGATGAAAAGAAGATTGCAATAGTTCTCAAAAATTTCGACGAACATTTTTCACCTAAAAAGAATGTTGAATTCGAGCGTTATCGTTTTTTCAATAAAAAACAATCCCCTGGAGAACCTGTTGAACATTATATTACCGAGCTGAAGAACATAGCGGCAAATTGCGAATTCAAAGAGCTTCAAGATGATTTAGTAAAAAGTATCATCATTTGTGGCATTGAATCTAACACGCTACGTCAAAGGCTTCTAGAAAAGGATGGTCGAACCCTAGATGAAGTCATCAAAATGTGCAAAGCGGTCGAAGAATCATCACACCAGGTACAGCAAATGGCATCTTCATCAACAGCTACAAACAATGAAGTATGTGCTGTCTCGAAAATTCCGAAAAACAACTCGATCTCCTGTACTAGATGTGGTAAACAACATCCGAAAAATAAATGTCCTGCATATACACAAGTATGTATAAATTGTAATAAATTAGGGCATTATAAACAATACTGTTATTTTAACAAAAATAAACAAGTTCATTCAAAAAATAAAATAAACAATAATAAAAAAAATAACAATAATAGTAAAAAAATTCATGCTATTGAAACAAATCAAAATATTTTTATTGGAAGTTTAACTACAAATAAAAATGAATTAGAATGGAAAGAAAATATTTGATAGAAAATAAAACCTTAATCTGCAAATTAGATACAGGTGCAATGGTAAATTGTTTATCTAAATCTACTTTTTTAAAGCTTCAGATTTGCAAAAATAGAATAAAGAAAAATAATGTAGATATTACTACTATATCAGGCGAAAAAATAAATGTATGGGGTATTTGCACATTGAAATGCCAATACAAGAATATAACAAAAGATTTAGAATTTTATATATTAAAAAATTATTCTTGCCCATCAATTTTAGGTTTAAATGGTTGTAAGGCATTAAATATGATAAAAAGAATTGATACAGTAGATGTTAAAAATACTAATGACAAAGATCTTGAAAATTTATTAAATCAGTATTCTGTAGTTTTTCAAGGTTTAGGATGTTTAAAAGATCCATATCATATAGAAATTGACAAAACAGTCCAACCAACTGTAAAACCAAATAAAAAGCTTCCACTACCTTTGTATAAAAAATTTAAAAACAGACTCTTGGAGTTGGAAAAATTAAAAATTATTCAAAAGGTTGATGGACCAACTGAATGGTTAAATTCTTATGTCATAGTTAAGAAAAAGAATAATGATATACGTATTTGCCTTGATCCTCGAGATCTAAATAAGGCTATTAAAAAGGAACCATATAAAATTCCTAGTTTTGAAGAAATTGCTCACAAAATGCAAGGAGCTGAATATTTTTCCTGTTTAGATGCTCTTTCTGGATTTTGGCAATTACCACTTGATTACGAAAGTTCGATGTTATGTGCTTTTAATACACCTTTTGGTGTTTACAGATTTTTAAGATTGCCTTTTGGAATTTCTTCAGCATCTGAAGTATTTCAAAAGCGTCTAAAACAAATCTTTGATCTCGAAGGTGTTGAAATTTATATTGATGATTTCATTGTGTATGGAAAGACAAAACTTGAGCATAATGAAAGACTTAAGAAAGTTTTTGAAATGGCAAAAGCACATAATATCAAATTTAATAAAGAAAAATGTAAATTTCTTACTAATGAAATAAAATTTTTAGGTCACAAATTTGACAAAAATGGTATATCAGTTGATGAGTCTAAAGTTCAAGCAATACAAAACATGCCAGAGCCTAAAAATCGTAAAGATCTAGAAAGACTACTTGGAATGACAACATACTTGAACAAATTTATACCAAATTATTCTGAGGTAACTTTTCCATTGCGTAATTTATTAAAAAAGAACGCCCCCTGGAACTGGAATAAGACTTGTCAAGAATCTATAAAAAAAATAAAAAATTTATTATCTAATCCGCCTGTATTAAAATATTTTAATGTAAACAAAAATTGCATTTTATCAGTAGATTCGTCCCAAAGTGCACTAGGTGCTGTGATCTTACAAGAAAATCAACCCTGTGCATACGCTTCAAAAGCTTTAACAGAAACTCAGAAGCGTTACGCTCAAATTGAAAAAGAATTACTTGCCATTGTTTTTGGTTGTGAAAGATTTGAGCAATACATTTTTGGTCGCAGTGTTGTGGTTCAAACCGATCACGCACCATTAATTAGCATATTTAAAAAATCTTTAGCAGACTGTCCCGCACGTTTACAAAGAATGCTGGTCCGTCTACAAAGATATGACATCACAGTACAGTATGTACCAGGAAAAAAATTATTTATTGCTGATACATTGTCACGTGCTTGTCAAAACGTAAGAGATAAATTTGCAATTGAATTTGATAAAGAGATTGGTAAAGATCTTGAATATCAAATTTGTTCAATTCAAGTTGATTCACAAATTGACTCACATATTATGTCTAAAATAAAATATGAATCTGAAAGGGACGTAGATTTGAAACTAATATTAAATTATATTAAAAATGAATGGCCTACCAATATAAAAAATGTACCTAGTTCCATAAAATTTTTTTATAAATTACGGAATAATATATTTTATGCAAAAGGCATTTTCTACAAAGATATAAAATTATCATTCCAAATAGTTTACAGAAATATATTTTGAAATTACTTCACTATAGTCATATAGGTGTACAAAAAACTATTTTAAAAGCAAAAAAATGTTTCTATTGGCCGGGCATGTGTAAACACATTGAAGATTCAATTTTAAGTTGCGATACTTACTTGAAATTTAGAAATTCTAATCGTTCAGAGCCGTTATTGCCTCATTCAATACCTGATCGACCATGGCAAAAAGTAGGATGTGACATATTTGACCTTGCTGGTCGTCAGTACTTACTTGTTGTAGACTATATGTCAAAATATCCAGAGCTAGCTTTATTAGAAAATTTAACTAGTAACACCATAATAACTAAGTTAAAGTCCATCTTTAGCAGACATGGAATTCCAGATATCCTAATAACAGACGGTGGAACACAATTTTCATCTTTCAATTTTAAACAATTTAGTAAATCGTGGAATTTCAAACATGTCATGTCTTCACCAACATACGCTAGAAGTAATGGACTAGTAGAAAGATCAGTTCAAACTATTAAAAAATTATTAAGAAAAGCGTATGATGAAAATAAAGATTTGTATTTAACTTTACTACAGTATAGAAATTCTCCGATAGTTGATCTTGAATTATCCCCATCTCAAATTTTAATGTCCAGAACATTAAAAGAAATATTACCAATAAATGAAAAGTCATTATATCCTAAAACATATTCAAAAAAAGAACTTTCTAAAAAATTAAAAATGAGGCAAAAACGACAAAAATATTATCATGACAAAAAAGCTTTAAATAATGATCTTGTTCCATTGAATAAAGGGGATAAGATTATGATACAACGAGGTAAAATTTGGGAAAAAGGAATAATTAAAGAAAAATGTAAAAATCCTAGATCTTACAAAGTCAAACTTGAAAATGAAAACTTTAGCGAACTTGTAAGAAACAGAAAATTTATACATAAAATTCCAATTGCTGAAAATAATAATGTACAAGATACACAAATTAGTGATCAAAACATTTCTTTGAGTGACGACAATGATTTAAATGAAAATGAAAGCATATTAAATGCAACAAATGATTCTACATTTGTATATAATCCTGTTCAGGCTACTTCGTCAGGACGACTTGTGAAGCCTCCTGAACGACTTACATATAATTAAATTAACATGAGAATAATCAGTAATTTGTGGATAGAATAATTTATAATTTAATTTGTATTTAACCACAAAAAATGTGAATAAGAATATAATTTCACAAAAATGTTTTACAGAATCTAATATTTAATTTTATATTAAAAAAAAAAAAAAAAAAAAAAAAAAAAATGTGTGAATAAGAATATAATTTCACAAATATGTTTTACAAAATCTAATAATTAATTATATAAAAAAATGAATGTTTGAATTATGAATTATGTACCTGAGTTTTGAACTGAATAAAAATATTAATTTTAAAATTTGTAAAGAGGGAGATGTCACAAGTATTGTCATTACTGCCCTCTACTTGTAAGTGTATATATGATATAATTATGTAAGCACGACTTATGCGAATTTGTACATAGCAGCCAGTCAATAAACATCATTCAAGGAATCAACTTGTTTTCTTAATTTAATTAACAAAGACATAACAATCTTGAAAAGCAACGATATTTTACGAGACGATATTTTAATAATCTGGCCAGGGATATCGTTAACTTTTGGGAAACCCTGTATAAGTAATGGGAGTCTGTCCCTGTCGATTACAGAGCGACTTTCGGTCAATCTCTCATTCTGATTTACAAATTGTAAATAGGTGTATAGCCCAACAGGAAAATCACATCCGGTAAGTGAGTCACATTTTCTGAATGAAGATGGTAGTTTTTGTATAAAAAGAAAAAAAGAATGAAAATTTGGTATTCAAATTACTCAAATTTTACCAACAAATGCATGTGATTCATATCAGTTTTGTAACTACTAATTTAAGAAGAAAAAATTTGAACTTGGTGACGTCATTATGTATACTAATTATTTTTAAAACGCCAGCAACCGCAGTTTTAATGCCAGAAACATGAAATTCGGAGCTACTCATAAGGTTTCGATACTACTTTCTTCATTTTTGACAAAATCACAGAGTAACAGATAGATAATCGTTGCAGACTATCTAGCATTGCAAGCCGCTTTTTTAAAGTTTACGGGCCAGATTTGGCCCGTGAGTCACACCTGGTAAAGTATTTCGTATTTGGCACACAAATATTATAAATAACGAATCAAAGAACCCAATAAATAAAAATGAAAGTAGCTTGCAGTAAGAAGAATTTTCGATAGGGGAGATGAAAATTTACGAAGCAGCCTTTATACCCAGCAAAAGTTTATATGAGTTTTGTCACAAGCTGAGAAATAATTTTTTTTTATTCTCTTAGCAAAAGCTTAAATATTTTTATTTAACTCAAGTAATTCTATCTTCAGAACGTTTATAGAAAGAATAGAAAATTATTTAAACAAAACCGTTTTAGCACTCCTTTATTCAACGCCTCTCAATAAATCTTCGTGTAATTTTTCTAGGATTATAAAAAAGAATAAGCGTTCAAGTTGGTATTAAATGCTTAAATTCTATTAATAAATTATAATAGAGAAAAAATTCTCCTTTTCATAGGTATAATTTGTTATATTAGGCACATACTTCAACAATATCAACAATAGTATTATATAATATAATACCTATTGCAGTAAATATTTATTTTAATGCTGGACATTATCAATTGATCCAGAGGCTCAGTAACTGATGCATTTATAGGAAAACATCCGTTGTCCGATTATGAAATAAATCTTCTGATAATTCTTAAATACTAATGCGGTAGCGATCTAGTAATTTATAAAAACCAATATGTACATTTTTTACGAAAATAAAATGCAGTAATGCAAATTGATTGGGTAATAATCACGAAACCAATTGTTATGGTTATTAAATTTTAATTTCTTATAATGTAATGCTGCGATTTGATTAAATTTTTTGTTCAATAAATCAATACATCATATTATTAATTCGATTGTACACAAGGCACCTTTGGAGCAACATTAGCGCAACTACAAATTCATGAATTTTTGGGCAAATTTTAAAATTAGGAATTACTCAGCAAACTAGAATATTATCATTTATATTTTAAGTTATATATTAGGTATCCTGTTTATTACTAATGGTTTTTAATTTTTTTTTTTTTACAAACCAACCTTTATCCAAACTTTCTTTTAAATTTTTAAAATGTTCGAATGTAAATTACTTTGCAAAATTATTGTCCCACTAAATTTTATTATTTTTTACAATAATTTTAAACTTTGTTCAACAATTCATGAATTTACAGTTGCGTTAGTGTTGCTTCAAAGCTACGGCGATATATAGTTTCTGATTATTTTTGTAACTAAGAATTTAAACACTGTTTAATTAACAGAAAAATGGATGTAAATTCCACATGGATAATAAAAAACTCACCAAGTGCGTGTTTCATACGTATTAAGTCAGCGTCCTTTGGTGACTAGAGTTTTTTACGGAATTCGAAATCAAGTTTAAGTTCGCAAACGAGGCTTGGTTAAAAGAAACTCGGCGTCAATTAAGAATGGTCTTCAAAACGAATATTTTTTTCATTTTCCAGTATTTCCTTTAATCGTTGGAACTTAAATTTTTGAGCCAATTTTCTAATTCGGAAACATATCTCGAAATAAAATTTCATTTGTTGGGGATCATTTTCGCTACTGTAAATTAATTTTTGAATTTTTAAAAACTTGCTTGTCTATATCTCCAAAAGTTACCGACACAGTTTAGCTGAAATAATTTTTATTGAGTAGTTTTAGCAAATGCATCCATAACTTTTTTGCAAATGTATCTGTAACTTTTTCAGGTTTCTTGGATCAGTAGTTTAAAAATTACGAAATTTTTTACTGAAAATTAATTGATATCTCTACCTGTATCGTATACATGCAAAATTTCGTGCTTGTAGACCAAAATATGTAAAAATCGGAAAATGTACAGATGGACAGACTGACGGATTGACGAAATTATAATGGTTTCGAGATGTTTTTTTGAAGCTTTAAAAAGTTCCAACATCATACAAAAAATTGAAGTGCACGTTTAACGTTAAATTGACATTAGACAAAGAAAAAAAACGGCTCCCAGTACATAACGTTTTCTTTTTAACTCACTCATTCAAAGATCATGAGACGTTGGTGTTCACAGCGCTCCCATCATTTTTTTTCTTTTTATATGCAATGAAAGAACAGAAACATTATAATAACATTTTTTGCCAGTATTTGACATCAGAAGCGCAAATATTAAATTAATAAGTAGTTTGTTGAATCAATTTTCAAAATCCGGTACTGACAAGGAAAGGTTCTCAGGTGTCCGCCTCCGATTTCAATGCCGCTGAAATATGTTATTCTACGTCAAAATCTAAAAGACACGTATTTTTTTTTATCGGCGGAAAAACGGTTTGAAGGGGTGAAATCGCCCTTCAAAAATTGGGGTAAAAATTTAATTTTACAAATATCTCGAAAACAGTAAGAGATAGAGCAAAAGTTTAAATTGGCGATATTGCTCTTTTTTAAAGAGCTATCTATTGATATTAAATTTGTTCAAATTACATCAACAAGAGTGGTTGGGGGTTAAAATTTAGGGGTTAATTTTGCAAAAAGGGGGTGAAAATTAAACAATATAAAAATTTTGTTTACAGATTTGAAATCTACGTCAAAAAATCTAATTGACCTGTTTTTGCTCAATGTCCTAGCATTAAGTCTAGGGGTAGTTAACTAATGTAATACTAAAAATCTCTTTTCTAATTTTTGACAATACCGTCACGTGAGAGAATAGGAAAGATGATCCAAGAAAGATGTGGCGACTCGGGAAAGATGTGTTTTAGAGGGAATTCTTGAAACTAATGTATAAAAAGGCATTTTTTTGCGAATTATCAATAAATTTTCTCCAAAAATATTTTTTTATGTAGATTGATACCGACAATTTAAAACGCTTTCCGAAAAAACTATCAAATACCGTATTCAAATATTGTGTATTACCAAGGATGTAAGTCCAAAAACGTTCCAAAACATGTATCGTTTACAATTAACTTTGTTATTTATGTTAAAAATTACCTATTTTTGTTAAATTATACCTTAAAACAGTATTGTAAAAGTAATATTACAAATTTGACACGAAAAACGTCTGCCAGCAAATTGAAAAATTCCACTTGTTGTAGTGTCATTCATATCGTATCTCCTAGGTGTGCAAATGCCATGTCTTAAGACAATTATCTGTGTCGCTCATGTCGTATCTCTCGTGTCGTATCTCTTAGATGTGCAGCCGGGCTTACAAGACTATTTACGAGACTTATGGCAATCACCTCGCATAGAACACCTACAACAGGTACTCATAACTTCGATATTCGCCATACTTTACCAATTAGCACCCCTATTATGGCTATGGGTATCCTACCGCCGCGTTGTCTGACTTCTTAGATATTAATTTTACATTTCAGTCGACTTACATATACTTACAGCACTGCGAAATACACGTCTGATACAAAAAAGTATTCCTTTCAACAATTCACTTTTAGTGCAGTTTAACCTGAAAACATGTATAAATAATAATATAAAAGTAAAATGATAATAAAAATAAAAATACATAAATTATTTCTAACTGCTTGTTTAATAATATTTTCTTATACTTACGTATACATTACGTAGTTGGTACGTCTATTGCAGCAATTTTATAAATATAATATTATGGAAAATTTCATTTTACCTTTTTTTATTAATATTATATATTATGTAATTATTTTTATATGAAATAGACCCTCGCATTGTACTCGATGTTACAAATTTATTAACATTATGTAACTTGAGAAAACTTTTAAATATTACATTTTCCGTTCGACTTATTGACATAACTTATTAACAATCCCGGTAATTTCCCTCAACTTATAGACCAAACATGAACTGCTAACTGCAGAAAGGTTACAAGTCACAATATTTTGAAAATGCGTTTTTTTTTGTTTTAAACTAAAGATGCTGTATAGACGGATGATTGACAATAGAAACAGAACTTGTCTATCATCTATTACGGCAATAGCAAGTAGTTCAATCATAAAGGACTTGTTCCCTTTCTGCAGTAAACAATTTAATATTAAATAAATTTATAAGAATATTTTTTCTTTCTTATCATGCTTAATAGTTAATAGTAACAGGATAGTAATAATAGCTACTAGGATTTATTTCTAACACTATCAACAGATGTCTAATAATAATAATGATAATAAAAATATAAACATTACACACATTCAATCGACTTTTCTTAAGACAAAAATTTATTTACTTCAAGCAGAACACACAGTTCTGTTTGAAAATGAACTGACTATTCGAAACAATATTGTTACAGTTTCAAAAATAAAAGTAGTATTTTGCAAAGTAAAATATTTGTTTATTACTTACAAGATACTTTTCTGTTAATTTTTTGACCGACTTCTGATATTAATTCAATTTTTTACCACTTTATTTATGAGAAATATTGAATCTTAGAAATGGTCCTAGATTAAACAAGTTAACTTTATTTAAGTCAATTTTTCAATTTCAAATATTATCGAGTGCTTGTGAAACATTACTACGTATGACAAACCTTTGTTTGCATTGTAACTGTTTCTCGCATTAGAGAGAGTACAATACACATTGGTGATTGAATGATTGTCTGGCTCGGGTGGCTGTCGAGCACAGGATTGTTGGTGTAATGGCGAACACACCTGACTAGTTACCGGGAGATCCTGGGTTCGATTCCCGGCCGATCCGGATAATTTTTTCAATCACTTTGTGATTTTTAATTTATATTTAAGTCAGTAGGTATATCTAGTGATCAAATTTTATTTTTTTTAATTCTCCAAAATAAGACAAGTTTTGTAAATTACGGAATAATGGTTATCATTGCACCTTGTGTACATAATAGACGCATACAAAGTACATAGCGCTCTCTCTGTAGAATTCAGGAATATTATAAGTTTATTTATTAAATAATAACAGAACATTTTATAGAATGTACTATTTATGATATAATAAGCATAATGGCTTTTAATTAAACTATACATATGTATATAGTCTGTACGTATATATAGATATGTTTTAGTTGTAATGGTTTCATTTTAATGATTTTTTTTTTCAAAGATAATTAAAAAACAATTAGGGATATTTTTTAACTTATAAATAAAAGAATTAAATATTAAAATAACACAATGTTATATACTGCACAGGGCTTCGACTATACTATTATATTGTTATATTTAATAATTATTTATTATATTTAAAATTCTCTAGTACGTAATACTTATGTACGTATGTTTTATTTTTTAAACAAAAAAAATCAATATGCAATTGTTTTGCGTCACAAAAAAATGCGAATATAAAACAGAACTTCACTAGTCCAGGAATAGTCAATTTTTGTCCGGTCAATGTAAGTAAAATAATGTCTCCTACAGGGTTATTCCACGGTCACTCACGTTACATTTTACTCCAAAACTGAGACAAGACCACTAATTTTATACAAGAAGAATTGCAAAATAACAGTATATCTCTCAGTAAAACCTTTCTTCATTAACTAAGTAATTTTATTTAATAAAAAATAAAAGAGGCAGGCTTATGAATATATTTAAAAAATTCGTCAAGTGCGTGTTTTTTGACACGCACTAAGTTAGGCCTTCTCAGAGGACTTGACGAATTTTTTTCATTATTTTAAAATATTTTGTTACCTTAAATCATAGATACCAGCGAAACACAATTCGATATCGATAATGGAAAGGCTGGGAAACTTTTAAAATTTGAAAAAATTCAATTTTTTCAAATTTTTTTTTATCATTTTGTGTGTCTGCGTTTGTATGAACTTTTGAGTGCATATTTCGATAAAATAGACCAAAATAAACAATAGACCAAAAGGTCGAGGCAAGAGTAGGTGGTGAGGTTAGTTAAAGTTAGGTTAGTTTAGTTAGTTTTGACAATATACTTCGACTTTTATATAAAAACTAGATGGTGAAATTAGTTAAGGTTAGGTTAGTTTAGGTAGTTTTGACAATATACTTCGACTTTGATATGAAAACTAGATGATGAGATTAGTTAAGGTTAGGTTAGTTTCGGTAGTTTTGACAATATACTTCAACTCTGAGACACATGCTTGCAAAATAAAAAAAGAAATTTAAAAAAATTGAATTTCTTCAAGTTTAACAAGTTTCCCAGCATTTTCAGTAACGATATCGAGTTGTAGTATTTTTTTTAACTAATCCCCCATAACAATGAACTTTAAAAAAAATCATTAAAATCGAATCATTAGTTTTTCTTTTAGAGCCAAAAATAGGTGGAGCCGTGCTTCTGCATATACTTCGACTTTGTTATAAAAACTAGGTGGCGAGGTTAGTTAAAGTTAGGTTAGTTTAGGTAGTTTTGACAATACACTTCGACTTTGATATAAAAACTAGATGGTGAGATTAGTTAAGGTTAGGTTAGTTTAGGTAGCTTTGACAATATACTTCGACTTTGACACATGCTTATAAAATAAAAAAAGAAATCTAAAAAAATTGAATTTTTTCAAATTTAACAAGTTTCCCAGCATTTTCAGTAACGATATCGAGTTGTAGTATTTGTTTTAATTAATCTGCCGTAGCAATGAACATTAAAAGAAAAAATCATTAAAATCGGATCATTAGTTTTTCTTTTAGAGCTAAGAATAGGTGGAGCCGTGCTTCTACATATACTTCGACTTTATTATAAAAACTAGGTGGTGAGGTTAGTTAAAGTTAGGTAAGTTTAGTTAGTTTTGACAATATACTTCGACTTTGATATAAAAACTAGATGGTGAGATTAGTTAAGGTTAGGTTAGTTTAGGTAGTTTTGACAATATACTTCGACTTTGACATACATGCATACAAAATAAAAAAAGAAATCTTAAAAAATAGATTTTTTTTAAATTTAACAACAGTTTCCCAGCATTTTCAATAACAATATCGAGTTGTAGTATTTTTTTAACTAATCCGCCATAGCAATGAACATTTAAAAAAATCATTAAAATCGGAATATTAGTTTTTCTTTTGGAGCCAAAAATTGGTGCATAATTACCAAATGCAATATTAAATATGAAAAATTTATTCATAACTACGTCATTGATTATAGTATATATTAATATACTTCCAAAGACCTATCGATGAATAAAAGAATTCAGGGATTCCCACGTACCTGCTGGGCTGGAATACAAAAACCTATTGGCGCAACAAACGCTCAAAATTCTATATCTTAGTTAGTTTTACTCCGATTTGTTTCAAATTTTGACACAACAATCTTAAAATGTTGTCCAATCATATGAAAGTATAAATACCCCTGTCGCAGCATCTGCATAACATAGCGAATTTCCAAATCTTGGGCACTGGCGGATCTCATCTAAGACCTGTACCTATTTAAAATAGTTTAGCTTTCTAAGAGTAAAAGAATTTTTAAAATCGGCTGGGTAATTAGTTTTGGTATTTTTAGGGACCCAAGAACCCGAACGAATTTTGTGCAGCATAGTTGTATCCATCTAAAATAATTTAGTTCTCTAGCAGTGAGAAATTTTTTAGCATCTTTTCGATAGCTTATTACTGGCGTTTTCGGATCTGCAAGATCCCGGTGGACCTCATTAAAAAATCAGCTCGACCGTATATTCTAGGCGGACTTTATGTAATATATATATATATATATATATATATATATATATATATATATATATATATATATATATATATATATATATATATATATATATATATATTCAAAACCCGTTGTGTAGCATTCTACGCCGCATTTGCATCCGCAGGACAGTTGTGGATCTCAGATAACACAACCTGTACCTATCTAAAATAGTTTACCTCGGTAATAGTAAAAAGGTTTCAAAATCGGTCAGTTATTTTATTTTTGACACTTTTAGGTCCTACTGACACTTCAGACCTTACATAACGTAATCTATATGTATCTAAAATAGTTAGTTCCCCAACAGTGAAAAAATTTTCAAAATCGGTCGGTTAGTTTATTTTTGACACTTTTGGATCCCATGGACCCTGGCAGACCTTACATAACGTAATCTATATTTATCTAAAATAGTTTAGCTCTGTAACAGTGAAAAAATTTTCAAAATCGGTCAGTTAGTTTATTTTTGACACTTCTGGATCCTATGGACCCTGGCAGACCTTACATAACGTAATCTATACTTATCTAAAATAGTTTAGCTCTGTAACAGTGAAAAAATTTTCAAAATCGGTCAGTTAGTTTATTTTTGACACTTTTGGGTTCTATGGACCTTGGTGGACCTTACATAACGTAATTTATATTTATCTAAAATAGTTTAGCTCTGTAACAGTGAAAAAATTTTCAAAATCGGTCAGTTAGTTTATTTTTGACACTTCTGGATCCTATGGACCCTGGCAGACCTTACATAACGGAATCTATATTTATCTAAAACAGTTTAGCTCTGTAACAGTGAAAAAATTTTCAAAATCGATCAGGCAGTTTATTTTTGACACTTTTGGGTCCTATGGACCCAGGCGGACCTTACATAACGTAATCGATATTTATCTAAAATAGTTTAGCTCTGTAACAGTGAAAAAATTTTCAAAATCGGTCAGTTAGTTTATTTTTGACACTTTTGGGTCCTGTGGACCCTGACGGACCTTACATAATGTATTCTAAATCTATCTAAAATAGGTTAGCTCTGTAACAGTGAAGAAATTTTTAAAATTGGTCGTTTAGTTTATTTTTTACAATTATGGGATCAGTAAATCCTGGCGAAACTCATACAAATCTAGTACTCTAACAGTAAGAAAAGGGTTCTAAGGATCTCATATAACTTATGGCAGTCCGTAAGCTTCTTGCGGACATCATTTAATTAATTAATTCAAATACTTTAACTTACTAACTGTGAAAAATTTTTTAAAATCGATTGGTTAATTAATTTCTGGCCTTTTTAGGTCCCGAAAACCTTGACCTCACATAAAATACCTTAAATCCATTTGAAATGGTTTAATTTTTTAACATTATTAATTATTAGTGGAAAAATTTTCAAAATCGATTCAAAATATTTTTCCGTACATACATATGTACATTGTACATATTTTGTTGTATTGTATTGTACATATCATAACATAATCTTCAATTTCTTGTTTACTTAAAAATTGAATAAAAAAAAAAAAAAATTCTTCATTACATTAGCTTAGAAAATCTGTTTAATTTACTTTTTTTAACATGGGATAGAACCATGCTAATTATAATGCAATAAATGAGAAACAAAACTCTATACATGTATGTGTGTTATATCACATATATGTGAATAGTTTTCACTTGTTCCCACAAAATTCTTTAATAAAAAAGTGAAATATTTTTATACATCATAAAGAACTGAGATATAAATATAAATTACTTATTAGACTAACAAAGAAAGAATAAAAGTGAAAATTTACATTTTCTCGAAAAATACTTAAAATAGAAAGAAAATTATAAGAATATTTTCTTCATAATTTTTTTTTTCCTTTTCAACGATGTAAAAATCGAACTTATGATAGGATCGAATGATAAAAAATGGCCAGAAAACCTACTTCTGGGCATCCGACGTGTCTGGCTAACGAACTTAGCCAAGCCAATTCAGAATCCAGTCCGCACACAAAATTTCATAAGCGTTAGACGTTTCATTCGAGAGTTATCGCGCGGATACATATATATATATATATATATATATATATATATATATATATATATATATATATATATATATATATATATATATAAATTTTAGTGAATATCATTTTCGTATTCTAGGGACCTCAAAACATATTTCTGATATGGTCCCGGGCTTAGGTCGCACCATGACACCTGGCGTAAAAGCTGAATTTCCAGTTTTGGAAATTCGCTAAAAAGAGAAAAAAATTAAATTCATTACCATCCCCTTAAGGTTAAAGCAAATTTTTCCGGTGGAGTAGGCATGTCGATTCATTAAAAAAAAATCGATTTCCGATTCGATTGGAATCGAGTGGGCTGGAATCGGTTCTCGATTAAATCGATGATTAAAAGATCGATATTTAATTATTCGATTCGGTAGTCGATTATTTTGAAATATGCTTAATAAAAACAGAAAACATTATTGATAACGAATTAGTAGAGGTAGAAGTATTTTTTATATCAATAAATTAAACTTATTCATGAAATCAGGAAATGAAACTATAAGTTAATTATATGCGTTTATTGAATCAAATTAATAAAAAAATTACATTTCCCAATATTTCATGTCAATTAACTTTAAAAATATTAATTTATCTAATCGCTCAGGATTTAGGCGACCCCTTTCGTCGGACGCAATATTTGGTGGAACGGAAAAGTCTTTCGCAAGGAACGGATGTTTCGACTATACAAACCATAAGAATTTCTTGTTGTCAAAACTACGAAATTCTAAAAATGCATATTTTTACAAAAAGCCCCAAAGCAGAACATTTTCAACCTTTCTGCGACGGCATGTGTAAAACCCAAAAACTTTCTGTAAGTTTACTGTAAATCGAACGTTAACTTCGACATTTAATATATTATTAAATACAATACAATTACTGTTTAATATTAAATTTAGTGCAAATCTGGCATTAAATTATAATAGGGAATATGCATGTTTTTTAGAATATTATGAAACATTTTTTAGAATATTCTATACATGTCACAAATTCTTAGGACAGTTCTTTTTGTTTGATTAATTTTAGTTTTCATAACGAAATTAATGTAAATTATCTACCTTAAATAAAAATTCCGCCAAAACGGTACATTTGAGCAACGAGCGATCCTATTGGTTGTGACGTGTAATGTAAAGTTTCACCAAATATGCCAGATATATATACTGAATGAAATATGCACTGAAGGTATAACATAGAGTACCATAAATAATAGGATACACTTTATAAACTTTGTCACTGATAGGAAAACATATCAAATAGAATAAAAATTAATTTTTGAATATTTAAAAATATTTTGTAACTTGTCACAATCAATACTTATTATTTTTTTAAAAAAAATTGATTTAGGTAACTAGGAAAATATTAAATATTGGCCATTAACGGATATTTTCATTTGTTACAATTTTTGTAGTACCAAACTACAATTCTATAAAACTTATTATTTGATAAATTAAGGATACATTTAAATGGATATGGAAAAATTAATAATTCTCGTATTTGAAACCAAAGAGAAAAAGAGTACTATAACAGAGAAATTTGTAAAAAAACTTTGCTTAGAGGTTGCGGAAGCATTAAATGTTCCTTCATTCCAAAATCAAATGCACGTCAAAGCTTAATTTAATCTCCATTTTCACAAAAATTGAATAATTGATTTATACCAGTATTTGATTTGTAAACAATGAAGAAGTTTATGTACGTGTTTCAAACATAAATACGCTGTCAATGGGATGGGCACACCCCATTGAGTCGTAAAAGACTCTAAAATAGTATTCTACTTTAAAATAGTCTTCTAAAATAGTATTATATACCCTGAAATTATATTTTCGCCTTGAAGTTTATAAAAAACTGTTGTAACTCAAAAGACTTAAAGGCTAAATTATAAAATAATAGCAAAAATATTTTAGAAACTAACCCCCAAAATACCCTAATTTGAGCGAGATAGGACTAACAGTAAATAAGATATTGACATTTAATGGGATTTCATGGTAGCGGCGTAGCTACCGTTACTCCGATTTCGATTAAATTCATAGGGGGCCATATAGGAACCAAACTACATAATTTCTGAAAATTTCATAAAAAAGAATTGAGTGGTTCAGAAGTTATGCCACTTGGTGCAATTTTGGAATTACATGGTAGCGGAATTGCTACCGTTACTCCGATTTTGATTAAATTCATAGGGGACCATCGCGGAGCCAAACTGCATAATTTCTGAAAATTTCATTAAAAACAATCGAATAGTTCGGAAGTTATGCCACTTGGTGCAAAATTGGAGATACACAGACGGACAGACAGACACCAAACCAAAATTGTTCAGGAAGCTCTAAAACGTAAAATGTGCGTAAAAAATTTAATTTTGGAGAGAAACAATTTTTTATTTTTCAAAAGTGATCACAATGCTTCCGCTACTAAAAGGACGTTTTTACGTTCTAGTTATTTTTACTATACTATAAATATAAACCGCTTGTTTCTCGATATTAATTCGTCTATATCCAATACGGCGCAGCCTGCTAGCAGCCGCCAGCGCTCGCGGAGTCTTAAGTCACTTGTCTTCGATTTAAAGAAGGATATTTTCACGTTCTAGTTATTTTTACTATACTATAAATAAAGTTTTTTCCTTCCCTTTTACGGTCAAATTCACAACAAACTACATTCTGCAAACTACATTCTAGTTGGTTTTATGATAGCTAATCTAAGATTAGTAATCTTTCTGCAGGAGCCCGTTCTCCTTCTGCGACAATGTCGCCGTGTTGCGCGTAGTTCTGCTATGGGGACAAAAAGTAAATTTAGTTTTCATTATAGTTAAAATTTTTTAACTAATTATTATTTTTCTACTTACATAATATAACTTCTTGCAATTTTTATAAATTTTTTCAGCTACAGGTAGCTTATATATAAACTTTTTCAGAATAGTAGTGCGTGGGTAGGTAGTACTTAGTAGATTTATTGTTAGTAGACTCACAGAACATTTTAAGTAGACTAGTCAAAGTGTGGAACGCTCTTCTTTATAAAATCACGAATTGGTTTATGTTTTCGTAATAATTTACAACGATTATAAAAGTAACATAACCATGTTTGACAAATCGACTGCAAATTCACCGAAACAAAAACAGTATAATCAACAATTTTTGAACTGAATGTATCTAATTCTTTATCTACTTACCATGTTATTATCAATTATCATGATCATCATATTCTGAACATTTAAATTCTGTTCATATAAAAGTTTTTTTTAGGTTAATTTATTCAAAACAATAATATTGACTGACACTTGGTGTACCTGTATAACAAAAACCAGGTGTCAATTTGAAAACAAGCCATACCTATTTTTTAACTTACAAACTACTTTTTTTTTTTTAAATTTGCTAATATTGAGTTAAGTACATTAATTATTTTACTTACATCATCAGTTATCAAATTTTTTCGTTCGTTTACTCGATTTATCAAAAATTATGAACTTTGCTCAAAAGTAAAGTACTTTTATAAATAATAAACAAATATTTTACTTCGCAAAATACCACTTTTATTTTGAAACTGTGACAATATTGTTTCGAATATTCGGTTTGAAAATGAACTGACGGTTCGAAACAATATTGTCACAGTTTCAAAATAAAAGTGGTATTTTGCGAAGTAAAATATTTGTTTATTATTTACAAATATGGAATACCGTAAAGTAACGCTCAAATCTATTAATATTATAAAGTACTTTTATTTTTATTAATACCAAAAATTGTTATAAACAAAGTTGATCAGAATTTAAAACTATACTCGAATATGGAATTATATCGAATTACAAGAAAAATCACGTTTTGTTGCTTTTTACAATTTTAAGTTCTAATTTTGGAAATTTGTCTCCTTTGTTTATTAACACCATGATGGTTATAACCTTTCCTAACAAAACGCCCAACTAGTACACTATTTTGACAGTACACTATTATTACACTTATATACTTCTCATTGATTTTATAACAATGCGTTGCGCGAACGATGTCGCAGGTACATCTAGTTCAATATAATTACGTATCTAAATATATAGCTTTCTAATTCTGATCATAACAATTTCTGATATTGTCAAAATACATATTATATACATATTGAGCAAAATACATATTTCTGACAAACATTATAAACAAACAACTGAAAAAATTTATACTGATGATTGCAATTTACATTTTAGATCTTAAACCATGCAGAACTTTTTAGGAAGAACTACTTTTTTCTTGGAGTTAATAAGAAAAGTTTTCTATATGATACCAACATAAAAAGACACAGTGTATATTTTTAAATTTAGTTCACAAATATGAATAATAGGTGGCAGTATATATTACCAGTCAGAAAAAAAGTTCCAGTAGTTTGTAAAAGTGACACAAGATAAAAAAGGTAAAATATATACATGTTTGTATAAAAATAAAAAAGAAGAAAAATGTACATTCATTTTGGTGATGTCGTTGATAGATCGTCGATAGAGTTAATATACAACAAAAAGACTAAAGTAGAGCACAATATAATTGATGCCAAAAAAAATTAGCTTTCTTTTATGAAAACGTAAAATTGCTGTAGTCATTTTTTCTTTATGTATTCGTCACATATAATGGTGAAAGTGTTAATTTATGATTTTTGGCTGGTTTTTATTTATTTATTTATTTTTTTTTTTAAGGACAGTGACACCCCTCTAGTATATGCATGTGCAACTCATTAATTATTTTTTTAAATTTTATTATTATTATTACCGATTCCCCCTCTGAAATTTTTATGATAGACCAGAATTATAAGGCTCTTCTTCGAAGGCCTAAAAAGTGTCTTATTGTTCTGGTAACTCATGTTACACATGGAGACATGGTGAACGCAGTCAGTTAGGTTGGGGTTGAATCTCTGTTCTATTTAACTATAATGTAGATGATTTAAAAAATATACAAAGATGAAATGAATGCTCTTTATTTAGTTCACATTAAAAGAATAAGCATCTATGTTAATAAAATAATTTTAAAAATTCTAAGGAAAGTCACTCATGTTACACCACTTTGGTCACTCACGTTACTTGTACAAAGGTCCACATCATCCACATATATTACTTAAGGGAAATGGAAAAATACTTAAAATTAACTGATTAATTAATATTTCACTGACAATTATTACAACTGCAGGGCCCGCTCTAGGGGCGGGCAACCCGGGCATTTGCCCGGGGCGGCAAAATTTAGGGGCGGGATTTTTGAAAAAGATGGTGGCTTCTTGTGGGTGACGAACAGATTTGCCCGGGGTAGGAAATTCTGAGGGCGGGAATTTTACAAAAAAGGGGCGGCAATTTATACCCGGCGAGCAAAAAAAAAAGGTCGTCAGTACTTTTTATACCCGACGAAAAATAAAAAGTGACCGATTTTTTTTTCACTGGGGCGGGATTATTCCCTTTTGCCCGGGGCGGCGTAAACGCTAGAGCGGGCCCTGCAACTGGGCACTCAAATTGGGTATTATTACGAAAATAAATCATTTTCAACGTACACGAAAATACCACGAAATTTCGGCGGAAAAACGGGGGAAGTGGGGGCAGGGAAATGTGAAATCCCTAAAAGACACACTCCGGATACTAACTCAATACATATACAAAATTTCAGCGTTATAAGTTTATTTAGGGGCCTGTAAGCGTGACACAAACAACGAAAACGTTGAAAAAACATGAAATTGTGGCGTAAAAATGGTGGAGATGAGGGTTAAACATTGTAAGCACACTCTAGGTACCAAATCTATCAAAATACAAAATTTCAACTCCTTAGGTCAATTCTGGGAGGCTATAAGTGTGTAAAACTCCCCCAAAACAGTTTTTCCGTACTCTGTTACCTCCAAATCGCACTTGGAAGGGAAATTTTGGCACGAATGCACAATGGAACAATTACTTAATTCTACAGTATCTTAAAAATACATATTTTTATTGTAAAAACATTTAACATAAGTGACACAACGTGTAACATGAGCGACCGGTCACTCACGTTACACATTTCAATTTCTTGTATAATATTCAATTTGAAACATAATGTCGTATAAGAATGGGTTTAAAGCATCAGGCACTCATGAACAAAGAAAGTAATATTACAAATATCTAAATGAAGAAGTATATCAAGCCTTATACTAAAAAATGTTCTTTTTGGTCACTCATGTTACAAAATTTTGAGGTTATCTTTGTTGTCGATTTTTGTGGTGATATTGTTGAATGATTCGGGTGTGCTTCACGTGTAACAAAGGTGTACACACTTAATATTAAATGATATCATTGTTTTCTATATATTTCGCGAGAATTCACAGTTATTAAAAAATTATTTGCAACACTTTTCGTGAAGCGGAACATCAAGTGCAGCAAGACAGTGAAAATTCCACTCTAATTGTCAAAAGTCACAACTGATGTCTATAATTTCGGTGTTGCCAGATAGTAAATTTTGTTTAGTCTGTGCTCTATTTGACTTACTTTAAATAAACAACATTTAATTTTTTGCATTTATGTCACATTTTCATGGAATAACCCTACAGTTTGATGAAAAACTTTTTGAAAATTGAAAATAACCACATGTTAACTAAAAATTAATTATTGTCTACATACTCAGAAAACATTAATTTTTAACAAAAGAAAACCGAATTCCGTGATTTCGATTACAGAATCCAAAAAAAAACATCCATCATAATATGCAGACACCCTTGAACGGTCTGCACAACCTCCTCACCACGTGGCCTTGCTCATAGTATATTTAAAGCCGTTTTTAACTGACAATAAATATTTTCTTAATGCTGATAAAAAGTACCCAATAGACATTTACGTTACAAAACTGAATGTTTGCAAGAAGAGATGACAGGTATTTAAAATTGCATGTAATTGCGATGCATGCGTTGTGTCACACATTTTTAATGGATCGATCGTTACATCTATAAGCTGGGGCCAAACGGGGTAGTTAAGCTTTGATGATGAATAAAACTCACAATTGTGATCAAGACTTTTTTATCTTTGTTAAATTAAAATTATATTATATAATTTTTGATAATCGATTTTCTAAATTAAACCAAAATAAGCCAAAAGAATAACAATAACGTATTATATTTTCATAAAATATTAAATACAAAAAATTAGATTTCTCGCCGTCGTGCCATACCTATGGGACAAGACGAGATACCCTACAGGACAAAACGTTACGTTTTATAATCATTCTGTATCCCTTTCTTCAATGAAAACACATCTCTTTAATAAGAAAATAACAAAAAAAAAAAATGTAATAAAAAGCAACTCTGTAACCTTAGAGGACAGATAAAGATTGCTTTTATGTATCGCCTAACAATCCGTTTCATTCTTTATTGAACGCATCCTCCAAGCTCCATTATTTAATAACCTTCTCAAACGAAAAAGATATATGAAAATAATAGCACATCTGCCTAAAATCACTTTTGGTTTGTAATGTAAAGGCGGAATGCGGCAGAGTTGCCGCACATTTTGAAAACACTTGCTAATTCTTTAAGTATACATTTAATTAATTTGAAATTTGGTACATAGTAAATATAAACATTGCTTTTTAAAATTATCTATAAATAAACTCAAATTCTTAGTCATAATGGATCCATAATTAACATTTTTATAGAGCCTGCAAAACTGCGTCTATCCCACATCTATGAGTGAGATGGCACATCAAAGAAGGAGAGATGCCGCATACTTCATATTAAAAATTTTGCACTTTTTTTGTGCAGGGCTTCTCGTGAACATATGTTACGCACATTTCCATTCAGGTTGTCATATGTAATCATTTTGGGCACTTTATACATCTTAACCAATTATTTTTGTTATCTTCACTAATATGAGAGCTCTTCCTGACTCATTACTGGACCTTTTATATTTGCGTGGCATAATTTACAGCCAAAAATAAAATTGTATAATTAAGGTGTAAGTATAATATTTTTAATATGTAATCTATACCAACTTTAAGTGCGGCATCTCCCCTTTTTGTACAATACTTTTAAAATATGCCTCAATTATCAACAAAACTCATTTTCATTAAAAGAATGAAATATACATTCTTAAATACTAATGAATTAAATGTTTAATAAAATATTTATATTAACAAACTTACACTTCAATAATAAAAAGTTGAATAATTTCGAAACTGGTGGACTAATCATAAATGTCACCATATACAGCGTAAATAAACAACCTATTTTAAACATATAATCCATTAGTAGGGCTATCTGTTAATTAGCGGGCGAATTATGGCTACTGCGGCATCTCTTCTGACGCGGCATCT
Source organism: Brachynemurus nebulosus (assembly GCA_035578155.1). NCBI lineage: Eukaryota > Metazoa > Arthropoda > Insecta > Neuroptera > Myrmeleontidae > Brachynemurus > Brachynemurus nebulosus. The sequence continues at coordinate 15,499,431 of JAPWDM010000011.1, read as the reverse complement.
CTCCCGCATTTACCCTACTTACTTTCACCGTTTGTTTATAATTAACTCCAATTGAGACGGCAGACCGAAGGATGATACTTGCCTGCGATTGATACGTTCAAGTGGTGTGATAATGAGGGTATATCCCGTCTTGTTCCACCTTCCTTTACTTTTAGACTAGATAATCTTAATATGTACATAGTTATATATATTTTTCTAATAATAATTTTTTTTTGTTTCAGGTAAGTACCTACCAGTTTCATTTTCTTCGCTAGTATTTTATTCATCTATTGGTAAGAAAATATTAATTTTTATTCTTCCTGAGTATGTGTTTTTATTGGAAATATTAAAATAAAAAAAAAAAAAAACTAACTATTATTATTAATTTTTGTTTTGTTTCTTTTTTAGTAAACATTAATTTATATTGAGTACACGATAATTATTCAGTCAGCCACTTACAATTAAATCGAGAGTACCTAATTACTTAGTAGTTATATATGTACCTGTCTACAAAGTAATAACAGCGGTTCTATTAACTTATTTATTATGTAAATTATATTTAAGTTTTCAACGGTTCAACACAAGGGGCCAAATTAATATATAATAGGTAGTATTCCAACTGTAGCCGTCAGGTGACGTAAAATCCTCCCCACATCAGCCAGACACGTCGTATGCCAGGAACATGGTTTTTGTTCTTGCAAAAAATTGATCTTTTGTCAAAATTTCCACTTATTCAAAAATTTTTGCGAAATTTTTTTACACCATTTAAAAGAGGAGGAAAAATTACATAAAAAGGTCCTTAAAATATTCTATGTCAATTAGTTTCCGAGAAAAATTAATTTTTATAAACGGTCATTCGCTATGTTATGCAGGATGACACTTCAGGTGTTGTGTAGGTACACACTGTTTGCAGTGGTATTGGTTTGATGTTTGCTTCTGTGTGCGTATTCACACACACAACTACAAAACACCTATTATGGGACAGAGCAACGTGTGCAGTTCAAGTAACAATGTCTAACAACACATTACAATGCATTATGCGTTCGGTGACCGACACCGACTGACTACATGCCTTAAGCTGAGACTGACCAACAAATGACACCAAGCGAGCTACACTTTTTTGATATTAGTTTGCTTCTAGTGTTCTATGGTTCAACATTATGTTAATACTTATTTGTATCACCTTGTAAAAGTTAATTATGATTGAAAATGTATATATACCTAGACTTAAATTTTATTTTAAGTTAAGGTCAACTCAAGGTTCTTAGGGATTAAAATATCTAGATAGTATTACCTCCTAACTAAAAGTCGTTTTCATTATTGTAATAAAATAATTCTTTTAGTTTGCAAACATCCTTTTATAATAACGTTAAACATTAAAAAATTATTAAATTAGATAGTTAAATAAAATTAATTACTTATTTGTCCGAGGGGACTAGAAAAATTTGAAAAAATTATATTTTTTTAAAATTGTACTTAATACGTCTGACAAGAATTTTTTATATAAGTGATTGGGTTGCTACGTCGACTTATTCGAAATTTTTTACTCCTCATAATTTTTTTTTAGTTTTCAGTCATTCAAAACCATGAAGATCGTAACTTATAATGACAAAATATCCAACTGGTGCTCTATTTTGACAGCTAATATAGTTTATATGTTATTGTTGACGTCGTACGACGTCGTACGACGTCGTGTGTGAATGAGTGAGGTTTGATTTGACGTCTTATGATGTCAGTAGCCATCAAGGTGTTAATATATCTTATGTTAAGCTATTATCTTAAGCTCTTTTATAATGTCACTTTTTTTTAGTGCCATCTATGTCTAATCAATTTTAGAGTGGTTAAAGATATTTATTTAGATATTTTTAAATAAATAATTATGTATATAAGATTTTTTAATGGACCCAATTCATTCAACCTTAATAATGTATTATAAATAATTAAAATATTAATAACTTTTTTTCTTAAATTGAGACAAAGAAACAGCCAAGAATGTTAATAAACACTTTAATTGAGTGTAAATGGAAATGATTAAGTCTTTTAGTTCAACATTTTTTTCACAATTGATTGTTAAAATGAAAAAAAAAATGTTTTTGCACGATTTTTAGAAATTAAAATATAAGTTAGTAGGTACATATAATTTCATATTTACGATGACGCAAGATGTGAGTTCAGAAATTATGACTTCAGAAAGTTTAAGAATGTAGCTAAAAATTGATTTTCTTCTTTTAGAATAAATCAATACTGGTACTAGTACAACCAATAGTTAACTCTAAAGAAAGGTTAAAATTAATGATACTTTAAAAAAAAATGCTTTCCAATGAAGTAATTATAATAATTATTGCCGAATAATTTTGTCATTAAATTTGAAATTTATATTAAGAAAGAGAAGAAAGAAAGGAAAATTGATTACTAAATTTATTTTCCAATGTATATTTTGTTTGAAAGTTTTTCTTTGAAAAATATATTAAAAAAATAATATAAAATAAAAATATAAAACTTAAAAATATTAATTTTTCTTCTTTCATAACTTATCACTCAACTACACATAAATTTTTAATATATTCAAAGTTAAAAAGTTTTAATGTGTTTGTCACACGTATTTCACATTAGAATAAAAATATACGGGGTACGGTAATCAAATATCTTGGTCTTAAAAAAAAAATATACGCAGTAATTTCTAGTTTTGTAGTTTGAAAATTACCAAGCACTTACAATTTGCAGACGAATGTATATTTTTGTACTGCTTGCGAAAGGCTCTTGTAAAATTACGAGTCATAGATACTTGAAAGAATTAATAATGTTGGTTGACCTAGCAGACTTTTAAGCTTAACTAATTTATCATCGAATAGTACTAACGGTACTGCGAGCGACTGTACTAAGATATTTAAGGTATATTTTGAGAATATTTAAGGCGAGTATACACTCTCGATTGTAGTTCTTATAGTCAGTCAAAGAAAAGTTCTCTAATATCACTTTCCAAGTTTTGACACAATATATGTGTTGTACTCAAGCAAAAATAATGGACATCTACTTTTCTTATTTGTCGCCGTGTCCATTTAAGAACTGAAAACACCCGTTAATTTTAATTTTACTCAATTACTCGAAAACTAGGATGGATAGAAAAAAGCTTTAAATTGAGCAAGTTAACCGATTCACGACCACTGATGCTATACGACGTCAAATGAGACTTGACTTACTGCGACACAACGCTGTACCACATCAGCAACTTCGTATAAAGTATATTAGTTGTCAAAATAGTGTATTAATTTGTCATTTCGTCATAATTCTTTATGACCAAAAACGTGGTGAAAACCTTACATACGAGAGTCCAACTTCAGAACCACTTATTGTGACATTATTACCCACTGTCAGTGTGTTACTATTAAAAATGAGTGTATGTTAACTAATATGTAATTTAAGAGGGTGACTCACCCCCTCTCCAATGTTCCTCAAACTGAATTTTGAAATCGAAAATTTCATTTCTACGTTATTCTAAATGCTCAAACTATTTTTAATGAAGAAAAATTTCTTAAACTACCTAAGTAGTACGACTATTCGACACAGTCACCCCCTAGTTAACTACCCCTAGACTTAATATTAGGACATTGAGCAAAAACAGGTCAATTAGATTTTTTGACGAAGATTTCAAGTCTGTAAACAAAATTTTTATATTGTTTAATTTTCACCCCCTTTTTGCAAAATTAACCCCTAATTTTTAACCCCCAGCCACCCCTGTTGACACAATTTGAACAAATTGTATACCAATAGATAGCTCTTTAAAAAAGAGCAATATCGCCAATTTAAACTTTTGCTCTATCTCTTACCGTTTTCGAGATATTTAAAAAATTAAATTTTTACCCCAATTTTTGAAGGGCGATTTCACCCCTTCAAACCGTTTTTCCGCCGATAAAAAAAAATACGTGTCGCTTATTTTTTAGTGTTCTGCAACATATCTAAGTTTTATCAAAATCGATAGGTCCGGCCTCGGGACGTTTACTTGTCAGACCGAACTGCGAGCGTACCCAGAACAGCATTATAATGTGAATAGAGAACGAATGGCTACCAGCATGATATGAGCACTGTAATGTGAACACAACAAGATTATATCGAATCGGGAGCGTAATGATATCGGAGTGAGAATGGAGTGATAACGTAAATCGGGCCTTAAAGTATCACTAGTTTAATACGCCTTAGCATATAATATTTCTCAGATTAATCATGTAGCCAGTTGACATCAAAGATCGTTTTCTTGTAAGTTCTTACAATGCGGTTTTGCAGTATAACACCAAGATCTTAAATTTCCAAACCTTGCCATAAAACATAGTAATTTTTTTTATTCAGTTTATTAATAATAAAAATTATGTTTTCTATATTAATAATATATAATTCATTTTTAGTTTTATTATTATTTTCGTCCATATTTAATATTATTTATCTTTATATATAGGTACTTTTGTATACCTATATAGGTAAACAGGTATTGTATTATGTATACTACGTATATAACATATAATTAATAAAAGTCACCCCACATTTGATTATATTTGAAAAACCACCAGACATTCGTCGTTCGACGTTTATAAGTTTTATATACAGGTTGAATCAAAATTAGTAACATTAATAATTAACAATAACAGAAATGAAAATATTTCGGTAATAGTCCTTATAATAATAATATTAAAACATGCTTGTGCATGGCGGAATTGTAGCGAAATACAATAATTTTGTACTTGAAGAAAAAATTTTTTGTCCAACACAGTATGGTAAAGTGTAAAGTGTATAGCTTAATTTTTTCTTAATTTTAAAAATTGTATAGAAATCCTTCAATAACGTTTCTAGTGATGTCGAATTGTCTTTTAATAGTTGTACAATTGCACGTTAACAACCATTGTCTGCACTCGAACTTCGACAAAGCATAGAAAACGTTGACAAAGAGTTAATAAGGTCGGTTATGCCGAATTTTGGTAATATAGCGCATGACAGTAAATTGATCAATTAACAAATCATATTTAACAATGTGAATTATAGTAAAATATATGATACGACATATCACTGTTAAAATGAATTCGTTAGTCGCTTAATTTGGATAACTTGTAGTAAATTATAAAACTAAAATGGCTAATGACCAAAGAAAAAAAATTTGATAAGCTGGTCTTTTTCTTATCTAAATTCAATAGGAAGTATGTTGCGAATTAAAACTATCGAGCGAATACAGCCACGACCAGTTTCACCTTTGAGAAGCCAACGCCGGCAAAAGGGGGGGGCGGGGGTCAGGTGGGACAATTGTCTAGGAGCCAGAACCTAAAAAAGAGGCTCGATACCTCTGTTAGGGACCCGGACAAAGTGAGAAACTGTTTGCAAATTTTTTGTTGTGCCCAGGTGCCCGTCATTTCTTTCGTTGAACCAGTGAGAGGCTCCTACACACTTTTAATATAGAGGCCCGCTATATTGTATTATTCAAAGATTGGTTCTCAGCGTCTGCTAAATTCAGCGCCCACTGGTGTAAAGTACTGCATTTAGGCAATAAATAGTTTTGTTGGCTGTTCGCAGGTCTCAGGAGACTTTATACAAATATCAGAGTTCGAAAATTGTCTAAAAGATTAGAATACTAATTTCAAACCACGTATGCCGGAAAATCTTTCACATTGCAGCCTAATTCACTAACCGATACGCTTACGATTTTTTTTCTCATCCCTCAATAATACAATAAAAATAATCATCCTATACCTACAATCGTTCACGTTAATGAGTCAACAAAAAATTAAATTTATAGAAAAAAAATGGATATAATTCAACTACTGTACTGTTGTAGTACCTATTCTCTCATTACGACAGCACACACAACACACCTTTTACCCTGTTCGGCCGCGAACGTGGACGTGGACAGTTCTTTCTAGCGACTCACAAACACAATTATACATACCTATAATAAATAAACAATAATAAATGAACTTATGTAAACATCGCGTTATTTTATTTACAATTTCCTAGAATTTGTATTATGATTGTTATTTATAATATTTAATTACATAGACACAGCTTCGCCCTTTTTCGTTACGTTTAAATAATTAAAATATTAATGTATAAATATTAGATGCATATAACAGTGTTACCTGTGTATGCATAGAAATAGATAGTGTGTTTCTTGTTACCTATTACTATAATAGAAAGAGGTTGGTGGTAGCAGTGAAGAAAAATATCTACGATGTGTACTTTAAGGATATTTTAATTATTATCGATTTTAGATTCGTTACTGCTATGTTGTTTGTTTTAAAAATAATTGAATGAAATGTTATTACATTAAATTTAATTCATATATTTGTAGTGGATTTTTGATAAGTTTGTAAGGTGCAGACTCAGGGGCGTATACGGCGTATACAGTCGAGCTTCTAAGCGCAAGTCACATAAAAGATTTAAGAGTTTAAAAAATGTTTTTTTTTTAATTTTTGAACTTTTTTCTTTCTGAAATAAAGTTAACGAGCAAAAAAAAAAACAAAAATTTTTAATTGTTATACACAAAAGATTTCTAGTAGCGTAGGGGGGGCACGCATACAAAAAATTACCGATGTCTTCCATAAATTGACTTGATAGCCGAAAGAAAAACTACATTACTAAAATAGTAATTTTATCAACGTGGTGTTCAAAATTAAATAATATTTAGTGCATATTTCTAATTCTTGAGAGGAAGGGGGGAATCGTGATCCCTTTACCCTCCTACCCCTAATCTTTCTACTTTCAGCCTCATTTATTTTAGAATATAAACTCATCCACTCAGAAAGATATCTATTTTTGAGTATAGCCAAGTGTTGCGAACCACGTTATAATTTATGTGTTCTGAGGATTTTTCCTAAGATGTCCGTCTCTGTTGTCAATAGTTTTTGTTTCATTAAGTTCTATGTTTCAGATACACAATAGGAAGTGATTTTTATTACGGCATCAAAAATTCATTTTTATTCGTTGTTAAAAAGAAACACCAATAATACTTTTTTCACGGATGACTAAGGCCCAATTTGCATTAACGCTACGCTCTCGATAAGCTCCTACTCCACTCTTGCTCGGATATAATCTTGTTGTGTTCACATTACAGTGCTGATAACATGCTGGTACCTATTCGTTCTCCATTCACATTATAATGCCGCTCTGGGTACGCTCGCAGTTCGGTCTCAGTTCGATACAAATATATTTTCATAACAACTGAATGCAAGCGGAGTGGAGTGGAAATAAAAAAGTGTTTACCGTATAGGTACAAGCCATAACAAGTCTGATATCGCTCCGATAAAATATTACCTGAGTGGTATTGATATTGGAGTGGCATTGAAACGGGAGCCAACCGCGACTGATATCGGACCGATATCAGAGCGATGATGTGAATACACTCATTGTTTGTTGTGTAAGAATATTTTATCGAACTGGGAGCGTAGTGATATCGTACTGAGAGCGGAACGTCAATGTAAATTGGGCCTAAAGTATAAACAAATTTAAAAATTTTTCCGGATTCTGGAAGTTTATTCTTCAATTAAAAATATTAACGTAGTTTCCACGTAATCTAAAGTTCTATGCGGAGAGATTCAAAATTGTAACTCTTTATCGATGCTGCTTCTTTGCTGTGTCTTAAAATTTCTTCTCACCTTTGAGTAGGTACTATAAAAATTTACGCAATCACTTAAAGAAATGTTCACCCTGTACTCTTACGAAATGGAAAAATAAATTTTACATTGTATTTTTAATTTAGTTAAAAAAATTTTCAAATATTTTCACTTATTAAATTACAAACGTTTCCTATTCTATTACTTTCAATTTAAAACAATTATTGCAATTTTTTATTTTATTCCATTAGGTAGATCAGTTCTGAATGGTAAACGTGGACATTGACGTATAACTAACTGAAATAAAAATAAAAAAATCTTTTGATAGACAAGATAAGTTATAGATGTGAACAGAGATGGAAGCAGAAGTAACGCAACAAGCGTACCAATCTCGTCATACCATTTCATATAATTTTTTTTTTTTTAAATACGAAATAAAAATTATCTATGTCAAAGAAATGTCACTAACATCAACATTTTTAATTTAATTTTTTTACATCAGATCTCTTCAATCAAAGCCTTTTTCCCTTTTATATATTTTTTATTTTTTTATTATTATTATTATGATTGAATTAATTTGACAATATTGTGTCACTTAAAGAAATGTACAATTAAATTACGTTTAAAAAAATTTTATAATAGCTTTTTTTTTAGGTATGCTGATTGAAGGGACGGGAATTATTGCAGTAAAAAATTTAATTATCTCTCCTGCCGGCCTAGAGAAAAATTAAATAATAAATATAAAGTGTTCTATGTGTATAATTTTAAAATTATGGAAAGATAATGTTTTCGTCACCTACAGTATAATATGTTAAAGTAATGGCATCATAATTTTTTCGCATACGTAAATTAAATTTGGTGTTTAGCAAAAAGTGACCACGAGCACTCTGCTGGCTAATTTTTAAACGATGCAGAATTTAAAAGGGAATAAAGAATGCAATTTATTTTACTAAATTTCGGCGTTAATGCACGTAGAGAAATTTCTTATCATAAATTATGAATTATGTATTCATAACTTACTAATTTCTTCACAGTTTTAAACTGTGAAATATAATCTCACATTATTCTTTGAACTTATGGATCATTTCTAATTTTGTATAATTTATACTTTATATTCATAGCCTCTAATTCACATATTATGACATGGATTTAAAAAAGCAATAAATTTTATGAATTATATTCTTACATATTAGTTAATGCAAAATATATGAAAATGGAATTTTGGAAAAGTTAAATGTATTTTTTGAGTTAAATTTTGCAAAAATTAATCATAATATTAGTGTGTTAGTTTTATAGAAGGAATATCCATTTAAAATTAATACGAGAAATGAGTTTGATGGAGTTAACTTTTTTAAACTTCTTTCTAAATCATAGTGATTTTTTTTTTTTATTTTTTGTTTGTTTATCATGAATTTAAAAAAAAAATTACGTAGTTACTCCTTTTTGTTCAACAGGAAAATTGTTTTTGGTATTAAATGAGTATTTAATTCTCAAATTTGATAATCACTACTTGAAGAAACAGACGATTTTATTTGTTCGTTGTTTTATGTTAATTATATTTTTAACATGTTAAGAATATAATTAACGTCAGTAAGACGATAAATAAATATTCTTATAAATTTTTGATTTGAGTCTACACACTCATTCTAAAATATCATATCATAAATAGTTTCTCTCTTTAAAGAAAATTTCGTTAACTGTTAACCAGAAAAAAATTTGTAATTTTGACTTAACTGTACAATTTATAGTCCTAACATTCTAGTGGAAATTTTCGAATTTCTACTGATATTTATCCAATCAAATACTTGACAAATTTGTAACTAATCGTTTCATTTATGTGGCTTTAGTAGCGAAATTAATTTAAGGACAAAAACAGTTTGTGCGATGGAATCGCAAACCTTTTCCTGTTGAATATTTAGATTAAATTGTGAACTTGTTTTGCCATAAGGATTAATAAACTTACTAATTTTCTAAAAGGAATTTTAAATTTTTTTTAAGGTTGTTCATGTTTTGATTTATTTTTAAATCTACTTTTTAATTTTTAAATTGGTACTTTAAAAGATTTATAATATTTATTAGCACCAACAGAAATTTCTTTCGAAATTTTTATAAGTGTGTTAGGTGAAACAAAAAAGTTAAGAATTGCAAAATTTTTATGAAAAATAAAACAGTATTAAAACATCATAAAATTGTGTTTAAAATATGCATGCACAGTCACGTACAAAAATATGTGTACGCGTTAATAGTTGATTTTAACGAAATTTGGGTAAATTAAAAAAAAAATTTAGATTTAATGCCGTTAAAACGTAATATGTTTTAAAATTTTATTTATAGTATTAGTGCAGTTTATCCAATATTTTTGTAGTATCATTTTTAGGGAGATTTAAATGCTTTATTTCACCTAATAACACTGGTGGACACAACTTTTGAGTCTGTGTTTCCGTCAATAATTTCTTCGTTTCTTATAGTTTATTATAATAGTTTCTTTATAATATTCTCTTTATAATATTTCTTCTTTTCTTATAGTTTCTTAAAGTTTATTATAAGTACAAAAACTAGAGTCTGCCCTTGAAAAGTTTGGCTTTATAACTTTCTACAAAATATTTATTTAATCATAAGTAGCAGTTAAAAATTCGGATAAAAAAGGGTCAAAAATGAATTTCTAGACATTTTCTGCTATGAGTGAGACTAAACCAAACTTTAAAGAGAAAGGACGACGGTTTTCATTATGTTTCGATATGAAAAACCAAAAGAAATCGATACGAACATAGACTCACAAAAAATTTTTATTTTGTCGGCCAGTCTATTTTTTTCTAATTAAAGTTTTCGAAAATATTTTGATACTTACTTATCGGTTCATTTATTCTTGTGAAGTACTGTACACTGTTCAAGTATGTATAAAAATCTTCATCTTCCACGTAGAAATAATTTCAGATAAAAAATTAATAACTTATTAGGAATTACTAAACCAAAAAATAATTAGACGAACTTAAAGACGAACACCGTTACAAACAAGGCACGGGCAACTTCTTTTTCCTTCTTTTCCTTTTTTTTCTTTATCTCGTACGTACACAATTTACTTCATATTTTCATGAATATAGTAACAAACAAGTAGCAACAATAAAAAGAAGAGGAGTAAGAGTAAGACTATTTATAATTACTATGTTGGTAGTACCACACCACACCACGTTGGTAATATATTTCGTTTTGTTGTTGGCAGCATTAAATCTGCATGTAAACAAAGTATGTAGTAGTCGAGTCGCTTATTTCACTCACTCATCCAACATATAAATTTTTAATATAATAATCAAGTAGGCTTAGACAGAGATAGATTTCGTGCAAAATACATATTGTCCATTTCTTTTTATACAAAAGCTCGCGCAATATGTCTGTCTAACTTTAAATATTGTCCGTCATGTACTGTTTTACTATACTTGAAATATTGTATAGGAAGATTTGTATAGGTATTTTCCGAATAAATGGTTTAAATAGTGTGAATTTTTCAATTCAGGCAACCAAAAAATAATAATTATTAAAAGATACAAGTACTAGATATTTGAAAATATTTTGCTTGTGTATTTTAACCCTTAGCGCCCATATAAAAGTTGTTTTTCGGCATCAATTTAAGTAGGGGAGACCGGGCCAAGTTTGGTACAGGGGTAAGTTTACACAATCCTTATAACTCACAAACCGTTGATCGGAGCGCAGCATTTGTCAGGCCAAACAAGTTACTGAGACTGCCATTTGCAAGTACATCAGTTTGCAACCAGTACTATTAGTAACAAACAACGTAGAGCAGAATTTGTGATTTTTTTTTTGAAATGAGTAAATTTTTACACTACTATGTTGATGTGAATAGTAATTATACTATTAGATCTTTACAATTCATAATGGATTACCTTGTTAGGCCGTTCTATTACGGCTATTTTAAGATAGTTTGTTAAATGCTAATCTCATTAAAAAAATTTATAGGTTATATTTTGTTGAAAATATGCCGAAGGGGCAAATTTACACAAGGCACATGGGGTATGTTTACACATATGATAACTGTAGGTTTATTGAAACTGATTCAATTTTTTTTTGTGTGCATGAACTGTAACAGTGATTTTGACTGTGACTCATCCTAATTGATTTGTAGATCCTATGAATTTTTCGTTATTTTATATTTTTTGGTATTTGAATTGGAAGTTTTGTGTTATTTTTTTGCTAATAAAACTTCGCATATTTATTTGTTTTTTTTTTTGTTTTTTTTTTTTTTTTTTTTTTTTCACAGTTGTTAGCCCTATTTTTTCCCATTTTAGAAAGCGTGTAGACTTACCCTAGGTACTGCATAAACATGCCCCGTAAAGGGGGCATGTTTATACAGGCGACATCGCTCAAGAAAAAGTTAAGTATCTAAAAAGGTATGATAGTAGGAAGGTTTTTATAGGTGTCGAAATGAAGCTTAATAATCAAGTTATATTTGAGTATAAAAAGCATGTAAATAGCTGTAATACAAAAAATTAGAAAAATCGAAAACTAAAAACTGTGTCAACATGCCCCGGTCTCCCCTACTAACTCCTAATCGCTTAATCGCCTGATTCTCATCGATAGTTTATTAGATTACTATTAACTAAGAGGAAATGTTAAAAAGGGAGTGTTAAGGGTTAAAAAATCTAAAATTATTTATTTCCTAGATAACATAATCTGTTGTATATTTCTATAAAATATATTTTAAAATATAGTAAAATATTTTACCAGCGCTCCAACCATAATTTATTAGAAAAATTCAATTTATTTATTACAAAATGCAATCTTTTCGTCAATTCGCCATCTGTAGTAATATTTAGTAAAAAAAAATAAGACGTATGAATTTGAATTTCGACTCACACTTACGACTACCTTAAGGGGAAAACACCTTTAAAATGGAAAAAAATTGAAATATTTTCTTTCGTAAAATATATCTCAAGAATATACTCCCAGATTTTAAGAAGGATATTCGAAGTCTTTCGAGTTGTTTTTCTCGAAACAATATTTTTATAATCGACTGGCATTTTTATTCGACTGATTTTTGTAAAATTTGTACCAAATATTACTTTCTATATGAACCAAACTTATATGCCAATATTCGTACAAAAATATTTGTACAATATTCCTGAAAATTTGCAATTTTTATTTAAAACTCGTACAACTTTCTCAATTTTTTTGCCTTTCGAATTTTTTTTCCTTTAGTTCACCGACATTTTACATATGTTAGCAATATGGAAAATTTTTTTTAAAAGTTTTCAAATGATAATTACAGCGGCTAGAGCGCCTGTAGAGTGATACGCTTCAATGAAAGGCTTCGGTGACCATTATTTTTATCATAGGTAATGAAAAAAAAATATGTTGTAACTCTTTAAGGTCCAAGTAAATAAAATACAAGTAAAAATACAAGTCAGTTTTTCTCTTGTTAAAAAAATTCCCGAAAATGCCTGTATTTTCGCTTGTCGAAAAATATTTCTTCCCTTAAATAACATCTTGTTATGTTTTGTTTTAAAGACTATTAAGGTCACTTACGATGAAAACTATTATCCTGATGATATAATATGATGGTAGTTTTGATCCTAACAGCAGTAGTATAATTTGTTTATTATGTTTGGAATATGCTCAGAATATTTCTTCTCTGTTTTGCACATTTTTTGTATTCTGTAAAACAGACAAGGAAATATGGTGTTAATATTCCAAACATAATAAACAAACTATAATACATATTTCTATCATATAGGTAGAGATATCGTGTACATTCATATAAATATATTGCACTATACTGCTATAGTATGTTACTATACATCCTTAATAATATGTTATATGTATCTCACTCAAACATTTTAAAAATATTATAAATCCGTTCTATTTTAACTGTGCTTTTGTCTTAAATTGTTTACAATTCAGATCAAAAATATTTTATACGAGGAGATGGCGGGTGCTTGCTTTATATTAATAATACATTTTTAATAATATTTTATAATACGGTGTTAAAATGTACTGACGATTTGGAAAGATAATACGAAACAGATATTTTGTTAAGTTCTGTTTTAGCTGGCATGCTAGCATTTCATCATTTCATGCAGCTAAGCAAGATCTTAAGTGGGTCATTATTTCTAAAAAAATTAAAGGATATAGGCAAGATTACTTGATTGTGTATTATTTTATATCATCCTAGAAAGGTTAGCCAAATTTTTTACTAGTAGTAGTCCTCATTTTAACTCAGTTGTGTAAAACATAAATATCAAAAAATTTTAAAAAGATTTTCCGTTCAAAATAAATTGTTCCTTAAATGAAAAGGAAAGTGCGATGATGTATTAAAATTTTCATCATTGTTGTCATCACAATGGTTTCGACATATCACAGATTTTGTCGAAATAATCTTTTATGCATTCTTGTTAAGCCGGTTCTACACGATTCGACGTTTGATGATTCGTCGCATCGTGTGGCCGTTGTTCGAACTCACAAACGTCCAATGTCGAGCATCGAACGTTCGCATTTGGCCATGTTCCGGCCGATGTCGGTATTCTTGCACCGAGTCAAAGGGTTGCTTCGAACGTTTGAAGGACAATGTTGGTTGGTTCGACTCAACGGCTACACGACTCGTTCATATGAAAAGAGACAACATCAGTGTATAACATTAGAGATGACATTAGACAGATGACATCCTCGTCCACTGAATAAACGTTTGTACCAACACATAATCATATGTATTGGATCAAACATTTGATTCACCGTGTAGCAGGAACATTCGCAGCATCAACGATCGAACGTTGGAAGAAACGTTCGTAGCATCGTGTAGAACCGGCTTTTACCTCAAAATATTACTGGTGATGCAATAATTTTAGCGATAGATCCGTGTTAATCGAGTATTCAAAAATATACCACAAAGTAATAATTTGCTCTCATTATCAAACATCCTTTTGACTGCGCTGCGAAGAACATAAAATTGCTTCTTAAAAGAAACTATGATAATGAAACTGAATATCTTTTTTTTTTTCTTTTTTTTTGCTAAGAAAAGGTCTTTCTTAGGATACGTCGCAATCATGGTGAAAGTGTCTAGAAAGGTGATATCTCATTTTGACTCGCATTATCAACTTTTAGAGTAATAATTGCTTCTCATCCTGAGTAGTAAGCGTATATACTTTTTACTTATTTTTTGTTTTTGTTCATTATGTCTGAGAAAATTCAGATTGCGGCTACGTGATCAGAATTTGACTTTGTATAAATTACCCTTTATGTACTATTAATCAAATAAATGAATATTTTATTTTTAAAAATATTGTTTATAAAATAAAAGAGAATTATTCATAATTAGTTCATTTAATTTTAATTACTTTATAAATTAATTCAAGGAAATTTGAAAGCATAGCCTCAGGTTAAAGTATCTGTTGTTAAATATGAAAAGCGAACAGGCAACGATCTGCTCTTTTAAAATAAATTCTATTATATCAAGAAGGAAACAAAAAGGCTCGACAAGATACATAAATAAATAAAAATATTTTT
The DNA here is from genome assembly GCA_035578155.1 of Brachynemurus nebulosus. Classification (NCBI taxonomy): domain Eukaryota; kingdom Metazoa; phylum Arthropoda; class Insecta; order Neuroptera; family Myrmeleontidae; genus Brachynemurus; species Brachynemurus nebulosus. The sequence goes on along the minus strand of JAPWDM010000011.1, from coordinate 15,484,351 downwards.
TTTTATATAATTATTATTTTAAAAAGATTAATTTTTAATTAATTTAATTATTTAAATTTTTTATTAGTCTGTTATTTGCGTCGTTTTCTAATATTTATAATTTTATTAGTACTGTTTTAAATATAAAGGAATTTTATTGTTACGAGGAACGAATTATTAATAAAAACACTTTTAGAAATTTGAACAGTTTTTTTTTTTTTACAGGTGTACAAGAGTCAGAAATTTCAATCGATTTTACATCAATAGACTAAACTGAGGATTGCTTTTGATTCTAAATGTGAAATTGTGTGTCTGAAGGCTGTAACAGGTACTTTATACCTGTGGTAGCTATATATATTAGCTTTTTTGCAATTGTTTACGATTCCATACAACCTTAAGTTATAAAAATTCGTCCACCAAAAACTATTTGTATAATTTGTTTTCATTGGCCGATTTCAATATATTGTAACACATTTACCAAACAAATAGTGAAAGTTTTATTTGATCTTTTAGTTTTCGAGGTATTTATTTCTTACATCGGAACTATATTTTTACATTTCTGTACTTTTCATGTTTCCAACGAAGCTTGTCTGTTCAAATTTAATAATAAATTTTAATTTTTTATATACACTTTTACTTTCAGCTGTATAGCCCCATCTATTTATTCAGCGATTCTATAATAATACAAATATACACATATACTTATCTGTACCACAAAAACCCGTATCCGTATTAACAGGAGCGGTATATATAGATAAGTTGTTGATATATTGCATCCCTCAAAAATATGGGCACTAATAAACTAGTACCTACTACCCACTAATCTTACTACATTTGTAAAATCAAAAAATTTCTTTAAGTCAGTTCTGAGTATAAGCTTCTATTCATGCCATCTAACTGTTTAGAACTTTCTGAGATAAAACAATTTTTTTCGACGGCATAAATGAAATCTATTCAAGGTTTATTAAACTGAATTTTAAAAATCGCTAGTTGTTAATATAAGTTTCACAATTTCTGGTTGAAAATTAAGTACGATCAAGACAAGACTACTCTGTGAAAAACATAATTAAAAATTGTACCTTCCTAAATTAAAAATCAATGAATGCCACTGTGTGTAGCCACATTTATGTCTGTATACACACAGTGACTTACAAGCACCGGGTCTTCATTGCTACAATAATATATCCTCCCCCTAATTTTGTAGAAATTATATTTTAAAATGTAATTATATTTTTTTCTGTTTTTATATTCTATATTTTATATGTGTATTGTTTTTTCATTCTGTATCAGATGAATTATTGCCAGTAAGTATAATAAATACAAACAATAGCGTATAATTATTTATATGTGGAGCGTTTTTTTTTTTTTGTTTTTTGTTTTATATAGTTTTATTACTGAATATTATATGTATTTTCAGTCATATAATTATTATTAATATTCAAATAAATCGAATAAAAAAAAACTAGAGTAATTTTTTTATAAAAAATATATAAGTCAATTTTTCTTCATTATGTTCAATCAATTATGTAACTAACTGGATTTGTTTTCAGTTCAATTTCGATTTAATTGGATTTGTTGCCAAGGTTTTATTTTATTTTAAAGAAAATAGACACAACTGCAGAATAAAAATAGGTATAGATGCTTAAAATTCATCATTTTATATAATTATTTTATTTTAGAATTAATTGTTTAATCAGGTCATTCTTGATTTAAGAACGTGATGTTTTCAGCGGGATGTTTGCTCTCTCAAAGGTATTCAAGATAATTTGTAATAAAAATAATAACTTGTTTTTAACGTAGTTGCTCTGAGATAGTCAGGTACAAAAAAGTCTTTCATCTCAGCGAAAAAATTTTCTTTTATCAAAAATTAAATATATAATGTCTTAATATCCTTCAGTTATTATATTTGTATACCACTTGTTTTTTTGTATTTCCGCGCGCTTATGTTATAGCAATGGGGTATTTGACAGTAGTTGAAAAAATTTCTATTTTGATTTTTTGAATTACTCGAGTCATAATAATACTGAATATTGCTTTTTTAGAGGTTATTTCATTCAAAAATATAAAAATTTTAATTAAATAGAATTACAAAATTTACGTTAAAAATGACGTAATCAAAAACATCAAGCAAAAGCAGCTTACGTCACAAGCTCGTTCGAATATGTAGGTATTATATTGTAGTTAGGAAAAAAATTGTTTACTTTTTTGGTAACTATATGAAAAAAAATTTTTCATTAGGTATTAATTTTCATTACTAGACCTACTACTACTACCTAACGTTTTAGAGCCAATGACGTCATACGATTTGGAAGAGACAGAACGTATCGTTTTGGCGATCTTTTTAAAAACTGAAATTTTATCGGTGATTTTTATTAAAAATATACTTAGTACAAAATAATTTAAAAATGTGTATTATGAGTTTAGTAAGAAGTAATATACAGGTTTTTAAAAAATTGTCAAATATCCCATTAAAAAGAATTATTGAAAAAGCGTTGTACAAACGAGGTAAAATGATGTTTTTAAATTATATTTCAAAAACGGCGTAGTCAATAATTTTTATTTCTTATTAAATATGGCTTGTAATTTTGTATTAAATATTAAATTTTTATCAAATTCCTTTGACACGTTTTCATATTATCTATTAAAAAAAAAATAGAGTTTTTCCATAAGAGCACGCGTTAAAATTACAAAACTTTGAAATAGTTTTTCTCAAAATTGGGGTAGTCAATTTTTTTTCGGTAAGGGCTCGTATTTTTGGTGTTGGATTAAATAAGTATCTAGAGAAGTTCGGTAAAATCCCTTGAAAAAATCGTTTTATCGACCAACTACCTTAAAATATACTTAATTATTTTGGATAAATATTGTATATTTACTAAAAAAAAACCTTAAATATCCGCTGATTCTGCTAAAAGGCCGGGGGGAGCACTATTAGGGTTCACTAAAATTCGTGTTTTATAAAAGTGACCTTTTTAGTCGAAACTTTGTAAAACATTTATTTTAACCATTGAAATCGCACTTTGTGGGGAAACCCAATACTTCCAAATTTTCGTCTCACAATCAGTATACATACTTTTAGATGTAAAGAAATATTAACTTGACAAAAAATTTTCTTGAATCTTTTTTATGTTTAAGTAATCCGATGCATCGCAAAAAGAGTATCTTTTTATATACATATAGTATTGTTAAACTGTATAATAATAATGGTACACCTTCTACTTACCTATATCCGTTGTATATTATACAATAAATTTAAATACTTTTATAAAACAAAGAAGTATAAAGTGAAGTGCTGCACTAAGAGAGCACAACCACGAGAGAACTATGTATAGGACACTGAAGTGAAATGACTGTTGTACCTGTGTGAGTGTGAGTGAAAGAGGACCACA